>CM069077.1:1225000-2460625 GCA_035578085.1 Solanum pinnatisectum
TTTCCTTCCTTGACATGATAGGATTTACTAAAGGTGATAGTTCCCTTGTCTATATGAAGTAAGCTAATAGCGAGACCAAAGGAGGGTAAATATGACTAGGATGACTTCAAGGTTATGATTAGTGTGAAGGGTAGTATGGGATGCCTTTCATTTATTGCACAAGTATGCTTTGAGGTTACTCAGGAGTATGGTGCCCTTATGGTAGAAAAGCTTAAAGACTTGACCATGCACATAGGCTATGATTAAGATGACCAAAAAGGGATACTTGGGTTGGTGGTATTATGGGATGCTATTCATGCATTGCACATGTATGCTTTTAGGTTACTTGAGAATAGTTCTATTATGGTATAGATGACTAAGAGTCAAATAATGCTTATATGATGCTTATGTTGGAGACTTTACTTATTGTGATGATATGTCTCATATGCTTATAGTTATTTCATATGATTTTGGACTATGTCTTATATTGACTAACCCTTGTCTTATGCTCTTATGATTATGCTAGCTAACATATTTAGTACATTTTGTACTAATGCATACTTTGCCTACATTCTAATCAAATGTAGGGTTTGGAGACTTGAGTTCTATTCTCGGAGATAGGTTTCTAAGGAGCAAAGGAGTTTGAAGATTTGGTGAGTCCTCATAGCTTTGAGGACAAACCTACCATTTCCTTTATGTCTTTATTTCATATTTTGTGTCTATTGTATGGGCTGTGTCCCAAGAGTTTTATTCTAAAGTTGTATTAGATGGTTTGAGACAAAGTGTAGTAAAGACTTCTGCTTGCTTTTATGAAAATGACTTTGATTGTAAAAAGTTTTAAATTTACCATACTTTTCTATTATCTTATGTTGTGATATGCTAAGGGCTTGTATGAGACCCCTTCGGGGTCAAGTACGCCATGTTACATCTAGGGGGTACCCTTGGGTCGTGACATTTCCTAATGGGTTTGATCACTCCTTGGACTTGTCCATGTACTTGATTGAGCTTGAAATGGTCAATTGAGGTTGACAAAGGTTGATTGATGCATAATTTTAGGTGTAACAACTCATACATCCGATTATAGATAAAAATAGTAATCCATGCAATGCCTATAATTGGGTTGATTATGTTGCTACTTAGCTAGGTTCGATAGACCTAGTTGAGAAATATTTACCTAGTTTTGGTGACTCATTGAGGTTGCAATGCACATATGATCTTACCCATGAATGAGTTTGCATGAGATTAAAGTGTAATGGTTCTTATGAATTTTACTTAGCTTGCCATTCCCCAATTTCCTTTGATTCCTTGCTTGAAAAGACCTTTTACACTATCCATGATTGTTAGTAAGATCATTTTCATATTATAATTATGTATTTTTCATTCGGATTCAAACTCGCATCTTGTGATTCTTTATTTTTTCAAACGCTAACACATTATTCCTTGTGGGATTTGACCTAGACCTTATACGTCGGGTTATTATATTGCTAGTGAGTGGCTACTCATTGATTTATATGATGGGTAGTTGAGTGTTATCAACTATGGCACCGCTACCGGGGAACAATAAGGCATATTGAATTGGTTTAGAATTTCGAGTGTACTTGTTGCTATCCAAATTGTGAATATTTATTTTTACTTTGTTTTTGTTTTGGTTCTATGGCCTCTTGTGATGAAACAATGCTTGGTGGTTGCAATCCCTATGTTGATGACCCATGGCCTTGTTGTGGAGGACTTTATGTTGGGGAAAATTATGTGGATGCCTCTCTAGATGAAGAGGTGTGGGAAGAAATAGGTGTGGTGAGTCAAATTTGGCTCATGTGCTTTGCCCAAAAGCTTGAACGTGGTGAGAGATTACAATGTCTAATTATGTAAATGAGGGATGATTTTTGCAACTTGCACCTAACTAGGTTCCATGAAATGATCCAACTTGAGTTTGAAATTACAACTTCGAAGACCCATGTGAGAATAAGAATTTGAGTATGTAATGCTCATGTCAAGTGGTAAAAAATAGCAAGTTGGAGTCTCAAGAAAAAGGGGTTGTGATAAACATGTATAAAATTTTGGGTATTTGCAAGAAAACCATGCCAATAAAAATCCTAGATGCCAATATCAAAGAAATGATACTAAAGTTGCAAAGAAAAAAAAATCAAGAATATCATTTATGGCAACCTTAGTTCATTTGGAAGTGAGAGTGTCACCCACTTAAAGACCAACAATTATGAAGTTCAATGTTCGAAAGGCCTAGTGATCGTCTCACTCTTGCACAATGCTCCTCAACGAAAGAACGATATGAAGTTGGGTAAAAAATTCAATTCTTCTAAGTGGAGAGATCGAGTGAGACTCTTGATTCTCTCAGGTTGTCCCCCATGCATTTCAATGAAGTTTTGATTTCAAATTAGGGAGAAGGTTTATCACCTCAAAATGGAAACATAAAGGGTCATGTATCCAGCGTCGCGTTGTGACATTAAATTGTGCGTTTGATGGGATGAAACACACCGGTTTCCAAAAATTTAATTCTTAATTTGATTTTGATATTTTGGTTTTTAGATCAGATTAGCATTTTTTCGACTAATCCTCATAGTTTTAAAGTTTTTGGTTGTGGTTTGGACATGTTTGGAAGCAAAAAATTGATTGGTATTGAAGATTAGGGTTGTAATGCCTTCAAAATGTGACTTGGAATACTTTTTTGGCACTTAGGCTAGCAGAAATTTGTTGGGAGTCACCATATGAGCTCTTCCATCACCAAAATCATCAGAGAGTTTCTGCAGGTCTGGCAGTCACCATAGGTTGCGATCGTGAAGCACAAAATTCTGGAGTGCCGCTATTGCGTGAGCCACCGGTCATGATCGCAAAGGTTAAAAAGGGAAAAATTTGCGATGGCTCGTGACCTTAATGACTCATGGTCAGTTAAAAAGAAAAAATTTGTCAAGTCAAATTTTAGTTCTTCAAAAGGTATAATTGTTCTCCAACATTTCCTCCTCTAAAATCAAAGATCTTTTGATCATTTCAAGAAACAATTCCATTTCAACTTGAACATGAATGTGTGAATTAAAATCAGAGTTTCTGAATTATGGTGATGTTATTGTTGTTGTTTGGGTTGTTTACTTAGAAATGGAGCGAAGGGATAGTTACTTCTTTTTTATAATTCCTTGAAAAGGTGGTGCCGTAACATGTTCGATAAAATGCCTAAGTGAACTTTATTTTTCTGAATTTGTTTTTTTCTCCACAATCGTGATGTCTAATCTCGCGATCATGATGATATAAATATCTATTTCCCGTGATGACAATGAATTAAATTGGTGAACTATTATGATTGGGAGGAACAATGTCGTGATCGCGATGAATATTTCACGAGGCAATAGAAACTACTAAAAACAATAGCTATGCCCCCCCCCCCCCCGCCTTCCTTAGTTCCCTTTTTACTCATTTTTTTGGCCTAATTTCATGCTAATAATACTTTGTTTTTTGTGCCTATAAACTCGTCTAATGTATTTGCATCTTTTATAGTACTTTATTCATAAAAAATGATAGCAAATGCTAACCAAATTGAGCAACAAGTGGAGGAAAATATTGTTGGGGATGATTACTATGACCAAGAGCAATTTGTGTCAGCCAAGTGCCACCAATTGAATGACCGCCTCCTAGCAAAAAATATTACAAAGAAGAGGGACATTCTCTTGGACAACCTTCAAGATCACATGCCCGATCTTTATGGGCAGTTGGAAACTAGTGGGTGGATGTGTTTTGTTGCTGAGCCTATCAAGTCTAACCACACTTGGGTGAGCAAATTTTATGCCAACAACACCAAGACTAATTTTTTCGATGCCTTTGGTAGTCATGGCACGGGGAAAACAAGTGTATTTTGACCCCATTCAGATCAATGCTTATAACTATGGACTTTCCGATGCTGATAATGATGTGCAAGGCAAAAGCAAGGTGAGAGGTCCGAATCAATTTGTTAGGCACCTACATGATGGCCATAGGCCACTGATGTGGGGCTAAATATATATATATATATATATATATATATAATTATTTGACTCACATTTATTATTTGTATTTTTCCATTTTGAGCATGAATTTTATGGATTGTTCTTAATAGTGTATTTTATTTGTAGGAGTAAATTGGTGTAAAGTTGAAGAAGTTTGGAGATAAAATGAATTAAACATGGATTAAATTGAATAAAATAATATATTTTATATAAAAGTGTATATTGAAGAGTCAAATTGAATTGCAGTAGAACTATTGCCATGTGGCAGCAGTTAAAGTCAATACGACACAAATTCTTGAGGCGGCACAATTCAAGTTGGTTTTGTTTCTCAATTTGTTTAGGACTCAGTTATTTTATTTAGGGTTTTTTACCTTTATAAATAGCCCATGAGAATAATATTAAGGAAGCGTCATACTTTGTAAGGAAAAGTTGTTAATAATTTTTAGGGTTCTTTTAGGGCTGCGAGGTAATTGTTAAGCATCGATTGTTTTGAATTAATGTTGGCTATAGATTAAATTACTTTTGTATTCTTGTCTTGGCATTTCATGCTTGATCACCATAGAAGTAAATATCTTATCTATTCTTGAACTCGGGAGACGAAGAGATAGATAAACCACATAATACAAAAGCTTGATCTTTCTTACATATTATTTGATTAGATTTGTGTTTAGGATTGACACCCGGATGAACATCAAGCTTGGTTACGAAACATGATGAAATTAAAATGCTCAACAATTAGGCATGTATGTGTCCTCTCAACGATGTAGTTAGAAAGTCTATTGGAGTAGGAGATTAGAGGTCGGGAGACCATGATCATAAAATCAACCTTGTAAATTAATAATTTGATAATCTTAGTTAATTCTTGCATGAGATGTGATACATAAATTGTAACACCCCGTATATGAAAAAGGGAAAAGGATAAGATTTTGGGAAGTTGTAAGTGCCAGCCACAGAGGCCAACCATGACCTGTGGGTAGAACCACGGATGTGGGCCTAGTCCGTGGATTGGGCACCCAAGTTTGGCCAGAGGTCAAGGAACCACGGCCCGACAACAGACCGTCGGCCAGACCACGGTCCGTGGTCCAGGTCCTTGGTCTAAGACCCCAAAAGTTGGGTTTTAGACAACCAATGACGGACCTGCAGGACGGTCTGTCATCCTGACCATGGTCCGTCATTAGGGGTCCTGTGGTTCAACAACTGGCAATTATTATAACGTCATTTTCCCCAAGTCTAGGACCCCTGTATAAGTCATTTTAACCCCTAAATTCACTCATTAAGATCATTCTCTCAAACTCACCAAAATAATTAGGTTCCTCTCCAAAATAATTCTCTCTCTCTAGAAAGTTGAAGAAGAAGGAAGAGTTGAAGCTAGTGTCAAGGTCAAGTCTCCAATCCTCAAGAATTTGTGGGCTTTGTAATCAAGGTATGATGGCTTTTCATCCATGTAATCCTTTCTTCAATGGAGTCCCCATGTTTCCCCAATTGAGAAGATGAAATTCCCCAATTTGAGTTAGGGTTTCTTCCAATGTTGTGGGTATTGATAAATGTTGACCCAACTAAGTGAATTATGATTGTTTGTGATTGAATTAATAGTTATACATATTTTTAGGATGAAATTACATGTACCCATGCCTAACCCATGTCTAGAATAATGAATTTGATGTAATATAAGTTTTATGTCATGAAAGGAGAATTTGTGGTTTAGATGTATTCAATATAGGATTGATGAGATACATTAAAATTGAAGCTTATATGATGAATCATGATTAGATTGCTTTGAGATTGAAGCCCATGAGATGATTATGATATTGAATTGCTTGAGATTGAGCATATAGAATGACTATGAGATATAGGGTTTTGAGAGTAAAGCTTATGTTGTCAATTGTTGACTATTGATGTAATTGTTGTGTAAGGAATAGTTCCCACATAGATGGCTTATGTTATGAATGTGAAAGGTTTTCTCACATTGAATGATTTTAGGTTGAAAGGATTGCTCACCTAAAATGAATCTAATGTTAATGACTAAGATATTAATGAGGCTAGAGGCGATTACCCATGACCTTCAAATGATATGGATATGAAGCGATTACCCGTATTCCATGAAGTAGGATGAAGAGCCGATTACCCTTATTCCTTTAAAGTTGAACAAGAGGCGACTCCCCATATTCTTAAGATATGATTGGACAAGAGGTGAATACCAATGTCATATGATGTTGGAGAAGAGGCGAATACCCATGATCCATATGTTAAGGTGGACTAGAGGCGAGTACCCATGATCCACATAAGGACTAGAGGCGACTACCCATGTTCCTTAGTAGTAAGGCAAAGAGGCGATTCCCCATGTCTATAAAAGATAAGCTAGAATATGTATGATGAATGATGAGCTTGGATTGTTGCTTGAGTTTCCTTCCATGATATGCTTGACTAGAGGTGGATGACCCAAGTACTTACTAAGGATAAGTTGAGGTTACTTCAAGAAGTATTCCTCCTATGTTGTGACGATTTATGTGCATTGAATATGCTTATGATTTATGTTGTTATCTCTTATACTTATTATGTTTATGTTAGCTATCATATTTAGAACATGTTTGTAATAACTCATACTCTTGCTTACATTTCTTATCCAAATGTAGGGTCCGGTGATATCGATTCTTATCCCCGTGGCTAGGATCTTAGTAGAGAAAGACTTGAAGATTGGTGAGTCCTCATAGCATTCGAGGATATGGCCATCATTTCTCTTATGTCCTTTTATTTCATGTTTTGAACACTATTGTATGGGTTGTGTCCCAATATATTTATGTTTTAGATGGTTTGAGACAAGTGTAATAAACTTCTGCTTTTTGATATAAAACTTTGATGTTGGTTGAAAAATGTTTTCAATTTCTGCTCATTTCTATTATCTTATGTTATGAAAGCTAAGTGACTTATATGAGGACTCTCAGGGTCTTGTATGTCATGTTACGCCTAGGGGGTACCCCTGAGTCGTGACATGAAACCTATGTATGCTGCAGCCCTGGAATTTTCCAAACATTGTAAGTAATTTTATTATTTTATTCTTGCAGTCTGAATAGCTAAATATAAATTAAACTTTTTTGGAACCCCTGAATAAATAATTAGACTAGTATAATTTAGTAAAAAATAGTTAATCGACAAGTCCTAAAAGTTCGATAATCCAACTCTTTTTGAGCCACTATACTACTTGTGGGACCACGTACACTTTCTTGTGCACTTGGGAGCAACAAATTTTTAGCACCGCTACTAGGGACTTAGAAATTAACTATTCTTCTAGGTTATACTTTTTTATTTTTATTTATTTAATTTAATTTTTTTTGTTTTTAAGTAGTTTTTCTTTTATGAACTTTAATTTACCACGGTTCATGGGAGGCCTCGTGAAGGTGCCTTAGCCTTGTGGGAGGCAATTCCTTGGGTCCAAGCCACTAGACCATGGACCACGGGCCACTTCACGGTCATTGGTAAAGACCACGACTCGCGGGAAGGCTCGTGGTCATGCCATGAACTTTTAGAGGCCAAGACAAGTGGCCTAGCTACTGGTCCAAGGACCACTAGCAGGACCACGGTCAGTGGTAAGGACCACAACCCATGGTGCCTCTCATGAAGCCTGGACAGTACGCTGCCAAGTGGAGGAGTTTTTGGGAAATTCTAAATTAGGTGGTTAGTGAATGGGCTCATTTTGCCTAGTATTAAAACACCTATATAAACTATTTTAAGTCATTAACCACCCCAACTAAGTCAGTAATTCCAAAACCCCAAAAGATCCCAAAGTTCTTCCTCTCAAAAAAATTCTCTCTAGAAAGAAGAAGAAGAAGGAGGAGGAGGAGGAGGAGGAGGAGGAGGAGAAGAAGAAGAAGTAGGAGGAGAAGGTCAAGCTAGTCAAATTCCTCCATTGTTTCAAGCATTGTGAGGGCTTTATAATCAAGGTATGATATATTATTCATCCTTGGGATCTTCCATCCATGGAGCCCTCCTAGATTTCCCCCAATTGTGAAGACAAAACCCAATTCTAGCTAGGGTTTCTTCCTGTGTTGTGGGTAGTGTTGAGTATGATTCAAATTGAATGGATAATACTTATTTATGATTGATTTAGCATTGAATAATGATATTATGATGAGTTTATATGTTTTCAATGGTTAACCCTAGTCTAATTGATGAAATTGATGTTATGTGGGTTTATGACATGAAAGGTGAAATTGAGAATTTAAAGATTGATCTTCTAAAATAGATGAATTGTATGGTAATTGTTCATGAATATAAACATGTAGACATTATTGAAGTAGAATATAGCATACATTATGGATCATGACTAGTAAAGCTTGAAGTTGAACCTTAATGGTAAATTATGACTAGAACCACTTAATAATGAAAAATGTGATTAGAATGCCTTGAAATCTAGATATGAAAGATGATGGTAAGAAGTAAAGCTTTGAGAATAAGGCTTGTAGTTATGAATGATGATTGTTAGGGCTTTGAGAGTAAATAAAATATGTTGAAATACGAGTGTTTAGTTGCATAAAGCGATAGAATCATGGATTGGTTGTCAAGGACATCCCTTCAACATGCATGAATTAAGTAAGAAATTAACAAGCTATCTTGTGGGATGTATTCCTAGCATTGAGTGGATATTGTAATGAGATGGAAGCTTTTACCTAGTTGAGTCCGGCTTCTAAGATGGGAACTCTCACAAGTAGAGTTTGGGCTTCCCCTCAAAGTATATCTCATGAGATGGAGTCCCTCACAAGTTGAGTCCAGGTTTCCTAGTAGAATCCTTGTATCCCATAACTGTGTGCCTTGTAGAAAATTAGCTAGTGGGTCCAACTAAGCTAATAAATCGGTTCTACCCTAGGCAAGTAGACTAACCTTTCTCGGTGTGGGTAACATCGGAGGGGATCATGTGAAACCTCATGTGGTCCCATGTCGGTTAAAACTATTTTCCCAATTAGTACAAGATTATTATGGAACTAAGAAATATTTAAAGAAGTATCTCAAAGTGTTCCAAGTTAATAATGAACTGAGACATGCTTAAAGAAGTATCTCAAAGTGTTCAAACCTAATGTACTTAGATATTCTTGAGTAAGTATTTCATAGTGTTCAAAAGTAAAGACAAGGGGCTAAGATGTGCTTAAAGAAGTATCTCCTAGAGTTCCAAGGTCTTAAAGGGAGCGACTAGTTTCCAAATCAAGAAGTAAGAGTATGAGAACCTAAAAGTGGTACTTAGCATGGGTAGAATTATGGGGTCTTATTCATGCATTGCACAAGTATGACTTAAGGTTATCCAAGAAAGTGTTCTCTTATATGATGTATGTTTAGATAGGATTGTGCTATAATTGCTTTCCTTGTTATATTTGACTAAAGGTGAGAGATTTCCTTGGTTATGAGAAGTAAGTTAAGGATGAGATCAAACATGGCAAGTATGTACGATGGCCTAAGGTGGTACTTAGTGTGAGTGGGATTATGGGGTCTTACTCATACATTGCACAAGTATGACTTGAAGCTACTTATAAAAGTATAAGACTTGACTATGTATATGGACTATGTTTATGATGACCAAAACAGATACTTAGCTTGGATGGGATTATGGGGTCTTATCCATGTCTTGCACAAGTATTCTTTTAGGTTACTTGAGAAGTAGTTCTCTTATGATATGAATGACTAAAGAGTTGAATAATGCTTATATGATGCTTATGTTGGAGACTTTGCTTATGCTTATGTTTATGATATTGTCTCTTATGCTTATAGTTTATGTTTCATGAAGTATTTCTAAAGCTTATGGATTATGTCTTATGTTGACTAACCCTTATGATGTTATGCTGGCTATCATATTTAGTACTTTATACTAACGCATACTTTGCCTACATTTTCATCAAATGTCGGGTTCGGTGATTTGAGTTCCATTCTTGAGGATAGGTTTATTAGGAGCAAGGAGTTAAAGATTTGGTGAGTCCTCATATCTACGAGGACAAAGCCACTATTTTCTTTATGTCTTTTATTTTCATGTTTTGAGACAGTTCTATGGGCTGTGACCCAAGAGTATCCAAAGTTGTGTTAGATGGTTTTGAGACAAAAGTGTAGTAACACTTTCGCTTGCTTTTACAAAAGACTTCAATTGTATGGATAAAGTTTTTCTTTAATTTTCGTACTCTTCTATTATCATATGTTATGATATGCTAAGGTCTTGTACGAGACCCTTTTGGGGTCAAGTACGCCATGTTACATCTAGGGTGTACCCCTGAGTTATGACAAACTTGGTAATTAGAGCACAAGGTTTAGAATGGTTCTAGGATTATCTCAAACCACGTCTAGTAGAGTCTTGTTCATAAATGTGAAGCGCACCACATCAATGAATAGGAGGCTATTGGATGTTTAGGAAACTTCACTTCTTCATTCTCTAAGTCATGCCATACAGTTTGGTTGTAGTAAGTCCTTCTTCTAATTTGTGCCCGTTGACTTTCAGTGTATGGCTAATACAAGGGAAAATGCTAGGAGAGATGAGGAAGGCAATATGGAGCAAGAGGTTCCTCTTCATGTTCCACACCAAGTTCCTCCTTAAGCTCCAATTGATCCTTCGGATATTTCAAATTCGGAGATTAGGTCGGCTCTCTAAATGTTGGCCCAAACTTTTACTACCCAAGCTCAAACTGTGACGGCTCAAGTCAATAGAGGGGTGGTAGCTTCGGTGAACCCTAATTTGAACTTTACGGCTTTAAGAATGAGAGAGTTATTAAGGATTAAACCTCCGAAGTTTTATGGCTCCAAAGTGGAGGGAGATCCTCAAGCTTTTATATATGAGGGGTATAAGGCGCTTGCTATCATTGGGTTGACTTTGGTAGAGAAAGCGGAGTTAGCTACTTATAAATTAAGAGATGTAGCATAAATATGGTATGAACAATGGAAAGACAATAGGCCGGTAGAAGAGAGCCCAATAGAGTGGGAAGGGTTCAAAGAAGCATTCCTTGGTAGGTTCTTTCCTCGAGAGTTGATGGAAGCTAAGCTGGAAGAGTTTATTAACCTTAGACAACGTAGCATGAGTGTTAAGGAGTATGCCTTGAAATTTACCTTACCATACAAGTATGCTCTATCTATGGTGGCGGATCCGAGAGATAGGATGAGTAGGTTCTTGACGAGTGTGTCCGACTTGGTTGAAAAAGAATGTCGTATGACAATGCTCCCTTATGACATGGATGTCTCTAGCTTATGGTGTATTCTCAACAAATTGAGGAGTCAAAACTTAGGAAGAAGAATAGGGAGGCAAAAAGGGCTAGGACCAGTGATGGGAACTTCTCCAATGCTAAGTCCGATGGACAAGGTAGACCTAAGTCTAAGCCAAGGTATTCCGGTCAAGATTATTCCACCACCCCTAGGTTTGACCAAGAGAAAGGTAGTAGGTCTCTATTTCCTAAGCGAACTTGCACCAAGTGTGGGATGAGTCATTATGGTAAGTGTCTAGTTGGCACAGAGGGTTGTTATGGGTGTGGAAAGACTGGGCACAAAATGAAAGATTGCCCAGTTCTTAAGGCTAAGGGGAGAGAGGATAAGCAAGTTACCACTAGTGGTCCGGATGAGAGTGCTCAAAAGAGGAATAGCTTCTATGTCCTCCAAGCTAAAAATGATCAAGAGTGATCTCCTTATGTTGCTACCGGTATGTGTTTTATGCTTTAATAAATTTTGGTATTGTTTGGTCTTTTGTGACTTAAGATGTTAGACTTTGAAGTTGTCTTTAGTATGAAAAATGTTTAGAGGTGTTTGTATAGGTTTACTCCCAAGGGGGAGATGGCGTGCCTAGATAGCAAGGCCATTGTGTGTTTATGTGTGGCCATGATTTTTTTATATGCATGTTCATGAAAGAGTTTAGATCTTGGTAGAAATGACTTATATGTATTTTTTTTTACCTCATGTTGTGGTGCATTGAGTAGAGTTGCATAAAGAACTTCATGAAATAAATTAATGAGCATGCCTTAGTTTGGAGTAGAAATATTTCTCCTTGAATAGATGCTTTTTGAGAGTAAATCGCATATTGGCTCCATGAGTGTGTGTTGAGCATGTTTAGCTTGGAGGTGGTAGTTCCTCCATGTATATGAGTAAATATAGAATTGCATGCATTTTGGGTTGCTAGATGTTGTTCCTACTTCCTTATGTTGCATTGAATATGTTTAGCTTGGAGTTGAAGTTTTCCTCCGTGGTTGTGTGCATTTAGATGAGTTGCATGCATGATGGGCTGCTAGTCTAGAGTCATTTCTTTTAAGAAGTGATTAGAATCGTCATTCGACGATGAATGTTCCCAAGGGAGAGATATTTTAACACCACGTAGCATAGGTGACCACCTAGGGTTTAGTTGAGGGCCATAAGAGTCAAGGCTAAAAGACAAGTTCCAAGGCAAAGGATCAAGGCCCAAGCCAAAAGGCCAAGGCTGCCCCAACCTTGCCAAGCATTGCCCCAACTTTACGGCGACCACCACGACCAGTGGTCTTGACCACGGTTTGTGGGAGGCCTCGTGAAGGTGCCTTAGCCTTGTGGGAGGCAAGTCCCTGGGGCCAAGCTACTAAACCATGGACCACGGGCCACTTCACAGTTAGTGGTGAAGACCACGACCCGTGGGAAAGCTCATGGTCATGCCATGAACTTTTAGAGGACAAGACAAGTTTCCTAGCAACTTGTCCACGGACCACGAGCAGTACCATGGTCATTGGTGAGGACCATGACCCGTGGTGCCTCTCGTGAAGCCTGGACAAAAGGTTGCCAAGTGGAGGAGTTCTTGGGAAATTCTAAATTAGGTTGTTAGTGAATGGGGTCGTTTTACCTAGTCTTGAAACACCTATATAAACTATTTTAAGTCATTAACCACCCCAACTAAGTCATTAATTCCAAAACCCCATAAGATCCCAAAGTTCTTCCTCTAAAAAGAATTCTCTCTATAGAAAACCTAAGAAGAAGAAGAAGAAGAAGAAGAAGAAGAAGAGAAGGTCAAGCTAGGTCAAATTCCTCTATAGTTTCAAGCATTGTGAGGGCTTTATAATCATGGTATGATAGCTTATTCATCCTTGGATTCTTCCATCCATGGAGCCCTCCTAGATTTCCCCTAATTGTGAAGATAAAACCCAATTCTAGTTAGGGTTTCTTCCTATGTTGTGGGTAGTGTTGAGTATGATTCCAATTGAGTGCATAATACTTATTTATGATTGATTTAGCATTGAATCATTATATTATGATGAATTTATATGTTTTTCATGGTTAACCCTAGTCTAATTGATGAAATTGCTATTATGTGGGTTTATGCCATGAAAGGTAAAATTGAGGATTTATAGATTGATCTTCTAAAATAGATAAATTGTATGGTAATTGTTCATGAATATAAACATGTAGACATGAATTGAAGCATATTATAGCATACATTATGGATCATGAATAGTAAAGCTTGAAGTTGAACATTTATGATGAATTATAACTAGAACCACTTAATAATGAAGAATGTGATTATAATACCTTGAAATCTAGATATGAAAGATGATGGTAAGAAGTAAAGCTTTGAGAGTAAGGCTTGTAGTTATGAATGATGATTGTTAGGGCATTGAGAGTAAGCAAATATGTTGAAATAAGAGTGTTTAATTGCATAAAGTGATAGAATCACTAGAATCAAGGATTGGTTGTCAAGGACATCCCTCCAAGAGTCATGAATTAAGTATGAACTTAATAATCTATCTTGTGGGATGTATGCCTAGAACTGAGTGGATATTGTAATGAGATGGAAGCTTTTACCTAGTTGAGTCCGGCTTCCAAGATGGGAACTCTCACAAGTAGAGTCCGGGTTTCCCCTCAAAGTATATCTCATGAGATGTAGTCCCTCACAAGTTGAGTCCAGGTTTCCTAGTAGAATCACTGTATCCCATAACTACGTGCCTTGTAGGAAAGGTTAGCTAGTGGTTCCAACTAAGCTAACAAACCAATTCTACCCTAGGCAAGTAGACCAACCCTTCTCGGTGTGGGTAACATCAGAGGGGATCATGTGAAAGCTCATGTGGTCCCATGTCGGTTAAGGCTATTTTCCCATTTAGTACAAGATTATTATGGAAGTAAGACATATTTAAAGAAGTATCTCAAAGTGTTCCAAGTTAATAATGAACTAAGACATGCTTAAAGAAGCATCTCCAAGTGTTCAAACCTAATGTACTTACATATGCTCGAGTAAGTATTTCATAGTGTTCAAAAGTAAAGACAAGGGGCTAAGATGTGCTTAAAGAAGTATCTCCTAGAGTTCCAAGGTCTTAAAGATATGGACTAATTTCCAAATCAAGAAGTAAGAGTATGAGGACCTAAAAGTGGTACTTAGCTTGGGTAGTATTATGGGGTCTTATCCATGCATTGCACAAGTATGACCTAAGGTTATCCAAGAAAGTGTTCTCTTATATGATGTATGTTTAGGTAGGATTGTGCTATAGTTGCCTTCCTTGTTATGTTTGACTAAAGGTGAGAGACTCCCTTGGTTAGGAGAAGTAAGTTAAGGATGAGATCAAAGATGGTAAGTATGTATGATGGCCTAAGGTGGTGCTTAGTGTGAGTGGGATTATAGGGTCTTACTGATACATTGCACAAGTATGACTTGAAGCTACTTATGAAAGTATAAGACTTGACTATGTATATGGACTATGTTTATGATGACCAAAAGGGATACTTAACTTGGATGGGATTATGGGGTCTTATCCATGCCTTGCACAAGTATGCTTGGAGGTTACTTGAGAAGTAGTTTTCTTATGATATGAATGACTAAATAGTTGAATAATGCTTATATGATGCTTATGTTCGAGACTTTGCTTATGCTTATGATTATGATAGTGTCTCTTATGCATATAGTTTATGTTTCATGAAGTATTTCTTATGCTTATGGATGATGTCTTATGTTGACCAACCCTTATGATGTTATACTAGCTATCATATTTAGTAATTTTGTACTAATACATACTTTTCCTAAATTCTCATCAAATGTAGGGTTCGGTGATTTGAGTTCCATTCTTGAGGATAGGTTTCCAAGGAGCAAGGAGTTGAAGATTTGGTAAGCCCTCATAGCTTCGAGGACAAAGACACTATTTCCTTTATATATTTTATTTTCATCTTTTAAGACTATTTTATGGGTTGTGACCCAAGAGTATTCAAAGTTCAGTTAGATGGTTTTGAGACAAAAGTGTAGTAAGACTTCCGCTTGCTTTTATAAAATACTTTGATTGTATGGATAAAGTTTTTTTTTTTAAAAAAAAAATCCATACTTTTTCTATTATCTTATGTTATGATATGTTAAGGGCTTGTTTGAGACCAATTCGGGGTCTAGTATGTCATGTTACATCTAGGGTGTACCCATGGGTCGTGACAAACTTGCTAATCAGAGCACAAGGTTTAGAATTGTTCTAGGATTAACTCAAACCACGTCTAGTTGAGTCTTGTTCATAAATATGAAGCACACCACATCTATGAATAAGAGGCTATTGGATGTTTAGGAAACTTCACTTCTTCATTCTCTAAGTCGTGCCATAGGGTTTTGCTCTAGTAGGTCTTTCTTCTAATCTATGCCATTGACTTTTAGGGTATGGCTAATACAAGGGCAAATCCTAGGAGAGATGAGGAAGACAATGTGGAGCAAGAGGTTCCTCTCCAAGTTCCACATCAAGCTCCTCCTCAAGCTCCAATTGATCCTTCGGATATGTCAAATGCGGAGATTAGGTCAGCTCTCCAAATGTTGGCCCAAGCTTTGAATACCCAAGCTCAAACTGTGACGGCTCAAGTCAATAGAGGGATGGTAGCTCCGGTGAACCCTAATGTGAATTCCGCGGCTATAAGAGTGAGAGAGGTTTTAAGGATGAACCCTCCGGAGTTTTATGGCTCCAAAGTGGAGGAAGATCCTCAAGGTTTTATAGTTGAGGGATATAAGGTGCTTATTATCATGGGGTTGACTTCGGTAGAGAAAGTGGAGTTAGCCGCTTATAAATTGAGAGATGTTGGTATGAACAATGGAAAGACAATAGGCCGGTAGAAGAGGGCCCAATAGAGTGGGAAGGGTTTAAAGAAGCATTCCTTGATAGGTTCTTTCCCCGAGAGTTGAGGGAGGCTAAGGTGGAAGAGTTTATTAACCATATACGAGGTAGCATGAGTGTTAAGAAGTAAGCCTTGAAATTTACCCTACTATCCAAGTATGCTCCATCTATGGTGGCGGATCAGAGAGATAGGATGAGTAGTTTCTTGACGGGTGTGTCCGACTTGGTTGAAGAAAAATGTCGTCCAACAATGCTCCTTCATGACATGAATGTCTCTAGGCTTATTGTGTATGCTCAACAAATTGAGGAGTCAAAACATAATAAGAAGAACGGGGAGGCAAATAGGGCTAGGACCAGTGATGGGAACTTCTCCAATGCTAAGTCTGACGGACAAGGTAGACCTAAGTCTATGCCAAGGTATTCCGATCAAGATTCTTCCAACACCCTTAGGTTTGACCAAGAGAAAGGTTGTGGGTCTCCATTTCCTAAGCCTACTTGCACCAGGTTTAGGAGGAGACATTATGGTAAGTGCCTAGCCGACACGGAGGGTTGTTATGGGTATGGAAAGAGTGGGCAAAAAATGAGAGATTACCCAGTTCTAAAGACTAAGGGGAGAGTGGATAAGCAAGTTGCCACTAGTGGTCCGGATGAGAGTGCTCAAAAGAGGAATAGCTTCTATGTCCTCCAAGCTAAAAATTATCAAGAGTGATCTCCTTATGTTGCTACCAGTATGTGTTTTATGCTTTAGTAAATTCCGATTTTGTTTGGTCTTTTGTGACGTGAGATGTTAGACTTTGAAGTTGTCTTTAGTATGAATGATCTTTAGAGGTGTATGTATAGGCTTACTCCCAAGGGGGGGATGGCGTGCCTAGAAAGCAAGGCCATTGTGTGTTTATGTGTTGCCATGATTTTTTTATATGCATGTTCATGAAAGAATTTAGATCTTGGTAAAACTGACTTATATGTATTATAGTGCATTAAGTAAAGTTGCATATAGAACTTCATGAAATGAATTAATGAGCATGCCTTAGTTTGGAGTAGAAAGATTTCTCCTTGAATAAACACTTTTTGAGAGTAAATCTCATATAGGCTCCATGAGTGTGTTTTGAGCATGTTTAGCTTGGAGGTGGTAGTTCCTCTTTGTATATGAGTAAATATAGAATTGCTTGAATTTTGGGTTGCTAGATGTGGTTCCTACTCCCTTATGTTGCTTTGAATATGTTTACCTTGGAGTCAAAGTTTTCCTATGTGGTTGTGTGCATTTAGATGAGTTGCATGGATGATGGGCTGCTAGTCTAGAGTCGTTTCCTTTAAGAAGTGTTTAGAATCATCATTTGAGGATGAATGTTCCCAAGGGGGAGATATTGTAACACCCCATAGCTTAGCAGACCACTTAGGGTTTAGTTGAGGGCTACAAGAGTCAAGGCTAAAAGGCAAGTGCCAAGGCAAATGGTCAAGGCACAAGCCAAAGGGCCAAGGGTGCCCCAACCTTGGCAAGCACTGCCCTAACTTTACGGCCACCACCACGACCAGTGGTCTTGACCATGGTTTGTGGGAGGCCTCGTGAAGGTGCCTTAGCCTTGTGGGAGGCAAGTCCCTGGGGCCAAGCCATTGGACCATCGACCACGGGCCACTTCACGATCAGTGGTGAAGACCACGACCGATGGGAAGGCTCTTGGTCATGCCATGAACTTTTAGAGGCCAAGCCAAGTGGCGTAGCTACTGGTCCAAGGACCACGGTTAGTGGTGAGGACTACGACCCGTGGTGCCTTTCATGAAGCCTGAACAGTATTCTGCTAAGTGAAGAGTTCTTAGGAAATTCTAAATTAGGTGGTTAGTGAATGTGGTCATTTTGCCTAGTCTTGAAACACCTATATAAACTATTTTAAGTCATTAACCACCCCAACTAAGTCATTAATTCCAAAACCCCAAAAGATCCCAAAGTTCTTCCTCTAAAAAAATTTTCTCTAGAAAACCCAAGAAGAAGAAGATAGGGCCAAGCTAGGTCAAATTCCTCCATTGTTGCAAGCATAGTGAGAGATTTATAATCAAGGTATTATAGCTTATTCATCCTTGTATTCTTCCATCCATGGAGCCCCCTAGATTTCCCTTAATTGTGAAGATAAAACCCAATTCTAGCTAGGGTTTCTTCCTATATTGTGGGTAGTGTTGAGTATGATTCTAATTGAGTGGATAATACTTATTTATGATTGATTTTGAATTGAATCATGATGTTATAATGAATTTATATGTTTTCCATGGTTAACGCTAGTCTAATTGATGAAATTGATATTATGTGGGTTTCTGCCATGGAAGGTGAAATTGAGGATTTATAGATTGATCTTCTAAAATAGGTGAATTGTATGGTAATTGTTCATGAATATAAACATGTAGACATGAATTGTAGTACATTGTATCATACATTATGGATCATGACTAGTAAAGGTTGAAGTCGAACCTTTATAATGAATTATGACTAGAATCACTTAATAATGAAGAATGTGATTAGAATGCCTTGAAATGTAGATATGATAGATGATGGTAAGTAGTAAATCTTTGAGAGTAAGGCTTTTAGTTATGAATGATAATTGTTAGGGCTTTGAGAGTAAAGTTAATATGTTGAAATAAGAGACTTTATTGCATAAAGTGATAGAATCACTAGATTTACGAATTGGTTGTCAAGGACATCCCTCACAGAGTCATGAAGTGAGAAATAACTTAATAAGCTATCTTATGGGATGTATGACTAGCACCGAGCTGATATTGTAATGAGGTGGAAGCTTTTACCTAGTTGAGTTCGGCTTCCAAGATGGGAACTCTCACAAGTAGAGTCAGGGTTTCCCCTCAAAGTATATCTCATGAGATGGAGTCCCTCACAAGTTGAGTCCAGGTTTCCTAGTAGAATTTATGTATCCCATAACTACGTGCCTTGTAGGAAAGTTAGCTAGTGGGTCCAACTAAGCTAACAAACCAGTTCTACCCTAGGCAAGTAGACCAACCCTTCTCAGTGTGGGTAACATCGGAGGGGATCATGTGAAAGCTCATGTGGTCCCATGTCGGTTAAGGCTATTTTCCCAATAAGTAAAAGATTATTATGGAAGTAAGAAATATTTAAAGAAGTATCTCAAAGTGTTCCAAGTTAATAATGAACTAAGACATGCTTAAAGAAGCATCTCCAAGTGTTCAAACCTAATGGACTTAGATATGCTTGAATAAATATTTCATAGTGTTCAAAAGTAAAGACAAGGAGCTAAGATGTGCTTAAAGAAGTATCTCCTAGAGTTCCAAGGTCTTAAAGAGAGGACTAGTTTCCAAATTAAGAAGTAAGAGTATGAGGACCTAAAAGTGGTACTTAGCATGGGTAGGATTATGGGGTCTTATTCATGCATTGCACAAGTATGACTTAAGGTTATCCAAGAAAGTGTTCTCTTATATGATGTATGTTAAGATAAGTTTTGTGCTATAATTGCCTTTCTTGTTATGTTTGACTAAAGGTGAGAGATTCCCTTGGTTATGAGAAGTAAGTTAAGGATGAGATCAAAGATGGTAAGTATGTATGATGGCCTAAGGTGTACTTAGTGTGAGTAGGATTATGGGGTCTTACTCATACATTGCACAAGTATGACTTAAAGCTACTTATTAAAGTACAAGACTTGACTATGTATATGGACTATGTTTATGATGACCAAAAGGGATACTTAACTTGAATGGGATTATGGGGTCTTATCCATGTCTTGCACAAGTATGCTTTCAGATTACTTGAGAAGTAGTTCTCTTATGATATGAATGACTAAAGAGTTGAATTATGCTAATATGATGTTTATGTTGGAGACTTTGATTATGCTTATGATTATGATATCGTCTCTTATGATTATAGCTTATGTTTCATGAAGTATTTCTTATGCCTATGGATTATGTCTTATGTTGACTAACCCTTATGATGTTATGCTCTTATGATATTATGCTAGCTATCATATTTAGTACTTTTGTACTAACGTATACTTTGCCTACATTCTCATCAAATGTAGGGTTCGGTGATTTGAGTTCCATTCTTGAGGATAGGTTTCTTATGAGCAAGGAGTTGAAGATTTGGTGAGTCCTCATAGCTTCAAGGACAAAGCCATTATTTCCTTTATATCTTTTATTTTCATGTTTTGAGACTATTGTATGGGATGTGACCCAAGATTATTCAAAGTTGTGTTAGATGGTTTTGAGACAAAAGTGTAGTAAGACTTTGACTGTATGGATAAAGTTTTTCTTTTAAATTTTCATAGTTTTCTATTATATTATGTTATGATATGCTAAGGGCCTGTCTGAGACCCCTTCGAGGTCAAGTACACCATGTTACATCTAGGGTGTACCCCTGAGTCATGACAAACTTGGTAATGAGAGCACAAGGTTTAGAATGTTTCTAGGATTATCTCAAACCACATCTAGTAGAGTCTTGTTCATAAATGTGAAGCACACAACATCTATGAATAGGAGGCTATTGGATGTTTAGGAAACTTCACTTCTTCATTCTCTAAGTCGTGCCAAAGAGTTTGGCTCTAGTAGGTCCTTCTTCTAATCCGTGCCTATTGACTTTTAGAGTATGGCTAATACAAGGGCAAATGCTAGGATAGATGAGCAAGGCAATATGGAGCAAGAAGTTCCACTCCAAGCTCCACACCAAGCTCCTCCTCAAGCTCTAATTGATCATGCAGATATGTCAAATGAGGAGATTAGGTCGGCTCTCCAAATGTTGGCCCAAGATTTGACTACCCAAGCTCAAACTATGACGGCTCAAGTCAATAGAGGGATGGTAGCTCTGATGAACCCTAATGTGAATTACGTGGCTTCAAGAGTGAGAGAGTTTTTTAGGATGAACCCTCTAGAGTTTTATGGCTCCAAAGTGGAGGAAGATCCTCAAGGTTTTATAGATGAGGGGTATAAGGTGCTTCTTATCATTGGATTGACTTCGGTAGAGAAAGCGAAGTTAGTCGCTTATAAATTGAGCGATGTAGCACAAATATGGTCTGAACAATGGAAATACAATAGGCAGGTAGAAGCGGGCCTAATAGAGTGGGAAGGGTTCAAAGAAGAATTACTTGATAGGTTCTTTCCCCGAGAGTTGAGAGAGGCTAAGGTGGAAGAGTTTATTAACCATAGACAAGATAGCATGAGTGTTAAGGAGTATGCCTTGAAATTTACCCTACTATCCAAGTATGCTCCATCTATGGTGGCGGATCCGAGACATAGGATGAGTAGGTTCGTGATGGGTGTGTCCGACTTGGTTGAAGAAGAATGTTGTACGGCAATGCTCCATCATGACATGGATGTCTCTAGGCTTAGGTGTATGCTCAACAAATTGAGGAGTCAAAACTTAGGAAGAAGAATAGGGAGGCAAAAAAGGATAGGACCGGTGATGGGAACTTCTCCAATGCTAAGTCCGATGGACAAGTTAGACCTAAATCTAAGCCAAGGTATTCCAATCAAGATTCTTCCAACACCCTTAGGTTTGACCAAGAGAAAGGTAGTGGTCTCCATTTCCTAAGCCTACTTGCACCAAGTGTGGGAGAAGTCATTATGGTAAGTGCCTAGTCGGCACAGAAGGTTGTTATGGGTGTGGAAAGAGTGGGCACAAAATGAGATATTGCCCAGTTCTTAAGGCTAAGGGGAGAAAGGATAAGCAAGTTGACACTAGTGGTCCAGATGAGAGTGCTAAAAAGAGGAATAGGTTCTATGTCTTCCAAGCTAAAAATGATCAAGAGTGATCTCCTTATGTTGCTACCGGTATGTGTTTTATGCTTTAGTAAATTCCGATTTTGTTTGGTCTTTTGTGACTTGAGATGTTAGACTTTGAAGTTGTCTTTAGTATGAATATTGTTTAGAGGTGTTTGTATAGGCTTACTCCCAAGGGGGAGATGGCGTGCCTAGATAGCAAGGCCATTGTGTGTTTATGTATGGACATGATTTTTCTATATGCATGTTCATGAAAGAGTTTAGATCTTGGTAAAACTGACTTATATGTATTATTTTACATCATGTTGTAGTGCATTGAGTAGAGTTGCATATAGAACTTCATGAAATGAATTAATGAGCATGCCTTAGTTTGGCATCGAAAGATTTTTCCTTGAATAAATGTTTTTTTAGAGTAAATCGCATATAGGCTCCATGAGTGTGTGTTGAGCATGTTTAGCTTGGAGGTGGTAGTTCCTCCTTGTATATGAGTAAATATAGAATTTCATGCATTTTGGGTTGCTAGATGGGGTTCCTACTCCCTTATGTTGCATTAAATATGTTTAGCTTGGAGTTAAAGTTTTCCTCTGTGGTTGTGTGCATTTAGATAAGTTGCATGCATGATGGGCTACTAGTTTAGAGTCATTTCCTTTAAGAAGTGTTTAGAATCGTCATTCGAGGACGAATGTTCCCAAGGGGGAGATATTGTAACACCCCGTAGCTTTGTAGACCACTTAGGGTTTAATTGAGGGCTACAAGAGTCAAGGCTAAAAGGCAAGTGCCAAGGGAAAGGGTCAAGGCCCAAGCCAAAAGGCCAAGGCTGCCCCAACCTTGGCAAGCACTACCCTAACTTTACGGCCACCACCACGACCAGTGGTATTGACCACAGTTCGTGGGAGGCCTCGTGAAGGTGCCTTTGCCTTGTGGGAGGCAAGTCCCTGGGGCCAAGCCACTGGACCATGGACCACGGGCCACTTCACGGTCAGTGGTGAAGACCATGTGGTGCAAGCGTATTATATTCATCCATAGGCTATGTGGTGAAAGCATATTATATTCATCCACATGCATCGAATTATAAAACATACCATTCAATTCATCTCTTTCTCCATGATCAATCCATACAAAATGTCTAGGCTTAAATTCATTACGGTACAAATGAATCATGACTATATCTGGTTCAAAAAAATTTAAGCACCTACATGCACTACAAGGACACCTAACCAATCCATTATTCTTGAAAATCTCAAGTGTCATTGTATTTTCAATAAAATCTCTAACACTGTCAATAAACTCAGGTTTCCAACCTACACCAGTTTCATAATGCATATTATACATCCACAAACGATGATCCATCTACAAAAGTATAGATATTCAATTATATTATATATTAAATTTAATAATAATTTTACTACATTAAACTAATTTATATTGTTAATATATATTTATAAAAATTACTTAATAATTATATTTATTATATCTAATTAATTAGTTCAGAAATACTACATTTCAAGATCTACAAAGTGAAAGCTTAATTAATTCATAAATTTTAATTAAGTTTAAGATTTCAAATAATTAATTATATTAATTCTAATTAAGTTCAAGTTATTATAAATTAAGTTCAAAATTTCTAACTAATTAACTTCAAATTAAGTTCAAGTTCTAATTAAGTTCAATTATTAAGTTCTAATCAATTAAGGTCACCAAGAATTAGTTATATTCAAGTTCAAGTCCAAGTTCAAGTTCTAAATTCAAGTCCATATAAAAGTTATTAGTTATATATAAAGTTCAAATCCAATAATTTGTTATATTCAAGTTCTAAGTTCAATTAGTTCAAGTGCTAATTAAATTCAATAGTTATATTCAAGTTCCAAGTTCAAGTTCAAATTTTAAATTCAAGCTCATATCTAATCTATAACATTAGCTATATATAAACTTCTAATCCAACAATTAATTACAGATATTCAAGTTCTAATTCAAAAAAAAAAAAAAACTATTCATGACATTCAAACATTCATCATATAATACTCAAAACACTTCAATTACTAATCTAAATTCAAATTAACACTCTACTAACTAACAATCAATCAAATTTTAAAAAAATCTTCAATTCAAAATCCTAATAAAAATCCTAATTCAAAATCTTCAAAACCCTAACAAAAATCCTAAATCATTCACTAACTAACAATGCCCAGTTCAAAATATGCCTAATTTTAAAAAAATCCTAAATTCAAAAATCTTCAATTCTTTATACCTAACTAACAATAATCAAATCAAATTAACAATTGATTAAACACAACCCAATAAACTAAAACAATAATATACTAACTAAAAATCAACTATAATCACTAGAATTAAAAAAAAAAAAACTAAAATTAAACACTAACCTTAACAAAGAGGAGATGCAGCGATGGTCGGCAGCAACGAGCAGGGGCGGCGACGGACAGGCGACGACTGGCGGTGATGGGCAGAATATAGAGAGAAGGGAGAGAATAAGAGTGAAGAGAGAAGAAGAGAGAAGAGAGAGAACAAAATAAGAAAATCCCGATCTGGATCAAAGATATTTTGAGAAAAGCGACGGACAACGTCTCTTTGTCCATCGCTTTTTTTAAATAGTTGACCAAAATTTTGACCAAAAAAGCGACGGACTAAGAGACGCTGTCCGTCGCTTTTCTTAAATGTTTGACCAGACATTTTGACAAAAAAGCGACGAACTTTGAGATGTTGTCCGTCGCTTCTTTGAAAAAATAATTAATCAACTAAGAGATGTCGTCCATTGCTTTTTAAAAAATTATTTTTTAAAAAAATTATTTTTATTAAAAAGCGACGGACAATGTGGCTAATGGCATCGCTTTTCTGTCCGTCCCTTTTTAGCAGTTTTTTAGTAGTGGGAGAAGTCTGAGTACCCAAAAATTTGAAGCAAAGGAGCACGTTTGAGCTTAAGTGTTGGGTGCGTATGATCCTTGATGAAAATTGAGAGAACATGCTACAAGCTGGGTCTAAAGGCCTTAGGGAGTTCTTCTTAACCCTTGTTTTAAATTTATTTGATGCTTTGGGGACATAGAATCTTTTCAAGAGTGGGGTGGAGGAATGAAATTCTTAGTTTTTACTGTTTTATTGAGTCTTTTCTTTCTTTTAGGATGGGTTCCTTGACTTTTGTTTTTGGTTCTTTTTCTAAGGACAGTCCCTTTGAACCGAGTATCTTTTATTTTTTAGGAATAAATTTCTTTTAGTTTTTTTAGAGAAAATAAAAGACCCTTTTGAGTTGTGTGGTACTTTCTATTTAGGCCTAATTTTGAGTAGTACTTTCTTGTGAATGTTTGATTGCTAATGAAATTGCAGACTCTTTGACACCTAGACCCATGTTTGTGACTTTATATATAGTTTATTTTATTTTATAGTTTGTTATGATCCTATCTCTCTTAGAAGTGGATTAATCTATCTTAATTGATTTTTGTGCCATGTGTGGTGAGAATTAGTCTATTCCATGTTTTGCATCTTAGTCTAGAACTTGCCCTGCATGTTATTAAAGCGAAATAAAAAGTGTTGCTTTGTTTAGGAGATGATAATAGGCTTTCTTTAATTTGTATTGTAAATTTCAGCATTCTTAGATGTTATATCATTAATTAACCCTTTTGAGCCTATAGCCTTTTGTTGGTAGTCATATTTTGCCCTTAACTATTTTGTTGAATCCCTAGTTGTTGCACCTTACTTCCTTGAGCACTGTAACATAGACGTATTATAATTATTAAATCTGAACAAAAGGGATTGTTAAGTGTAAAGGTAATCAATGATAGCTACAAAGTGATGAAAAAACACTCTTTGAAATAATGTGATACGAAAAAAAAATTAAAAAAACAATTTCTTTGAGAAAACAAAAAAATGATAACAATTTCTTTTAAAAAATAATGATTGAAGCATTCTTGAAAGGATGAGAATTATTTGTGAAATAATTGTTGAAGAGAGGGCTGAAAATAAAGAGAAGAAAATAATGTGTAATGAAGTCTAAAAGTTCAAAGTGCTTAGGGAAGTGTAAGCCACTATTATATAGTTTTCATACCCGTCCCCTAGCCTACATTACAACTCATTAAACTCCTATTTGATTCCATTAAAGCATGCTTAATTAGTGGAGATGTATATAATGGGTAAGCCTATGGTTCTTTGTGCATACGTGTGAATTTTATTTGAGTGTGAAAGTTTTTTCTTAATGTGAAGTCCTTAATTTATATTCAATCTTTTGAATTGAGTGTGTGGATTATTTCTTTTTGTGTGGGCACTTGTTTCATGATAGATAGATGATTTTATTAGCTTTCTTTGATGAGAGTAGGTAAGCAAGCTTAAATTTGATGATTTCAAAGACCTTCTGTAACACCCCGTAGTCTAGTAGGTATGAGGGCAACAAGAGAAAAGGCAAAAGGGCAAGGGCCAAGGCTGCCCTAAGCTTGCCAAGCACTGCCCCATCTTCACGACCACCACCACTGCGAGTGGTGAGGACCACGGCTCGTGGAGTGGTCCATGGTGGCTAAGGCAGTAGTTACCTTGAGGCTGCCCAAGAAGGCTCATCTTCACGAGCCACTTCACGGCCAGTGGTGAAGACCACGGCTCGTGGAATGGACCGTGAAGATGCCTTAGACTTATGGAAGGAAAGGCATGGTGGCCTAACCACTGGACCAAGGACCACGGGCAGAGCCATGGCCAGTGGTGAGGACCACGGCTCGTGGAGCCTGCCGTGGTGCCTGGCACTAGGCTGCCCAATTAAGGACGTTTTGGGAAATTCCTCTTTAAGTGGGTATAAGGTGAGTTCGTTTTGCCTAGACTTTTTTACATCTATATAAGCTATTTTAACCCTTTAAACTCACCAATTAAGTCATTATTTCCAAAACCCTAAAAGAATCCCAAGTTTTCATCCTCTCAAATATTCTCTCTCTAGAAGAAGGAGGAGGAGGAGGAGGAGCAGGAGGAGGAGAAGAAGGAGGAGGAGAAGAAGAAGGAGAAAAAGAAGCAGCAACAGGAGGAGGAGGTCAAGCTAGGTCAAGTCAAGTCTCCATTGTTTCAAGCTTGGTAGGCTTTATAATCAAGATATGATGGCTTATTCATTCATGGATTCCTTTCATCCATGAAGCCCCCATGTTTTCCCCAATTTAGAAGAGGAATTCCGCAAGTCAAATTAGGGTTTCTTCTAATGTTATGGGGTATGATCCAATAGAGTGGATTACGGTTTTTTATGTTTATTTATGATGGAATTACATGTATTTACTATGATTATACATGTGCACATGCTTAACCTATGATTATAAGGTGAATTTGATAAAGTTGGGTTTTATGCCATGAAAGGGGAAATTGAGGATTTAGATGTAATCTTCAAAAATTGATGAAATATATTGTAGACTTCTTGAGAATTAAGTATATAGACATGAATTTATTGAGGTTAATGTATGCATAATGAACCATGATTAGTAGAGATAGAGATTGGGGGTAATATGATGAAGTATGACTAGATTGCTTAAGATTGAAGCACATAGATGTGAATTGAATGAAATCATGTGTGTGTGTGTGTGTGTGTGTGTGTATATATATATATATATATATATATATATTATATGAATTATGACTTGTAAGCTATGATGATTAGAATTATCTTGAGACTAAGGCATGGATGATGAATGACTATTATTAGGGCTTTTAGAATAAAGCTTATATGTTGAATTATGACTAGTAGGGCTTGAGAGTAAAGCTAACATGATGAGTTAAGAATAGTAAGGCTTTGAGAGGAAAGCTATAGAATGAATGTTGATTGCATATGGTGTTGTTGTGGAAGGCTTACCCATATGGTCTATATTATGAATGTATTCATGTTCTTATATAATCTATGTAAATGCTTTGAGGAAACTTTAAGAGTAAAGTGTCAATGCTTATAATGTGTTGTGGTGTTGATTGAAAGGACTTTCTCATGAACATGATGTGAAAGGTATTCTCACATAATGAAGATTCTAAGGTTGAAAGGTTTTCTTACCTAATTGAATATAAGATGAACATGTAGAGATGATGTGAAAAGTTTTCTCACATAGAATGATTCTAGGTTGAAAGGTTTACTCACCTAAAATGAATCAAAGCATGTATGAACTATGATAGATTGAAGTAGTGATAAGATATCCCTTCATGAATAGCAAGACAAGACCAAGCTTGGTAGCTTGAGTTAGGAGTCCTCATGGATAGCCTTGGATTGAGCAATAGTACCCTTCCAGTGGTTAGCTTGAACTAAGCACAATAGAGTGTTTTGCATGGTAGATTGACTTGGTGAGGCAACACCATATCATTGGTAGCTTAGATTGAGCAATAGTACCCTTCCTTGAATAGCTTGCACTTGCATAAGTAAGGTGCTTTCCATGGTAGCTTGGTCTAGCATAAGGTATTATTTTCCTTGGTAGCCTTGAATTGGTAAATCGTAACCATTCATGAGTAATGACTTGTCTTGGACTAGTAAAGAGGTACTCTTCCATGAATAACAAGAATAGTTAAAGAGGGACTAGTCCCTAATTGAAATAGCATGTTTATGATGAAACAAGATTACTTCAAGAAAGTATTGTGAGTATGTTCTAATGTGAGATTTACTTGACATGATGTATGCTTAGCTTGGATTGTTTTCATAGTTGCCTTTCTTGATATGTTTGACTAAAGGTGAATGTTCCCTTGTCTATGAGAAATAAGCAAAGGATGAGAATAAAAGATGATGAACATGAATGATGGCCTAAAGTGGTTTACTTAGCATGGGTGAGATTTATGGGGTCTGATTCATGCATTGCACAAGTATGCTTTAAGGTTACTTATGAAGTATTCTTTTATGTCATGAAGATTTAAGTGTATTAACCATGCTTATGACTTATGTTGATGTCTCTTATGATTATGGTATATGTCTTATGTTGACTAATGCCTATGATATGCATATGTTGATGATTTATGCTAGCTATCATATTTAGTACATGTATGTACTAATGCATACTTTTACCTATATTCTTGTCAAATGCAGGGTTCGGCGATATTGACTTCCATCCTCATGGCTAGGTTCATAGTAGAGCAAGAAGAGAAGTTTTGGGGAGTCCTCATAGCATTCGAGGGCTTGACCATGATGTCCTTTTATCTTTCATTTTATGTTTAGAACTATTGTATGGGTTGCATCCCAAAGAATATTCATGTTTTAGATGGTTTGAGACAAGTGTAAAAGATTTCCACTTCGTTTTATGAAACTTTGATGTTATGAAAAATGTTTTAAATTTCAGCTCATTTCTATTTTCTTATGCCATGATATGCTAAGGGGATTGTATGAGGCCTCTCGGGGTCTTTACGCCTTGTTACATCTAGGGAGTACCCCTGGGTCGTGACACCTTCCTTGAAGTTAGAGGTTTGATGTTTATTTTTTTATATCTTGCATAATGATTGAGAAGTGTACTTGATGTTTTGAAATTTGTCTATGGCTTAACTGTTTGTATCAACCAAAGTGATATCGTTCCTAGTTTGATTTTTATTGAGATGAGTGTTAATGCTTGCTCGAGGATGAGCAAAAGTTTAAGTATGGGGTGTTGATGTGAGGCAAAAAATATATATTTTAATCATTATTTGCCTCACATTTATTATTTGTATTTGTCCTTTTTTAGCATGAATTTTATGGATTGTGCTTAATAGTGTTTTATTTGTAGGAGTAAGATGGAAGATTATAGAATGAAATCAAGCATGCAGCTTAATGAATTTAATTGAATATAATAATATATTTTATATAAAAGTGAAGATTGAAGAATCAAATTGAATTGCAGTATAACTGTTGTCGTGTGGCAGCAATTAAAGGCAAAACGACATAAATTCTCAAGGCGGCACAATTCAAGTTGGTTTTGGTTTCTCAAATAGACGGTTATTTTATTTAGGGTTTTCTACCTCTATAAATAGTCCATGAGAATAATTATTATTCCTTTGGTTATCGCTTAACTTTTATATTCTTGTTTTAGTATTTCATGCTTGATCACCATAGAAGTAAATACATTGTCTATTCTTGAACTCGGAAGACGAAGAGATAGATAGACCAACGAATACAAAAAAGCTTGATCTTTCTTGCATATCGCTTGATTAGATTTGTGCTTAGGATTGACACCCTAATGAACACCAAGCTTGGTTACAAAACATGATGAAACTTAAATGCTCGCCAATAGGGCCAGTCTATCCCTGCTCAATGATGTAGTTCAAAAGTCAATTGGAGTAGGCGATTAGAGTTCGAGAGACCATGATCATAAAATCAACCCTGTAAATCAGTAATTTGATAACCGTAGTTAATTCATGCATGAGATGTGATACATGAAACCTATGTATATTGCATCCCTAGAATTTTCCAAAGATGGTAAGTAATTTTATTATTTCATTCTTGCATTCTTATTATTTAAATATAAATTAAACTCTTTTGACACACCTGAAAAAATAGTTAGACTTGTATAATTTAGTAAAAATTAGTTAATCGACAAGTCCTTTGGGTTCGATAATCCAACTCTTTTAGAGCACCACGACCACGTACACATGTGTGTGCAATTGGGAGCAACAACCACAATGGATCGAGAAAAACCTTTGGATTGAGTCATACGAGTTCACCACTGAGGCCAAGAATTTACTCTCAATCATATATATGCAACTGAGTTATCCCTTCGAAGAATGAGACCAATATGTCTCCGGATAATGCATTGTTGATTTGTGCTATTATGGATGTACTTCCTGTTGATATCGACCATATTATTGTGCAACGCATACAAGAGGTAGTCATTGGAGATATTATAAGTCTTTACTTTCCTTCTTCGATTACTTACGTATGTCAGAATGATGGGGTGGACAAAAAGTAGATGGACAATTAAAGGCCCTGAAAAGCCTACTCATCTATTGAAGAAGAAAGGTTTGGGACATGTCATGAAGAAGAGGAGGATTGATACCCTTGATCCGGAGTTTGAAACTTGCATCAAGAGTGCTGCTCCACCTTCCACAGACGCCACCTCTACTTTCGTTAGGCAACTACGGATTGGACCTCCAGCATTGATTCACATATCTGGACAAATGCATTGTATGTACTCTCAGATTCAAGAGCTTGTGCGTAACGTCCCCACTAGACCTAGATAGAGCTCATCCTCTGCCCCAGGTAGTATTTCATAGACTTTGTCCACCACAGTGCATGAGCAACAAAATATCAAAGACAGATTGGCTAAAGTTGAGAGGCAGCAGCAAAAGAAGGAGCACAAGAAGAAAAGCAAATTTCTGATGAAGATGATGGACACACTCAGGAGGTTCTGTGGTACAGATGATGAGGATGATTCCCTCTCGGGCCCTGATAGCTCCAGTTCTAATTGAGACGTCTTAGAAAGTCCCTTGTGTTCTCTTTTTGATGTTTGTACTGTGAGGACACATTTTCATTTTTAGTTAGGGGCGCTTTTCATAGGGTACTTTAATTTATATGACTGATGTTGAGATTTCTACTCTACTTTGTTGTTGATTTTTCTGATTGTGTCCTTGTTGGGCTTGTTTTGGATTTGTGTGGCCTTGATTTTATGTATGTGATATGCTTTTGTTGAGATTGTGTGGAATTAGTCATTTTGTTTTTGTTTCTTGTTATTTATTTTGATTTACAGCTTCTTTGTTTTTACTTTGATGTGGAGATGTTGAGTGACCATGCCCAATGATAGATAGAGTGATGACTTTCTTAGGGGCAATTCATCTTTTGGTTGTGAGTGTATTGATGAGATGTTTGTGTGGTGAAGTCTAACTAGCCATACATGGTGAAATCTAAGTAGCCATATGTGAAGTCTGAGTAGCCATGTCTCAAAGTGATGATGTATGAATTTTCCTGATTGACATATTTCTTAAGGGCAAAACATCATCTTTTTGGGAGGATGTGACTTGGTTGGTACTTGTGATATAGTCGTGCACTGTGAAAAAAATTGACCATACGCTTTGATTGAAGACAATAGTTCCTAAGGGGAGGATGTAACACCACATAAATTTGTAACATCTAAAATAACGTGTACATTGGATGAGCCAATTTGAAGTATTTCACATCAACAATCATTCAGATTATTTATTAACATATTTAATTACTACTAGAGACTAATCAAAATTAAACCAATACATGTGTCCTTGGCCACATGACAAATTCAATTCTACCTTTTTGCCGGCGAAGAACATGACCTGCACCATTGGACCCAGTTTATTACGTAGTGATTAAACCTTGATGATTGGGTTTATGTTACCAGTGTAAAAAAAAACTTCATGATTGGGACTATAAGATAATTAGCATTTTAAGTAAATGTAGCTAGGTCCTCAAAACCATCAAATTGGATCTAAACACAAAATGTAGGAACGGATTGATGCTGGGATGATGAAAACCTAAACCAACATAACATGTTAATTGTTGAAGACAACTTCATTAAAACACAACACGTACGGTTTGATTTAGTGATAGGAAAATGTGTGCATCTCAATTGTCTTCTTTAGCTGGAGTGACAAATTGTTACCAGCCTTTCCCTGCTAAAGTTCCACATCAGCTAATTATAGATAGAACTCTTCCCCTAAGCTTTTCAAGTCTCTGCATAAAAGAAAAACACTAGTTTGAAAAAATGCAGCTGATATGTAATACCCTGACCTGATGCCAGCATACATACCAAGCCAGATATCTTTGCCCATCTTTCAGCAGAAGCACCCGCGTCTTCTAGATGAGAACAATCTGAATGATCATAATTTAAATAATACGTTGAATTTTCGGTTGCTTCAGCTACCCAGAGGTTATTAACATTATCTCTTGCTCTCTTGATGACATTGCAAAAACAAACCTGCAAAAACTTCATTATTTCAGCTGGGTGCAAATAAGAGAAACACCAGACTTCATCGACATTTGAGTTTTACTTTACAGTACAACCCTTTAAATTCATTAATCAGGAATACCGTGGGAGCCTCAATGACATAATTTTCAGGATGGAATACATGCAAAGACCATAAGAGAAAAATTGACAGCTTATAAAATTTGCAGTACTAAGAACCCAACCCCAGATGCCTTTCAGCAACACACCTATTTGTTAGAGTTGAAGTTAATGGTATATCAACATATCCTGTATGGCTGTAACAATAAGTAGCTTCCAGAAAATCAGAGGTTCAGTAATGGTGGCTATGAGGAAAATCACACTGCTAGTAGTTTAATCAGTACTCACCGTAGATTCTACAAGGTTGGAGTTTATTGGAGCAAATGAATCAGTTCCTATGCATGGTGACGTGAAACTGATAGCCATCAAGGTTTCTAATTCATCATCAGAATCCAACATAGCTTTGGATCCATCAGCCACAAATACCCACTGCTTTGTTTGATGAGCTTCTGTATACAGCTTCCCCACAAAAACAACCACCGCAGCAATATCAAACTCCCTGAGTGAAACCAAGCAACAAAATAAGTAAAAAAGAAGTTTCTCGCTTCGGGAGCACAAGTATTGACTTTAAGATATTCCCACCAAGACCGACCTGGAAATAGGAACTTCACCCAATTTACTCAATGAAATTGATTGGCGAGGACAGAAAGAGCTCCTGCAGGATCAGGTATCAGATGTATAAATTTGTGCAGTAAAAGAATGAAAATAGCAGATACTTACTCAAAATGTTCAACTGCCAGAGGAGACAAAGGCAGCCATTTGGATGTGGACCCTTTCATTTGCAAGTAAAGGGTGCTAGAGTCTGAGCTTATCGGTGTAAGCCCTGTAACAGAAAAAGCTTGACCCTCTGCAAGCCCACAGTGCTATACAACAAATCAGTTAGAGATGATATAAGTACAAATTTGAGAAACATATTGGCATAATGAAAGGATACAAGGTTAAAGGAAAATATCTCAGTGCAAAATCAGATAACCAAGAGGACATTAACCCCAATTTCATACCTGTTTCTCAGTAGGATTCCATATTGTAATTAAGCCTTCCTTTGGACAGCACTTCAATGGTGTACGTTTGCTAGTTAATCCAACAACTCTAACTCGCATAAACGGAGTGACATCTCTTTCAGCAAGTCCAGCAGTTTGCAAAGCTTTTTCAAGAGATTTTTGCAGGTCAGACTGCCTGAATGCCTGAAAATGACAAAGAGGGGATCATGACTAGCCTCCTACGGCTAAAGCGGGTGGAAATGAATGTACCTCCAACTTCGCTTGATAGGATGAAAATAAATTCAACTGCTCTGAAGTCATCTCTGCCATCAGAAGTTCTGGTTCTGCAGCTCTCTCGAGTATCCTTAAAATCCTTGCCCCTTCTTTACTTTCATAGTCGCTTCCGATGTATGCATCTCTCTTTTCTCTTTGAGATTCTGAGACTACTCCCTCCACAATGCTACTACGTCTACATTGACACAACTCACAAATATAGGTTTTATCAGTACATATCCAGATATTCATAAATAAAACGTATCAACTAGTATTGAAACGGCACTGCGTGAAAGTTGAAGTTGTATTAGAAAATACGTCAAATCCCCATACTAAGGTCTGAACCGTTCAAAGTGTATAGTTCAACCCCAACCCAGGTGATTTTGGCCGTGCCTAGGTGTATAGGTCAAGGTTTGACTGTGGGGAATGTGTTGGATGTTAATTAAGGTCACAGGGGAACTCTAGCACAAAGTTAAGTTGGGGGCTTACTGACAAGCTAAGTTTCTGCACTAGCTTGGCCAAGGTCCATCTTCAAACAACTATATCTCCCTATATTAGCTTCCCAGACTCGGTATAGCCACTTTGAGTTTTTGGTAATGTCATTTGGCTTGACTAACACTCCAGCAGATTTTATGAACCTTATGAATAGGTCTTCAAGCCTTTCCTCTAAATGTTGGTAATTATGTTTCATAGATGACATATTGGAGTATTCGCAATGCGAAGGGGAGCATGCAGATCATCTCTGAGTAGTGATGCAGACATTAAGGCACCAGCAGTTGTATGCGAAGTTCTCTAAATGTGAGTTTTTGTTGAACACTGTGGTGTTTCTGGGCTGTGTAATTCTAACAAGTGTATCACAGTCAATTTTCAAAAGATTGAGACCGTGAAAAACTGGTCAAGGCCCACAACCCCTATGGAGATTCGGAGTTTCTTGGGCTTGGCAAGTTACTATCAGAGGTTTGTTGAAGGTTATCTTCTATTTCTCCACTGTTGACTAAATTGACTCAAAAGACGACTAAGTTCCAATGATCGCAGGCTTGTCAGAAAAGCTTTTAGGAGTTGAAAAGCAAATTGGCTTCAGCACCGGCATTGACTCTACCATAGGGGATAGAAGGGTTCATAGTGTACTGTGATTCTTGGGTTGTGTACTAACTACTAATGCAGCACAGTAAGGTGGTCACTTATGCTCCAAAGTCCAATGCAATTTAAAAACCACGAGAAGAACTATTTGATGCATGATCTAGAATTGGCAGAAGTGGTTTTGCATTCAAGGTAAGGCGTCATTACCTCCATGGGGTTCATATGGTTGTCTTCACTGACCAAAAGAGTCTTCAATATATCTTTAAGCAGAGGGAGTTAAATTTGAGGCAACACAGGTAGCTTGAATCGCTCAAAGACTACGACATTGATATTCTTTGACACCAGGGTAAGGCTAATGTTTCGGCCAATACCCTCGGCCGACGATCTATGGGAAGCTTAGCGCATCTTCAGAGGGATAGAAAAGGTATGGCTAAGGATATTCTCATTCTAGCAAGCTTGGGAGTCTTAACTCTTGGACTACGAAGATGGCAGTATAGTTATCCAAAAACAGGCTGAATCATATTAAGTAGCTGAGGTGAAGGAGAAGGAGAATGATGATCCCATTTTGCTTCAGCTCAAAGATGGGATACATCAGCATGGAATGACGGCTTATGAACAAGGGAGAAATGGCACTTTGAGGTGCCAGGGCAAGTTGTGTGCTCCTAATGTTGATGGGCTTTGTGAGAGGATCTTGGCAGAAGCTCACACTTCACGGTACTCCGTTCATCCCAGCTCCATGAAGATGTATCACGATCTTAAGGGGGTCTATCGGTGTAATGACATGAAGAGAGGGGTGGTAGACTATGTAGCTAAGTGTCTGAATTGCCCCGCAGGTTAAGTTTGAGCATCAGAATACCAGTGGGGGATGATTAACATTGACTATGTGATTGGTTTATCTTACTCATTTTGAAAACATGATTCCATTTGGGTGATCATGAATCGACTCACGAAGTCTGTCATTTCTTGCCCGTGAAGATTATCAACTCAGCAGAGGATTATGCAAAATTGTGCATTCAAGAGATTGCCTGGTTGCATGGGACTCCAATCTCCATTATCACATATTGTGGTGCTCAGTTCAAGGCAAATTTCCGGAAGTCCATTCAGAAATGGTTGGCCACACAAGAGAATCTCAACACGCCTTTTCACTCGCAAACAGATGGCTATGTCGAACACATAATTCACACACTCAAGGACACGTTGAGGGCTTGTGCCTTGGACTTCAAAGGCAATTGGGATGATCACTTGCCCCTTATCGAGTTAGCCTACGACAATAGCTACCACTCGAATATTAGGATGGCACCGTTCGAGGCATTATATGGACAATGATGTAGGTTTTCTATTGTGTGGTTAGAAGTGGGCGAAGAAGAGTTACTTGGGCTAGACTTAGTTCACCATGCTATGGAGAAGGTCAAGGTAATTTAGGACTGACTAAGAACAGCTCGGAGCTGTCAAAAATCCTATTCAGATGTGCGCCGCAAAGAGCTAGAGTTTGGCGTTGATGATTTGGGTGTTTCTCATGGCTTCGCCCATGAGGGTTGTTATGCAGTTCAACAGAAAGGGGACGCTAAGTCTACGGTATATTTGTCCTTATAGGATACCGAGGAGGATTGGACTACTGGCCTACTAAGTAGAGTTGCCAATCGGGTTGTCTTCAATTCATTCGGTTTTTCATGTGTCTATGTTAGGGGAGTGTGTAGGAGACTTGCCTCTCATCGTGCCTAACCAGTGTTCTGAAAGGCGCTCGCCTCTTGCCAAAGGCGATGCCTCGTCGCCTTTTACTGGTGAGGCGTGGTGAGTTCAGAAAAGCGACCAAAAGGCGAATGGCAAGGCGAGGCAACAAGGCGTCACCTTTTTAAAAAAAAGATCTGATTTAATAATTAAAAGGCAATATTAGGGTTTATTTGGTGTTTTTGCAAACCTAGGACTTCTTTCTCTCCATCGCGACTCTCCTTGCACCTTCGTGACCCTCTCTTCTCCAGTTCTCCTCCCTCACTACTCCGCGACTCTCTTCTCCAGTTCTCCTCCCTCACTACTTCACGACTTCCTTCTTCTTCTCTTCTCCAATTCTCCTCACTACTGACGACGAGATCTCAGCTACTTAGCACTCAGCAGGTATGGTTTTAGATTATTTTTTTCTTCTCTTCTTCTTTCATATGCAGAAGAAGAAGTGCAGACTCTGTTTTTCACTCTGTTTTTTATTTTGAAGCTACTGCTAACTGACTGCATTACTGCAATCTGCCTACATTTCTTTTTAAAAAAAAATCAATCCTTCTATATTTATTCTGCCCTACTCAATTTAGTTTTATACTAATTAATATAGTATTTGCTAATATATGTTATTGCTATTGAGATTTTGGATATTTATATATGCAAAATAAATATTTTAAGTATTTGGTATTAATTGACGCCTCAATCCAAAAAGGCGAGCGGCAACGCCACGAGGCGAGGCAGACCCTTGTCGCCTTTCGCCGTCCAAAATCATTGTGCCTAACTACGACATTGATGTTATAGAGAACTTATCCTATGAATAGATTCCCATAGCTATTATTGATCGCCAAGTCCGAAAGTTGAGAAACAAGGAAGTGACCCCAGTTAAGGTGTTAGGGAGGAATCATAATGTTGAAGAGGCTGCATGGGAGGCTGAACAAGCCACGAATTCAAAATATTTGCATCTAGTTTAAGGTCTTGAAGAAAGAGCTTAAGGTAGAATTCCTTTTCCAATACTCTATACTCAAACTTAAATGTTTTGTCACTAATGCTTACGTATTCAAATTCATATTTATGTTCCAAGTCTTTATACCTTCCATGATTCATGCTTAAATTCTTTTCTGTGGCATATCCCGTCACTGATGACAATGATAGAGTGAGTATTTGGTAAGGAAGGTAAGTTATGCGAAATTAAATCCTTTTCATGTTTTCTAAGGCTAAGAAAATCCCATCACTTTTCCTTTTAATGTTGGATCCTCTCATATTTTCCCTCTTCCTTGCATTCATTTAACTACTATTTTCCTCTGACTGCTCTGTTCTTTTTCCTAATAACATGAAAAAAAAATTAGTGACTTGTTTGATGTTGTTCTCTAAGCTCAGTGCAAGTTATTTTCTTTTTGTCCTTTGCCTGACGAAAAAGGAGATACTATCCACAGTGTCTTAACTTTATTTTCATGCCTCATAACAGTTCCAGTATTCAATATGCTCAGAAGGATTGAATCACTATCTTAAAGCAAAGGTCAAATGTTTTGATTAGTAAAATATATTCAAGTGAAGGTTTCTAGGCCTTCTCATGCAATTTGTGTCTGTTACAGACTTACAGTTACCAAAATAATGGTGATATTAGTTGTTGTAGAACATGACTCAAACCAATTTGTGTTTTCCATTTTAAAAACTAATCTGCTATCCTATTCTAGATAGCTATTCTAAGTAATAGATCGATACAGATGTCTGACCCACTGGAAATTTGATAGAAAATCACACATAATAGCAGGAAGTAAGGATCACTTTACAAAAAAAACCAGTGTGCCACTTTTACTTATGTTGGAGCAAAGAAATCATATTTATTGAATAAATCAAACGTGGACTTAAGAGTGATCCATAAAATTATTGCCATAGTGTTACTAAACTAGTATCAGATGCACTGTGGTCTATGATGAGGTTGGGGCACATTTCTTGACGTATCATAGGATTCAATTGAGGAAAACGCAAGAAGCTGGTAAAGCGAATTGCAAGAAGCTGGCAGGAGGACACAAAGGTGAGAGTGAAAGTTTATTACCAAAAGATATTCAAGGAAGCATGTAATAGCATCAAACAGTGACCGAGGACAAATACACATTTTGGGTGGATATACTGGCTGATTATAAAATGATGCAACTCAAATGGACCACCTGAAGTAAGGGGTATAAGGGATAAAGGTAAAAGTGGGAAGCACTGAGCTATTAAATTGTTCAAAAGCTAACTAGCATTTGCTTGATGCAAAAAGGCACAGTGAGTAAAACTCATGATAGCTTTTCTCATCCAGAGTGAGGCAAAGATTGGCTGCATCACTTAAGTTACTTCTTTTTGCATCTAGGTGACAGTTTCAACCAATTGAAGAAAATGTGACGGATTTTTTCAAATTAAAAAAAAAAAAGCTAAAGCAATTCTAAAATGAACCCATAATGCAGATACCAAGAGAAAGACAGAGAGAAATCTTTTAGCAAGCTTGCAGTCAAAAAAACAAATAGTTATTTATTTGGTATCACCTTTCATTAAAATACTGCATCTCTTTAGCTTCCATCCGTTCAGATCTTACAACGAACGCCCGATTACTTAACCTGGATGTCATAGATTGTCATCAGAATCAAAACTATTTTTTCTTCCCCAACAACTTTCAATTACCTTTCCCTGAAGAGAACAGGATAAATCCTTGAAATTACAACCAATGTTAGTGGAACAGCACCTCCACCATCCTTGATTGACATAAATGATAATGGAATACCACCACCTTTACCTAACAATGTTTACATGAAGCAAGACAGGACAAACGGAAATAGAAAAAATTATAATGGCATAGCCAGGATATAACTGCAAGTAGTGAGTTTTTGGTATTACTAATACTTACAGAAGCCCAAACGAGATGCCCAATGAGCTCTATATGTCCCATTTATATGCAGCAATAAACTAGTCGTCCCTGACACCTGAAATTAATGCAGACAAATAAAAATGCCAATAGAAACTGGAAAAGCCCTTGAAAGCAACAATATTTATTATCTAGAAGCTGCTAAAGGCAACAACCTCAAGAGGTGAAACAGGACCTGTCCAGCCACACAATCCAGCTCCCCAGATCTATAAATGACAAGATAAGCTGTGAGCAATATGAAATTCTGACAACCCCTAACTCAAAGAATAGACTATAACTATTAATTTAATGTGGTACCCTAAGCTTTTGGCCAACAAACAGCTTTCCAGCAGACAACTTCTTGGATAGTTGTATATCTAAGACAGCAATTATTGAATACCTATAAAACAAACAAATTCTGCATGATCAGGAAATCCAATTTATAACACAGTGATAAACATTAATATTTTTCTTACCACCCATCGGTCAGTTCAACTTTTGCACAAGTTCCATTCTCGGTCGCGCTAGATAGTGAAGATTGAGGTCCAACTGGCGAGACACAAATTGAATAGATATTGGAAACACAGAGTACCATCATAGAAGAAGGTGGGACGTCTCCTTCTAAAATTCTCTTAACTGCAGATCGATGACCATGATTTACTTCTCTTTCATATCTGTCCAAAGGATGAATTGATGTTTTTATTGTACCTGGGAGATCCAAGAAGAAATGCACAAACTGGCTGAATTACAGATACCTGTATTTTAATTCTTCAAGTACATTGCATATTGTCAGAAGTTTCCCGGAAAATTTGCCACTGTAACACCTCTCATAAGATGCAAGTTTCCAAACAATCCACTTATAGTGATTTGTAATCCACCTATTGGAATGATGAAGAATATCTGTAAGCATGTCGCATCAAAGAACAATTTAAAAGGAAGATAAACTTTCATTAGACATCAACCATATTAAACGATAGAATTGTCTTGATCTGCTCAGCAGACAAGTACACCCATGATTATAAGTTTATAACTATATAGATCAATAAGTGGATCTAAGAGAAAGTAGCATATAAAAGTGCTAGGATATCTCAACAATGTCAGAACTGTATGCAAAAGTTATCACCAATTGTTTTGTAGTCTTCAACACAAGCTGCCAGGCACACACAGATGCATAATTCAATGGGTACTATTACCAACAACTATGCATACTGCTACAAGCAACAATTCTTTAGTGCGGCACTTGAAACTAATTGGTTCCATCTGATAATTCATACCGTACACCCATGATTATAGCTTTATAGATCAATCCGTGGATCTAAGGGAATGTAGAAAATACAAGTTCCTGTAACTCTCAACAATTTCAGAACAGAATGTGAAATCTATAGCCAAATAATTTCGTAGCTTCAACAAAAGCTCCCAGACACACATGCATGATTCAATGGGTACTATTACCAATATCTATTCATATTGCTACAAGAGGTCAACAATCATTTAATGCAACACTTGAAACAAATTGGTTGCTTCTAGTAATGTAGCTACTCCAACAGCAACTATTCTGACAGCCAACAAATTTTTCTTAACATTCTTGCAGAGAAGTATAAAAAATTACTTTTTAGAAACATATTGCATGGAAGCTCCTGAATGAGACAGCATCTCCAAAAAAGACTCTACTCCAATGCAACCTGAGCAAGATTTATCATTGAACACATAAGTCTCAGCAGTAGCTGGATTCATCCTTCTCACGTCATCTGGCAAACTCTCTAGCTGAATCTCCACAGAATATAAGAAGTATCAGCTATCAAAAGCAAAGTCATCAATCAAAGGAAACAAATTATTCTGGTCCATTCACACCTTACTCAGGATTGATGAGGGCTTTCCAAGATACTCCTTCATATACAATCGTGCCACATGGAATGGATATCGCACTGAAACCTTTCCTTTCTGAGAGGGTAATTTTGGTGCTAAATCTGAGAACCCTAGTTAAATGATATCAAACCTATCAAAAATGATTTAAGACAAGCCATAAGGATTCTATTTACAAACTTCAAATATACCATTAGCAGCATTGGAATCATTTCTTTTGAGAGGGTTGACGATGCTGGTGCTTCGAGGCTTCTTGAATGGAGAAACAAAACTTGCCCCAGGTTTCCTCTTCCGACCAACGTTCTGGTTTCTATCTGCAAATCCTCCTCCCATGCTATTTGAGATATCCACCAAATGGCCCCTGGAAGGCCGTTCTAGCAATTTAGGTTTTGAAGCGATGTCATTTTCTCCAAGGTCCATAGCTGCTGAGTTCTTATTGAATGGCTCTCCATTCTGTGGAATACTATGGTCCAGCCTACTAGTGCTTTCTTTTGCCACAGCATCAAATTCCTTTATCAAGTTACTTGCTGGAACGAGATTCTCTGTTTTAATCGAAGACTTCTTATGATACAAAGTTGAATTCAATGGCGATGTAAAAATGCTTGAGGACCCACAACCTTTCGCTGCCGATAAGAGGGAAACAGGAGTATCAGAGTTCAATTCTTTGGTGGAGACGTGATCAACAGATTTTTGGTCTTTTGAAAAAGAAAGCAATGGATCAGCCACATCCTTTTCATCAACAAGACAACCCAGCTCTAGATCTCCAAGCAGACTCCTTGCGCGTTTCAATGCCTCACAGGAAACTGTTATTGATCTACCACCAGCAGTATGAAACTTTATTGGAGGAGGTTTATCTGCACAATGCAGAAAATCTGCTACTAACTCCTCTGCTGGACAAACTGAGGAGTTAAATTTAACATCAAATGGAGACAATGAAGCTGCTGAAACATTAGTAGACCCTGTGCTAGCAATGCCCTCTACTTCCAGAATAGGAAATGAATTCCGAAAACCAAAGAGCTCATCTGAAGTTGTATTTTTCTTTCCAGAACCTGGAAATGTTTCATGGTCACCATTTTCTTCCAAGCCCAACAACGCCTTGGCCCTATTAAGACCTGTAGAAGATATATTGACTGGTTTACCGGAGCCTGTCTGGAACAAGGAGTTGGACATGCTAAACTGTTTGTTCAAGCTAGAAGGGGAAAAGGATTCTGGAGCATTAAGGGCTTTCCCTGAGCCTTTCTGGAACACGGCTTCCTGAAAAGCAAGAACATATTCTCTTCCAGTTCCTATGCCTGCACAATAATTTGGTAATGCATATCCATAAAGTCAAGAAACTTGGATATGGACACACATACTCCACTGTATCTCTAAAATTGACAAATCTAAAGGAAACACGTGTTACACAGAATAATGCAAGATTGAATTTTCAATTAATTTTAGGTCAAATACTGATTCTAAGTTCTGGGTCGTATTTCAAAAAATCCCAAGTCCCCAGAAAAATGAAAAGAACATTAAAATTTTGACATAATAGATTATTATTGAGGATAAAATGTGAGACCTGTGTCCAAAATCGCCTTGTCTTCATCACCAGGGATGGAAAGAGCTGTTGATATGGAAGAATGTTTCACTGACACAGGTTTCCCTGATCCAGTTCGAAAAATTGGAAATTGTGTAGAAGTTGAATCAGTGTTCCCTGCTAATCTCGAACTTCCTGCATTTCAAAAAAAGCCATTAATGCTATGCCATGCAAATATCGAAGAAAACAAACAAGTACCTTGACGCAAGAGATCGGGCATGGATTGGAGCTGCTGGGGAGGTAGGGTTAAGCTCGGTTCTTCGAGGGCTTCAGTAAGAGACTCTCCATCAGAGACTTTCCATCGGAAATCATTCTCCGAGACGGAGTACAACTGCCACGTCGACATCTTCCGGCAATTTGTGTGGGAAATGTTTTCAACTCTTTTTATAAAAGCGGGAAAATTTCGTTTCTCTTATAAGAAGATATACCCGCGCCAATTAAATTATGAATCATGGGCTGGCCTGGCCTTAACTGGACTGGGCTGACTAACAAGCTACAAAACAAAAGTCATTTTAGAAGACAATCCGTTTTCAATATTTTGTATTCAAATATTTGAAAATATTAATTTCTGAAAAATTTGAAAGGTCAATAGGATAAGTCAGTCACCTAAATCTGATTGGCTAGAGGAACCTGTTCTTATCACTACTCCTCTGTCATGTCACTTAAATCTTATTGGCCTGAGGAAAGTTTATTTTCATCATAACTCCTCTATTCTACCTATAAATAGGGGTTCTCATAATTGAGGAGCACAAACACATTATAATTATAGTGCTTCCCTAGTAAAAAATAGTATAGTATAAAGATCTTCTCCACAAGGATTGATACAAATAATAATTCAATCAAATCTCCATGAGGACTAAATTATTCTGAATGATTAGATAATTGAAAGGAATATTCCCATGAAGTTGCTTCAACATCTAAGGACTTACCAAAACACTTGTCAAGCTTTTCTCATTTCATCTTTTGAGGAAAAGGTAATGCATATATGTATTTAGAATCAACTTCTAGTTCTGACTTCTCATTTCCTTTCTGAATTTCACTAGACTCCTCTACTACTTTTTGACTTCCTTGTGTCTCATCTTGTCTCTTTGTAGCTTCACAAGCTTTGCTTTTGCAATTATCATTGAACATTTCTCCACTTTGCAAAGTCACAACCTTCAGCTCCTTAGAGTTCTTCCCTGTGTCACTTGAAAGAGTTCCACGTGGTCTCTTGGATATCTGATTAGCAATCTTTCCAACCTACTTTTCTAAATTTCGAATAGAAGCACTTTGAATTTCAAACATCTTATCAATCTTTATGATGAATGTCTTCATTAGATCTTCCAAACTTGATTGATTGCCCTGTTATCTTTGTTGATTCTGGTACCCTGAAGTACTTGACCTTGACCTCTAGAGTTATTTTGTTGTCATGCATTCAAACTACCATTTGATGAACTCCATCATAATCTAGGATGTTTCTAACCCATAGAATTAAAGTTGGTGCATCTATAATAGTTTACACTATTATAATTACCAATTGCATTCACCTCTTCTTCTACAACTTTCCCTAGCTAACATTTATGAGTCGTATGTCCATTCCCACAAAAATCACATATAGTCGGTGGTACCATTTGAGCTCGGGCTATAGTCCACTGATTCACATTTTTATCAATAGTTATGATTAGGGCCTGCAATGTAGTGTAAGTTGATAACGCTCAACTACACTTCTTCCTATTCAAAGTGTAGGCTGTCGCTAATCAATTATAAATCCAACGATGAGTTGGGGTTGATCCCACAGGGAGTGATACAGTAAAGAATTCAAGTACGAAGTAAAAAAGTGTTCTAATCTCTTGTTGAAGTAAAAAACTACGCAACATAAACTAAATCAATGAGTTTTAATAATGAATATCAAATGGGTGATTTAGTAACCAATTTTCAACAAAGATAATTAACATGGGAATTGAACGATTAGAGAGATGACCTTAGGATTGTGAGCAATCGAATAATAGTTTCGCTTAATAGGTAATTATTAATTTATTTAAGTTGTTGAATCTCAATGAATAAGATATGTTTTGAATATAATAGTTATCTCTCGATCAACTATCATGTTTCGAGTAAACTCTCCAAACCTCAACAAGCTTAATAATACAAGCAACCCAATTCCTTAATTAAACCCACTTTCTCAAGTTGGGTTGTAAAGACGAAAATCAATACAACTATCAATCATTCATTCGACTCTAAGCATCTTTCTCAAGCAAGTATAGAGAGCTAAGCTAGAACCGAATTCGCAACTTCAGTTCATCAATGAAAACATCAATAAACAATTGAACCCATTTGAAAACAACATTAAATTTAGCAATTAACAATACCCATAAGCTAATTTATGTATTTGATTACATGATCGCACCCCTAAGGGAAGGGGTTTTAGCCAAACATAGCAAAAAGTAAGAAATCGTAACCAAAAAGATTATCCATCCAAATTGTTAACAATCTGCAATGCTCAATGCCAAAATTAAGACTTGAATCCTAGAACCTCAAATTCAAGATTCAAATCCTCTCCAAGAGTGTTCAATAATATAAAATATGTAAAAATCTCTCAAAACTAGGTAATACACTCTATGGGAACTCCTTTTCTCTTTTAAAAAAAAGAATTTATATGTTTCCAAAAACTTCCCAAAATCTCAACACGGAGTCCAATCGGCGACATTATTTGGGATTGCCAAACAACTCGGTGATCCGCCAAAGTGCACGTCTTTTTTCCTTGAAGCTTGACTCCTGTGTGCAATTGTTCTGGAAGATTTTACGAGCTGGATCGTTGTCGCCATTCCATTCAACGCGTCGCTGAAGTGTATTTTCACTCGCCAAGTTGACTTGATCCATGGGCTACTTTGCTGGAAGATTTTGATGAGCTGGAGGCTCACTCAGCGAGTCGTCAAGTGGCTTTTGTTAGCTCCAGCTTCTCTTTTCTTCACCTTTTCCAACTTTTTCGCTCTTTTTCGCATCGTAATGTCCTTGCCTTGTTCTTAAGCCTTCATTGCTACATATAAACACATTAGCATTAGTTATGAGCACAAAATAGGCATTGAGGACACTAATTAATTGAATAATGACCCCTAAATGAGTCGAAATTCCTGACTCATCATAAGTGTAACACCTCAAAAATTGGAAAGGAAAAGTGTAGAAAAATTTCACTAAAGCAGGTTCTACGAGTCATATCTACGGACTGTAGGAAGTCATACGGACCACAGGAAGGAAGTCGTGGTCCTTGGGTTAAGTTTTGAAAATGTCGAGTCTCTAATGGTTTATCTACGAGTGATAGAATGAGACGTAGGTAGTAGAAAGTGCCCGTAAAGTTGATTCAGTAATGGATTTGAGACCTCAAGTCTACGAGAACATTTGATAAATCATAGTCTGGTCTATGGGTCGTAAAAAGGTACTCGTAGAAAGTGTTTATCTTTGAGAGTGTGAGAGTTGCTTTTGATTCCTTAATTCTGAAAATTTGATGAGCTTTGTGTGAGAATGAAATCATTCTTGATGTGAGGGCATTTGAATACTTTTGTTGAGCTTGAATTTGCATCTGAAGCAAGCATTGTGAACGTGAGTTCTATTTGATGATGGCTAGTCACAGTTTGAAATTTGTAGTGCACAATTGAACATTTCATGAGGAGATTGAACCTCTTGTATGCATTCATGTTGAGTCTTGAGTAGCACTATTTGTAGACATCTCTATTGAACTATTTGATCTTGTGTTTTACTTGAGGACAAACAAAAGTTTAAGTTGGGGGTGTTGATGAGTTAGGGATTTTGACTCATTTAGGGCTGAATATCTAGAGTTTTAGTGTCCTAAATACCTATTTTATGGTCTAAATTGATGTTTAAATGCTAATTTGCAGCAATGAAGGCAAAAGAGCAAGGCAAGGACATTATCGGGAAAACAAGAGTGAAAAGACTGAAGAAAAGCAAGACTGATGCTCGCCAAAGCCGCTCGTCGAGTCGCCGAGTGGCTCTTCAGCTCGCCAAAAGTTCCTGCAGGCCAGCTCTTGGACAAAGACAACTCGGCAATTGAAAGGGTGAATTGGCAAACCGCCGACTAGATCGCGAAGGAAGTTCTGATCGCCTAAAGTCATAGAAGGAAAGTGTGAAAAAGCCAAGCCAAGAAGGCGATGGAAAGTAGCACTCGGTGAGTCGCTGACTGGGTCGGTGTGTCGCCGACTGTGTCGGTGAAGCTCAACTTACTCCGCCGAGTGGCTATAAAACTGAAAATCTGGAAGCATATAAATGCTATTTTAAAAAGAGAGTTCTGAGTTTTTGAGAGTTCCTACATTGGGTTTTTGATCCCTAACACTATTCTTTACGATTTTTAGTAGAGATTTAGGTTTTGTTTGTTTTTGTACTCAATTCAAGCATTTTGAAGACTTGTGGATTGTTACCCAAGCTGATGGAAAACATAGTTGGGAACTATTTCTTGCTCTTTATTATGTGTGGCTAAAACCCCATTCTTGGGGGTGTGATTATGTGATTGAATGTTTCAATTAGCTTATGGGTGTTAGTATTTATTGATTTTAGTGTTGATTTGAAATGGGTTCAATTAGTAGTTGAGTTTTAATTGATGAATTGTAGTTGCAAATGCAATTCTAACCTAGTATTCTAAGCTTGCTTAAGAAAGAGTTTTTAGAGTTAAAACATTAATTGATGATTGTAGCGATTGGGTTATTGTAGACTTAGCTTGAGAAAGTGGGTCTGAATTCAATCTTACCAATCTAGCTCGAAAGAGTAGATTAATTGAGGTATTGGGCTGTTTAACTTTGTTATGCTTGTCGAGGTTTGAGAGAACTCGCTTGATTCGTGATAGTTATTGAGAAATGGCTATTGCACCTAAAGTCTAGCCCACCCACTAAGATTCAACGACTTTTCGTAAATATTAATCACCCATATAGCGAAATTGGCGTTTAATAGATCACATTGCCAAGGATCCTTCTCTACTTGATTACCCTCGTGTGTTCGTAATTGTTAACTATTCAATCTAATCCCCCCAATTGACATTAATTGTCAAACCCCTGCCATTTACTTTAATTGTTTTGAAAATGTCTACTTCTACAATCAATTAGAAGACTCCTTCACTTCATAATTGAATTATTTACCCTATCACTACCTATGGGATCGACCCCAACTCTTTGTTAGGTTTATACTTTATTGCGATCGCCTACACTTAGAATCAGATGAAGTGAAGTTGAGCGTTATCATTCCTCTTGAAAGGGAAATAAATAAACTTCGATATTGACCTTCTCCCAGATACACAACTTATCTCTATTCCTCCTTATCGTATGGCTCTGGCAGAACATAAGGAATTAAATAAGAAATTGAAAGATTTGTTTGATAAGGGTTTCATCCGACCGAGTATCTCTCTAAGGGGTGCTCTAATTTTGTTTGTTAGAAAGAAAGATGATTCGCTTCGTATGTGTATCGACTACCAGCAATTGAAAAAGGTTACCGTTAAGAACAAATATCCTCTCCCAAGGATAGATGATTTGTTTAACCAACTTCAAGGAGCAAGTTACTTCTCTAAGATTGATCTATAGTCGGGTTATCACCAATTAAGGGTGAAGAAAGATGACATTCTGAAGACAACTTTTCGAACTCAGTGTGATCATTATGAGATTTTGGTAATGTTATTTGGTTTGACTAATGCTCCGGTGATATTTATGGATTTGATGAATAAGGTGTTTAGACAATACCTTGACATGTTTGTGATTGTGTTCTTTGATGATATATTGATCTACTCAAGGAGTGAAGACGAGCATACCGATCATTTGATGATTGTGTTGCAAGCCCTCAAGGACCAGTAACTCTTTGCAAAGTTTAGTAAATGTGAGTTTTGGTTAAGGTCTGTGGCTTTTCTTGGTCATAATGTTTCTGGTAAGGGTATTGAGGTAGATCCTAAGAAGACGGATGCGGTCAAGAGTTGGCCTAAACCTCTATCCCCTTCGAATATTAGGAGTTTCTTGGGCTTAGTCGGTTACTATAGAAGGTTTGTTTAAGGATTTTCATCAATTGCCTCTCCATTAATGACATTAACCCAAAAGAAGGTTAAGTTCATATTCTCTAAATCATATGAAAATAGTTTTCAAGAATTGAAAGATAGACTTACTTCTGCTCCTGTGTTGACCTTACTAGAAGAAACTGATGGATTTGTTGTTTATTGTGATGCCTCAAGAATTGGGCTAGGATGTGTACTTATGCAAAATGGGAAAGTCATTGCCTATTTTTCAAAGTAACTTAAGATTCACGATAAGAATTATCCTACCTATGACCTTGAACTAGCGGCAATTATTTTTGCCTTAAAGATTTGGAGGCATTATTTGTATGGTGTACATATAGATGTCTTTACCGACCAAAGAAGTTTGCAATATATGTTTAAGCAGAAAGATCTAAACCTTCACCAAAGAAGGTGGCTTGAATTACTAAAGGATTATGACATGAGTGTTTTCTATCACCCTGGTAAGGAAATGTGGTGGCGGATGCTCTTAGTCAATTATCGATGAGTAGTGTTACTCATATTGAGGATGATAAAAAAGAGTTGGTTTGAGATGTTTATAGATTGACCCAATTGGGTGTTTGATTAGTTCACTCTACTTAGGGTGGTGTTATAGTTCATAATCATCCTTTGAAGGTCGTTTATGTGTTCCTAATGTCGATGACTTGAGAGAGAAGATCTTATTAGAAACCCATAGTTCTCGGTACTCCATTCACCCAGAGCCACCAAGATGTACCGTGAGTTGCGGGAGATCTATTGGTGGAATGGGATGAAGAAAGATATTGTGAAATTTGTGGCTAAGTGTCCTAATTGTCAAAAAGTGAAAGTTGAGCATCAAAAGTCGGGAGGTTTATCCCAAGATATTAACATTCCTACTTGAAAGTAGGAACATTTGAAGATGGACTTCATTGTTGGCTTACCTTGCACCCGGAGACAACATGATTTGATTTGGGTTATTGTAGATCGAATGAAGAATCAACTCATTTCATTTATGTCAAGGTGTCTTATTCGGCAAAGGACTTTGCTAAGTTGTATTTGTGGAAAATGGTGAGGTTGCATGGAGTTCCCTTTTCCATTATCTCCGATCGTGGTACCAAATTCACTTCTCAATTTTGGAAATCTTTCCAAAAGGTTCTCGGCACTCGTGGTAAGCTTAGTAAGGCCTTTCACCCACAAATCGATGGGCAGGCAGAGCGTACTATCCAACCCTTGGAAGATATGTTGAGAGCATGTGTAATTGACTTCAAGGGTAATTGGGATGATCACTTGCCTTTGATCAAGTTTGCATACAACAATAGCTATCACTCAAGTATTGATATGGCTCTATTTAAGGCTCTATATGGTAGGAGGTGTAGATCTCCTATAGGTTGGTTTGAAGTGGGTGAAGTCGCCTTGATAGGTCCCAAGTTGGTACATGAGGCTATAGAGAAAGTTCAACTTATTAGAGAGAGGTTGAAAACGGCTCAAAGACGACAAAAGACTTATACCGATGTTAAAAGAAGAGATCTTGAGTTTGAGATAAATGATTGGGTCTACTTGAAAATTTCACCCATGAAAGGTGTAATAAGATTTGGGAAGAAAGGGAAGCTTAGTTCCCATTATGTGGGACCATATCAGATTTTGAGGCAAATTGGCAAGGTTGCTTATGAACTTGAATTGCCTAATGACTTGGCATTGGTGCATCCAGTTTTCCATGTCTCTTTGTTGAAGAAATGTGTTAGAGATACGAAATCTATTGTTCCCTTAAAAGGTTTGGGAGTTAAGGAGAATCTTTCTGGTGAAGATGTTCCAGTTGATATTTTAGACCGGCAAGTCAAGAAGTTAAGAAACAAAGAAGTTGCTTCCGTGAAAGTTCTTTGGAGGAATCAGTTAGTTGAGGGTGCTACTTGGGAGGCCAAGGTCGATATGATGTCCCGCTATCCTCATCTCTTTCCCTATATTCCTACGCTAGCTTGAGGTATTAGTCCCTCATGGTTTACTCTTTTGGTGTCACGTATCTTAGATATTCCCATGATTTCCTCATTATGCATGATTCATGAAAAGCTTAAATTTTGAGAAAGTGAGTTAACTTGATTGATCTCTACATGATTATGTGCATTTGAGTATGAGTGACATATGGACCTCATGATAGGATTTTTTGAACATGCTTTAGCTTGGAGTTGATGTTTCCTCCTCGAATATGTGCATTTATGTAATTGTATTCATGTTGGGCTGTTAGATTAAGTTCCTACCTTCCTTGTGATGTCTTGAATCTCATTCGAGGACGAATGTTCCCAAGGGGGATATAATGTAACACCTCAAATTTGAGAAGGGGAAAAATATTTTTATTTTTCGCAGACCTGATGCCAGCACAAACGACACCACCACAGCTCATAGGTAGGGCGAAGGTCCATTCGTGGTGGCGTGATTGACAATTTAGAATTTTCAAAAAATGATTAGTTCCAGTATTTTGTGATGGGTCACCAGGACGGTCTGTCATTCAATGCACGAGTCATAGATAGGTCTCATAGGTCAGTCCCAGACTTAGAAAGATTTTCAGGCCAAGAATTGGGACCTACGATCGTGGTCCATGGTCTTTCGATGGACCCATGGGCCGTAGGTGTGGTCCGTTGTTGGGTTCCATAAATGAGTGGTCTCTGATCTCACCCACGACCAACCAGGACGGTCCGTGGTCTGACCAACAGACCGTGGGTGAGGCCGGTCGACAATTATTTTCCTTGAGGTCTTCTGGTCTTTTCCTAATTATTCTAGCCTAATACTATGTCGTTTTGACCTCTATTAGAAGCCAGTATAAACATTTTAACTCTTAAGACCCCTCAACTGAAATCATTCTCTCAAATCCTCAAAAGAAGAACAAGTCTTCCTCTCTAAAATATTTCTCTCTCTATAAGTTGAAGAATAAAGCTAGGATTTCAAGATAAAACCTCCTAATCCTCCATTTTTGCAAAGCTTTTGGCATTAAGGTATGATAGTATTCATCCATGGAGACCTTTTCCTGGAATTCCTTAATTCTCCAATTTACAATGTTAGAAATCCCAATTGAGTTAGGGTTTTCTTCATTGTCATGGGTTCCTTTCAATATTGATTTATTTGATTGTTTTATGAACTATTATGCGTTAATTGAGTTATATTCCATGATCTTAAGATGAATCCCCATGAACCCATGCATACCCTATGTTTTTCAAGCTATGATGTTATAATGTGAGTTTTGAACTATATATGAAAGGCGAGTTTATAAAAATATGCATGTTAATATGAAATTGATGAAAATGTTTTAAGAATGCTTTGAGAGTGAAGTGTCAATGTTGTTGTTGTTGTGTTGTGAAAGGAATTCTCATATACACATGAAAGCATGATTGTGAAAGGATTTTCTCACATAAAGGATTCTTAGGGTTGAAAGAGTTTTCTCAACTAAACTATGAATCAAGATTTCAGGAGCTGTTATAATGAACCTAACTTGGATTGGTTGATTAATTGTACCTTTCCATGGATGATATATGACTTAGCTTGGATTTGTAATATAATGTTCCCTTCCACGAATAATAAAGACAAGTACGTAATAATGACTATTTCGTGGGATATACTCTTAGCACTGAGAAGATATTGAGATGGAAGCTCTTCTGTTAGTAGAGGCCAGGCCAGGTTTCTAGTAGAAATCTCCTTATCCCTTAACTATGTGCCACTATAGGATGTTGTCTTACTTAGACATTAGCTAGTGGATCCACTTAAGCTAGACGTTCAAGGTAAGTAGGGCACCCCTTTTCGGTGTGGGACAGACACTGAATTCCACGTTTATAGCTCACATGGTCTCTATGTTGGTTAAAGGTAAATTTCCCACAATAATGAACTAAGGTTACCTTTAGAAGTATCTCACGAATGTTTTTAAAAAGTTAGCTTGCATTGACCATGTTTTTATGACTTATGTTTTCTAACTCTTTTAGTTCATGTTTTAGCTTGGTCATTGCTTATCATGAAAATGTCCTTCTTAGCATGATTTTCATACTTTATGCATTGCTATCATACTTGGTACATTTATGTACTAACGCATACTCTTGCCTACATTTCCCCAAGTGTAGGGTCCGACGGTCTAGATTCTCACTTCAGCGTTGATGTGAGGTCAAAATACATAATTTTAATGATTATTTGTCTCACATTTAATATTTATATTTATCCCTTTTTATAATAGATTTTATGGATTGTGCTACATAGTATATTTTATTTGTAGGATTAAATTGGTGCGAAGATAAAGAAATTTGGAACTAAAACGAATTAAAGATGGAAAGTTGAAGAAAGAAATCAAGCACACAGCTTAATAGATTAAATTGAATATAATAAATAATATTTAATATGTATATGCGGCTGCGACAGTTATTAGAATTGAGAAGATTGAATTTGAAGAAGAAAAGGTACATGCCATGTGGCAACATCGCAAGGACTCCAATCATGTGAGGCTATCGACACACAATTCAAAGAGGAATTCTAATTTCTTTTGGTTTTGGATTCCTAATTTGTTTTGGACTCAATTATTTTATTTAGGATTTCCTACATTTATAAATAGTTCATAAGAATAATTATTAAGGGAGCAGGATACAATGTAGAAAATAACTTTTGATCTAGGATTTTATCTTTTCTTTTATTTATTTTATTTTACATCTTTTCTTTGAATGATTCATTGTAATTGTTCTATGTCTATGTGGAGTTAAACTTCTCGTTATTGGATTATATTTACTTACTAGATGATTGTTTAGTGATTTTGATTCGGCATAATTGTTTATCATATTGGTTGTTCTTATGTTCTTGTGATTACTATTTTGATGCTTGATAACCATTAGAATAAATTTATTATCTTTTTTTGAACTTGGGAGAGGAATAGAGGGATAGAACGTGGAATATAAGGAGCATGATCTTTTCTTGCATGTCACTTGAATTGATTTGTGTCTAGGATAGGGATATACCTAAGTGTCTTTCTTGGCTCAAATACGGGAAGACAACTTAATGCTCCATAGTTGGTTCAGCATATCCCCGCTCAATGATGTAGTTAGGCTATCAATTGTGGTAGAAGGTTAGAGGTCGGGAGATCATGACTATATTACCAACCCCGTGATCAATAACTAGATAATCAAATAAGTTGATGAAATTAATGCTAAACATGATTTGTTAGTTAAATCATAATTCTAGATCGATTCATTCATTGATACACAATCTATCTTTTCTTAGTTAATTGATTTTTAGTTATTTTATCTTTATTTTTAGTTTAGTTAATATATATTCATCACTTTGAAATCCTCCGTTAAATAAATAATTAGAATTAGTATAATTTAGTAAGAATAATTAATTGACAAGTCCTTTGGGTTCGATAATCTGGCTCTTTTAGAGCCACTATATTACTTGTGCGACCACGTACATTTGCGTGTACAATTGGAAGCAACAAGTTTTTGGCGCCGCTGCCGGGGACTTAGAAATTAATTGTTTTTCTAGGTTAAACTTTTTCTTTTTATTTATTTAAGGTTTTTTTTATAAAAATTTAAAAAATAAAAATAAAAAATAAAAAAATAAATAATTTCTTATGTTATCTTATTTTATTAGTGTCACTTTTTTTTTTCTTTTGATCTTGTTTTTGTAGATTAGGGGAAGTCTGAGTACCCAAAAGTTTGAAACGAAGGAGCACGTTTGAGCTTAAGTGTGGGGTGCGTACGACCCTTGATAAAAATTAAGAGAACATGCTACTAGCTAGGCCTATAGGCCTCAGGGAGTTGTTCTAACCCTTGTTTTAAATTTTATTTGATGCTTTGGGGACATAGCATCTTTTTAAGTGTGGGGTGGGGGAATGAATTCCTAGTTTTTACTGTTTTATTGAGTTTTTTCTTTTTTTAGGATAGGTTCCTTGGCTTTTGTTTTCGATTCTTTTCCTGAGGATAATCCCTTTGAACTGAGTGTTTTTTATTTTATATTTTTAGGAATAATTTTTTCTTTTATTTGAGAGAAAAGAAAAAACCCTTTTGAGTGGTGTGATACTTGCTATTTAGGCCTAATTTTTGAGTAGTACTTTCTTCTGAAAGCTTGATTAATAAGGAATTTGCAGACTCTTTGACACCTAAGCTCATGGTTGTGACTTTGTATATAGCTTATTTTATTTTGTATTTTATTATAATCCTGTCTCTCTTAGAAGTGAAATTGATTCATCTTGATTGATACTTGTGTCATGTGTGGTGAGATTTTGTTTATTCCATGTTTTGCATCTTAGTCTAGAAGTTGCCCTGCATGTTGTTGAAGCGAAATAAAAAAGTGTTGCTTGTTTAGGGGATGATAATAGACTTTCTTTGATTTGTCTTGTAAATTTTAGTCTTTTTAGATACATATCACTAGTAGCCCCTTTGAGCCTATAGCCTTTTATTGGTAGCCATATTTTTACCTCGACACTTTTGTTGAATCCCTAATTTTTGCCCTTGAGCATTATAGCATAGACTTATTATAATTGTTAAATCTGAAGAAAAAGGATGGTCGAGCGAAAAAGGTAATCAATGATAGCTACAAAGTGATTAAAAAATACTCTTTCAAATAATGTGACATGAAAAAAAAAAGTGAGAAAAACAAAAAATAATAATAATATATTCTTTGAAAAAATAAATGATTGACGCATTCTTGAGATGATGAGAATTACTTGTGAAATAATTGTTGAAGAGAGGGCTGAAAATAAAGAGAAGAAAATAATGGGTAAGTCTAAAATTACGAAGTGCTTAGGGAAGTGTAAGTCACTATTATATAGTTTTCCTACCCGTCCCCTAGCCTACATTACAACCTGTTAAAGTCCTATTTGATTCTATTCAAGCATGCTTAATTAGTGGAGATGTACATAATGGGCAAGCTTATGGTTCTTTGTGTGTACATGTTAATTTTATTTCTGAGTGTGAGTTGTTCTTTGATGCTAGGTCCCTAATTTATATTCAATCTTTTGATTTGAGTGTGTGGACTATTTCTTCTTGTGAGGGCACTTGTTTCATGATAGTAGGTGATTTTATTAGCTTTCTTTGATGAGAATAGGTGAACAAGCTTAAATTTGATGAGTTCAGAATCCTTCTTTGAGGTTTGGAGGTTAGAGATTTGTTGCTTATTGGTATATCTTGCATAATGATCGAGAAGTGTACTTGATGTTTTGAAATTTGTATATGGCCTAATTATATGTGGTTGCGCAAGTAATATAGTGGCCCTAAAAGAGTTGGATTATCGAACCCAAAAGACTTGTCAAATAATTATTCTTACTAAATTATATTAATTCTAATTATTTATTTAACGGAGGATTTCAAAAGATGAATATATATTAGCAAAACAAAAATTTAAGATAAAAATAACTAAAAATCAATAAACTAAGAACAGATAGATTGTGCATCAATGAATGAATCGATCTAGAATTATGATTTAACTAACAATCATGTTTAGCATCAATTTCATCAACTTATTTGATTATCTTGTTATTGATTCACGAGTTGATAATATAGTCATGATCTCCCGACCTCTAACCTGCTACCACAATTGATAGCCTAACTACATCATTGAGCGGGGATATGCTGAACCAACTATGGAGCATTAAGTTGTCTTCCCGTATTTGAGCCAAACAAGACACTTAGGTATATCCCTATCCTATACACAAATCAATTCAAGTGACATGCAAGAAAATATCATGCTCCTTATTGTTTACATCCCTACTTTATTCAAATAGGGCGAAACGTCGCGGTGACTCAAAAAATAATCAATTAACTCAATTTTTAAAGAAATTTTAAGAAAAAACGAGTTTTAAAAGAGTCGCCACCTAATTTTAGGAAAAACTAGGAAACCAATTAAAAATATGTCTACGAAACCAATAGATTCTAGGTAAGGGTTCAAGTTATTCCGAAGGGAAGGTTAGGCATCCTTCGAAATCCACAAATGTGGGTCCCGACTGAATTCAGTTTTTTCAAATTGAGGAGAAGATAAAACAAATTACAAGTAATAGAAACATGCGATATACACAAGTAATAAAATAAGACAATAATATAGGAAACGACCTAAGGTTTGCCTAACGTCAATATATACAAAATAATGAATGAGTGATATAATTCGAACTAATTCGAATAGTTTCAATGGGAAGCATCTCCGGGTACCTGTATAGAAACCTAGTAAAAGTATTAGTAATAAATAAATATGAATAAAAATAAATGAATTAAATAATAGCTTAAGAATAAAAATCCTCCTTATTAACATGGGAGGCCTTGGAAATCGACGATAATTTCTTCACCGGTCAATTTTAACATACAAAGTATATAAATTTAAACTAAATTTCCGTCTTTTACAATGGGGAGGCCTCCAAAACCGGCGGAGAGATTTTCTCATTGGCCAACTAATGTATACAAACAATAATAAAAAATAAAACAAACACATAGCACACTGGAAATCTTGAAAATGCATGAAATTGAACAAATGAATCACCAAATGAATAAATGAGGTAAACACTAATAATAATACTAACAAAATACTGAAATCTTGATCTATTATCAATAAGTACAAGACAAAAAATAAAAAATAAAATATTGTAAAAGATGTATTCTAATCAATCTTTTAAAGGAACAATCACATTGGAATAAAATCCTCCATGGAGTGACCAAAGGGTCAACGAGTCAACCAAAACAAAATCACAAACAAAATTAAAAACCAAAGAATAACAACCAAACTTAACAGTAGCAAATTGATATCATAAATAAAATGAAATAGAAGGCCCTAAAACAGTGAACAAACTTTAACTAGAATTATGAACAACTTAAAGAATATTAAAATAGAGATGACAGTGGCCAAAATTGAACAAAGTAACAACAAAATAATAAAAATCAACTAACATTTGCAAGCACTAGCTAAAGGGAAAAACAAAAGGAAATAATAGAATAGAGTTACCAGCCTTTGTATTCGACATAGAAGCACGAAACTCACGGAGAGGCTAATAAATGTCATCGGAGAATCGAAATCTCACCAGATCTTGTCGGAGTTGGGAGCTTTTGGTTCGTGTTGCTGAATTGTTGTGGAGTCACGAAACAACAGTGAGTTAGAGCTTTGACTGGGTGAAATACCTGCAAAAACAAACGAAAATCGAAGAGGGGAGAGGGGAAGGGAAGAAGAAGAGCAGTGGGTCTTTGGGTGGTGGTTTTCCAGTGGTTTTGGGGTCGTTTGTGTTGATTTTTAGGGGGCTGTTGGTCGCTGTGTTCGTTGGTCAATGAGAACGAGTAGGGTCAAATTTCTGGTGTGGTTTTCTGGTCGTTGTCTGGGTTGTTTCCGGCTTAAGGAGGTGGCAAACTCGAAGCTTGTTATTGGTAGTAGAGTGTAGTGGTTTCCAGTGTGGGATTTTGGGGTCTGGTTGCTGGAAAGTAGAGGAGAAATAGAGAAGATGGGTTTGTAAGGTGGTGTTTTGGTGAGATGGTTCACTGGTTAGATTTGGTTCGCCGGAGATGGGTTCTCCGGCATTGAACAGTGACAGAAAAGATGCTGGACAGTGGGGTTTGGGGTCGTTTGGTTGCTGTTTGGTATTTTTTGTGGTTGTTTTCGATAGGTGTTGTGGGTTTGGCGGTTGTTCGCCAGAAGAAGGAGAAAATGAATGGCGGTTTTGGGTTGGTTCGCTGGTCTGCCGGAAAGGGAGAATTGTTTGAGTTTTGGGCGGCGGCTGTGAGAGCATATAAGAGGAGAGAAAGTTCCTTTACAAAAGTTCTTCCTTTACAAAAAGTTCCTCCTAACCTAAATATTTACCACAATCCTTGACCTAATGAATAAGTCATTGTTTATATAGAAAATAAAAAATTGCTTATAGTACAATACCATTCTTTTAAAATCGTGCGTCAAAATCACTAGCCTTTAAAAATATGTGTGCATGAAATCTTATCCATATTCGAATGAATTTCTAGACTGTGCAAAATATCAAAATTAATATTAACAAATGTAACAAATACAATGATTATTAAAAAGTATAATGTAGCTAATGACATGTAAAAATACAATTTATCAGAACTAATGATTTAATCGAAATGAATAAATATTTGAACGTAGTCAACTGGTTGTGACAAAATAAAATGTAATTAAAATTAACTGATAAAAAAAATCCTAAATTTTGACAAATAAAAATAGTTATCGATAAGCTTATTTAAAATTATAAAAAATATATTTTAAACTATTAAATAAATAAAACTTAAAAGTTACGAATTTTGTTTATGTTAGGCCAAAATTGGGTGTCAACAGATGTCCCTTTCGTTGGATATGATGATGAAAGAAATCGTGGATAGTGAAAATTGACAAACCCGATTTTTGCCGAACACATGACCTTTATATAAAAGTGTGGTTGGAATATGGTGGAAGTCGATCTCGGACTTGCCTCCAAAAGGTTCCACGCTGTGTTTCATCCTTGTTGAAGTAGTCCGCACTTGTGGCTCAACTGAGAATGCATCCTCTTGGATGTTCTCGAAAAAAAGAAAGATGAAACTATTTAGTAGAGACAAAATTACAGGAAAAAAGGTAGCATCTCGTATGATACGACAAATGAAGATGATCCATTAGTAGGATAAAAATGCATGTCCATCAGTAGGACGAATGAAGATGATGATCCATCGGTAGGATTTTGAATGTATGTCCATCAGTAGGACAAATGAAAAGGATGATCCATCGATATGATTTTTAATGTATGTCCATCGACAGGATGAATGAAAATTCTTTCAACACAAGTCTCCTCAGACTTGAACATTGAATAGATATGGTGTGCATCCTTCACCTCCGAATAGATGCGACTTAAATGCAAATATCTTTCAACGCAAGTTTCCTTCGACTTGAACGTTGATAGATAAGTTGTACATCCTTCACCTCCAAATAGATGCGACTTAAATGCAAATATCTTTCAACGCAGGTTTCCACTGACTTGAACGTTGTATAGATATGGTGCACATCCTTTACCTCCAAATAGATGCGACTTAAATGCAAATATCTTTCAACGCAAGTTTCCTTCGACTTGAACATTGATAGATAAGGTGCATATCCTTCACCTCCGAATAGATGTGACTTAAATGCAAATATCTTTCAACGCAAGTTTCCACGGACTTGAACGGTGAGTAGATATGGTGCGCATCCTTCACCTCCGAACAGATGCGACTTAAATGCAAATATCTTTCAACGCAAGTTTCCACCGACTTGAACATTGAATAGATATGATGCGCATCCTTCACCTCCGAAGAGATGCGAATTAAATGCAAATATCTTTCAGCACAAGTTTTCACCGACTTGAGCGTTGACTAGATATGATGCGCATTCTTCACCTCCGAATAGATACGACTTAAATGCAAATATCTTTCAACACAAGTTTCCACCAACTTGAACGTTGAATAGATATGGTGCGCATCCTTCACCTCCGAATAGATGCGAATTAAATGCAAATATCTTTCAACGCCAGTTTCCACCGACTTGAACATTGAATAGCTATGGTGCGCATCCTTTACCTCCAAATAGATGCGACTTAAATGCAAATATCTTTCAATGCAAGTTTCCACCGACTTGAACATTGAATAGATATGGTGCGCATCCTTTACCTCCGAATAGATGCGACTTAAATGTAATGGCCTTCTCGGCGAATGAAAATGCAATTGCCCTCTTGGCAAATGAAAAATGCAATGGCCCTCTCGGCAAATAAAAGTACAATGAAAAATGCAAATAATGTATGACCTAATGATTTTCCATTGTAACGAGGTAGATGGCTCGATGATTGTCCAACTGTAACGAGGTGGATGACTCGATGATTGTCCACTGTAACGAGGTGGATGGCTCGATTATTGTCCAACTAAAATGAGGTGAATAACTCGATGATTGTCCAATGTAACGAGGTTGATGACTCGATAATTATCCAACTGGAACGAGGTGGATGGCTCAATGATTGTCCAACTGTAACGATGTGGATGGCTCGATGATTGTCCAATTGTAACGAGGTGGATGACTCGATGATTGTCCAACTGTAATGAGGTGGATAGCTTGATTGATTGTCCAACTGTAAAGAGGCGGATGGCTCAATGATTGCCTTTAAAATGTCCTCATCTTGATGCTTTTGTCTGTTCCTGTATTTGAAAAGGAACGATTCGTAGACACAATGTCGCTTTAGCTAGCAACTTGATCAAAGAACTTTAAGGAAAGATTCACAAGAGAATGTGTACAAAGTGCGTGATCACTTAGACACAAGTGAGCAATCATCCTTTGCTCTTGAACACTTTGTGTTCATTATAACTCATGTCTTATTGGGGATTTGTACGAGGAGTTGTTGGCTCGCCATGACAATGCTGAAGATTTGCAAGTTGACTTTGAACGTCAAGTGATGATGGATCATTTGAAGTTGACTATGAAGCTTCTGAAAGTACTCGTTGGAATTTTTGAGGTCTTCCTCAAAAATTCTATCCCAGTTAGAACTTTTGACAAATTTCAAAATGATATCCAATCTTTACTTGTTGGATATAGCACCTTTATTGTGAATTTTTGAGATATTCTCAAAAATTCTGTCCCAGTTTTTATCACAAGGAGAAAAGAAAATCACACTGGGTATATGACTGAGCCGTCATGGCGCCTACATATCCTGTTGAGCCAGGAATTAGGTCAAATGTAGTTCCAATCCTATAGATGATAAATACTGCAAAGAATCTTAGACAAGATCATCAGTAGAAAATGTACAATATGAACATGATGAAATAGGAAAATGATATTTCTTGCGATATTCAAAGCCTAAAGATAAAAGATATGTCACATTATGGGGATGGACAACCCAAAAAGGGAAATCCAAATTATTATTTTTAAAGGAAAGAATCTAAAAAAATGATCTAGAAAGATGTTAAAGGGTGAGTGTTTGCCCATTTTTTTTTTGAAAAATAATGAATATGAAGAGGCAGTAAACTATTGGCTACAATTGGTACCATGAGTTAGGATTGTATGTAAATTTCCCTTCTTCTGTTTTTCTTCTTTTTTCTAACTAAGATCGAATTTAAGGTAAATTCCACAGCTTCAAGTGGTACCTCAAACATACTTAAGTATCAACAAGATTTGTTCATCTTGCTTTAAATAAAGGTTTTGAATTGGACCAATCTTCATGTTTCAAGTGCCCTCACAAAAAGAAAAGTCCTATTTCACACATATTTGAAGCATTTGATTTGAGGACATTTTTTTCAAAGTGCACTCACACTCACAAGAATGTTCAGTGCATGCAATTGTGATACCATATGCTTGGCCCTTATGTAAATCTCCACTAATGTGAGAACATTTGGGATGAGATCATGTAGGGCTTGTCATTGTGTTGTAATGCAGGCTTAGGGACGGGTAGGATATTTATTTGGGATAAGAGTGACTTAATTTCTCCTTGAGAGTCACACTGAATTTGTGCTTTTGATGATTGATACACCTTTGGCGTCAGATCCTCTTCATTGTCCTCCCTTTTTTCGACTTCCTTTTAATTCTTATTTATTGGAGATTTTCATTTTTTCACCCCTTTGTTTCGGCTTATTTTGAGTCCTTATTTTTTGAAGCTTTTCTTTTATTTCACTCCTTTCTTTTGAATTTTTCTCCTATTTTGTTGGAGTATTTTGCTTTCCATCTTTCATTGACCTTGTAGGGGTGTTTTTGTCTTTATTTATTTCTTTCCACCTTTTTTTTTCTTTTTCTAGAAGTCCTTTTTTTTTTTTTTGCTTCCTTGACTTTGGGAGACTTTGTCACTTTCGCCTTTGGCATCTTCAAATTTGGATCATCTCTTATATTTTGCATCTTTGGTGCACTCAAGAAGGTTGGGCCAAGAGAGGGGTAGTGCATGTAAGCACTCAGAAAGGTAATGGCTAAGATGTGGTCATCCAAAGAAAAGGCTTCAGGCTCGAAGGGGGAAAACTAGGGATTAATATCATTTGGTAGGTTTTGAAAGGCACAATCAAGTCAAAGAATGCCTACAATCCTTTCCCAAACCAAACATAACTCAGGATTTCGCCTTGATAAACATTCAAGCCAAGTTCTAGATCAACAGTGTGAAGCAAATCAATTTTGACCTTAATGCTCACCACACAATGCACATGAAACCATGAGGTTGGTTTATTCTTATCTTGAATGCCTACAAGAGAATTTTCAAGCATCACAAAAGTACAAATGAGAGGTACCAAAAGAATCTATGATTTACCACAAAATCAATCCCCTCAAGAATCTAGGGATCTCATAATAGAAGTGTGAAGATGGGTGAGTCCTCATGTTCCGAGAACCGAGATTTTATTTCATTATGTCTTTACTTTTCAGTCTTGAACTTGATGTACATGTTAGGTCACAATTAGTCTTTTGTACTAGATGGCTTTGAGACATTGATAGATTTTTTTTTTCCTTTTATAAAATGCTATGTTTTGAAATTTATCTTTTAAATCTCTTAATTTCTATTATCTTGTACATTGTATGCTAAGTGGCTTGTGTGGGGCCTCTCGGAGTCTTATACACAATGTTACACCTAGGGTCTACCTTAGGTCGTGACAACAAAGATAGATATGTGCCTCCACATGATCTTCACCGACCAAATGACCAAAAAACCGAACTGAGGAAATGTTTACAAGGATCTTCAATAAGGTTGAATGGTCTGACAAAGTGTCGAAGGAGTTTAAAATGACTTCTCCAATTTATCCCAAAGGGGTACCTCTCATTCGGTATCTATCAAGCAGCTGGAAACTCAATTGTGTCAGATCTCCAGTCATCTCAATCAGAGACTAAAGGGAACGTTGACTAGTGACACTGTCCCAAATCCGAAAAATGAATGTTGAGGAAATGAGAACTATGTCATGCCACAACGTTAAATAAGACGCTTCTTGGGAGGCAACCTAAGTCTTTATTTTTGTTTTATTTCTTTCAATAACGTGTGTTGTGAGTGCAGGTTGAAAAGAAGTTCAAAGGTTGAAAAAGGAGGAGTTGTGTAGACTCTTTCTTGTCCGCCTTCTTGGATAGAAATGTGGAAAAGTGTACTGTCAATTTTGGCGATCTTAGCTGCAAACAACGATCCACCAAAGTACACTATACAAACACCATCAGGTATGCCGAATCAGCCTTTAGGTTTGTTATTCGTTCAGGCATGTTCGGTGAACTTAAGCTCCAATTGGCGATTCACCCACTACGTTTGGTGATGTTGGTCATGACCACCGAGTGTGCCTGATATAAAAATGCCAAGGGTCTTTTCAAATTAAAAAAGAAAACCCTTTGAAATCCTTGAACTCTTTTCTTTCCATTCTCTTACAATACCTTGTTTGAGTGTTTGTATATCTTTGTTGTGTGATATTTTAGTGCGTGGAGTTCATTGGCTTGCTAGAGCAATTGACCCATTCTTATTCTTTTGTTGTTTTGATTTTTCTTTCATATTGAGGTTGGTTTTTGATTTTCATTGTGCATTTTGAGCTTTAAATTGCATTTTTGTGTATCAGCTTAAAGCTATTTGATGATTGTGATTGTTGGATTTCATTGGGTATCCCTATAATGTGTGTATTGCCATGTGCCATGAACTAATTGCCTATAAATTGCTAATCTTGAATGTGTTGGTGAAACATTGAAATTGAACCCGACAATTTAATGGGTCTTGGTTTATTTTGATGTGGGTGAAGTTTGAGTAACCCAATGTTGACCATATTACATGATTTTAGGAAGTGATAGATAGAGTGACGACTTTTTTTAAGGGCAAATCATCAATTTGAGCAATACTTTGCAATATCTTGGGAAAATCTGAGTACCCATGGATATATAGCATATAGGTGGCTTATAATGATGCTAGGAAGCTTGCTTTGTTACATATGTTGGGTTTAGCTGTGAACATTAGGCACTAGGCTAAACATCTCCTATTTGGCGGTCTTGTCTTAGCTTGCAAAAAAGGTTAGGCAAATTGCAGAGTAGGCCTCAACTCACTGATGAGTCCACAAATTGGACTCATTTAGGGATATATTTTGATAGAATTAGTATCCTCAAATGCATATTTTGTCTCAATATCTGATAAAAATCCTTAAGTTTCAGGTATTTAGAGTTTGAGGCAAAGCATGGACACCATTTGGAAAGAAAGAACAAGGCGGCTGAAAAGAACGAAGAAATGAAGGCTTGAAGATCACCGAGCCTAGTTGGCGAGTTGCCGATGGGCTGGGAGATCGCCTTTTGTTCCAGTGTGCTGAGCCCTAAAGGCAAAGGTCAAGGTGGCAATGAAATGGAGCAGTCGGTGCATCGCCGAGAAGTTCCGCGAAGCAGTACTATACTGCCCAATGATCCAACACACGAAGATGCTGAAGACAAGAGCTGAAAGGTGATGAAGCAGACCAAAGGGCGGATCACCGAGTGTATCGGCGATCCTGACTAATTGCGCCGAGTGACCCTTTGCAACACACTTTTTGACACCTATAAATACTTGTTTAAATTTCTAGCTTAGGATCATATCACTATTATTATTCGAACTTTTTACTGTTTTTAGAGAGTTCAAGTTTTAGAGGGTTTTGGAGACTTTGTTCTAAGACCTTAAAGATTCAAAGGGTTTCAACTCCAAGAAATTGGACGTGGGTCTTCAAGAATCTTCATCCATGATGTGTTTAAAGACTTTATTTATCGTACCCATTTGATGGTAACACATTTTGGTATCAATTTTTATCTCTTTTTCATGTCTAGCTAAAACCTTAATTCTTGGGTGTGATTTTGTGAATATGGGTTAAATTATATGTTGGGTCATTCTTGTTGATGGTTTATTTGTTGTTTAAATGTGATTTCATTTAGTAGTTGTGTATGAACTTAATGGGATTGTAGTTGCAAATACAATTTCATCTTAGTGGTTTTGGCTTGCTCGAGAGAGAGGTCGTAAAATTAAGACTACTAAATTGATAGCCGGTGATATTGGGTCGACATGGGTTCAGCTCGAGAGAGTGAATCCTAGTCCTTCTCCCACACATTCAGCTCCAGAGAGTGAATGGGCTAAGGCGGAGGCTGTGCTTAATGCGACAACTCAGTGTTCGAGAGAAATCGAGTTGATTCGGGGTAAGTTGCTCGAGAGAGAATTTACCCCCACCATAGTCTAGCCTAGTCACAAATGTTCAACAATTTACTATCAAAATCATGTACCCGATAGTCTAGTTTATCTCGTATTCCTATCACATCCCAAGAATCCCGTCTCCTTATATTCGCATCTTCTTATTTTCACTGTTTTTGTTCACTAGTTGAATACAAAACCCCCCCATTGATAATTGACGCTTGCGTCACCCCTTTAGATTTAGTATGTTTATATTCAATAATGCTTATAGCTATGAATAATTAGAACTTAATTTTATTTTTCTATTAATTCTCAAAACCACTCCCTTGGGACTTGACCCCAACCTTTGGTCGGGTTACTTTACTATTGTACGATCGTAGGCACTTGAATTGGAAGTTGTGTCTTGATTACGCAAACATCAAAATGGCGCCGCTGCTGGGGAGTGGTGTTATTTGAGAATTTTTAGTTAAGTAAAATTTTTGGTTTTCTCAGTTGTAGTTCTACTTTCCTAATTTGTAGTTTTGTTTTATTTGTTTGTGTAACTATTTTAGGAAAAATGAGTGAGAATGAAAGCTATGAGTATCAAACGAATCACCCCCTTTTGAAATTATTGAACCTTAGGGACAATCTCCTGATATTCAATCAAGTAGGGGGTGAAACCATCCAAGAGATGTGGTTGAAATTTCAGGCAGTGCTACACACATGCCCAAATCATGAGATGTTTGATAAAGTGTTGTTGGAGTGCTTCTATAGGGGTCTTAGACCCGAAAATAGAAGTACCGCTGACCAACTTTTTGAGGGTTGTTTGCTACAACATCCCTACAAAGTAGTAGCCAAACTCTTCGACGGCATGGTTAGGACCAATGAGGAAACTAAGAGAAAACAAGAATGGACTACAATGTTAACTCAACTGAATTTCTTAACCAAGAAAGTCACAAAATTGGAAGAGCAGTCCACGAAAAAGGACAAGCACTTCCCCATTCGGAAGTGTAAAGAGGGGAAGAGGCAGGAAAATGGGCAAATGAAGAAGTCCTCTCACTCATTCAACACAAGATTGAGGAATACAACAAAGTGTTAAATGAGATAAAAGAGAACATCGAAATGCTGAATGAGACGACTACCTCAAATTCCATGATTATTCAGCTACAGGACGCCCAGATAAATCAATTGATAACAAGTCACTGTTCACATCATAATGAGGAGTCTCCTAGTGACACCATGGCTGACTCCGAAGATGAGAACTAGGTGTTGACTTGCATCGTGCCACGATGTTAACTAAGGCGTTGTTTGGGAGGCAACCCAAAACCTTTTTTATTGCTTTTATTTGTGTTTTGGTAAAATAATGGTGTGTTGTTTGTACAGGTTGAAGTGTGGAAAGTGTTCAAAAAAGTACAGGGTGGCGAGAAACAGGTCTAGTCGGCGAGTCACCGAAGTGGTCAACAAACCCGACCTAATCTGTCGTTTGACTCAAGACATCTTCAAATTGGAGTTTGTAAAACTCGGCGAGCCCAAGAAATTATGGCGTGGACTGCCGTTTGGACACCACATTAACTGGAGGTCCTATAAAACTTGGCGAGGTAAACGACTACTCGGCGAAACGCCGAGTGATTCGGCGATCATGACTAATGTCGCCAAATGGGCGAGAACTGGACAGTTTTCCGAGCCACAAGTTAAAAATTCTAATTCATTCACTTTCCCTCACTTGTTATCTTTCCAAACTCACACCTGTACATTATTCTCCATATTTTGCACTATCTCAAGGTGTTAGTTATTGATTTGTGCTCGCAACTAGGATTACATTCCTGCCTAGCATCTCAATATAAATTTAGTCATCATACAAGGTTGGTTTTTCAAAACCCCGAGTTTATTTTTTTTGATAAATTTGTACTCTTTTGCAATGACCTTATCTTGTTGAATTTTACTAGGCCTCTCTAGTAGGATTGGATTACTTTGTTGCCTATTTCTATTCGATAATCTTGCCTGTTTTGCCTAGCATGTTGAAATCCCATTTTCTAGTGAGTTAAGTTGAGTTAATTCGCGATGGCTAATGCTTGTTTTTATGGGTCTTATTCGAATTTGTGTTGTATGTGCTTAAATTATGTTTTCGGGGGTTGCGGGGCTGATTTCGAGAAGTTGGGTTGAAAATGGGCACAACAAGTTGTTTCGGTGAGTTGGGTTGAGCTCGCCGAATTACTCAGCGATTTGCCTAATTGCCCCACCTCGCCTTTGATATTATGCTATATGTTTTGTTGGTTTCTGAACCTTTCGGTGAGAAGCATGAGGACGCCAAAAGCACTTGGTGAATCACCAAAAATCTTTTTGTTCGCCCTTTGTCTGCACCCCTTGAACCCCTATTGCACTGAAACCTTTGGCGGACAACTTGCTTGCCGAAAGTATTCGGTGACTCGCTAAAAGGATTGGCAAGTCTGCCTGTAGCTGATTGTCCTTGTTTTGTTTTTCGAATATTTTCTAACTTTACCTCAAAGCTTTACAGACATGGCTAGACCTAAAATTGCAGGGAGAATCATGCCATACCGACTGATACGAGCACGGGATTTCCAACTAGAGAGCGGAAGGTTAAATCCTCCCAAGAAGGAAAAGCAAGAACATCCACCTAGAAACAAAGGAAAAGGCAAGAATCTCAGTGCTAACAGGAAGACTAACCCACGAGACCCCTCTATCCCTTCATGGGCCCGAGCACTCTACACAGCTGTCCATTCCATTTTAGCAGCTATAGACTTGGACAATCTCAGTAAGTCCGACACTGTCGGATCTTCTGAGGTAACCTCGGACATTGATGCCCAGGCTCAGAGTGAGGCATCGGACACTGATGCCCAGACAGACAGAGTGACTGCGTAGAATGGACCCCCTCTTTACCTCCCTCTCTGTTTTGCTTTATTTCACTGTTGGATAATTTTTATTTGCATTTGAGGACAAATGATTTTAATTGTGGTGGGGTGTGGCCCACCTTTGTGTGCGCTATATTCTTGTTGGGTTGTGAATCATAATGTTGTGTTTTATACTATTTTTCGTGGAGGGTTTGAGCTTGTGACTCCTTTTGCTTTAAATTGCAAATGATTTTGACCCTTTTGAAAAAAAAATTCCACCTCTTGTACGTGTGGAATGTGGATGTTCTCTAGGAAATTTGAGTCTCAGTTTTGATCAATATCGATGACTCAAATAGTGCTCATAATCGAACAAACATGAATGTGTGGCTACGAAGAGACCAAGTGAAGTTACATATTCAATATGTGAACTCTTTACATCTCGTTGTGACTAGCCAAGTATCAAATTGATTCTCTTGTGATGAACGTTGCACACTAGCGAAAGTGTGGACTCTTGTTTGACTTTGGTGTCGATGCCTTATGTGATGAGCTTACCTGTGAACTATGCATGATGGATCCTAGAATTTTCCCCGTTGGTCCGGTCAACTAAGTGATACTATCTCTTGATATGATCTTAGGCAACTTTGAAGAGTGTGAGCCAATTTGACATATACCTCTTTTGTGGCCTATCTTGTGAGAGTGTGAATCGCTTTTGAACACCCCTTGAGCCTTACCTTTCTTTGGATGAAACTTGATGAAAACAAGACCTCTCTTAGTCCACTACCTATAATCCTCTTGATTTGTGGTTGATTGAATAGCCAACTTAGGCCAAAAGCCTAAGTTGGGGGTGTGGTGAAAAGATGAGGGCAAGTCAAGAAATGCTAGAAAAGTCCCCTTTACCCATGGTGTTGAGAAAAAAGGAATCCCTCCATAAAAAATAAAAAATATAAAAAAAGAAAAAAATGAAAAAGAAAAAGAAAAAGTCATGGAATAAAGTTATGAGAAATTTTAAAAGAAATGGGGTTCCGAACAATCCATGGATGTGAATAATGGGATGACTTACAAGCACTAAAGAAAATGATGAAAGAAGAGGAGAGTGAGGGTTGAAAGCTCCACATTTCACGAGGATGAAAGTCACTGAGCCTAAATGACCATACCTTTGCCCCCATTACAAGCCTTGAAAAGACCTTTTTGATCTTGAGTGAGCTGAAACAATTATTGATTGGAAAATACGGGCAAACCTATGGGTGAAAGCATGCATTGTGCTTTTCTTTGCGAGAGTGAGCGTTGCATTTGATTTCAGAACTTTAAACGATTAAACCTTTGTGTAGATATGGAATCATCCTTTGTGTGAGGGCATTCAAGTACTTTAGTTAAGCGTGAACTTGCATTTGAAGCAAGTATTGCGAGCTTGAGAACCTTTGATAATGGTGTGTCACAACTTGAGTCCTTGAGTATACAATTGATCCTTGCATGAGTAAGTTGAGTTTTTTTGTGTACATTCATGATTGAGTCTTATGTAGCACTGTTTGAGACATCCCTTTCTGTACTGCTGAACTTGACTTTTACTTGAGGACAAGCAAAAGTTTAAGTTGGGGGTGTTGATGAGTCCATAAATTGGACTCATTTAGGGCTATATTTTGATAGAATTAGTGTCCTCAAATGCATATTTTGTCTCAATATCTGATAAAAATCCTTAAGTTTCAGGTATTTAGAGTTTGAGGCAAAGCATGGACACCACTTGGCAAGAAAGAACAAGGCGGCTAAAAAGAACAAAGAAATGAAGGCCTGAAGATCACCGAGCCCAGTTGGTGAGTCGCCGATAGGCCGGGAGATCGCCTTTTGTTCTAGTGTGCTGAGACCTGAAGGAAAAAGGTCAAGTTGGCGATGAAATGGAGCAGTCGGCGCGTCGCTGAGCAGTTCCGCAAAGCAGTACTATACCGCCCAATGATCCAGAACGCGAAGATGCTGAAGGCAAGAGCTGAAAGGTGATGAAGCAGACCAAAGGGCGTATCGCCAAGTGCATCGGCGATCCTGACTAACTGCGCCGAGTGACCCTTCCCAGCACACTTTTTAACACCTATATATACTTGTTTAAATTTCTATCTTAGGATCATATCACTATTATTATTCAAACGTTTTACAATTTTTAGAGAGTTTAAGTTTTAGAGGATTTTGGAGACTTTGTTCTAAGACCTTAGAGATTCAAAGGGTTTCAACTCCAAGAAATTGGACGTGGGTCTTCAAGAATCTTCATCCTTGACTTGTTTAAAAACTTTATTTATCGTACGCATTTGATGGTAGCATTTTTTGGTATTGATTTTTATCTCTTTTTCATGTCTAGCTAAAACCCCAATTCTTGGGGTGTGATTTTGTGAATATGGGTTAAATTATATGTTGGGTCATTCTTGTTGATGGTTTATTTGTCGTTTTAATGTGATTTCATTTAGTAGTTATGTATGAACTTAATGGGATTGTAGTTGCAACTACGATTTCATCTTAGTGTTTTTGGCTTGCTCGAGAGAGAGGTCGTAAAACTAAGACTACTAAATTGATAGCCGGTGGTATTGGGTCGACATGGGTTCAGCTCGAGAGAGTGAATCCTAGTCCTTCTCCCACACATTCAGCTCCAGAGAGTGAATGGGCTAAGACGGAGGCTGTGCTTAATGCGGCAACTCGGTGTTCGAGAGAAAGAAAGTTGATTCGGGGTAAGTTGCTTGAGAGAGAATTTTCCCCACTACAGTCTAGCCTAGTCACAAAGTTCAACAATTTACTATCAAAAGAATGTACCCGATAGTCTAGTTTATCTCGTATTCCTATCACATCCCAAGAATCTTGTCTCCTTATATTCGCATCTTCTTATTTTTGTTGTTTTTGTTCACTAGTTGAATACAAAACCCCCCATTGATAATTGACGCTTGCGTCACCCCTTTAGATTTAGTATGTTTATATTCGATAATGTTTATAGCTATGACTAATTAGAACTTAATTTTATTTTTCTATTAATTCTCAAAACCACTCCCTTGGGACTCGACCCCAACCCTTGGTTAGGTTACTTTACTATTGTACGATCATAGACACGTGAATTGGAAGTTGTATCTTGATTACGCAAACATCACTCACCTTCTTGAGTGGATATGTGACGTTGGGTATTGTCCCATTTTGTGGGCTTGTCTTAGTTCGCCGAACCCACTTGGTGAATCGCCGAGTGCGAGTGGACATCGACCTTAAGGCATGAATCTTTTCATTTTTACACTATCAGTTTTGGCAGACTTGTCTTAGCCCACCAAAACCAACTCGGTGAATCACCGGGTGAAATTGACTTCACCCTTTGTGCCTGTTTCCTTTGAAAATTGCTATTGTCCATTTTGGCGAGCTCACCGGATCTCACCTGTCCTGTTAGGCGATCCGCCTTTCCATTAGGTGCGCCTCAGGGTAATTTTAAACTGTGATTCTAAATGAGTTTGATTTCAACTAACCAATCATTCTATGATTGAATGTGTGTGCTTGGCAGGTCATTGCTAGAACAAAGGATAAACAGGTGGTGACGTTGGACACAAAATCAGACAGAGACTCTCCTCCTTCTCTTCCTTAGAAAATCATAGGGGTGTCTCTATTAGTGAGCCTTGTAAGGTCCCTTGTGCCCAACAAGCTACTCCGCATACTCTTACAAGTGAGGGTAAGAAGCCCTAGAAGTACATTGCCAAGAAATAAATAAATGTTCGTACCAAACTCACCTCCGAAAGATCCCACCCCTGCTGCTCGTGTCCTCCTGACCATAGCTTCAAGGGCCCTAAAAAGGCTTAAGACAGAGGGAGAAAGAACTATTCTTGATGAGAGAAGGCTCTCAACTGGTGGGGTTATGAGCGATTACCTAGCTATATAGGAGACAATCAAGTTTCATAAAGTTGAGCAATTCACAATCTCAGGCAATCGTATCTGCCAAATTGGGTTAGGGAATTCTACGATGCCTATGCCAAGGCCCTTCCAATAAAGAGAAAGGGCACTGTCTGGAAACCCTGGATGAATAGAAGTGTGGGGAAAATGGTTGAGTTTCATGCGGGTGAGATTAACACAATACTACACACCTCTTTCATTCATGTTGATATATACCATATTCGGATGCGCGAGAGCTTGATGCCTTGAAAGAGAGGTTGGCCCCATTGATATCTAATGTCCTTTCGCCATGGATGGCTGATGGTGCGAGGATTGAGAAAAAAATACTTAAACATTATTTCCTGGTATTGGTTCGGATTTACAAGAAGTAACATCATATCGTCCCATAATTAATCGATCATTCGATATCCGAAAGCAGTGCTAGTGGGCACTATCATCAACAAGGAGCAGATCAATGTCGGTACCATTATGGTCAAGGAGATGTTGCTATAGGATAGGCAAGAGCAGACCTCCCTTCCTTTTCCAGTTATCATTACTTTACTGTGTGAGAGAGCAGTTCCCTTTCAGGGGAAGTCTTATGTGCGGATTACACCAGCCTCTTCCACTTACATCAAGAGGATTGAGGCTGAATATTTATGGGATGATGCGACTCGGAGGAAGCTGCCACCACCAGACACTATGCCCGTGGTGGATCAAGTTTTTCTAGCATCTAAGGCCACCACACCTGCTCCTTCTATGGAGAAGGCTGGTATACATTTCTCTCATGTTGCACCTTCATCTTCTGCACCTACTCCTACTATTTCTACTATTTTTTTCACTGTTGGTATGCCTACCACTACTCCTATTACCCGTCCCCATTGACTTAGGCCTTAATATATCAAATGGGCACTCTTTCCTGGTCTGTGGATGTTAGAGTCGCAAGGGTTGAGAAGGACTTGCTCGGGCTGATTGATAGGGCTATTGAGTAGGCCTTGAACTTTTTGAGAGATAGAGTGACTAGGTGTGAGGGGTTGATTAAGGCCTATGATGTGAAGTTGGACAATATCACTGCAACGTTAGAGGCTTGAGGGATGGCCGAGGGTAGTTTCGGTGTGCCGGACACCATAAGGGGTGAGCTTGCTACTTTGCAAGCAGATGTGACTACATACCTTTCTATGCTATGGGCGATGTTGCGCTACCAGATGCACCAACTTCCATGCCACCGATGATACCCACCACTAAGCCTACTTCCAATGTGTAGCCTGACTTAGCTGCGAGTGTTGATGATGTTGAGAGGGCCGATGATGAATTGGACGAGGAGACGGATGATGAGGAGTTGACGAGTGAGGAGGGTGAGCATGCGATAACACATACATTCATGGAGATATAAGAGATTGAGAAGGTGATTGTTCAGGCCACCTTGGAGAGATCCATTCGGGAGACTTCAGCAGTTGCAACAAGCGGAGTCTCTTTAGACTCCACCGTTCCTCCCAATGATGTGACAGGCACTGATGCCCTAATTGTTACCATATTGCTGCCTCGAGTGATCTTCTTTCTAGGCATTGATGGCCCGAGTGATACTTCCCCTCTAGAGACTCCAGATAAGAGTGCTCCACAGGCTTAGCTTATCAGGGAAACCTTTTTACTCAACCTCCTGTACTTTATTATTTTTCATTGAGGACACTGCACATTTCGTTTTAGTGGGGTGAGGGCCTTTGAACCAATATTCCCCTTTTACTTTGTATTTTGTTGTTTTTTAGTTTTGGATGTTTGTAGTAATTTACTTTCGTTTATATTAGAGTTTTTGATTTAGTTTAGTGTATATCTTGTTGCCCCTTTCGTTTTCTTTCAATTTTGCAACTCCCTCGTGAGTTTTGAAAATCGTTAAATGCATGAGTTTTCATTGATAATGATTTGAAGATCGATTGTGTTCAATATCGATGTCTTGAATAGTACTCATGATGAGCATGGTGTATAGTGTTGGTGTTGCGAGAATGAAATCGATATGGTTGCCCTTTTGACCAATCTTTTTGAATCTTTTGTTGACAAGCTACATTTTGATGTGAGTCTTGCAATAAACATCGCACATATGCTTTTTAATATTTTTGGGATGTGCTAAATAAGTGTATTTCGAAGTGCCATGTGTGGTGAGGTCTTACTTGAAATCATGTGTGTGGAATCCTAGACTTTGCCTTGTTGGTCTAGTTGTCTTAACCTTGGTAAATGTAAGGCTTGATCTTTGGCAAAAATTCTAAGAGGGAACCCAAATTTTCATAATCCTTTGTGACTACCTTATGAGGGTGTGCATCATTTTGGCACCACTTGAGCCTAAACCATTTTTTGACAAAACCAAACTAAAACCTTTTGAGCTAAATTGTCCCTACCTTCTCACCCAAAATCCTTTTTGAAGCATTGTTATGTTTGAATATCCAACTTAGGCCAAAAGCCTAAGTTGGGTGTGTGGAAAGGAAGGAGGATGAAATCCAAGTGAAGGGCAAAGAAAGATGAATTGGAACTCAACTTTGAAGTTTGTTACGCAAAGAAGGAACCCCTCCTTATAAAAAAAGTCATTGTGATGAAAACATTTTGAAAAATGGAAATGAAAAAGAGAAGTGATGAAATAAAGGGGATTCCGAATAAAAATGAGTGAAAATTAAAGTTTGAATTCTCAAATGTAAAAGAATGAAAAGAACTTGAGAAGAGGTGAACATGATTGCAATAATACTTTGAAAATGTGAAGTCACTAAGCCAAATTGACCATACCTTAACCCTAAACCCCATTACAAGCCTAAAATACTATTGAGATCGTGCATAAACTAGGTTGTGTGATGATTGGAAAACATGGGCAAACCTATGAGATAAAACTTCCATGCATTTCTCATTTAAGAGAGTGAGAGTTGCATTGATTCCTTACTTCTTTGTTGATCTACTTCGTGAGAGCATGGAATCGTTATTGATGTGAGGGCACTTGAATGCATTTATTAAAACATGGTATTGCATTAGAGAAGAAGCTAGAGTGAGCTTGAGCTTGTGTTGAAATTGGCTAGTCATCATTTGAAGATTTTTTTATCATGATTGAGTGTAGAATGTTGTTGAGAGTAGTCTTGTAATTGCACTTGCATGTTAGCTCTCATTGAAGACTTTTATAAACACCCTTACTGAGCTAGTTGTGTTCTTGCAATACTTAAGGACACGCAAAAATTTAAGTTGGGAGTGTTGATGAGTGGTAGATTTGCACTCATTTGAGACCTATTTAGCTCAATAATTAGTGTCCTCAAAGCCTAATTTTGTCTTGTTCTAATAATATTTTAATGATTTGTAGCTATGAAGGCTAATGGACAAGACAAGGATGAATGTTTGAAAGAATGACAAAAAATGTGAAAAGAAGTGCAAAATTTACATTGATGATCGCCGAGCAAGAAAATAGGATCGCCTAGTGAGCATGACCTTGCCCAAAGTGATAGTGCACACCACTTGTGTTTATTAAGAAAGGTCAGCAAACTCCAAAAGAAAGGGCCGAATGAGAAAGACGACCTTGTTGACCATCACCCAAAGTGACAATGCAAGGATAAAAATTGAAGGCTCAAAAGACAAACTAAGGTGGTACTTGGTGATTCTCCAAATGTGAAAGGTAGACTCAAACACCTGAAGCCTAGAGGAAGAGAAGGCAAACTGAAGCATGAATGGCGACTCGCTGAATGAGTTCGTCGAGCCCCACTAAAGTCGCCTAAAGGGTAGCGTATTGAGTTTTGAGTCAAATTTTGGGAAAACAATAAATAGCCCAAAGGAGAGAGAAAAAGTGGTCGAACAATTTTTAGTTTCCACCTTTGGTGAGTTTAGAGTTGGAGAGAAACACTACCTTGTGAAGAACACTTTCTAGTTTTTGGGTTTTTCAACTTTGCTCTTGAAATTGACAAATTGAAGTTGATAGATGCTATGAGATTGAAAGAAGATGAGCGTCATTAAAGATGACCTAGATTATTCATGAATGTTCATTACTATAGAGTAGCACAATTCCTCCTATGTGACATTGATTTCCAATTCCCGCACCTAGATGGCTTGTTAACTTTTGAATTCTCCAAAATCTCAGTTTGATTGTGACAATTGATAACCAAATCTTTTTATTAAATGGGTGGAATCATCTACCCACTTTCTTTTATTATTACAAATAAATGACTTTACAATCCAAATTTCTTGATAGAATTATGTGGGATATACCATTCTCTGTAGGATTCGACCCGACTGTTAGTTGGGTATTTTTATTGACTGACCCAATTGTCCCTTTTAATTGGTTTTAAAGAGGATATTTGAGCGCTATAATTGGGTCCCAATCAGAATATGAGGTCGGATCCTATATTGGGTGTCCGGGTTAGGTTCTAAGTCGGTGTCGGAATGGGGTTCCGAAGTGGGTGTATAAGTCGTGTTTCGGGTCCTAGGTCAGGTGTCATCCTAAATTCCTAAATCATTCATCAAAGTCAGAGTATTGGGGTCAGATCCTAGTTCAAAAGTCAAATCCCAATTGGGTGTCAGAGTTGGGTCCCCAATCAAAAGTCGGGTCTTGAATTGAAAGTCAAGGTTGGGTTCTATGTCAGAGTAGAGTTGTCGTTGTTGATAAAAAAATCCAATTCTGTCTACTTAGTTTTTTCATTAACATTCAAGAATATTATACAATCACTAATATAGTTACATAACACAATAACAGAAACCAGGAACTCTTTTACCAAGTCAAATTGATTTTCATTGACTTTGTGCCATCTATCTTCATTGAAATATGGCAATAAAGGACCAGTAATTACATTAACTCCTACTCTTCATGCTTCTTCTCCTTTTTAAATATAGGTTTTTTACTCGTCTTGTCTGTTTTGTCGTCAGGTTTGATAAGTTGCACGGGGGCTGCTGGTATCCTGATCCACCACTCTCTAACCCGTCGAAGATCTCTTTCACTGCTAATTTTCCTCAGAGGCATATTGCTTGTGAAAGACTCCAAGAACGCAAAAAGAATCAAATATTTGAGTGGCACAAAAACAAAAGACAAGGCCACGATCACCAGTAAAAGAGCTGTCCTGTCAGTTGCCTAAAGATGAAGAAAATAAAACCAAGAGTGAATACTTCGAGTTGTAACTAGAAAGTTGTAACTTAATGATCTTTACACATTCCTTAAGTAGCGAGTTCAATAATTCAGCTTAGGGAGAACTTGTAAATATCTAGATAACTTCTAATCTCTTAAGTTGGTTTAACCAAGGAAATTAGAACCTTCAAGTTGTCAAGACCATCATTTCAATTATTACAGCTAAAAAAAGGACCCATATTCAATCTGTAGAACTTCTTCAAGTCCAGCTATTTGTAGGTTGGGAGTATATTGTGTCCGATCTACAAGTAAGGGGTGCTAGTAAGTCATTAGCCATTAGTTAGACTTCCATTTTAACTGATTGCCAATAAATACACCATTATGGAGTAGGGAAACAAATGTTTCCTAAAGTTTCTGATGGGAAACAAATGACAACTCGAGTTACTACTTCCTTTCGTCACAATAGGATATCTAGGTTGTGGACAAAGGGAAATCATCCATATCATGAAGATTACGACCATCAGTGATGACTCAAATCGTGGTTGTTATCGATCTGCCACTACAAAAAGAAACCTGTAAATCTCCTAAACTAGTATTTATAAATGAAATGCATCAACTAGGCTTTCCATCACTTCTATGTAAGCATTAAACATTGCAAACCATGAAGTACAATACACCGACGTATATCGACTTTTCAACATTATCAATGGCAAGAAAACAACTTTGTATCAAATGTCTAGAGCTTCTTTGAGGTCCAATTATTCCTTGGCTTTCACAATCACTTTATATATGCATTAAACCTCTCGAACAATTAAATTGTAATCCCCTCCCATGTATTGAGTTTCAAGTTGCAGCTATGCTAAGAATAAAGAAATGGAAATATCAAACCCAAATTTTGGATTGGGTAATAGCAGTTTAGGATGAGGAAAACAGATGATAATACCTGTGGAAGAACAGCAAAAATGAGAGCTCGTACTTTCAGCAGAATAATGTTGCCACTTTGAATTAATGCCTCTAGTTGACTAATAGCTTCCTGCAATATCAAGAGCTGCTCAACAGCATTTTTTGGAGGAGGAGCTATGACTTTTAGTGGTTCTAATGGCTTCCCTTTCCTCACATTCCTACGCCAAAACATGATAACTGCAAGTACAACCAACAACGAAGGCAATGCATATTTTATCCACTCCCTGCATATAAAAAATATAACATTTCAGAACAGCAAGGGACCAAAAGAGAAGATCGAGTCAGTATATTTTAGACAGATAGAAACAATGCCAAAAGTCAGAATCGTCAGGTAAAAGCACAACCAATTTTTGGTCATCTCAAACCTAAGGAACCTGATCAATTTCCATCCCAACTTATGCAGAAAGGATTATAGTGGAACTGAATCTTACTCCAACATTATGACGCTAGGAAATCACTTTTGTACGCTAAACTTGATGTAGCAACAAAAATAAGAAAAGGGAGAAAGGGGTGATAGAGAATTGAAGTTAAGATGAGAATCGAAGAATGAGAGAGGAAGAGGGAGAGATTGTTCATCAGGTACTACTCATAAAATCTTCCAAACAAAGTGTATGATAACCTGATTAAACTCCTAAAAGTCTAAAACTACTAGAACTCTTCTCTCTAAATAAGGATATATATTATTATGTAAAACCTTATCTGTAACTAAAGAATAAAACCTTATTCCTAACTAAAGACAAGGGTAGCTATTCTATTTTTAACTAAAAAGAACTATGGCTACGCTTTAATTCCAAGCAAGTTGGGTCGGCTATACCAGTCTTAACAAACCATGTCGCTCCATTTAAACTAATCCTAATTATATAATCAACATAAATAAAAATTAAAGAAAATGATGCAAAAGCTCAATTCCAATGAGTGGGATTGTTTGTCAAACTTCAAAAGATACAGATCGCAAGTGGAACTTATCCTTGTTGATAGCATCACGCAATGATCCTTCCATTGAACAAGATTTTGTAGCAACCATCAACTTAGAGAAGATTGTGTTTACATTTGTCATGTTTAGCAAAACCGTAATACAGTTTCACACTAAGTTGCTCGGACTATTCACTTTTGGTGTGGGATCCATACCTGATCTAGTCAACAATTTTTGGGTACTTTGACCAAATTCGAGGGAGAAAATTTGGACAGATTCAATGATTTTTTGAGCGCAAAACAAAAACTAAGGTGAAATTGAAGAAAATGGAATACCTTGTATACATAAATTTATATTGTCACTCCCTTTTCTTTTATCTCCTTCCAAGATTCTCCTCTTGATCAAGATTTTATTGTCAATTTTTCCACATAATATCTTATAATTTAGGTTTTATAACTCTTTTTAGTTATTTCAATTACTTTTAGCTAAATCCCACACCTGTATCCATACATGGATCCGTATCCCCGAATCTAAATATTTAGATCATAGAGGATCCGACCTCTAGATCCGCACCCGTATCGGACACCAGCACCAAAGTCTGAGAAACTTAGGTTTCACACGTTCAAGAGACATCAAACCTCCTTGAGGTTTCCAATTACATGATGAGATGTGTCAAAACTGGTGTTATCCGGATGAGTATTTTATGAATGTTGAAGTGTGTGACTACCTCATCTAAAAGTTTTGTTGTAAGACATAGAATGCTTTTATTTTCAAAATTATGCCTTCAACATGTCCCTCACGGGCAGGACTAATTATTTTTCACGGGCCAGGCACGTGATAAATCTTTTAATAATGGGTGGCGGTCATATTCAGATTCATGTTGAAGTCTCATCTAAAAGGTTAAGTTGTTTGAGAGAGCACACTTTTATTGTCCTAACTGTATCTTCAACAGTAACTAGGGGATGCTAAAAGTGTAGCAGCTAATGAATCTGAAATTAAGCTCTACCACCAAGATTGATGTAGCAAAAAATGAGAAATAGGGAAGGAGGAACAACAGAAAAATATTTAGGAAAGATAAAATAGAACAATAACAAAGAAAGATTTCATCAAATGCTACTCAAGTCCCCGTGACCAAGTATATGATGGCCCCATTTATAGGAAAAGTGTTGAACAAGTTAAACTCTCAAACTACTACTCTTTAACTAGAAAATAAGATTAGAAAAAACATTATCTTTAATTAATATAGGAAAAAGGTCTGATATACCCCTCTACTTTCATTTATTGTTTAATCCTATCCCAGTTATACTTTTTGGTTATCTATACCCCTGTCGTTGGGCAAAGTTCTAAATTTACCCCTCATTTGACGGAACTGACACATGGCACACTCTAAATGAAAAACCCAATCCACCACATAAAAACCCATCCAACCCAATTACAAATTAAAACAAAAACCTCAATCCAACAAAAATCCTAATGCATGTATCATTTTGGAAAGGGATAATCTCATATTTATAGCATTGACTATGTAGATACTTTCTCACCAGTTGCCAAGATGAATTTCGTCTGTCTTCTCATCTCTATAGAAGCAATAAAACATTGGCCCTTTTTCAGCTTGGACATTAAAAATGCATTTCATCATGGAGAACTTGTTGAAGAGGTCCCACTAACAAAAGAATGTAGATTATTAGTCTACTAAGTTGGGGTAGGGGTCCTCGATAGGGGTCGAGGGCGAGGGACAGAGGTGGATATGGGACTAAGAGGGTTGACAAACTAAGAGTAGGATCTTGGAATATAGGGACATTATCCAGAAAGTCCATTGAGTTGATGAAGGTCCTGAAGAAGAGGAAGATCAATATAGCTTGCATTCAAGAGACTTGATGGATATGTTATCTAAGGCTCGGGATGTGGACAGGTTCAAGCTTTGGTACTTAGGTAGACTGGGAAACAAGAATGGTGTAGGCATTCTGGTAGATGGAGACCTTAGGGAGGAAGTAGTAGAAGTTTGGAGGGTTAATGATAGGTTGTTGGGGATCAAGCAAGTCGTTGGAGGGCTGACTTTGAATATCGTTAGAGCTTATGCTCTGCATTCAAGTTTAGACGAGGTCAAGTTGCATTTTTGGGAGGAATTGGAGGCAATTTTTGGAGGTATTCTGATCAATCGAGAAAGTTTTCATTGGCGGAGATTTCAATGGCTACATTGGGGCAACTTCTAGTGGTTTTAATGATGTGCATGGCGGCAGTGGTTTCGGGGTTAAAAATTGTGGTGGAACTTCGCTTTTGGATTTTGCTAGAGCTTTGAGTTGGTGATAGCTAAGTCGTGCTTTTCGTAGCAGGATGACAACTGGATTACCTTCCGTAGCACGGTGACTATAACTCATATAGATTGCTTGCTTATAAAGAAAGGTGATAGGGGCCTTTGTTAGAATACAAATCTAACGGTTTCGTTAGCTCCAAAATGTCGAGTCTGGTCTAGAACAACCTTTTGTGTAGATCTCAATGCTTCTGGGCAAATTCTGAACCCCCTTGTGGGATTCAACCCAAAATGGAGCTTGGGTGTGGGACCCACGTTTTGTCGAGACAACCTCGGTTGGAAGTTTCAATTGCTCTATTGAGTTTGAAATGTCAAATTTGGTGGGGTAGCATATTTTGTTTGCACGCACGAGGTTCTAAACAAATCTTGAGCACCCGAATATTTGAATACTTGGTGTTCTAGCACCCACTGCTGATGTTGTTGACCGCGATCGCAAAGGGTTAGTGCAGTTGGCCAGCACGATCCTGTGGTCCCTTGTCGCTACCGCAATGAGGAGTTGACCTGCGTTCACCACCTTTGGTCATCGCGATCGCGAGGGCTGACCTTCGCGATCGCTAGGGTAATTTAACTAGTAGGCCGCGATCGCGATGCATTGTGTGACTGGTCTTTTTAAATAAAGACTAGTCATGATTAAGCATTGTTGTTATATTGAAATTGTGATTGTGTGAGTTGTAGAGCTCCATTTCTAGTGATTCAAAGCTTGGTGTGATCAGGGAGTTCGGGGCTACGTGTAGAGTGTTCGGGAAGTGTCAGGGATTGACCGTTTGAGGTAAATTCCTGCCCAAGGGGCTGCCTAGCTCTCCCTCTCTAGCTTTAATGGAGAATTTGATGCATGTTGTGTTGTGGGATGTTCCGAGCCCCAAATTGTATCCCGTTTTGGGATACAAGTTCAGGGAGGTAAATTAGACCTTTAGACGGAATCATTTTCAGAATTTCTGGCACGGGTCCCACATTTACCGTTTTGACACCAATTTGGGTTCATCTCTGTTTTGTGTTTTTGGTGTCTAAACAACCGTATTAATGTCGTAATCCTATTTTTGATAGTGTGGCAGCATTCAGAGGCTGTACGGAAGGGAAAAACTTCAAAATTGTAAATTGGAATGCGCTCAATCTGCTTTCATGTAGGCTACGGGTTCCCGTCCTTTAGATTGAGATTGAATATGTTGATTTGTGTGAAGTTGGGGTTGGTATCTAGTTGATCATGCTTAGTTTGCTAGAAATCATGTTTTAGGCTATTTTATCGGGTTTTTGAGACAGAGAGCATGCTAGTTTTGCTGTTTGAGATCATCCTTACCTTGTGGTGTGTTTTGGTTGTTGTTTGTGAATGATTTTGAGCATATTTGGTCTTAGTCTAGGTGAAGACTAGTAATTGCCATAGACTTTCGTACTTTGGAGCCGATAGCCTTAGAATCTCTCCGTCGTCGCTTTGGATGGCTTAGCTCCCTGTAGACTGATATAGCAGACTCAAGTCTAATAGTATAATCCTTAGTAAGGGGGCAACTCAGCTTGCCCTTTTCCTTTATGGTTTATTCTTGTGATCGACTTGGTGTGTATGCGGGTTAGTTAAGGCTTATCGCTGATTTGGCATTGACTTGAGGAATTGGAGCTGGAGTGGGTCCTTGACAAGTCTAGAGATGGTCTCGTACTATGATCTCCCAAGCACAAGAGTTTTCTACAAATAAAAATCGAAAAAGAGAAGGCTTGATTGGTGTTGAATTGGCAAAGGAATATTGGAGTAGTTGGAGTTCGTTTTCTAAGGTTCGAGCCCGTCTACCCTAATATTGTTCCTATTTTGAGGCTCACGTGTGCATCTCTTTTAGTCAGGTTCAGTCTCTGCTTATTCCCCTTTGATTAGTTTCAAGCCCTGGCTGGTGATTCTACATTGAGTTCGAGCAACTTACCCTATGATTAGTTTCATGTCCTAACTGGGCGGCTACCTTTCCCCTTCGATTAGTTTCAAGTCCTGACTAGGTGACTACCCCTTTGATTAATTTAAAGTACTGGCTGGATGATCCTATTGGTTCCTTGGGTGCCTTTACCACGGTTGCAGTCCGGGAAAGGTCGTGGTTGTTCTAGAAATATCTTCAATTTTTTTTATTTAGTTCCTAGCTATTATGTGTTCCTGCCGGGTTTATGGGGGTCCGTTCGGGTTTTACTTAAATTTGTGCACAAGTGTACCTTGTGAGCTTATGAGGGCCAGTTAGGTTTAGTTAGATGTACTTACTTCATTTCTGTTCTTAGTACACTTGTGTGCATTCCTTTTAGCTTTCAGTTCTTTGACCTATGTTGTGTTTAAATTCTAGCATTTCATATTGCCTTCACTTTTCTTGCTCAGTCGGCCTATGATGCCTACTAAGTACTTGTTTTTTTGGTACTCATGTTGCACTCTACATCTGTTTTGTGATGCAGGTTCGAGCAACTGTTATCAACGTTGAGATAACGCCTACAGTTGCCGGATTCAGAGGCGAGGGTGAACACATGGTGTTCTGGACTTTACCTGTCTCCATCTATATTTTGATGACTAGTCTTTTGCTTTTTGAGACAAGTCTTTTATTTTGGGTCCACTTTTGGAGCTTGTACTTTTTATTTTTGAAGCTTTATACTTGTGACTTCCAGATTCTGGGAGGACTCTTATTTATGTATATATATTTTGGTTTGCTTCTATTTATTCTCCTATTTATGTATTTAAATTGCAGCTTCCGCTTTGTTTCTACCCTTACACCCATTACTTGTCGTTCCGGATTACGAGTTGGCTTACCTACTGATGGGTTATAGTAGGTGTCATCATGACTCGAGAAATCGGGTTGTGATAGTTCTCTACCTTTTGTATATAAAGCGTTGTATGCTGGATTCCCCAACTCATCCATGAAATTTTTAACTTAATCAATCAACAACACTACTGTGGAGGAATATAATATGGGGACTGTTATTGAGAAATGTGAAAAGCAATTAGCAAGATTGAAGACCCAATACTTGTCAAGAGGAGGTAGACTGACTTTGATCAACTCAGTCCTTGATGCACTTCCAACATACATGCTGTCCTTGTTTCCCATTCCAGCTGGGGTCATCAAGAAGTTGGAAAGAATTAGGAGGAACTTCTTATGGCATGGTGACAGAGAAGAAAGGCTACCATTTGGTCAAGTGGAACTCAGTCATTTGTGCAAAAAAATGGGGTGATTTGGGTATCAAGAACCTGAAAATCCAAAGTAAAGCTCTAATGATGAAGTGGTTGTGGAAGTTCACCAAAGAAAACCACTTATTATGGGGAAGAGTGATTAAAGCCAAATATGAACAAGAGGATAACTGGATGACCAAGGAAGTCAATACTCCATATGGGGTCAGTCTATGGACGTCTATCAGATCCCTCTGGAGTGAGTTGAAAACTCAATCAAGAATCAAAGTGGCAAATGGAAACAAAACAAGATTTTGGAAGGATAATTGGCATGAGGTTGGTATCATGGAACTGGTCCTTCCGGATATCTTCAACCTAGTCCTTCACCAACAGAAAACTATAGCTGAAATGTGGACATTTGACGGGTGGAGCTTGAATTTTAGAAGACATTTCAATGATTGGGAGATTCAAAGAGTGGCCGATTTCCTCAGCAAACTTGATCAATTTCCTGGGGTTCAAGCTGGTGAAGATCATTTATGGTGGCAGGGCAACTCCAAAGGCATTTTTAAGGTCAATGCTGCATATAAAAGTATGAAATGAACCAGTCCAACCACCAGATAGCAAACTGGCCATGGAAGCAGATTTGGAGGATAAAAGTTCCCCCAAGGTATCAATTTTTGTATGGTTACTAGCAAAGGAGGCCACTTTAACAGTGGACAACTTGATGAGCAGAGGTATGACACTGTGCTCAAGATGCTTCCTGTGTAAAGAAACAGCTGAGACAGTCAACCATATATTTCTGCATTGTCCATTCACAGCTCATTTGTGGAGAATCATCCTAAACCTTAAGGGTATAGCATGGACAATGCCAGGCAAGATAACAGAGGCTCTTAGCAGGTGGGAGGGAACATGTTCACATGCTAAGGATAGGAGTAGATGGAGAATTGTCCCAGCTTGTATCTGGTGGACAATTTGGAAGGAGAGGAATTCCAGATGTTTTGAGAGCTTAGAGAATGATGTGCAGAAGATCAAGTTGAACTTCATCTTACTGCTATGTTTTTGGTGTAATCAAATTTACTCTAATGATACTGTGTCTATCATAGATGTTCTAGATTCTTTATAGCTAGAGAGGAAAGACACTACAGCTCTATTGTAAATATGGTTTCAGTACTACCCAAGTACTGTTTTGATCCTTGAAATGATACAAAGTTACAGATTTCAAAAAAAAAAAAAATTGTATAATCCTACGACATCTTGGATTTGAGTTCTGTCTAACAAAAAAAACAAGGGAAGAGTTAAGTATTAGATACCTGATTATAGCATAGCTTACAAACACCATAAATAAAATCGACTTCCATGGATCTTTCCATGAAGCTAATAGTAAAAGCTGGTTCATTGGTTTGATGAGAGGGAAAATCAGCTCCTGTGAAAAAAAAAATTTAATCTTGAGGAATGAATTGACTAAATAAGTTTCTAAGCAGTAAGCGGCAATAATATATCACAACTTAAACATTATGTCATCCTGAGGAATGAGAAAACATCATGTATATTACTCATTTCAAAATTCAAATTTTACAGTAAGAAGCAAAGACAACAAAGTATCCCCATTTATGAAGTGATACCTTCAAAGATAGGGTGCAGGAACTCCTTAGTTCCAATTTAACAATAATAAGCAAATGCAACAAAGGGAGCCACAAATAAGTGGAGCAGCTAACTACTTACTACTTAAAAATAAAAGATGTACAGAAGACATACGAACGGCTGAAGAACAATCATGCTACCATCTTAGTTCCCTAGGAAAAAAGAGTGCAGTATTTCAACTTTGCACAGCTTTTAAATATAGGATGAACTGAAGTAACTCACTATATGAAGCAGTTTTCCTGTATGCAGAAGTGTACTTAGCAGGGATCAACTATCAATAAGAGAACAAGAAACAGCAATCTCCTGAACACGGGAATGATACATTAAGCAAAAAAAAGAAAAAGGCAAAGGGGCTCATTTATACCTTCATTACCACTAAATTAGTATCAATTCCTTCAACTTTGACTTGGTCAACTGTCGCCTGTGCAGCTTCAGCTCTTCCAATGTTCTTCATTGACTGCTTGACCGCATTTTCCAGAGGATTTATCTCACCAACAAAGACATCTCCTACTAAAGTTGTTGCTTCTCCAATTATGTCGACCTCCTTGCATGAGATAATTCCAAGTCTACAAAGTGACACCCGTGATACTGGGTGTATCACCTGTCTCCTTGCACTAGGAGAACCCAATAATCCACGTCGATTGCCGGCAGAGTTAATGAGTTTCAAGCGGCTTGATAAAGTTTCCAAGATCGCATCTCCTCTAGGAAGACTTTCTGCTAAGTTAAAACACAGTAGGGTTTTGTAATTGGAAGAAGATACCTTAAAAGCCTCTCTGACTGCCTTGTATCTGTAAATTCCAAGAACAGCCCTAGCAAGTGCTTCGGACTGCTGACCCTCTTTGAGTTTATACTTCCGAGCAAAATTGTGAGCATGGAAAATCTCGAGACAAATATCCAACCAATAGTCCCGTCTTGAACTTCCTTTAAATTCTGGAAATTCAAAATATGCAGGATCCATCCTGTATTAACTTAAAGTTAGAAGTTCCTGGTGAATTAAGGTATATAGCTTCAACTGAAAACATTAAGCTTACATAGATGAGGACTTGTACATAACAGCTTTATCAAAAAGGCGAGCACCTAAAGGTCCTGTAAGCTCAGGCTTAATGATCTGTTTCAAGTCGGATGCTAGATCATACCGCACTGCCTTGTCATATAAGCCCATTCCAGACTCGAAGTAGAGAGCATGGTTAGTTAATGTCAACCTTCCTGGATGAAAATGAAAATGGAAGAATAAAGCATCTTAGCAACTAATACAAAATAAGTTTTTAGATGAGATGGTTACGCGCTTTAATATGTTATCAGAGCACGCAAAGGTCCTGCTTTCCAGCCTCACCGCTGCCTATTATCAAAAAAGAATTTTCACATGATTGCTCTATGAAAAAGAATCAAACCCACATGTGAATGGATATGTTGAAGAAAAAATTAAGTAAATAATAAGGATCTAACAGCTTAAGCCAGTGTTGTGAAAAGATCGGTTTAGGCAATGAAGCGAAGCGAGGCGAGGTTTGGGCAATGCAAAGTGAATGAAGCGGTAGCTTCTATCCCTGAAGCATGAAGTGAGATAGCGACGAAGTGGTCACTTTTCTTATTTTAAATAAAAAACAACTTTTTCGGAACAAACGTGGAAGTGAGGCATGCCACACAGACTATTCCAAAAAGAGAAAGTTTTAAGTATCTTGAGTCCGTAATCTAGGATAGTGGGGACATCATCAATGATGTAACACATCGCATATAGGTGGCAGGGATGATATGGGGGCTTGCCTCAGGAGTCTTGTGAGTCTTTTGTGATAGGAAGGTACCACCTAAACTTGAAAGTAAGTTCTATAGAATGGTAATTAGACCGTCCTAGTTGTGTAGGGTGGAGTACTAGCCAGTCAAGAACTCACATGTCCTAAAGATGCATGTTGCAGAGATAAGGATGCTGAGATGGAGGTGTGGCATACTAGGAGTGACAAGATAAGGAATGAGGTATTCGGGAGGTGGGAGTGGCCGTTGTGGCAGTCAAGATGAGGGAAGCGAAACTGAGATGGTTTGGGCATGTGAAGAGGAGGTGCACGGACGCCCCAGTAAGGTGTGAGAGAATGGATGCTGGGCTTATGCGGAGGGGTAGAAGTAGGCCAAAAAGTATTGGCAGAGGTAATTAGAGAGGAAGTGATGCAACTTCTTATTACCAAGGACATGACTCTAGATAAAAAGGAGTGGAGGTCGCGTATTAGGGTAGAAGGCTAGGAGGGTAGATTGTTGTCTTGCTTTGCGAAGGTTTAGGATTGTTAGTGCCAGTCATAGTACTAGTCGCGGTGTTTTGGATGGCGAAAGGTGACAAAAGGCGACAAGGGTCTGCCTTGCAACAGGGTGAGCGAGCCGCGAGGTGTTCGCCTTTTTGAAGTGCGGCTCCAATTAATACCAAAAAATTAAAATATTTAATTGCATATATAAATAATCAAAATCTCAATAGCAATAACATATTAACAAATATTCAATTCAAAAACTGAAAAATATATAGTACATATTAAAGCCTAGAACTTGAATAAGAAAAAAACACAACATAAGTCAAAAATGGGATAAACATAGAACTCTGAAGTCTGAAGAAGAAGGAATAAGAAGTAGAGGAAAAAGAAATTTGAAGAAGAAAAGAACAAATGTGTATTGTTTGGACTTTGGAGTTGCTTGAAAAGTCTGGCTGGTCCTAAAGAAGTCTAGTCAAGTCGACTGGTTGGAGTAGCAGTCGCAGTATAAGAGTGCAACTGTGCAAATTTGAAAAGAAAACCCTAAAATTACCTTTTAACTTTTAAAACCCTAATTTATATGCCTTTTTTAAGAAAATACAAAAGGCGATGCCTTTCTCGCCTCTCACCTTTGTCGCCATTATCGCCATGGCGACCTTGAGGAAGAAGTCTATATGGAGCAACTCCCTCGTTTTGTTGCTCAGGGGGAGTCTAGTACCCTTGTATGTCAATTGTGTAGGTCACTTTATGGTCTGTGTTATGAATCTTTAGGGAAGGATCGATTCACAGGGCGATATATAAATCAACTCGTTAAAGGGAGGCGAAAACCTTAGAATTCATCAAAAGAGAGAACTCTGATCTCTTCAGCTCTTCAAAGGGAGACTGAAACCTTAGAGTTCAATAGAAGAGAGAACTCTGATCTCTTGCTTTTTGCTAAATTATGACTTACTGATTTATTTATCAAAAACACCTTTAAATAGGAGTCTTATTACATCAATAGGAAGTCTAATTGTTATGAAAGTAGGAGACCTAAATCCTATTCCAAACTAATAATTATAACTTGACGTAATCCTTATGAAACTCTAAAACTAAACCCTATTTTAGAATAATAAATAAAGCAACTAAAAATATAATTAAATACTTAAATTAATGACTTCCAACGCATCCCTAACATTACTCCCCTCACGTTGAAAGAGCTTGTCCTCAAGCTCACGTTTCGGGGCAATCATCTAGAAAATCTGAATCAGTATCAACTTATCCAATTCTAGCCCTAGCTTGAAGTTGACATTGATAAATTTCGACTCTATTAGTTTGCTGAAGCATGACTAATTTGCCCATCAGGTTGCTACTTTCATGAGGTCCAAATCGCTGATATTATTCCCAACTAATTGAGCCTTTCGCTCGTTTAAGTTGATAATACCATAATGGTGCTAGTCCGACCATGTGAAATCCAGCCACACCAATCTTTTTTGCTTTCGTTGTATGTTGATTTTTTTCAAAAAAATGTTCACAACGATGTGCCCGAATTAATGGATTATTGGTGCCGTTATAAGTAGGTAGTGTATTGCCTTTTGTAGCAGGAATTGTTGATATGCTAGTTGTCTAGGCACTATTTGACTCAGGCTTGTGGGTTGCTGGTTTTGTGGAGTCAATTCCTAATCTAGACAATTGTTCTTTGATGACTTGGACCATTATTTCGATGAGGCGTTGTTCCATTGCTGCAATTTTAGAGTCCATCAGGGTTTCTGTAATGTTATGTTCTCCTTGAAATCGAGAACTGATTTCATCGCCCATTGTGTTAGGCTCTGATACCAAATTGTTATGAATTTTTAGGGAAGGATCGATTCACAGGGCGATATATAAATCAGCTCGTTAAAGGGAGGCTGAAACCTTAGAATTCATTAAAAGAGAGAACTCTGATCTCTTCAGCTCTTCAAAGGGAGACTGAAACTTTAGAGTTCAATGGAAGAGAGAACTCTGATCTCTTGCTTTTTGCTGAATTATGACTTACTGATTTATTCATCAAAAACCCCTTTAAATAGGAGTCTTATTACATCAATAAGAAGTCTAATTCTTATGAAAGTAGGAGACCTAAATCCTATTCCAAACTAATAACTATAACTTGACGTAATCCTTATGAAACTCTAAAACTAAACCCTATTTTAGAATAATAAATAAAGCAACTAAAAATATAATTAAATACTTAAATTAATGACTTCCAACGCATCCCTAACAGTCTGAAACAGTCTCCTTGAGCTTGGTTTGGGAAGTTCAGCACAGTAATTCAGCAGTTTGGCATGACTTGTAGTGGAGCTAATCACTCTGTGTTTTATCGGCATTTTGCACCAAATCGGTGTATCTATTTAGTTGTTTACATTGATGATATCGTTATCACTAGTAATGATCAAGATGGTATCACCAATTTGAAGCAACATCTCTTTCAGCACTTCCAGACTAAAGACCTTGGTAGATTGAAGTATTTTCTAGGTATTGAGGTTGCTCTGTCTAGATCAGGTATTGTTATTTCTCAACGCAAGTATGCCTTAGACATTCTTGAGGCGATGGGTGATGAGATGTAGACCTATTGGCGCTCCAATGGATCCGATTATTAAACTCCTTCCGGGACAGGGGGAGCCACTTAGTAATCCTGAAAGGTATAGACAGCTCGTTGGAAAGTTGAATTATCTCACAGTGACTAGACCTGGCATCTCTTTTCCTTTTCCTATGAGTGTTGTAAGTCAGTTTATGACTTCCCCTTGTGATAGTCATTGGGAAGCAGTTGTTCGTATTCTGCGATATATAAAGTCAACTCCCGGTAAAGGACTACTCCTTGAGGATCAAGGCCATGAGCATATCACTGGATATACAGATGCTGATTGGGCAGGATCACCCTCTACTACGTTCAACATCCGGATATTGTGTTTTAGTAGGAGGTAATTTGGTGTCGTGGAAGAGCAAGAAACAGAGTGTGGTTGCTTGATCTAGTGCAGAATCAGAATATCGAGCTATGGCGGCAACAACTTGTGAGCTAGTTTGGATCAAACAGTTGTTCGGAGAACTAAAATTTGGTGAAATTGATCAGATGGAACTTGTGTGTGATAATCAAGCAGCTTTTCATATCGCATCAAATCCAGTGTTTCATGAAAGGACTAAGCACATTGAGATTGACTGTCACTTTGTTAGAGTAAAGATACTGTCAGGACATATTGTTACGAAATTTGTTAAGTGAAATGATTAGCTTGCAGATATCTTCACCAAGTCCCTCACAGGTACTTGTATTAATTACATCTGTAACAAGCTAGGTACATATGATTTGTATGCACCAGCTTGAGGGGGAGTGTTAGAATACAAATAAGTATATACATTCCTACTTAGAATAGGAATAGGAATAGGAATCATAGTTGGAAAAGGATTCCAATGTAGTGTCTATAAATAGGGTCTCAATGTAACAATTTAGATACACAATTCAATAATATTTTTCCCAAATATTATCACAGTTGCAACATCTGATTACATTGCTTCTCAATCTCATCCTTTTGCCGATGAGGGAATCAATAAGGACGGACAACTATAGGGCCTGTTCTGGGCAGCAAACTAATGTGGTGGTCACATTGTCTCCATGGTGGTAAGCTCATAGGTTCCTGGAACAGATCATTGAACTCGGACAAAAGGTATTCCAGTCACTGCTCATTAGTAGTTGTCAGATGCAAAGTCTTCCCACAATACCGTTGTTGTCCCTGAAACAACATTGATTTCCCTTCCACCAAAAAACTCATAGTAAGTGCCGCAAAATCCCAAAGTATAGGACCCAAGGACTATAACCACTTAACTCCCAAAACAATATCAAATCCACCCAAGGGAATAATGTAAAGGCCTGCAATAAAGCTATGTTCACCCATAGAAATTGTTACCCTTGTGCAGATCCCCAAGCATGGAACCTTCTCGCCATTGGCAATGGAAATTCTGTTGTTGTGCTAGGAGAAAATATCAAGGAGTAATCAACTAGAAGCTATAGAACTTTTCAAATTGTGGGTACTTCCAGAATCAATAAGACAAAAGCATGTGCTGTCCAGTAATGAGAGCAGGGAATTGCATAGTTTGTGCATGCCTTTGACCAGTAATTGCATGTAAAGAAATTTCTGGGCAGTCATCTAGCACTGCCGGAATTGCATCGTCAACTGAATCATCCGATTCCAGCCAGAAAAGTCGTTTGCACTGGTGAGTGGACGAATACTGTTCGTCACAATCACAGGACGATGAACAGGAAAATCAAAATCAATTGCCTTTGATTTTCCCTTGCCTTTGTTCGAATTCCTAGATCGACCTATTTTTGTATATGAATTCAGCTAGTCAAGGGAAGCTAAAACCTTAGAGTTCAATGGAAGAGAAAACTCTTATCTCTTGTTTTTGGTTGAAAATCTGCGTACTTCTTATTTCTCAAATCCTCCTTTAAATAGGAATCTTGTTCCAGCAATAGGAAGCCTTATGAAACTACGAAACATAAATCCTATTCTAGACTAATAAAAAACTACTAATAACAAAATCAAACTCTTCCTATTCTAGAATAATAAGAAAACTACTAACAATATAATTAAATTCTTAATTTATTCGCGGCTTTCTGTCGCACATATGTCTTGCCCAAAAATGCGTCCACAACAAGAAACTATCATTTGCAAAACAATTGTTATCAGAAATTCCTTCATTTATATGCAATTTTAAATTTTCAGAGCAGAGGAAGTCATTAAAATTCAAAAGTTTGTTTCATATTTCAAAAGAAATAAACTATCATAGATGATTTTAGTAGAGTTATAGTATTCAAAGCATCAGATATACAATCATCCTTCAAGAAAAAAATGGCTATGGCTTACCAGGCCACGCAGATATTCCAATATGTTCCAAAACTGGTTGTGTGGGAACTGTACCATCCACCTCTAGCACTATCTCTTCCTCTGCAAGTGAAAGGTTGGACACCAATTGAGGTCCACTGAAATTCTGGACCACCTTTATCACCCTGCAGTACGAAAAGGAATGAGGAAATAACTTATTAGTAATCATTCATCAAGCCCCAGATTTTCTCTGGATATACCAAGACTTCATATCAAAAGCAAGTTTACAAGTGCATCCAAACAATGTATGTAAAGTTCCTCAAAAACATAATTATCATGACGGTTCTGCTAACACAGGAGGGTGGGAGAGACAGCACCCAACCGGAGAGAAATATCTGATTTTTTCCTCCTGACGGAAAACTTAAATCATATATTTTATAATATAAATAAATTATAAGGCCAGAATCACAAAAAATTTGTCTGATGCTTTTGTTAATATAATTAATTTCATAAATAGGATAGCTATTCGATAACCATACGAATTCCTCTCTAGTATATGCTAGCCATACCTTTACCAATAAAACTATAACATTTGGACCAAATTCAGAATAGAAAATTAGAAAATAGTTTGCTAGAGTGAGAGACTCTCCCCCTTCACTCTAACTTTTGTCGCCGGAACAGGTCGTTTTAGATCACCATAATGCAAAATTGAGATAGATTGCTGATACAGGTGGGTCAAAGGAAGATGAACTATGTTAGTCGAACTCTGATTAACTCCTCAATGTTTATCTGCCTGATCAAGTCCTACAGCAAACTTCAAAAAGGTACAGGCAAACTTTGCAGGAGAAGGAGAAGTGGGACAAGTGCAGGAATATTGTCTTCCAAACAGCCAACGACTTTGGGGGATGTGTGAATTGTTGCAATAATGGAGCTAGGAGAAGCATGACAATGATCCCAAAGATCATCAAGATTGAAAAACAACATACTGAAGAAAATGCAAAATGGCATACCGAGATTTCTAGCAATGCGGTATCACTACATATGAACTTTTCATATTAAACAATATCCTTAAGCAGCTTTCCAAGTTAGATCAAACTAATGCTTTACCATCCTTCGAGCATCAGGAGAAATTCAATCAACCAGTCAAACCTCGTTATAACAGCCTTCGTTATAACAAAATTTCACTATAAGGGACTGATTTTCTTCAGAACCGATTATTCATGTTATATTTTACTTCTCTATAACACCATTATACTTATAATAGCAGTGGCATTCGTAGTAGCAGTATACTCTTTCTAAAATTACCCCTCTATAATAGTCATTCAAATATTGTGTAATATTACTTTGTAAAAAATATATTATGTATAAGAATAAATATTAAAATATTTATCGTAATCATCATTAATGAATAATGTCATGCACATAGTAAATTTCAAGTACAAATATCCAAAAGGGAAAAAAATTGTACTCAAATGGTGCCCAGCAGTTATGGTCATTACTTCAGGAGAAAAAACTATTGGTCTTTGCCTTTTTTACATTCATACTCTTTCTATATTTTTGGTTAACAAATACATTTCTTCTTCTTGGCACAAAATCATTAAAAAAAATTAGGGTAATTTTATTTATAACATATAAACGAGATCAAAACATCAAATGTCAGTATAATATATAACGTCACCTCACTATAGCAGCCATAAAATTTTCATTCAAACCCTGCCTCTATAAGGAGGTTTGACTGTAATCTCAAAAGATCTGTAACCAGCTTGATTTCAATCTTTTGTGAGAAAGTAAAGTACCCAAAGAACAAAAAGGTAAAGTGGAGTCCAGCAATTAATGCACAAGTAATGAAGCATACTTTTCAAGACTCCGAAGGTACTTGTCGTATATAAGAAAATGGAGCCGGTGACTTGATGAACTTGCTAGGACATCGAAAAGATTGTGAACTGTTATAATGTCTGCAACAATAGCACAAGCAGGAGCAATTCGTGAAAATGATTCTTCACCAACTGTCTTTTTATCATCAACCTGACAAGAGACGAGAAATAAATGGATAAATAAAAGCCAGTTGAAAATTTTCAGGACAAAATCATATGATACCCCTTCTGAGAAAGTTTTTTTACAATTCAATGCAACCACAAGAAACAACATATTTTTCTTTCTTCAGTTATAAACGGCGTTTATTTCTATGACCTTCAACGAGGATAGAACCTTCTATAGTGGAGGTATACACTTTCTGTCAGAGATAAAAAGTAGAAATCTAAAAAATTTTACTCCAAAAATAGATACTCCCTCTGTTCCATTATATGTGATGCACTTTCACTACGTCGAGTTTAGAAACATGGCAAGATTTTTAAGACTTTGTGGTCTAAAACAAGTCATAGATATTTGTGTGGCTGAAAATCATCTCATTAAGGTAAATGGGAAGTTTAATGTAAAAACTGTTTATGAATATAGAAAAGTATCATCCTCTTTGGGGCAGACTGAGAAGGAAAATGCATCACATATGTCTCATAGGGAGTACTAAATAAAGGAAACTGTTAAATCAATTACCACCTGAACAGCCATGTCTGTGGAATCCGAATAAAACAATGACCAGCTATCTTCATCCTCCACTTCCCTCTTATCAGAAGCAGCAGTTTCCTGTGAAGACATCTCCATGACGGTATTGTTAGACAGTTAAGACTTTCAAATGGACAGCCAAATCTATGGCATAGCAAGCGGAATTTAGAAAAGAATGCAATCTTGAAATAGAGTATATCTCATATAGTTTAGTACTTGATTTCCAACACCAGGGACCTCCCATGCTAGCATCATGTCGAACATCAACCGACGGAATTCCTTATCGCTTAGATAATCAGGACGGGTGGTTACAACTTGAAGAGCTTGGAAGGAGCAAAATTCCAGAAAGTTCCTTGCATACACTAAGGGTTGTTTAACATCATCAACAAGATCTGAATCAAATTGATGTTGCAACTCTTCAATCTCTACCTGCAATATCCTGCAGTTGAGGCACGATAGACAATAAGTAACAAGATATCTCATAAACCAATATCCTAGCTTACAGGAAATATTAGAACTCTAGTGGCATCATGGCAAGATTTTCATCAGGTCACCTCTTGTTTGATTTCTATAGAAACAAGGTACAAAAGAAAAAATATATCATCGAAGTCTTCTCAGAAAAGGCTTAGGATGCAATTAGAATGTTGTTTAGTTTGTCTATGGATTATTGTTAGAGTCCCACATTGGTTGGGAAATGGACTGGTGGTCTGCTTAGATGTACTTAGGTAATCCTCCCCTCCTAAACAAGCTTTTGGGATTATGTTAGACCCCAGTGTAATATTTTTATATGGTATTAGAGCCAAGTTCTTCACTATTAGGGGCCCCATGTTATATTGTCCACGCTCCAGTATGCTTGGACGTGAAGGGGGTCGTTAGAGTGGGTTAGAGTCCCATATTAGTTGAGGAATGGATTGGTGGTCTGCTTATGTGGACCTGTGGAATCCGAGCCTCGTGAGCTAGCTTTTGGGGTTCAGCTAGGCTCAAGTGCCAAATCTTTACAATCATGAACAGAGCAGAAGAGCATGCAGTAAGCAGAAATCTATAATCTTTTGAAAATTCATAAGGAATACTTTATATATAGAAATTGGTAGTCAATTTATTGTTTAAGAAGTTGGAGGTTGTAGTAGCCATGCTGATTGGGCAGATTCTTTTCCATTTACAGCCAAGGCAGATGAAGGTTTCCTGTAAAATCTTGTCACAAAGTTGCTGACAAATCTGAAGACAGCATCAAATTTTGTGTGCCTACATAAGATAATCTACAAAGAATGAACATTCAGTTTATGCATAGGTGCTATTATGTAAATCTCCAATAGAATCTGTGAACCATCTTCTACATTGGCACCTGACCTGGCCTCTTTGGTGTATGTCTCAGAACTTGGGGGGTGCAGTAATATAGGCGGGAAGATTAAAAGAAGCATTATGCAGCCAGCGGGTCAGGGGATAAAGTAGATGCAGAGTCCAGATTGGAGAACAATTCCCCTTCACGATGATTTTAACTTTTATGAAATTATCATTTGCATTATATGGACAGTGTTGATAGATAGCAACAATAGATTTTTTATGGAATAGACTATCATATATTTTGTATAGAGATGTCTTCAAAATCTCTACAGTTGTTGCTTGATTCCTGTTAACATGTTAGATGATATTTTGAATATGAGACTCCTTGCACTGGTGAAAGGACTTCGTCTAGACTCTTAGGGTCTGTTTGGAAAGCTACCCTGGTAAATAGATTTGGTGTAATTGGGTGTAATTACACTGTCTGGACTGTTTGGTTGGCCATGTAATTACTTGATCTACAGGTAATCGAGTGTAATTGGCAGTGAGTAATTACACTCTCCAATTCTCAAGGAAGGGCTCTAAATTGCTAGTAATTACATGGTGTAATTACAAGCTGATGTACTTTTTAATTTCTTCTTTTTAAAAAAATTTATTTTAATTCTATTATTTTTAATTCTTTTTTATTTTTATTATTCTAAAAGTATTTTTTTTTATTTTCATTATTTATATTTCATTTCCTTCTCATTCTCAACCATTACTTCTTGTGATTCCATGAGATATTTCATATTATCTATTTTATTTATTTATTCTATATTTATTTATTTTCAATATCAAAATTTTGTTAATATTCTAATTTTTAAATTGAAGGAAAACTAATTGTTAAATAAGGTTATAGATTTACGTTTTTCTTTTCTTTTAAATCACATTTATGTATGTTATGTTCAAATTTGACATAAGAGTAGTACATTAAATTTCTTTTCGGATTTAGATCTTATGTTATATTTTCAATTTCATTTTTGTTTTAGTAGTATTAACTTGATATTTCATACTGCAAGTCATTAATTTTTTAGTTAGACTTGATATATTATCTTTTTGTCAAATATTTTCATAATTTTTAATGTTATATTTATAGTATTAATCTTTTTGTAAACAAGAAAACACATAAAAAAACCCTAAACTTGGCAAGACAACTTACTTTATCATTTGAACTTTACGTGTAATTCTTTACCACCCCCCCCCCCAAACCCCTAAATCTCATATCAAGTGAATTTAAATGCACCCAAATCGCTGATGTGGCAAATTAAAAAAAAATAAAAGTGCGTATTGGCAAAAAATTAAAGAGAAAAAATTTAGTGGGTCCCCTTTTTTTTTCTTTTCAACCAATATTATTTTTCATTCTTCATCTTCCTCACACCCCACCACCCAACCCTTAGCTACTAGCAACCCTACCCTTTCTTCTTCCCCACACCCCACCACTCCCTACCGCATTCAGCCACCATTGCACCACCTCACCACCTCACTCTTCTTATTTGAAACAAACCCCCCCCCCCCTGTTCACTTTTGAAACTCCCCACCCCATGTCTTGTTCTTCGAACCCCACACCCCACCCTCTTTCTCCTGCTCCAAACCTCCCTGCCTTCAATCACCATCTTTCTCACCTTTTTCTTCATCGTCGTCGAACCCCCCCCCCCCCCCCACACCCATATTTTTTTCTTTACTTCTGATCTTTCACTCATATCAATTTCGATTTCAAGAAGAGGGTCTTCTTTTTTTCAAGATCTAAATCAAAATTGATATCACTAATTTTTAAAATTGAAAAGAGCAGACTGTCGGTGTTGAAAATTGTTGCTTCAAAATCACTATTTATGGCAGTGTTTGTATTAATGGTGATGAACTTGAATTTTTTTTTAATGTTAGATTAATCCTCATTTTTTCCTAATTTTTTTCCTTTCTAAAATTGTTAATAAATAAAAAGAAATAAAAGAACTAAAAAGTTAAAAATTTAAATAATTTTCAAGGTGGCATTGACGTGGCATTGATGTGTCGATGACATGGTGCGTGTGAGATGCACTTGCCACTGTGAGACTGGTATTATAATCTTAAGGTGATATTAAATTCATTTCAAATGAGATTACGGGGGTAAATAATTATATGTAAAGTTAGGGGGATTTATGTGTTTTCTCTTTGTAAACATGTATTTTATCATGTTCATAGAAATCTTGTACTTTTATTATTAATTTAATTAATATATACTATTTGAAAAATAAATCAATTATTTTTTTTTTATAATTGTTAGAATATGAATAGGTTTATACAATCCTATTTAGAATAGGAATAGGAATACAAATAGAAATAGGAATTGTAAATAGTATCCTCCTTGGTAAAGGATTATATTCTAATATCTATAAATAGGGTCTCAATGTAATAATGTAGACACAACAACAATTCAATAATATTCTTCCCTTATATTTCTCACATGGTATCAGAGCCTCTACGATCTTGGTAGAGAATCAAAGAGCTTCCGCTGCCGGCTGGTGGCTATTACCCATATATACTGCTCATCTGGTCAATGATTATGTTAACAAAAGTAGGATCAATGATATATGCATGAACATATTCAAGGGAAGAAAACTCAGCCAGACAGGTCATCGTGCGTCAATTTTCGGTGACTTTCTAGGGTTGTTTTGTGTCAACCCCATATCCGTCAGTATTTGTGTAGCACTGTGCCACCTTTCTGGTGACTACTTTTTCATATTTAATTTATGTAGCACCGTGCCATGTTTTCGGTGACTACTTTCTCATATCTAATATTTGTAGCACCGTGCCATCTTTCTGGTGACTACTTTTTCATATTTAATTTGTGTAGCACCGTGTCATCCTTCTGGTGACTACCTTTTTTGCATATTTGATTTGCGTAGCACCGCATCTCTCCGGACTACTTTTCATATTTAATTTGTGTAGTACCGTGGATTTTTCCGAACTACTTTCCCATATCTGAGTTGCATAGCACCGTGTGTCTTTTCGGTGACTCCTCAGATTTTGATTTGCATAGTTCCATTCGTCTTTCCGGTGACTCCTCAAATCTAATTTGTGTAGGATTGTGCCATCATTCCGACCCTACCTATATAATTTCTCTTTTTCAGTAGGATCGTGCCATCATTCCGACCCTACCCATATTATTTCTCTTTTTCAGTAGGGTCGTGCCATCAATTTGACCTTTCCTATATAATTTCTATTTTCTAATTGGGTCGTGCCATCATTCCGACCCTACCCATATTATTTCTCTTTTTCAGTAGGGTCGTGCCATCAATTTGACCTTTCCTATATAATTTCTATTTTCTAATTGGGTCGTGCCATCATTCCGACCCTACCCATATAATTTTATTTCTGAGATTGTGACCACTTTCGGCCATCAAATCTAATACTCCGGCGTATGAGCATGTTCCGACCATTTTTTCGGTGACTTTCTTGTTTAAATTGACTCATGTATTGATTCCAACACGATTCATATACTTTATACTAGATTTTGAGCACTTTGTTGCTTGGGGGGGGGGGGGCGGGGTTAGTAGCCTTGTATGTCGATTATGTGAGTCACTCTATGGTCTGAAACAGTCTTTGCAAGTTTGGTTTGGGAAGTACAACACTGTAATTATATCACTCTATGTTTTATCGACATTATGCATCAAATTTAGTATTTCATGAGAAGATTAAGCACATTGAGATTGACTGACATTATGCATCAAGTCCGGTATTTAATGAGAAGACAAGCACATTGAGATTGACTGTCAATTTGTGGAGTCGACTGATCAACTTGCAGATATCTCACCAAGCCCCTCATCGGTCCTCATATTAATTACATTTGTAACAAGTTAGGTACATGAATTGTATGCACTAGCTTGAGGCGGAGTTTTAGAACATGAATAGGTTTATAGAATCTTATTTAGAATAGGAATAAGAATACAAATAGAAATAGGAATTGTAAATAGTATCCTACTTGGTAAAAGATTATATTTTAATGTCTATAAATAGGGTCTCAATGTAATAATGTAGACACAACAACAATTCAATAATATTCTTCCCTTATATTTCTCACAATAATATTAGTTAAGAACATATATTGTTGATTAATATATTCTTAAAAGATAATATATATCTTAAATATTTAATTCAATATCATTTATAAGGTCTCGTATTTGTCTGATATAAATTTTTAATTTTAGATAATTAATTTTTATTTTTAAGATTCAATATAACCTTATGATTACACTTGTGCAACCAAACAGGACACTTGTAATTACACTGTGACAAACAAACATGTCAAAGTAATTATTAGGTTGTGTAATTACTGGCTGGTAATTATTACCCTAGTAATTACACCAATTCCAATCACCTAGTGGCTTTCCAAACAGACCCTTAATGTAATTTTGAAAGCACTACCTTAGTGTTGGTATACAAGTATAGTAATAAAATTACATACCAATAAATAATTATCAAAACACAATCTAGAAGAGTACACACACAGCTTGATCGAATTATGTTGTGGCTTTGAATCGAACGGTTTAGAGATACTAACCTTGCGAAACAAATGCTTTAGTGGAGAAGTTATTGTCCTAACTGATTAAAAAGAAAAAAAAAAAAGGTTATTTCCTATCCGTCTTTGGCTTTACTAAAACTTATAGTAAATGGTAGCCACATATATAAGAGTACTGCAGAAAACATGCACCAAGCATGCTCTCTCCCAGCAGAAGGTAGAAAACAAAGAGATCTGGAGACTTTTACATTAGAAGGACCAGCTATACCTTCATAGTGATTGAACAAATCTGCTGAAGTTAGTAGACATGAATTTTATGTCTTTTAACCAACACCTTTTAAGAAAAGAAGGCACTACAACAGCTTAAATTGTCAATTCTTCGAGTGCTCAATTCTTTTACATTAATTAATATCTAAGCTCCAAGGAAAGGACAACGACAGATTTTTCGTTTTGCTTGTAGGTAAGATACTATTTGGTATCTCGCTCACACTGCTTGGCTGTTATACAAAATTACATCCCAGTTTAGAGTTGAATGCAGATCTTTAAGATCTACAGGCACCAAACTTCTTAGCAAAAATAATTTGTATATTCACAAGAAGATAGAATGGTATATGCATATTTATGATAAGATAAAATGGTTAAGGTCTAGAAGATTACTAATTTAAATTCTAAGATTTATTAAAAAGAACTTCCTATGAAAGAAGACAGCATATTACCATACAAATTTTCAAGATAAAAGTAATAGATAAAATGTGATACAAAACATTTATCTCAGCTATCCAGTACAGTTGACACTATTCAAGGGAGGACCCTAGAAAGTGACAGAGAACATGAAACCAAGAACAATCACCAACTCTAATCAATTATCAAGAAAGAAGATTAAGAGGCAGATGCTCTCTAGCATCCTATAGGCTAAGGATGATATTAAATTTCAATAACAATGAGATCATGTTACAGACAAACATCATTAATGATTAATGTCCTTATATACTAATATGTTTGATCATTTAAACCACAAAGCACAGCTAGCTGACCAAAACCCAGAGATTTTTCATACATCATTCAGATATTAGAAATGAAAAAAAAAAAGACCACCTTATTTTAAGCTACTTGAGATTGGTGACCGCTATATGAATTCTCAGTCCATTTTTTGTTGTATCTATTTTTTTTTTTTTTTGAGAATTGGTTACATCATTTCTTGTTGTATCTATTTCATACCTATATTCAGTTACATGATGTTCTTTAACACTAGCAATTCTACATAATTTCTATGGACATCCCCAGACATATTAAAGAAAAATCCTAACAAATATTGAACCTAATCTTATTAAGACTTAATCCACCTAGTGGGTGTTGCATGTGTAGATCCTTTACATACATTGTATTTTAGTTTTCACTAAGTCCGCATGTACTGTGAGAGATTTTAGGTCTTTTTGACACAACTTCCTTTCATATGATTTAGATCTACCTGTCTCCTATTAGCATCTTCAATAAACATAAGACATGATGAAATTATCTCAATTGTCTTCTATCACTTCATCCTCTATGTGTGCTACTTGCACCTTCTATTGGATGTGATATGTTCTGATATTATTTAACCTTGTATAACCACAGATCTATCATCCATCTTAATATTTGTGTTCCTTTGGAACTCACATTGTAGATATGTTGGGCCTTAAAATCTCAATAATCACTCTCTTATAACATGGTTAGCCCAACAACCATTCTATGTTCTTTCCATTCACTTGGTAGATACCATTGTATCATACAATATTCCCATAGCACTCATCTAGTTCAATCATCATATTTTAATTCTTTGTGTTACATCTTCATCTATCGTTCATTCTCTAGAAACATTGAGCTTAGATATCTAACATGTTTGCATATAGGCATTGTAATCCCGTGCCAGCTATCCTCAAGTAAATTTAAATGACATGTTTTCAAGAATTTCATTGAAATGAACCCAACACAAGGCTGAAATTAAATGTGTTTGGGTTTGCATGTCTAATCCAAAGTACTTCAATTCCAAATTTTCCTTGGTATATCGAATAAGGTGCAAATGATTAGGGTCAAATCCCTCCCTCAAATTGCAAGAGTCTGTACAAGTAAACAGAGAGAAATATGCAAGAAAACAATTCCGCCATGTAAGCTTCCTTTTCAATCAACAAAATGTAGAATTTATTCTTCATAGGTTTGATTGATACACAAGATAGTACCTAAAAAACTAACTCAACTTCTTATGAATTATGGAGGAACCAAAAAGTTTTCATCACTCTCGCTCACAGTAATGACCTGGGATAGAAAAGATAAAAGGAGAGACATAAATAATGAAGTGATGTCATTTAGAGGGTAATTAGTTTTAGTTTTAACAGTAATACAAAACACAACTACTGGTTAAATAAATAAAGTGGACGGCTAGGATCTAATCTGCAAAGGTATGCAGTGTGTCGAATCTGGCTATTTTCATTCCTTTCTAATGCACTTCTCTCTATCTGATTCTTCTCTTTCCTCTACATTTTTTCTCATCGTTTTTTCCTCATCTCTTTCCTACCAAATTATGTTCTTCAGGTTACAACAACTATGCTGGTCATGGATGGGCACAATTTCAGAGACTATGGCCCTTTCTAGTTTCATCGGCAAGACATTGTTTTGAACTGGTTTCAGCTGTGAATTGTGAGACTATATTGTGGTGCATTTCAGTTTTCCAGTAATTTCCAGTTTTATTGATAAATCCAGCTGAGTTGCTAAATTTGGAACTCAATTTGATAAGCCCATTACTTTCAGTATGAGCGCGACCAACCTGAACTTGACTAATGGCGCAAATGACTGGAGCAGAATCATGTTAGCCTGATTGGACAGATTCTAAATATATGTACATATCTATGTTATAACTCTAAATATTTGAGTAATGATGATAGGAGATAGCATAGATTAATGTAACATATTTTCAGAGATATTACAATTAGGAATAGCATATATTTAGGGATATATAGCAGATTTTTAGGCATGTAAATCAGAATTCTTTCTATTTAATGGAAGAACTCTCATTTGAGAGCACTCATTCAGCAAAACTGACATGGTATTAGAGCCTTTTTCAGTGCTTTGATTCTTAGTGTCTTTCATCTGTGGTTCCTTTCAGAATTTTTTTTTTTTAAAGTTTTGGTTCTGCTTACTGTTTTTTAGTCAACAGTCAGTCCTAAGTATCTTGGAATTCTAGGCATCTTGGAATCTTAGTCCTTCCATGTTCGTTTCACAAGAAAAAATTACTCTGCCGGGGAATTTCAATTCCAACTATTTGTCACCGGAAAAGAATTATGGGGACATTAGATGGAAGCGATCCTACTCCTACCGATCCTACAAAGCTCGATCAATGGAAGGTTATGCTCGAGTGATGACATGGGTTTTAGGGTCAATTGACCCTCTTATTGTTCTTAATTTCAGGCCATACAAGACAACAAAGGCCATGTAGGATTATTTACAAAAGGTTTACAACTAAGACCATAGCGCAAGGCGCTTTAGTTAGAGCATGAAATTGCTATGTACTCTCGAGGAGGTCTCTCTGTTCAAGATTATTTCTCCGAATTTCAGAACTTATGGGCTGAATTTACTTATATCGTTTATGCTAAAATACCTCCTGAATCTCTCTCCATCATTCAAGGAGTTCATGAACAAAGCAAGAGAGATCAAGTTTTGATGAAATTACGATCTGATTTTGAAAGTGTTCACTCCAACTTGATGAACCGTGATCCATCTCCCTTGTTGGATGTTTGTTTTAGGGAGTTACTTCGTGAAGAGCAGTGTCTCTTCACACAAAATGCTTTTCATCAAGGAAATGTTCTCACTGTTGCATTTACAGTTCAAGGGAAAGGAAAGGGCATGGATATGGCTAGAACTCAATGCTACAATTGCAAGAAATATGGTCATATTGCTAGCAATTGTGGCAAGAAGTTCTGTAATTATTGTAAACAACGACACATTATCAAAGAGTGTCCCACACGTCCTCAGAACCGTAGGGCAAATGCTTTTCAAGTTGGGATAAATGGTTCCACTACAAATAGCTCGTCTTCAGTAGGACAAGTTCTTACTCTTGAAATGGTACAACAAATGATCTTGTCAACATTTTTAGCTTTGGGGCTGCAAGGTAATGAGGTAATATCTAAATTTTGGCTTGTTGATTCTGGCGCTTCCAATCATATGACCAACTCAACTAATATACTCAAAAACATCCGTGAGTATAATGGTCCAACACAAATTCAGGTTGCAAATGGTAGTAATTTACCCATTACCAAGGTTGGGGATATTACTGAAACTTTCAAGAATGTTTTTGTATCACCAAAGCTCTCCACTAGTCTTATTTCAGTTGGTCAATTGGTAGATAACAATTGTGATGTGAATTTTTCTCGTAATGGTTGCCTTGTGCAGGATCTATTCCTTCTGTTCTAGCTTTTGCTTCTACCACTACTAAGAATGAGGTTTGGCATAAAAGTCTAGGACATCCAAATTCTATTGTGTTGTCTCATTTGTTCAATTCTGGTTTATTGGGAAACAAAAATCAATTTTCAGCTGCTTCCTTTGATTGTTCTACTTGTAAATTAGGCAAAAGTAAAACTCTTTCTTTTCCTAATTTTGGTAGTCATGCTGCAAAGTGTTTTGATGTCATTCATAGTGATGTTTGGGGCATTTCACCAGTTATTTCTCATGCTCATTTCAAGTATTTTGTGACATTTATAGATGACTATAGTCGATTTACATAGGTGTATTTTCTTCGATCTAAATCTGAAGTGTTTTCCATATTCAAAAAAATTTTGGCTTACATTGAGACTCAATTTTCTACATGCATCAAAATATTAAGATCTGATTTTGGTGGAGAATATATGTCTCATGAATTCAATAATTTCTTGCTTGAGAAAGGAATTGTATCACAATGCTCTTGCCTTTATACGCCACAACAAAATGGGGTTGTTGAGCATAAAAATCATCATCTTTTAGATGTCACTCGTACTTTATTGATTGAGTCCTCTGTTCCATCTAAATATTAGGTTGAAGCTTTGTCTACTGCTATCTATTTGATTAATAGACTTCCATCTAAAGTGTTAAATCTTGAGTCTTCATATTATCGTCTTTTTCACAAGCATCCCAGCTATCATAGTTTTCACACATTTGGTTGTGTTTGTTTTGTGCACCTGCCTCCTTCTCAACGCAATAAACTCTCTATTCAGTCTATTAAATGTGCTTTTATGGGCTATAGTACTTCGCAAAAAGGTTTTATTTGCTATGATCCAAGTTCTAACAAATTTCGTGTTTCTAGAAATGTTATTTTCCTTGAGAATCAATATTTCTTTCCTACTCATGTTGAGTCACCTTCTGTTGCTCCTCTTCTTCCTACTTTTGGGGATTTGTCATTGTCTTCTAAGTGGTTCAAACTAGGATTTGTGTATGAACGACGTCAGCCAACTTTACCCCATCCCGAAACAGATCTGCCACCTCAGACTGCTCCACAACAAGAATTTGAGATTTCTTCAAGGTCTGCTCCTCATGAGCCTCCTCAGCGATCTACTATAGTATCTCAAACTCCTAAACGGTATGATTTTTCTTCTACTTTATCCACCATCTCTATTCCAACAGGTTACTCATAAACCTCCAAGTTTGAATGTTGGCAAAAAGCAATGGAGGAGGAACTTTTGGCTCTTAAAGAAAATAACACATGGGACGCTGTTCCTTGTCCTCCAAATGTCCGTCCAATTGGATGTAAATGGGTTTATTCAATTAAACTTCATTATGATGGAACTCTTGATCGGTACAAAGCTCGATTGGTGGTCCTTGGCAACAAACAGGAGTATGGTGTAGACTATGAGGAGACTTTTGCACCTGTAACAAAAATGACTACGGTGCGAACTATTATTGCCATTGCTACATCACAAAATTGGCCTCTTCATCAAATGGATGTCAAAAATGCTTTTCCTCATGGTGATCTCAAGAAGATATTTATATGAAACCCCACCTGGTTTGTTCTCATCACCTACATCAGATGTATGCAAGTTGAAACGGTCTTTATATGGATTAAAACAAGCTCCAAGAGCTTGGTTTGACAAGTTTCGATCTACTTTGCTTCATTTCTCTTTTGAGCAGAGCAAATATGATTCGTCTTTGTTTCTTCGAAAAACATCTGCAGGTTGTGTTTTTTCTTTTGGTGTATGTAGGTGACATTATTATCACAGTTCTTCACTAATCACTAGCCTCCAGCAGTAGCTTAAGGATTCTTTTCATATGAAAAACTTGGTGCTCTTACATACTTTTTGGGGTTAGAAGTTCATTATAATTATTTGGGTGTGTTCTTGAACCAACACAAATATACTCAGGACTTGACTGCTTTGGCTGGTCTTCAAGAATCTTTCTCTGTAAATACTCCATTGGAATTGAATGTAAAGTACTGTCGTGCGGAAGGAGATCTTCCTGATCCAACTTTGTATCAGCAATTAGTTGGGAGCCTAAATTATCTTACTATTACTCGGCTTGATATCTCTTTTGCAGTTCAACAAGTGAGTCAATTTATGCAGGCTCCACGCCATCTACATTTGGTGGTTGTCCGCCGCATCATTCGATATCTCTTGGGAACATCTACTCGTGGATTATTCTTTTCTAGTGGTTATGAGATTCAGCTTAATGCATTTAGTGATTCTGATTGGGCTGGATGTCCTGATACTCGTTGCTCTGTCACGGGTTGGTGCATGTTTCTTGGAGATTCCTTGATATCTTGGAAGAGCAAGAAGCAAGACCGTATATCAAAATCTTCCACCGAATCTGAATATCGAGCAATGTCTACTGCTTGCTCTGAGATTGTTTGGCTTCGTGGTTTACTTGCAGAAATTGGATTTCCTCAATCTAGTCCCACTCCTCTCCATGCTGACAACACAAGTGCTATTCAGATTGCTACTAATCCAGTTTATCATGAAAGGACCAAACACATTGAAGTAGACTGTCATTATATCAGAGAAGCTGTAGATAAGAGAGTCATCACTCTTCCACATGTATCCAATGATCTTCAAATAGCTGCAGTGTTTACAAAGTCTATGGCACGACAACGTCATCAGTTTCTGGTAGGGTGATGCTTTTTGATCCACCGGCATCAATAGGGGGGATGTTAGCCTGATTGGACAGATTCTAAATATTTGTACATATCTATGTTATAACTCTAAATATTTGAGTAATGATGATAGGAGATAGCATAGATTAATGTAGCATATTTTCAGAGATTACAATTAGGAATAGCATATATTTAGGGATATATAGCAGATTTTTAGGCATGTAAATCAGAATTCTTTCTATTTAATGGAAGAACTCTCATTTGAGAGCACTCATTCAGCAAAACTGACAAATCAACGAGATCCAAACAGGCAGATGAGAACTATCGGCGGCTAGATAAGAAGATGCAAGCAGTCATGGGTGATACACGGGCGAGATTCAAAGGGACAAATAAGAACAATGAATATTGAACTCTAAGCTATCCAGTAAAGCCAAACAAATGGAGGAGTTCCTAAACTCAACTATAAAAATGTTTGAACATCTAAGTATGCTGATTGGCCACTCTAGTGGGAAGGTATCCATAAAGAATGAGTCAACCAGCAAGGGTGATGAAAAGCTTTTGAGGCCTAGGATCACATATCCTGGAGAAGTTAATACGATGGATTTCAAAGGTAGCATCCACCTAATTTACAGTTTCCAACGTTTGATGGTAGCGAACCTCGAATGTGACTGAGAAAGTGAAAATTATATTTCAATGTCTGTCAAATCACTTCTTATGAGGAACTCAACCATTTCAGAAGATTTCCTTTTAACTTGTTTTGCTGGTCGTCTCAAGGAAGAACTCAGATATAGAGAGAGGCTACTTAGTCACTTCATTTTATCTCAAGCAGTGGCCAAGAACAGGAGAAGCTAATGATTGTTGTGGATAAGAAAAACAAGTGGCTGCACAAGGGGATAATTACTCCAGTCAAGGACACTAGTAAAGGATTTAAGAATTTAAGAAGAACATATGAAGATTGCCATATTTTTAATTTCACTCCAAGTAGTTATGAAGAACATGTGGCTGCACAAAAGGATGCACATTATGTTCTTATTTGTTTTCAAGTAACCTGATTCTTATCACTCAAGGTTTTGTGGATTGAGGGAGCTATTATAACACCCTATAATACCAAACTGTGAAGGAGCTTGTGACTGAATTATTAAAGGAGATTCCCTTGAGAGTAACAGTAGCCGATGGAAATCAAATGTTAGGTCATCAAAGTTGTGCAAGTGTCATAGTAGAAGGCAAAAAGGATAGAGTTCCTTGACAAATTTAGACTGCTGAAACTGAAGGTTGTGACGTGGTTCTTGGAGGGGATCGGATGACACACTGTCCAGTTATGATCACCATAAGATCATAGTCAAACATTTTGGGAAATTGGTAGAGCATAAGGGAGATACAGGAATGGAAATACTAAATCAGATCACAGCTAAACCAATGGGAAAGATACTGAGGAAAAGCCAAGCTTTGTTAGCTCACCTAATGCTAGCCACCAGAGAATTGGAACAGTACTAACTGAAGAAAACAGACAACTGCTTACTACAGCAAGCCCCTAGCTCCAAGACATGTAGGAGCCAATGTATGAGTAGGAACAACTGGAAATAATAGCAGCCATAGACAGATGGAGGCACTACATTGAGTACATTCAAGGCAGACATTTCATCATTAAGAGTGACCATTTCAGTTTTAAATACTTGGAGCAGAAGGTAACTACAGTCATTCAGCAAAAAGGCCAAACTAAATTACTTGGACAGAATTATGTAATCCAATATGGGAATGGTTCTAATGTTACCTTTCTCAAAAAAAAAAATATGGGAATGGTTCTGAAAATAGGGTGGCTGATGCACTATCCAGGATACCCAAGGACCAAGGAGAAACTTATGCAATCTATGGTGTTCTCCTACATGGATAGGAGGTGGAAAAGATTTATGAAGGGAATGATCAGGTTGAAAGGATTATAGCTGCAGTTGTAGTCAATTATGGAGCCAATTCTCACCACAAGGAGTGCTGAGATATAAGAGCAAGATATACTTGGGGAAAACCCCAGCAGAAGGTAACCAATTACAGACCCTGCAAACTAACGCCCTTGGAGGACAGTTGTGAAGAGGTTACAAATCTGTTTTACTAGCCAGTCATGAAAAAAGATGTACAAAAGAAGCAAAGATGAAATTGTGGCAGACCTCTAAAGCTTCCTGCACAAGCTCATAGAAGGGTTACCCAAGTCACAAGATGAAGATGTGATATTAGTGGTTATTAATAGATTTACTAAGTATAGGCACTTCCTTACTCTACAGCATCAATTTACAGCTGTGCAAGTAGCAGAGTTATTGCTCGAGGAGATTAAAACTTACATGAACTTCCTACACTCTGGTATCAGACAAGGATAAGGTGTTCACTAGTCAATTCTGGCAACATTTACTCAAGGAATCAGTGACTCAAGTCTCAAGTCTCAACTGTGTCTAAGCACTGCTTATCACCCTGAGACTGATAGACAAACTGAAAGATTGAATAGATGCTTGAGAGCCATGGTATTGTCTAAACCCAAGCAATGGGCTGAATGCTGGTATAAGACAATTTTCACACCTCACTGCAGTGCACTCCTATTCAAGCATTATATGGTTATGAACCTCCTCAACTTCCTATGGGGCCATTTCCTTAATCTCCAGTCCTATCAGTGCAGGACCTCATTCAACAAAGACTGCAGGTCCTGAGGGGTCACTTAGTCTATTGATGAGTTGATAAGTTTTGAATTTAAGCTCATTACTCTCATGCATACTACAAAGCCATGATAACATTAACATTGTTATAGCATGCATATTAAGTAGATTATTGAAACCATCTTCTCCAACATGCATTAATCAAAATTTCAACTTGCAATCTCATGCCTTATCCTTCAACAGTTCAGTAAAAAAAATAGTAATTTAAAGATGGAATGAGAAGGAATTTACTTGCAAGAACGAGAGACAACAGAATTAGCGATTGAAGATAGAAAAGGTAAAGGCTGGTAAGGCGGTGCATCATTGCCACCTTCACTGTCACCGTTTCGCTTTTTTCCATTGAAAGAGAATATAGATTTCAACGCTAACAAACTCTTTATCTCGTTGCCATTGTTCTTCTCATCTTTACTTTTCCCCACTCTATTCTCATTCTCCATCTTCCTTCTTTCCCTTTACTTCAGATCCACCGCCGGGGTGGAAGCCTTCCGGCGGATAAATATGCTTTTCTTTTCTTTTCAATTTAGGCGAAATGGTCTACACTTGTAATTGTGTATCAATTCAATCCTTAAATTCATCAAACTAAGCATTCTGACTATGTGTGAACCTTCACAAAAATGGCATATTAGGTCCGCATCACATTTTAAATGACACATTATTTATTATTATTTTTAAAAATATATTTTTTTCTTCTTTTTCACTTCATTCCTCCTTCATATCTCCAAACTTCTCCATTTTTTCATATTAGAGATACCGCCATAATCTTTCATTCTCACTAGGATCATCACTTTCCTAAATAACTAAATATCATCATTCGATTTTTTTTTCATGACTTTTAATTGTACTTTTTTTACCAATGTTTACATTCACTACTTAAACTACCATCAGTATATTTTATCAATTGATGCTAACGAATCGCTATTAAAATACCTCAATATACTCTCATATTTGTACATGATAATGCTCAGTTTACTCCTATAATTGTTCAATGAGTAGGTGATTATTAGCAATATAATTATTCAACGTATTAGGTCGGGGTTGAATCTCACAGGGAGTGGTATATGTAAGAATTCAATAAAGAAGGTAAAATATGATCTAAATATCATAGCAAATAATAACAAGGGTGGATAATTCCAAATATTAATTAGAGTGATTTAGTAACCAATTTCAACAAATAACAATAAAAACGGGTGCTTTGCAATTCGAGTAATAGTTTAGAAGTGTGCCGAAATGAGAATAGATTTCAAGTCGTGGATCGATGTGGTTGCCCATTAACGTTGATGCTCATAGGTAGGTGGGATTAATCTCAGACACATTACATATTTCAATCGCAACATGCTCATCATAGAGCTTTTTCTAAAGCCTCCCATGTCAAAACAACTTAAGAATCCATGACCTTAACTTGGGTTTTCACTTTCAAGCAAACCCAACACTTAGAAGTGAAACTCTTAGTTCCTTTTTCAAGCAAACAAGAGTTTCAAACTCAATATGTAAGCATTGAACTAATCATTCACTTCATATCACCATTTTCAAGCAAAATATGAAGATCTAAAATAGAACTAAGTTTACAACCCCAATTCATAAGTTAACACAACAATTAGTTCAAACCCATACAAAACAACATGAAAAAGGGCAACACACACTATTCCACCAAATCAATCCATACCCACTTCCATTTGAACACCCCTAGAATTGGGATTTTAGCCAATCATCATAAAAGTAAAAGAAAATATACCGAAAACAATATTGGTCATCTTGGTTTGTCGATTACAACTTCAATTTTGAATACCCAACTAAAATACTCCAAAATTTCTACACAAAATTGTTCAAAATTCAAAAACTAAGAAGTGTCTCTGTACTGAAAAATATCCAAAGGTGGAATATGAGCTTTCTCTCTTTTTCTAACTATTTATACTTTCCCCAAAACTTGGCAAAAATTTCAGCACGTGGTTAGATTGACGAGGTTAGTCAGGCTCATAGACTTGATCGGTGAGGTTAGTAAGGCTCGTAGACTTGATCGACGAGTCACCGACTTGGTCTTTTCCTCGCCCTTTCCTTCATCATTTTTGCTCAAGTGCTTTGTCTACTTCAGCAAGCTTGCATGAACTCGCCAATTACGTTTGGCGAGTTGCCTTTGTATTCATTTGCTCGCTTTAATTCCCATGACTTTTTTAGCTCAGCTTCAGGCATCGTTGACAAACTTGACAGAGCTCTACTTTCCCATTCGTCGAATCGCCGATCATCACTTTAGCTCACCTTTTTGGTCTTCAATTTATTCTGAATGTGATGTGAGGCCAAAAATACATATTTTTAATCATTATTTGCCTCATATTTAGTGTTTTTATTTATCCTTTTTATGCATAGATTTATAGATTGTGCTAAATAGTATATTTTATTTGCAGGAGTAAATTGATGTAAAGATGAATAAATTTGGAGCTAAAACGAATTAAAGATGAATAAATTTGGAGCTAAAACGAATTAAAGATGAAAGATTATAAAAGAAAATTAACTAAGTAGCTTAATGTATTAAATTGAATATAATATTATAACGTATGTTTATCGGCAAAGTGCAAATTCAAGAAATTGAAATTGAACGAGAATTGCTGCCACGTGGCAACATATGAAGGACCCAATTCTATGAGGCGGTTGGACGGTGCAGAACACACAAAATTTTAATTCTATTAGGTTTTGGGTTCCTAATTTGTTTTGGACTCAATTGTTTTATTTAGGGTTTCCTACATTTATAAATAGTCCATAAGAATAATTATTAGGGGAGGAGGACACAATGTAGAAAATAACTTTTTATCTAGGATTTCATCTTTTCTTCTCCTTTATTTCTTTTTATTATTTTACATCTTTTCTTTGAATGATCTGTTGTAATTTCTCTATATCTGTGTGGAGTTAAACTTCTCGTTCTAGGATTATGTTAACTTATAAAATGATTGTTTAATGATTTTTGATTCGGCACACTTATTTATCATATTCGTTGTTATGATATTCTTGTGATTACTATTTTGATGTTTGACCACCATTAATATAAATTTATTGTCTTCTTTTGAACTCAGGAGAGGAATAGAGGGATAGAACGTGAAATATAAGGAGCATGATCTTTTCTTGCATATCACTTGAATTGATTTGTGTCTAGGATAGGGATATACCTAGGTTCCTTGCTTAGTTCAAATACAGGAAGACAACGTAATGCTCCATAGTTATACAATGTATCCCTGCTCAATGATGTAGTTAGATTGTCAATTGTGGCAGATGGTTAGAGGTCAGGAGATCATGTTCATATTATCTATCCCTTGAATCAACAACTAGATAATCAAATAAGTTGATGAAATTGATGCTAAACATGATTGTTAATTAAATCTTAATCCTAGATCGATTCATTCATTAATTGTGTGAAAAATCTATCTTTTCTTAGTTAATTATTTTTTTTATTATTTTATCGTTATTTTTAGTTTAGTTAATATATATTCATCTTTGACATCCTCCTTTGACAAGTCCTCTGGGTTTGATAATCCGGCTCTTTTAGGACCACTATATTAACTGCGCGACCGCGTACACTTGTGTGTGCAATTGGGAGCAACAAAATGCACTGTCATTTTCGGTGAGAACAAAGCAAACTCGGCGAGTCGTCGAGTGCTTCTTAGCGAGCATCAACTTCGCATTTTTACTTTTTTTCTGTGTTTTTAGCCTCTTTTGTGTAATTTCATCCTTGCCTTGTCCTTATGCCTTCATAGCTACAAAAATAATAATAAACAATCAGATATGGACATAAAAGGCATTGCAGACATTATTTTTTTGAACTAAAAAGGCCTCAAATGAGTCAAAATCTCTAACTCGTAAACACCTCCAACTTAAACTTTTTCTTGTCCTCAAGTAAATCAGGAATTCAATCAACTAGGGCTGGGCATAAATATTGAAAAACCGAAACACCGAACCAAACCAAACCAAACTTTTTTGATATTTTGGTTTTCGGTATATATTTTCGTATTTTCGGTATTTCGCTTCGATTTTTGGTATGTGGGTTTTGTATTTTTCGATATTCGGTTTAACTGAAATATATTATATTATAATATATATTAATATTATATTAATTATAAATATTAAATAATAAACAAAATTATGCCAGTTCTCAATAATTTGTGTCAAATTTCAAATTTGTCTTTTCAGTTTTCAATTTTTTCATACTTTCCCACTTTAGGTCGACTTCTCACAGTTTTGAGCTCCGCACGTCACTTTCCCACTTCCCACTTCCCGGCATTGATGACCAGCAACATCAAGGCAACGACCAGCCGACTGCTGCGACCATATTCAACCGACTAGCAGCAGCCGACCGGCAACCAGCAGCAGGTAATGTATTTGATATTTTGATTACTTTTTGTTTTCATTGAACCCAACTAATAAAAACTCAACCAAAATAATAAAAACCGAACCAAAATAATAAAAACCGAACCGAATCGAACCAAATTGAATTATTTCTGTTCGGTGTTCGATACATGATTTCACGTATCAGGACGCTACTTTCAATTCAAGGGCCAACGATCGTGAGTTGTAATATAACTCAACTAGTGAGTTGGGGTCGAGTCCCAAGGGAGCAGTTCATAATTGAGAATGAATAAATGTGTTCAAGTCAATTATAGCTATAATTACAAAGAAAAACAAGATAAATTAAAGGGTGACACAAGAGTCAAGTATCAAAAGGGGGTTTTGTAATCAATTATCAATTAAAACGACAACTAAAAACGAAGATACAAATATGGAGACGAGATTCTTGGGATGTGATAGGACAATGGGCTAAGGTAAACAACCGGGTAATTGATATTGATAGTAAATCATTGTAAATTGGTAACTAAGCTAGACTTAGTGGGGGTAAACTTTCTCTCAAACAATTTACCCCGAATCAAATCGGTTTCTCTCGAACACCAATAAGCGGCTATGGAGCACAACATTCGCCTTAGTCCATTCACTCTTTCGAGCTGAATATGTGGGAGAGCGTTTAGGATTCACTCTCTCGAGCTGAACCCACGACAACCCAATAACCACATACCATCGATTCAGTAGTTTTGGTTTTACGACCTCTCTCTCGAGCAAGCCAAAAACATGAAGTTAAATTGTATTTGCAACTACAACCCCATTAAATTCAAACACAACCACTGAATGAAATCACCTTTAAATAGTGAATAAACAATCAAATAGCAATACCCAGCAGTAAATTCAACCAATATTCACATAATCACACCCCAAGAATTGGGGTTTTAGCTATACATAGTAAAAAGATAGAAATCGATACCGAAATGTGTTTTCGTCAATTGAGTACGACTGATATGGTCTTTACAAACGTCAAAGATGAAGAATCTTTAATACCCACTTCCAATTTCTTCAAAATGGAAATCTTCAAAATCTCCAAAGCTAAGGAAAATTGTCTCCCAAAAACCAAGTTCTAAAACTGTATAATAATATGATTTCCTACAAAATATGATACTAAGCTAAAAATTTAAACAAGCATTTATAGTTGTCAAAAAGTGTGCTGCGAAGGTTTTGTCGGCGCAGTTAGATGGGATCGCCGATCCACTTGGCGATCCGCCCTTTGGTCATTTATATCGCCTTTTTGCTTTTGCCTTTAGCATCCTTGAGGTCCTGTAACTTTGGGTGATAAGGCACTGCATCGCAGAACTGTTTGGTGACTTGCCGACTGCTCCTTGTTATCGCCGACTTGATTTTCTCCTTCAGGGCTTGGCACACTGGAACATTAAGCGAGACCAAGGTCATTCGACTGCTCGCCCAATTGTTTAGGCGATCCTAAGGTCTTCTTTTCTTTGTTCTTTCAGCTACTTTATTCCTTTTTGCTCAACAGTGTCCATGCTTTGTCCCTAAGTTCAAATACCTGAAATTCAAGGATTTATATCAGTTATTGAGACAAAATATCCATTCGAGGACACTAAATCTATTAAAATTAAGACCTAAATTAGTTCAAATCGTGGACTCATTAACACCCCCAACTTAAACTTTTGCTTGTCCTCAAGTAGAACTAAAGTTCAGTAGTTCAAAAAGGATGTCTCAAACAGTGCTAGACAAGACTCAATCATGAATACACACAAAAAGACTCAACTTACTCATGTAAGGATCAAATGTACACTTAAAGATTCAAGTTGTGACTCACCATTACCAAAGAATCTCAAGCTCACAATACTTGCTTCAAATGCAAGTTCAAGCTCAACAAAGGAAATCAAATGCCCTCACACAAAGAATGATTCCATATTCACACACAATGGTTCAACAATTTTAAGTTCCGGAATCAAATGCAACGCTCACACTCACAAAGATGAACTTAATGTATGATTTCACCCATAGGTTTGCCTATATTTTCCAACCAACAGGTGTTTCAGCTCACTTAAGATCAAAAAGGTCTTTTCAAGGCTTATAATGGGGCTGAGTGCAAAGGTATGATCATTTAGGCTCATAGGCTATAGTCCTCATGAAACGTGGTGTTAATAACACTTTCTTTACTTTTCTTCATCATTTTTCATTTGTGCTTACAAGTCATCCCTTTATTCACTTTCCATGGACTGCTGGAAACCCCCATTTCTTTTTGTATTTTCACAACTTTATTCCACAAATTTTTCATTCATTTTCATTCTTTTCTTCCTCTTTTTTATTTGTATGGAGGGGTTCCATTTTTCTCAAAACATGGGTAAAAGGGGACTTTCTTGCACGTCTTGATTTACCTTCTCTTTTTACCACACCCCCAACTTAGGTTTTTGGCCTAAGTTGGCTATTTAAACAAACCATAAATCATGAGGATTATGGGTAATTGATCAATCAAAGGTCACAATGTTATCAAATTTCTTCCAAGAAAAGGTCAAGGCTCAAAGGGTGCTCAAAAGGGGTTCACACACTCACAAGGTAGGCCACAAAAAGAGGTATAATGTGAAATTGTTTCACACGCTTTAAAGTTGCCTAAGATCATATCAAGAGTTCACATCACTTAGTCAGCTGGACCAATGGGGTAAATTCTAGGTGTCATCACACATGGTTCACGATAAGCTCATCACACAAGGCATTGACACCAAAGTCAAACAAGACTCCACACTTTCGCTAGTGTGCAATGTTCATCACAAGAGACTTAATTCGATACTTGGCTAGTCACAACGAGATGCAGAGAGTTCACATTTTTGCTATGCAACTTCATTTGGCCTCATCGTGGCCGTACATTTATTTTTGTTCGATTATGAGCATTATTCAAGTCATCGATATTGATCAAAATCGATACTCAAATTTGCACAAGAACAACCACTTTCAATACAAACAAGAGATCTCAACTTTTTTTCGGAAGGGCCAAAAATCATTTATAATTAAAAACACGGAGCCACACACTCACACATCCACACAAAGCAGTGTATAATCACAAATTTACCTCAAAGCCCAAATATATAAACAAAACAAGAATGACGGATGTCACACAAAGGTGGGCCTCACCCCACCACAAATAAAAGAATTTGTCCTCAAATGCAAATAAGCTAATAAGATCCAAAAATCAAAAGAAATAAAGACAGAGAGGAGGTAAAGAGGGGATCCTGTCTACGCAGTCGCTTCATCTGTCTGGGCATTAGTGCCTGGTGTATCAATCTAGACTTGGGCATCAGTGCTCGGAGTCACCTCAGAAGGAACAGTAGTACAGACCCACCAGGAGTTGCCACAAGTGTATCCGCCAAAATGTTTTGCACAGCTACATAGAATCCCCGGGCCCATGAAAGAATAGAGGGGCCTCAGGGAGTAGTCTTCCTGTCAGAATTTGACCTCTTGCCCTTGCCTTTATCTCCAGGTGGAGGTTCTTGTCTTCCATTCTTGGGAGGCTTTGATCTCCCTTCATTTATTTTGAGATTTCGTGCTCTTATCTCTCGGGTTGGCATGATTCTCCCAGCAACTTTTGGTCTAACCATATCTGCAAAGCGTCGAGAAAAAGTTAAGAAAATCTTTAAACAAAACATAGAAAATCAGTTGCAGACAGACTCGCTGAATCAGTTGGCGAGTCACCCAATTGCCTTGGCGAGCTAAATTGGGCTTGCCTGAGGGATTGTCTTTATAGCTATGGTAATTTGGCAGTGGGAAGGGTTTTTCGGTGAATCGCCAACAGCTTTCGACGAGCAAGAATTTGCTCGCCGAGAGTTACAGTGCAAAAAGGGTTCAGGGGTGCAGACAAAGTGCGATCAAGAAAACTTTTGGTGAGTCGCCGAGTGCCCTCGTCGACCTCAGGCTTCTCACCGAAAGTTACAGAACTAACATCAAATAAAGCATGAAATTAAAGGCGAGATGGGGACATTAGGTGAACCGTCGAGTGGTTCGGTGAGCTCGATCTAGCTCGCCAAACGACCCAACGTGCCTATTTTCAACCCAACTTCTCGAATTCAACCCCGCAACCCCTAAAAAGAAAATCAAAACATGCACAACTCAAATTCAAACGAGACCCATAACATACAAGCACAACCCCACAAAATTTAATCTATTTCAATGCACCAAATTACGGGATTTCAACATTCAAAACAATATGGTAATTAAAACATTTTAATCCTACCAAAGAGGCCCAACACATGCCAACACGATAAGATCATTTGTATAAGAGTTCAGAGTGTCAAAAACAAACTCGGGGTTCGGGAGACCAACCTTTAATGGTGATTACGATAAGATTGAATCGCTAGGCGGCAATGTAATCCAAATTCCGAGCACAGATCAATGACTAAAACACTTGGAGAATGCAACAATATAGAGAATAACGCACAGGTGTGAGTTTGTGAAGCTTTAAAGAAAGGGAAAGTGAAGGATTTTGATAAGTATAACCTTTTGGCCTTAAAAATCATTCAGTTTTCGCCCATTCGGCAATGTTAGTCATGCTAGCCGAACCACTCGGCAACACGCCGAGTGGTCACTTACCTTGCCGAGTTTTATAGGACCTCCAGTTATGGTGGGGCTCCAAACGGTGGAATAGATCGAGATCGCCAACCTGGTCAGCGATTCGCCAATAATTTCCTTGGCTTGCTGAGTTTTACAGACTCCCAGTTGATTTGTCTTGAGTCCAACATCGGTCTAGGTCGGGATTACCGACCTCTTCGGCGATGCACCGACTAGGCTTTTTCTCGCCAATTTCCCTCTTTTCGAACACTTTCCACATGTTAACCTGCACAACCAACACACCATTATTCCAAACAAAGAAAGAAAACAAATAAGAAATCTTGGGTTGCCTCCCAAGCAGCGCCTTAGTTAACGTCGTGGCACGACGGAAGTCCACCTTCAAACCTCATTCTTGGGGTTAGCCATAGTATCACTAGGCAAACCCCCCTATTGCCTAGGGTTGAGATGAGACGATATATGACCCATTTGGGTCTCCAACTGGTTGATCGACACCAAATGGGAGGTGACAGTCTGTCTAAGGGTAGACACATCTTCTTTCATTTCTTTTAAAATCTTGTCTGACCCTTCAACTTTGTTGAGGTATACCACGCCCTGTTTATGGTAGTCATTCCATCTAAGAGCTAAGCTGCTATCACATAAGGTTGCTGCATCAAACCTCCCAGAGAAAGTTGGTCAGCAACACCCTTATTTACCGAGTCAAGACTCCGGTAAAAATACTGCAGCAACACGTTATCAGGCAAGCCATGGGTTGGGCATTGAAGCACCAACTTTTTGAATCACAACCAAGTTTTATGAATTGGCTCGCCTTTTAGACGCTTAAAGCTCTGAATGCTGTCCTGAAGAGTCATCATCTTTGAGGAAGGGAAAAATCACACTTGAAATGCGGTAACCAACTCCTCCCACGAAGTGATTGATTCATGTGGCAATTTAGCCAGCCACTTGCACGCTTCTCCCATCAAAGAGAATGGGAACAACCTCAACCTGACCGATTCTTGGGAGATATTCTTGAAGGAGAATGGTCCGCATACATCCACGTAGTTTCTAATGTGCTCATGGGGATCCTTATGAGCCAAACAACTGAAAAGCCCTTTTAGTTGTAAGAGTTGCAACGTAGTACTCGTGATGTGGAACACCGTATTCCCTTTGGCCAGAGGCAAGTGAATGGCACCAATACCTCCCATGAGATGGGGGTCATTAGCATGAGGCTCGTTGATATCGTTGAGGTTTCCGATGTCATCTTGATGGCCTACTTGGCTGCCATTGCAGCCATTCACACCCATACTTCCTGCTTTATTACACAAACAAGAAAAACAAAAATGAAATTGAGTAAGTAGAACCACAACTAACAAGAACACAATTTAACTTAACTAGAAATTCTCAAATAACACCACTCCCCGGTAGCAGCGCCATTTTGATTTCACGTATCAGGATACTACTTCCAGTTCAAGTGCCAAAGATCGTGAGTAGTAATATAACCCAACTTGTGAGTTGGGGTTGAGTCCCAAGGGAGCGGTTCGTAATTGAGAATCAATAGAAAAGCATAAATGTGTTCAAGTCAATTATAGCTATAAACATTTATGAAGAAAAACAAGATAAATTAAAGGGTGACACAAGTGTCAAGTATTAAAAGGGTTTTGTAATAAATTATTAATTAAAATGAAAACTAAAAATGAAGATACAAATATTGAGACAAGATTCTTGGGATGTGATAGGATTATGGGCTAAGGTAAACAACCAGGTAATTTCTATTGATAGTAAATCAGTGTAAATTGGTAACTAAGCTAGACTATAGTTGGGGTAAACTTTTTCTCAACAATTTACGCCAAATCAAATTGGTTTCTCTCGAACACCAATAAGTGGCAATGGAGCACAACCTTCGCCTTAGTCCATTCACTCTCTCGAGCTGAATGTGTGGGAGAGGGTTTAGGATTCACTCTCCCAAGCTGAACCCACGACAACCCAATAACCACAGACCATCAATTCAGTAGTTTTGGTTTTACGACCTCTCTCTCTCGAGCAAGCCAAAAACATGAAGTTAAAATTGTATTTGCAACTACAACCCCATTAAATTCAAACACAACCACTGTACTAAATCACCTTTAAACAGCGAATAACAATCAATTAGCAATACTTAGCAGTAAATTCAACCCATATTCACATAATCACACCCCAAGAATTGGGTTTTAGCTAGACATAGTAAAAAGATAGAAATCGATACCGATATGTGTTTCCATCAATTGAGTACGATTGATATAGTCTTTACAAACGTCAAAGATGAAGAATCTTCAATACCCACTTCCAATTTCTTCAAAATGGGAATCTTCAAAATCTCCAAAGCTAAGGAAAATTGTCTCCCAAAAACCAAGTTCTAAAACTGAATAATAATATGATTTCCTACAAAATCTAATACTAAGCTAAAAATTTAAATAAGTATTTATAGTTGCCAAAAAGTGTGTTGCGAAAGTTCAGTCGGCGCAGTTAGATGGGATCGCCGATCCACTCGACGATCCGCCCTTTGGTCATTTGTATCGCCTTTTTGCTTTTGCTTTCAACATCCTTGAGGTCCTGTAACTTTGGGCGATAAGGCACTGCACCACGAAACTGTTCGGTGACTCGCCGAATGCTCCTTGCTATCGCCGACTGCTCCTTGCTATCGCCGACTTGATTTTCTCCTTCAGGGCTTGGCACATTGGAACATTAGGTGAGATCAAGGCCATTCGACAACTCGCCCAATTGTTTAAGAGATCCTCAGGCCTTCTTTTCTTCGTTCTTTCAGCTACCTTGTTCCTTTTTGCTCAACAGTATCCATATTTTGTCCCTAAATTCAAATACCTGAAATTCAAGGATTTATATCAGTTATTGAGACAAAATATGCATTCGAGGACACTAAATCTATTAAAATTAATCCCTAAATGAGTCCAAATCATGGACTCATTAGTACACTTGTTACAAGAACCAAAAACCAAAAAAAATCAGAACCGAACTGAATTACCGAATGCCCAGCCCTACAATTAGTTCAACACCATTGTTCCCAAATAGTGCTTATTGTGACCCATATTCAAGTTTTATCACAAGGCTAACTTCAAGTCTAAGCAAGCTTCAATTATGCACAAAAAGCTATGAGGCCAAAAATACATATTTCCAGACGATGACTAATCAATATCAATCTAATCTCAAGCTCACGAATGCTCACTCATGATGCAAAGCTATTATTCAACAAAAGTATTCAAGTGCCCTCACAACAAAGAACAATTTCATTCTCTCACGAAGCACATCAATTAAGAATGTAGGAATTAACACAATTCTCACACTCTAAAAGAGAAATGCATGCATGTTTCAAGCCATAAGTTTGCCCATATATTTCAATCACTAAATAACCCAGGTTTAGTAAGATCTCAAAGGTCTTTTTAAAGCTTGTAACAGGGTTGAGGATAAATGTATGGTCAATTTGGCTCATTGAATTCACATTTTCAAAGCATTGTTGTTTTCATATTCACGTCCTCTCATTTCATTTTTTTCATATATAGAGGGGTTCCATCTTTTTGTTGAAGAACCAAGGGTAGGTCTCATACTTCTTTTTCTCTCGTATTATTTGTTTCTTCTTTACCACACCCCCAACTTAGCCTTTTGGCCTGAGTTGGCTATTCAAATAAATCAATGCTTCAAAAAAGATTTATGAGTAATGACATATTTAGATTTGGAGATTCAACAAGGTTGTCAACAAATGGATTAGGCTCAATTGGTGCCAAAATGGTTGCACACCCTCACAAAGGTAGTCACAATGTAGGTATAAAAGTTGGGTTCACTCTTAAAACTTGTATAAGATCATTTCTTGATTTTGCCTAGATTAAATGGTTAGACCAACAAGGCAAATTCTAGGAATCCACACATATGTTTTTCAGGTAATCCACACCAAACATGACACTACAAACATAATCGATGGGCATAGCTTTACAAGATAAAGTTTGCTTGCGTGCAATGGTCACTAAAAGTCTCACAATTGATACATAATTAGTCACCATGAGATACTAGACGGTCATGCAATAATTCATGCAATTTGAATTTCCTCGACATATCAACACAACACACTCTAAGCAAAAGCACTATTCAAGACATTGATATTTATCATAATCGATTCTCAAATACTCAAAATGAGTGCAAAAACTCTAAATCATTCACAACCATTTCAACTCTGGGCAATAGAGATAGAAAAAGTAATTACCAAAAACCAACCATATATATAATACTTGTTGCGCCCAAATGCACACGCAAGTGTATGTGGTCGTGCAAGTAATAAAATAGCTTTTTTTAGAGCTGAATGTTGTACCCACAAAGACTTAAGATACGTTTTCTTTGATTCTTCCAATAACTAGAAATTAATGCAAATGTTTTTAGAAATATTGATGTATTGTTCTGAGTGATCAATTATATGAACTAACTAAGTAAATTAATATGATTCAATTACAAGTTGGAGTTAAAACATTGACTTGGGAAATTCCAGGGTTGCAATCTTCTTTGGATTCATGCATATTATATCATATAATGGACATCAATTGGTTATCAAATCACTGATTTACAAGGTTATATGTATGATTATGGTCTCCTGGCCTCTAATCACCTACTTTAATTGGCAGTCTAACTACATCATTGTGCAGGGATAGACTGAACCAATTACCGAGCATTATGTTTTCATCTTGTCTATTAACCAAGCAAGGTCTCTAGGTATATCTCTATCCAAGATAAAAATCAACCCTAATTCTAGAGAAGATCATGCTCCTTTTGACCTACGTTCTATCCTTCTATTCATCTCCCGAGTTCAATTGGAACAATAAGTTTATTTCAATGGTGGCCAGTCACGAAATACTAAATTAAGAACAGAATAGTGATTCAAGCGATAACCAATATCAATTCATCAAAATTAATAATATACAATCATCCTGTAGCCATAGCCCTAGAATAAGGGAATTTAGCTACTCATAATGTGATTCTCAATCTTAAAATATTCAAGAAGCATAAGAGAAACCAAATGAAGTAAAGATTAGGAATGAATCCTAAAATAGAAGAGATAGCTCTCCAAGTCATCATTCTCCAAAATAAATAAATAATAAAATCCGAGTCTATTTATAGTTTCGAAAAATCGATAGGAAATTGAGACATAGGTCCGCAACGCACAGGTTCCTGTGAATTTCACTTTTACCGAGATCCTCCTCTTCGCGACACGGAGTGGATATGTAGTCCATTGTCTCAGCATCATTCGTCTAATTAATTCATCTCAGTGACACGGAGAGGATACATTGAACTGGATTTTTCCACTTTGACTTCATCTTCACATTTGACACTTTATCGTTTATGTTGTGCTTGGACCCTACCTCCTCTTTACATATTTCCCCTTTTTGTTCCCTTTTTTCTCTTGTATCTCAATCTACAATCACTAATCATATTAGTTAATCATTTTGCAATAATCATGACTCAACACTATCAATAACTAACTAATCTGTCCTCAAACTTGTCTAAAACATGGGTGGTGTTTGAATCCTAGGCATATAAATATGCCCAAGATTACCACCCCACACTTAGATCTTTGTTCATCCTCGAACAATTCACATTCCTATTCCCTAGACCTAGCACACTAACAATAGCATTTGTGTCTCAGCTACTTACTTTCTAGAGTCTTTTTATCAAGCCACAATAAGCATATTGTCATTCACACTTGACCTTGGCCATTATATAGACTCAACATGACTTCGAGTATTGACTCAATAACTTTTAGCAACTTAAACATTAAAACTTCATGCCAGCCATCAAATGTCACCTATCTTTCATCAAACAAGTGCCCCTCATTTAAAGAAAGTAGTCCACAAACTCACTCACAAGATTTAGTATAATGTATAGAGTCATCATCAAGAATCAAACCTCACACTCACAAAGAACATTCACATGTATGCACATATAACCATATGCTTGCTCATTATGTATATCTCCATTAATTAAGCATGCTTCAAAAAAAATAAGATAGGACTTTCACGGGTTGTACTGTAGGCTAGGGGACGGGTAGGAAACCTATTTGATAGTGACTTACACTTCCCTAAACACTGTGTACGTTTTAGACTTCATCACCTCTTTATTTCTTTTTCTTTACTTTCATCCCTCTTCTTATAACAACCCTGTCACAAGTAACTCGCATCATTTCATGAATTCCCTAAAATCTTTATTCCATTTGCCATTTTTGTATGGGGCTTATTCCTTCAATGAGGGCTTTTTCATCACCTTGCGGCTGTCATTGGTCACCTTTTGAAACTTAAACCATCTATTGACTTTAAATTCTACTAATTCCAATTAGTCTATGAGACAATTCTTAGGCAAGCAGGGTGCAAACAACTAGGAATTTAATAAAATCATTCAGGTAAAGATGCAACTACCAAGTACTACACTTGAAAAGAAAGCACTGTCCCCAGTGTTACAACATATTAGAATTAATAAGTACAAAGATAAGGTGAAGCACTCCCTGACCAATCCACATTTCATCCACGCCATCAGTCCCCTTCACAGCCTGAAGTGGATTCAGATCCTCCATATCAGAGTCATAGTCCATATCAGAGCTGGGAAGAATCCTATCCTCATCGGTGGGCACATCATCATCCACATGCTCAAAAATTTGTAGTCTGATGCCTAGTACTGCCCTTGCATGCACATTCAGTGGATACTTATTTTCCACCTCCCTAAGCTTCTCCACAGTTGAGGCCCTATATACATTCCTATGCCACAACATCTCTAGCCCATACATGTGGGTCATAATCAACTCATTGCACCGTTCTTGCTCTACAATGGTGAGTGTAAGACCAAACTCATTATCAGTACCTTTTGTCTTTATAACGTCCATTAGCACAAAAAAGTGGTGCCATATAATCCAAACTCTCCTCATGAACACCTGCAGATCAACACAAATGAGTTATAAGACCCCAAAGGCATACATGTGTCCTCTATGAACATGGGCCTTCCTCATCACAAATTTGAGTACGCCACCTAGGTTTAATTCATTGTTGGTCATCAGAGCATACACTAGACACACTCTGTCACGAGTGATATCTATATAATACTACCCCGGAATCAAGAAATTCATTACGATCTTCAACCACACCCGAGCCTCCCTAATCATATGAGCATATGGGAGTGATTGGTGAAACCTTTTTGAATTATGCTTTGTCCACCGAACCATCGACTGAGGCCTACAGAGAGTGTGTCAAATGGCATAGCAAGGTGGGCAAATGTTCAAGCCCGTCAATACAAAGGGGTCAGTATCCACAAAGCCCAAGATGTCATTCAATACTTTCAGAGTGAGAGTAACATCGACTCCTCTCACTCTCACAAAATGCGACCTTGATTCCATTGCCTAATTCACATAGAACACCCAAACCATGTGGAGGTTGCACTCTACCGGCTCAGCCAAAATAAACTTTATGTGGAGCTGTTGAATTCGCCTCATAATCCAGGGAAAGTCCCTGGCTAGACTGCTCCTCTCAATGCACACTTTTGAGAAATATCTCGCTTATGTTTGCTTCTTCCACCATGTTTTACCTTGGCTACTACTTTCAAACCAAAATGATGTGTTTTCCCATGTGGGATTGCTGGTGCAGGACGGACATTACCCCCACTCCTAACTCTCTTCCTTTGGCTCGAGGAAACTGCCTCTTTACTGAGTCAGTGAGTTCCTGACATGATCACTTGCACAATGAACAAAAATTATACTTAACCAAGTTAACCCATAATAATACACCTAAGAACCAAGAAGTGTGGGTAGTGAGAGGACCGCCTCACATTTACTCATGTGTACTACTCACGCTAAGCAATTCGGTACTCAAACTTCCCAATATTATAATCAATACAACGTGATTCAAACAAATTCACCAATTCGACACCAGACATTCATACCCACACACCTTTCTTACAACCACTACGATCAACTCAACAATGGCACGTCACTAAACATGCAAGAATTTCACAACTCTACCTAAACTTAGACTTTTCATCACAATTTCACAAATAAGAAAGTACTCCATATAGTGTTCCTACTAAGAATTCAAAACAGACATAACTATATTCCCCCACAACATAACCTAAACACACCAGACCCGCAATGGCACCCCATGATAGTTGCAAGATACAATTTCAACCCCACAAGTAGATAACCACCCTACGTTACCCATAGCATGCATGAATTCAAACCCACACATACCCACATGTAGTATGCGATTCAACACAACAATATGCTTACCTCAACCTGAATATATCACAAAATTTAGACCACAAGAGACGTGAACAAAGTGGAAAACATACCTTAGTTACAATAGAGGAGAGAAAACTTATAAATGAGGGGAGTGAAGAACAAGGTCGCGACGCTCTTACGTGTATGAATTATGAGAAAGGAGAGAGAGAATCGGGGTGAATTTGGGGGAAGTTAAAGGTGAATTAGGGTGAAAGAGAGAATGAGAGTTGAGAATAATGGGGAATAAGGGTGGATTTAGGGTTAAAGAAAAGGGTGGGTTGGGTAATTGAAGGGATATAAATGTAAACCCATATTTTTAATGATGATTAAAATCTGTGCCCTGGGTCGGCGATGTAGAGATGCTACATAGTCTTTTGTTAACCACCGGAAAATAATTCCTAGTGAGCAAAAATTAATTCCTCCACTACACGACGCAGTCCTAGTACGAAGTGCCTTTTTTTGGTGACGAACTATTATGCCCTGTTGAAATCAAAGCGTCTGCTTACCTCTGTGATGCGTTCCTAGTACGGAGTCCTCTATTTTATGTTGGGAATTAAATTCCAAGCAAAATCAAATATCCTGACCTTCTCCCTGATGCACTCCTAGTACAATTCTCCATTATTCTTTTTTATGAGAAAAACAACTCCCTTCAAAATCAAAATCTCAGGCCTTCTCCGCGATGCGGTCACATTACGTAGTCTTCTAGTTACCACTATGAATTAAATTCCCAGAAAAATTAAGTATCTAGACCTAGTGCACAACGCGCCCCATATGGAGCCCTATTCCCTGCACTTTCAAGAAAAACAACAAAATTAGAAATAACAATGGGTTGCCTCCCATCCAACACCTTAGTTTTGGTCGTGGCACGACTCATCTTTTTGTGTTTTTTTTCTTCGTATCCTAATTATTAAAATGAAGAATAAAAATTAATTAAGTCCTAAATATAAAATGTAACGAAAAGAAAAACAAAAGCACTATGTAATACATATGATCACTGGTTGTCTCTTGTGTAGCGCATGGTTTAACATCGCACCTCGACCCAGGTCATGAATCACTCATCATTCAAATCGAATGTTTATTGGTTACAATCCATATCATTTTGAAAGTAGTGATTGACTCGTTGTCCATTCGCTAGAAACATGGAGCTTATGTCCTTATTCTTTAGCTCTACAACTCCATGTTGTGTCATTTGCACCACTTCAAATGGTCCACTCCACTTTGATTGAAGTTTTCTAGGGAACAACTTCAATCTTAAATTAAATAACAACACCAGCTGGCCTGGATTAAAGGTGCATGGGATGATATGCTTATCATGCCACTTCTTCATCTTGTCTTTATATAACTTGGAATTTTCATAGGCGTGGAGCCAAAATTCCTCAAGCTCATGCAATTGACCTATTCTCCTCTTGCTAGCCAATTCAAGATCAAGCTTTAACTTTTACATGGCCCAATAGGCCAGGTGCTCCAATTCCACCGGAAGATGGCATGCTTTTCCAAATATCATACGATAGAGAGAAGTCCCTATTTGTTTCTTATACTGTGTTCTATACTCCCATGACGCATCATCTAACTTCTTAGACCAATCTTTTCACCGTGCATTCACGTGGTCTTTTGTAGAGTCTGTTTAACCTCTTGATTTGACACCTCTACTTGATCGCTAGTTTGAGGATGATATGTCGTAGCTACCTTGTGTCGCACTCCGTACTTAGCCAATAAGTTGCATACTAAATAATTTATAAAGTGTTTACCCCCATCGCTTATTATAGCTTTTGTAGTTCTGAACCTTGTATTTATGTGCTTCTTGACAAACTTCACCATAACCATTACATCATTAGTGTGCAAGGCGACAACCTCAACCCACTTAGACACATAGTCGACTGCCACCAAAATGTATTGATTCCCATTAGAGGCAGGAAAAAGGCTCATGAAGTCTATCTCCCATACATAGAATATCTCAACCTCCAGAATATTTTTCAATGACATCTCATGTTGTCTTGAAATGGTTCCTATTCCGTGACACTGATCCTAACTCTTCAGAAAAAGTGCAGCATCTTTAAATAATGTTGGGTAAAAGAAATCCAATTGCAATACCTTATGCGCCGTATGCTCTCCCCCATGGTTGCCCCCATATGGTGAAGAATGGAAACTCCCCAACACTTGCCTCACCTCATTCTCAGCTATACATCTTCTCTCTACTTGATCCGGCCCTTGCTTGAATAAGAATGACTCATCCCATATGTAGAACCTTGCGTCATGGCTCAACTTTTGCTTTTGGTATGTAGATGCACCAGGTGGGAACAATCCACTTACTAGAAGGTAAATAATATCGGCATACCACGACACGTGAGCAATGTCTAAAGCTAACAATAGCTCATCAAGAAACTCCTCCCGAATCTGCCCTTCATTTTTCACATGTGTTGAATCCTCCAAACTTTACAAGTGGTCAACAATTTGATTCTCAGTGCCCTTTCTATCCTTGATTTCCAAATCAAATTCTTGAAGCAGCAGGATCCATATGATCAACGTTGGTTTTGCATCCTTCTTGTTAAATAGGTACATGATTGCAACATAGTCAGTACAAACAATAACTTTAGTACCTAATATTGGGCGTATTTATATGTCTAGGAGCCAAATCACACCATTACTTTGGCTAAGTTTGAGGACAATTTCATCTGTTATTGTTAGTGTTTGAGTCGTGTTATTTTATTTTGACTAACCAATATGATTATTGATTATAGGAAGTGAAGTAGATTAAAAAGGTACAAAAAATGGAAGCACAAAAAGTGGACATGGATCTTATCAATACAAAGCAAATGACAAAGGCTAAAGAGAGAAAAGGAAGTCCAAAGTGAGAAAATCAATTGCTACGTATTCTCTCAGCGTCGTGGAGAGGGAATTATTTATCTGTAAACTAATGATATTGAGGCAGAATACTATGTATTCTCTCCGCATCACGGAGAGGACAAATTTGATAGAAGCTGATATTAAAAGGACAGGCACGTCGCAGACCCTTGTCCTAAATTTTTGCCAATTTTCCCAAACTATAAATAAACTCAAACTTTATTATTTTATTTTATTCTTTTTTTAGTTTTTGGAGAACGAAGACTTTGGGAGCTATTTCATCTATTCTTATAGTTCATTCCTAATCTTTACTCCATTTGATTACTCTCATGTTTATTGAATATTTTACGATTGAGAATCATATTATGAGTAGCTAAATTCCCTAGTTCTAGGTTGTGGCTATAAGATGATTGTATTTTATTGACTTTAATAAATTTATTTTGGTTATAATATGAATCTCTCTTTTGTTCATAATTTAGTATTTCATGACTAGCCACCATTAAAATAAATGCATTATACAAATTGAACTCGGGAGAGGAATAAGTGGATAGAATGTGGACAAAAGGAACATGATATTTTCTAGATTTAGGGTTGATTTGTAGCTAGGATAGGAATATACCTAGAAACCTTGCTTGGTTAGTAAACAAGATGAAAATGTAATGGTTGGTAATTGGTTCTCTAACGACCCATAAAGCGAATAAGTGAAACTAGAGCCTAACTAGTGAGTGTGTGAGTTTTTCATGAGGTTTGAGGTGGTTTGATGTTGTCCCGAGCGATGGTTGAAGGGTTTAGGGTTGAACGTCAAGGTACGACTCCCAAAGGACCACCCTAAAGGTCCTTGAGGAGGACCCTGAAGCCTAACCCAAAGACCCCAAGATCACCAAAAGCTAGAAATTTAGGGTGACCTACAGATGGGGTTCACGACCAGTAGGTCCATCCACACCCCGTGGATGGCCTCCGTAGGTAAAAGGACCATGAACCAAGCTACAGCCCCAGAACATGGACCAACAACACGATACGTTAGTGGACTCATGGTCTGTAGGTCTAGGGCATGAGTCACTGCTAGTTTTTATGGGTTTTGCTCGGCCAACCTAGGGGTCTTTTGGTAAATTGTTTTTAATTGTTTTTTAATTGTTTTAGGTGTATGGATGGTTATTTTAAGTGCATTAACATATTTTAAGAGTATTAAAACAATAAAATACTATTTTAGATGTCATTATTCATAATCCCCCAAATCAAAACCCCTCCCTCTCCAAATATTTTCTCTCTAGAACTCCATTGAAGACCAAGAGAAGAAGAAGATTTAGGGCTTGAAGAGGAAGGCTAATTGAGTGGATTTTCGTGGAGTAGAATTCATCTATGAAGGTATGGTGATCCTTCATCTAGGGGTAGCTTTCACCCCTAGAGTTCTTTAAAAGTATATTTTCAAAGTTTTCAAGTTCATGAAAAACCTAGGGTTTTACTCAATTTCATGGGTTCTTTCCTCAAATGATTTCAAATAGTTACAAATGTCATATTATGATTTTATTAGTATTTAATTGAAGATTTATGATGAACATACTCTATGAACCCATGATTTCTCTCAATTTCTAAAATCGTGCCTTTATGAAGTGGGTTTGTTGATGATGAATGTATATGAATTGAATATGGTTGAATTGCTTTGGATTATTAAAGTATATCATTACCCATGCCCTAATTGTAGTAAATTATTGGTGTGTTGGTGATTTGGAAGTGTGACCCTTGAAGGGCAAGTTACGATCAATTACTTGTTGAATTAGAATTGTGAATTAGATGTTGATCCACTTGAAAGGTGGAGGTGTTTAATCGCATTGTATGTGGTGGTATTGAATTTATGGATATCTTACTTGTATCTCTAAATATGAAGGATCTCTGTATGATCACCAATTGAAGGATATGCATGTGAATTCAATGATAATGTGATTATCATGATTATAATGTAATTGTTCTATTATTGAAAGGCTATTCTCAATTATGCACTTATGAATGTTGATGATGAAAGGTGAAGGGTTTTCCTATGTATTGAGGTATATTGAATTGGTAGGCTTAAGGCATCCTTTTCTTGTGTTGATGAATGTGACCTTGAATGTTGTATCATGAGTTGGTAGGCTTAGGTATCCTATCTTGTATGATGAGTGTGTATTGACATGATGACGATGAATCGATAGGACTATGGCATTCCCTTCATTAAACAACCAATGAATGTGTCTTGACTTAATAAACATGAATCGATAAACCTAGTGTTGGTAACCCTTGCTTGATGAGTCTTTGACCTATTCTAATATTGTGTGTTAGGATCGGTAGTCTAGTGGCACCCTTCCATAAATGAATGAATGATAAACCTTGAATTGGTAGACCCAAATAATGGTAGCCCTTTCATGTGTGAGATGATGACCCTTGTATCGATAGACCCAATGATGATGGCACCCTTCTTAGGAGGTGAATGAGCTATCCTTAACGTACCTTGAATCGGTAGACCTAGCGATGGTGGCCCTTTCTTGTGTAATGTACTGTGGGTCGGTAGACCTAGTGTTGGTAGCCCTCTCAAGTACAATGATGTTAATATGAATAGACTACTCTATGGTTATGGAGGCTAAGCACCGAGTGGATATGGTAAGATGGAAACTCTCCCAATGTTAGGCTAGGGTTCCAATGAATATCTTCCTATCCCATAACTATGTACCCACATAGGATATATATTAGTTAGTGGCCTTCTTACCAAAGCTAAGATATTACCTAGTTCTACCTTAGGCAAGTAGAACACCTTTCTTCGGTGTGGGGTCATATGACACCGGATTCCATGACTTAGCTCTCATGTTTTATGTCAGTTAAATGCCTATTCCCATCATGTGAGATGTGGATTATAGTTTCAGGAGAAGTTCTATGAAGTGTGGGTAGTAGTATGGGATGCTATCCAAACATGGCACAAGTAGGCTTCAAGAGGGCTATAGTGAGTTCTCCAAGCCTTAATGACTAATGAACGGAAGTCCTCTAAATGAAGTTATTGAAGAATGTTGACTCTTAAATGCTTAATGTGATGATGCATGCTATACTTGGGTTATATTATGAGTTATTTTCCCTTGTCATGTCTTATGAAATGTTATGTCTCTTATGTGTGGATATTGTGCAAAGGTGAAGTGGAAGGAATGGTAAGTTCACTTTTGGTGACCTTATTGTGGTGCCTTAGTGTGGATGGTGGTATGGGACGCTATCCATACATTGCACAAGGTATAGCATGAGGTTTACTTGAGGTGAAGGTCTAAGGTGAAGGTAATGGCTTACATGTTGATATTGTTCAAATGATGTTATGACTTGTATGATGATTATAATTGTATTTGATGTCTCTTATGCTATTGTTCATGATATTTCTAAAAAGTGGCATAATGCATGGTTTCCAACCAAAATGTCCCTTTTAAAGCATGTTTTGCATGGTCATCATACTTAGTACATTTTACTATGCTAACCCATTCTTCTATGTTTTTACTACAAGTGTAGGTTCCGGAAAGTGATTGCTTCTAGCTAGATTGAAGTGCTTGGATTGAGATTTTTCCTCCAAGGCTAAAGTGGTACGTCTTTATAGATTGAGGACAAGAGTTTTTTTGATGTTTCTTTCCTTTTTCATGTAATAGACAATTCTAGTCTTTTCAATTGTAAAGGGTCGCGTCCCTAATTTTGTTCAAGATTGTGTCTAAGATGGCCATGTGAGATATAGAATTCTGATTGTGTTTGAATATTTTTGAATGTTAGATTGTATGGTTTTAAATAAAAAGTTTTAAATTCTATACTATTTCTATTACCTATGCAATGAATGAGCTATGAGGCTTGTATAAGACCCCTTCGGTGTCGAGTATGCTGTGTCACATCTAGGGGCTAGCCTTGGATCATGACAAATATTGTATCAGAGCATAAGGTTTTGGGAATGGTTTTAAGATTGGTGTCTCACAAGCTACGTCTAGTAGAGTCTTGTTCATTGGTTTGAGTCACGACACATCTATGAGTGAGAGGCTATAGGACGTTAGGAAGTTACACTTCTTTCATTATTCTTGAAGTCGTGCCATAGAGTTTAGATCTATAAGTGTCCTTTTCCTAACCCTTCTCTTGTGTTTATAGGATATGAATACAAGGGCTAACCCAAGAAGGATGGAAGAGGAGATTGTGAATGAGGGAGTTCCTCCCCAAAGTCTTTAAGGTGACCAAGTTCCTCTAGGCAATCAAGGAAATCAAGTTTCGATGGATCCCTCGACTATGACCAATGAGGAAGTTAGGTCGACTCTTTTGATGATGGCTCAAGCCATTACTACTCAAGCTCAAGCCATGACGGCTCAAGCTACTAGGTGTGTTGAGGCTAATGTGAACCCCAATGCGAGTACTCTAGCTTCTAGGTTGAGAGACTTTATCAGGATGATCCTCCGGTATTTCTTAGATATAAGGTGGGAGAGGATCCCCAAGAATTTTTGGATGAGGTGTATAAGGTAGTTAATGCTGGGGGTGACTTCCATTGAGAAAGTGGAACTTGCCGCCTATCAATTGAAGAATGTGGCCCAAATTTGGTTCACTCAATGGAAGGCCAATAGGCCGATTGGAGCGGGTCCTATTGAATGGGAGTTTTTTAAGGGAGTATTCCTTGGTAGGTTTTTCCCCCGTGAGAAAAGAGAGGTTAAGATGGAGGATATTATCAATCTTAGGCAAGGTAACATGAATGTGCAAGAGCACTCTTTGAGATTTACCCAATTGTCTAAGTATGCCCCATCTTTGGTGTCAAACCCTAGGGATGAGATGAGTCATTTTGTTACGGGAGTTTCTGACCTAGTTGAGGAAGAGTGTCGTACGGTGATTCTCCATGTTGATATGAACATTTCTAGGCTCATGGTTTATGCTCAATCTATTGAAGAATCCAAACTTAAGAGGAAGAGTAGAGAGTTGAAGAGGTCTAGGCCTGATGAGCAAGGCCAATCTAGGTTCAAGAAGAGAGCTCCAAACCAAGATTCCTCAAGAACTACTAGGGTTAACCAAGAGAAAGAAAATGGGTCTCCATTTTCTAAACCTATTTGCACCACTTGTGGGAAGAGACATTATGGGAAGTGCCTAGCCGGTACTAATGGGTTCTATGGTTGTGGAAAGATTGATCATCAAGTGAAGGAGTGCCCTACCCTTGTGGCCAAAGGAAGAGAGGCCAAACAAGCTTCTCTTAATGGCCCGGATCCTAATGGTCCTAAGAAGAATCATTTCTATGTGCTTCAAGCTAACAAGGACAAAAGAACTCATCCAAACGAAGGCACCGGTAAGTGATGGTTTCTTATAGTTGAGAATGTCTTGTTAAGGTCCTTACGTTGTTTTCATGATTAGCCTTAGTTGGGTTTTCTCCTAAGTGGGGGATGGTATGTAGAATAGTGAGGTTGTTGAGAGTTGTGATATCCTTATCTCTTTCCTTCTATTCTTATTCAAGCTTGAGACCAAGAGTTCCTTGTAGCTTGTTGCATGTTTTGGATTCATGTGTGAATATGTGTTTCCATGGTCTCCTTTTGTTATGCATGTTCTAGTTGAGTTTATGTTTAAATGAGAAAATGAGTTTTCATGATTGTGCTCCTCATGTTGATATGCATCTATGATGAGTTGCCTAAATGTTTCATGAGTTGACTTGTTGAGCATGTTTTAATATGTTCTTGAAAAGAGTTGCATAAATTGCCTTATGATGTTGTAATGAGCATGATGTGAGTTGGATAAGGAAGTTCCTCCAACTAAATGAGAAATGTTATGTTTTTGATGCATAATGAGTTTGTAGATGTAGTTCCTACTTTCTTGTGTTGTATTGAGCTTCTTGATGTGGAGTTGATGCTTTCTTCTAGTTTTGTGCATTTTTTATGATGTTGCATGCATGATGGGCTGCTAGTCTTGAGTCCTTAACCCCTTAATGTGTTTAAAGTGTCATTCGAGGATGAATGTTCCTAAGTGGGGGATAATGTAATGACCCGTAAAGCGAATAAGTGAAACTAGAGCCTAACTAGTGAGTGTGTGAGTTTGTCATGAGGTTTGAGGTTGTTTGATGTTGTCCCGAGCGATGGTTGAGGGGTTTAAAGGTTGAACATCAAGGTACAACTCTCCAAGGACCACCCTAAGTGTAGCGACCCTTCCGAAATAATATAAGCCAATATCTCATAAGATTTTTATGCATATATTGTTCTCAAACTAGTAAAAATGATATGAAAGAATATTACCAACTTCCGAGTACCTAGTTCATGCGTCATACAATCATTCAAAACAAGTAGTAATTTAATATATTACAAGACTTGGGCTTACACACACCAAATGAACAAAACATGTAGCCATACTTATATTACAAACCATGGTGACATGATCAGATTAGCCCTCAAAATTTCATGTAAATATACAACACATAGATCATGTATAAGTCCGAAAGTTTACACAAAATAAAGATCCCTATATGCAAATGTGATCTTCCTTAAGGCTCTCAAAATCTCCATCTCCAATGGCAAGCTGCATGCCTCCTCTCGATCATTCCCTATGATAGAAACAACTATCGCTAAGCATATAGCTTAGTGGTGTAAAAATGGTAGGTTCAGAGCCCTTAAAATTCACCAAGCTACCTTTCTCAAGTCATGAGCAGCACAATTGAACATAATAAATAAATCAAGTAACAATATATAAAGAGTATCAAGTTCGATATTTAAAGATCCACATGTCAAGAACAGTCATACCACCATTTTCCAAGAGATTCAATAACAAGGCTCACCTAATATATACATCATGTCGTCACACCAAGCACAAGTAGGTATCAAGAAGGGCCGACGCCCTGTATCAAGAAGGGTCAAAGTCCAATAATCAAGTGAACCAAGAACCATATTAAAAATGGCTTTCTAGTTCGTACTTAAAATGGACAACTTCCATTCTTAAGACGGACTAAAAATCCGAAGTCAAGATGGCAAATGATCCGAATCAAGAGGCATGCCAATAGTGACAAAGTCACAGCCACAAGAAGGACAAGGTCCCAACAAGAGTGCCAAGTGATCAAACAATCTGTACAAGTGGGCGAGTTACACAAGCGTCTTTAACGTCTTAAAGGATACCAACACGACAATGCAAAGTGACAAGAGGTAACCAAGGTACCAAGATCAACTTTCAGATATACCAGTAGTTAAAAGAGTGCAAGTACAAGTTTATACATAAACCTCAATACTTTAGCGTAGAAACAGTCCAACACAACTTCATGAGTTCAAACCGTAGACCAACCAACGTATCAAGGTCCTCAACTTATTCACGAGTATATACAACCTTAAAAATAAAATTAAATAACTTCTTTAATTCATAGTATCTCAATAATGTCGAAGTAAAACAATATTATCATCACAAGTAAGCTTAGCTTGTACAAATACGACTATGCTCCCAAAACAGTGATTCTGGCCAGCCTAGTACCTCATGTCACAACTTACATTTGAAAAGGAAAACGGCAAAAATAGACTTTATAAAATTCATGAAAGATGTAGGTACATCTCTTATGGTTGCAAACAAACAAGAATCACCGCAAAATATGTTTTTTACAAAAAGATATATTCAAAACACTAACAGTTGTCCATACAGAATTTCTAATTTCAAACTCTGGACAGAACTTGTCCTATGTTGCGTCCCATATTTCGAATCTATAACAACTAAATTAGAGTTTTACATAAACATAAGAGTTGTCAGTATACGAATTATCTTTCAAAATCATATTTATTCACTGTAAACTAAGTTCTAGAGAATGAGATATGCATAAATTACCAAACACTACCCAGCTCAGAAACAGATTTCATCACTTACCAAAGAGAAGTGTGTGTCTCGAATTTCTGCCAAAAGGACCAAGCTTTTCTCTTGTGATTTTCAAGAACAACTGATTAAATAAGGTTCTAAGGTTCTTAGACTTGAAGAAAACGAATTTAACTCAAGGAGGTGTGATAATATATAGTCACACAAGTGATGTTTATCCTTGTACAACTGTCCCTCAAGGTGCTGCCCAAATAGTTGTGTGTTGCCCAAAATGCATACATATACACCTATATATATATATATCCTTCACCTCCTTTTAAAGTTATACATAATTCTAATTAGACTATTATGTAAATACCCCAATACAATCCCTTAAATTACGATTACAATTTATGTTAAGCAAGCTAGCAATTATCACAAGATTTCAAGTTCCCAAAATGAGAGTAAAACATATTGTAGTAATTAAGAGATGGTAAATCGACATGCGACTCTTGGTTAGTATTTAGGGGTATTACACTAAGGGTCCTTGAGGAGGACCCTAAAGCCTAACCCCCAAGACCCTAAGATCAACAAAAGATGGAGATTTAGGGTGACCTACATATGGGGTTCACGACTAGTAGGTCCATCCATGCCCCGTGGATGGCCTCCGTAGGTCAAGGGCCATGAGCCAAGCTACAACCCCAAACCATGGACCAACAACATGGCCCGTTAGTGGACTCACAGTCCGTAGGTCTAGGGCATGAGTCACTGCTAGTTTTTCTGGTTTTGGCTCGGTCAACCTAGGGGTCTTTTGGTAAATTGTTTATTAATCTTTTTAAGTGTATGGGCGGTTATTTTTAGTGTATTAAGATATTTTAAGAGTATTAAAACAAGAAAGATACTATTTTAGATTTCATTATTCAAAATCCCCCAAATCAAAATCTCTCCCTCTCCAAATATCTTCTCTCTAGAACTCCATTGAAGACCAAGAGAAGAAGAAGACTTAGGGCTTGAATAGGAAGGCTAATTGAGTGGATTTTTGTGGAATTCATCTATTAAGGTATGGTGATCCTTCATCTAGGGGTAGCTTTCACCCCTAGAGTCCATTCAAAGTAGATTTTCAAATCATTAAAAACCTAGGGTTTTACTCAATCTCATGGGTTCTTTCCTCAAACGATTTCAAATGGTTACTAATGTCATATTATGAATGTATTAGTGTTTTATTGATGATTTATGATGAAAATACTTTATGAACCCATGATTTCTCTCATTTCCTAAATTATACCTTTATGAAGTGGGTTTGTTGATGATGAATGTATATAAATTGAATATGGTTGAATTACTTTGGATTATTGAAGTATATCATTAACCATGTCATAATTGTAGTAAATTATTGGTGTGATGGTGATTTTGAAGTGAGACCCTTGAAGGGAAAGTTATGATCAATTACTTGTTGAATTAGAATTGTGAATTAGATGCTGATCCACTTGAAAGGTGGAGGTATTTAATCGCTTTGTATGTGGTATTGAATTGATGGATATCTTACTTGTATCTCTATATATGAAGGATCTCTGTATGATCACCAATTAAAGGATATGCATGTGAATTCAATGATAATGTGATGATCATGATTAGAATGTAATTATGCTATTATTGAAAGGCTATTCTCAATTATACACTTATGAATTTTGATGATGAAATGTGAAGGGTTCTCCTATGTATTAAGATTTATTGAATTGGTACGCTTAAGGTATCCTTTTCTTGTGTTGATGAATGTGACCTTGAATGTTGTATCATGAGTTGGTAGGCTTAGGCATCCTCTCTTGTATAATGAGTGTGTATTGACATGATGACGATGTATCGATAGGCCTATGGCATTCCTTTCATTAAACAACTAATAAATGTGTCTTGACTTAATGAACATGAATCGGTAAACCTAGTGTTGGTAACCCTTGCTTGATCAGTCTTTGACCTATCTAATGTTGTGTGTTAGGATCGTAGGCTAGTTGCACCCTTCCATAAATGAATGAATGATAAACCTTGAATCGGTATACCCAAATTATGGTAGCCCTTTCATGTGTGAGATGATGACCCTTGTACCGATAGACCCAATGATAATGGCACCCATCTTGGGAGGTCAATGAGCTACCCTTAATGTACCTTGAATCGGTAGACCTAGCGATGGTGACCCTTTCTTGTGTAATGTTCTTCGCGTCGGTAGACCTAGTGTTGGTAGCCTTCTCAAGTACAATGATGTTTATGTGAATGAACTACTCTATGAGAATGGAGGCAAAGCACCGAGTGGATATGGTAAGATGGAAACTCTCCCAATGTTAGGCTAGGGTTCCAATGAACATCTTCCTATTCCATAACTATGTGCCCACATAGGATATATATTAGCCAGTGGTCTTCTTATCAAAGCTAAGATATTACCTAGTTCTACCTTAGGCAAGTAGAACACCTTTCTTCTGTGTGGGGTCCTATGACACCGAATTCCATGATTTAGCTCTCATTGTCTCTGTCGGTTAAATGCCTATTCCCATCATGTGAGATGTAAGTCTTAATAACTAATGAATGAAAGTCCTCTAAATGAAGTTATTGAAGAATGTTGACTCTTAAATGCTTAATGTGATGATGCATGCTATACTTGGGTTATATTATGAGTTATTTTCCCTTGTCATGTCTTATGAAATGTTATGTCTCTTATGTGTGGATATTGTGCAAAGGTGAAAAGGAAGGAATGGTAAGTTCACTTTTGGTGAACTTAATGTGGTGCCTTAGTGTGTATGGTGGTATGGGACGCTATCCATACATTGCACAAGGTATAGCATGGGGGTTACTTGAGGTGAAGGTCTAAGGTGAAGGTAATGTCTTACATGTTGATATTGTTCAAATGTGATGTTATAACTTGTATGATGAGTATACTTGTATTTGATGTCTCTTATGCTATTGTTCATGATATTTCTAAAAAGTGGCATAATGCATGGTTTCCAACCAAAGTGTCCCTTTTAAAGCATGTTTTTTCATGGTCTTCATACTTAGTACATTTTTGTGTGCTAACGCATTCTTCTATGTTTTTACTACAAGTGTAGGTTCCGGCAAGTGATTGCGTTTAGGTAGATTGAAGTGCTTGGATTGAGATTTTTCCTCCAAGGATAAAGTGGTATATCGTCATAGATCGAGGACAAGAGTCTTTTTGAAGTTTCTTTCCTTTTTCATGTAATAGACAATTATAGTCTTTTCAATTGTAAAGGGTCGTGTCCCTAATTTTGTTCAAGATTGTGTATAAGATAGCCATGTGAGATATAGAGTTTCGCTTGCGTTTGAATGTTTTTGAATGTTAGATTATATGGTTTTAAATAAAAAGTTTTAAATTCTGTACTATTTCTAATACCTATGCAATGAATGAGCTATGAGGCATGTATAAGACCCATTCGGGGTCGAGTACGCCATTTCACATCTAGGGGCTAGGCTTGGGTCGTGGTAGGTTCAGTGTATCCCCACTCAATGATGCAGTTAGGCGTCTAATTATGGTAAGCGATTAGAGGTTGAGAGACCATGATTATACATTTAACCCTGTAATCAGTGATTGGATAGCCCATTGACATCTATTAAAGAAGATAATATGCATGAATCCATAGCAGACTACATCCCTGGGATTTCCCAAGTCATTATTTGAATTCCTAGTTGAAATTGAATCATCGAGTTACTTAATAATTTTAGATAGTTAATTATTTAGAAAAAATCATCACTCTTTCTGAAAACACTTGCATTAAGTTCTAGTTATTTGAAGGATTAAATACAATCCAATTTTAAGTCCCTGTGGGTACGATACCTTGCTCTTAAAAAGAACTACTTTATTACTTGCATGACCATGTACACAAGTTTTTGGCACCGGTGCTGGGACATTAGAATTAGAAAGTATTTGATTTATCTAATTTCTAAAGTTATTGTTCAAATGTTGACAACTTGATCTTAGCTATTGTTTTTGCAGGTTGTATGCAAACTTCAAGATTGAAGAAGAATAGGACCTTCTAGAGCCACTCACTGAACCAGAAAGATTCGTTCATTATCGGAGAAGGAAAGTACGACTGACGTACCTTGTCCCTCTAGTTGCGAGTGAACTAGTAACACCTGTAGTTGGGGTTGAACAAAACTCATCTATAACAATGACAGAGAATATAGTGAGGGACATGGAATTTCCACTCACAATGAATGTCACTTCGAGTATTGAGAAACCACTAGCTGGTGGTAGGTTTGAATTGAAGCAGAGTATGGTGCATCTATTACACACCAATGGATAGTTTACTGGGCTACCTCATGAAGACCCACAAGTGCACATTCAGAACTTCCTCAAAGTCAATGACACATACACTCCAACAGGAGTAATCCCTTATTATGTGAGACACACCTTGTTCTCTTTTTGGCTATTAGGCGAAGAAAGAAGAGGGTTGATATTAGAGCCTACAAACTCTATTACTTCTTAGGATGACGTTGCTCAGAAATTTTTAATACAGTTTTTTCCATCTGGGAAAACAACCAAGCTTAGGAGAGAGATACTGAGTTTTAGGCCAAAAGTGAAAGGAGGAAAAATCTATACCATGCATGGGACATGTTTAATTCATTGTTTTTAAGTTGTCCACACTATCATTGGGCGAATGAAGTGCTGGTTCACACCTTCATTGAGGGTTTGGAGCCAAACACAAAGATTTTGATTGATTCAGCTGTAGGAGGACAAGAGTTGGAGAAGACGTATGTTGATTTGTTCACCTTGCTTAATAAAATCTCACGATGAAATCCTGAGTGGAATGGAGAAGGCACGAAACCTGTGGTGCAGAAAACTGCTGGGATGTTAGAAGTGGATGCAGTTACAGCTTTGACTGCATAAATTGCTGCGATGCATAACATGATGAATACCCATTTCAAACATCTATCATTGGGACAACAACATGCACATGTAAATGTGGTACAAAAGCCACAAACATGGTGTGATATATGTGGAAGTGGTGATCATACTGGAGATAGCTGTGGAGCGAACCCGGATGCTGTCAACTTTGTAAATAATACATAACAAGGAGGAGGTCACCAAAATTATGGCTATACATATATATAATCTGAGTTGGTAGAATGATAACGCTCAAATCACCCTCCAAAACCAATTAAAAAAGTGAGCAATCGTAGTCAGTAAAAAACCCAATGAAGAATCGGGGTCGAATCCCACAGGGAATGGTATATCGTAGAGTATTGCTTATCAAGGAAATTGGACTTTACTTTAGCTCATTTAAGAATAATTGGGTGGATGATACCACTAACTTATTATAAAGCTTTGGTTATCAATTATCGCAGTTAAACTAAAACTTAGACGAAATCAAGAGTTAATGAGCAATCTAGGGGAGAGGGGATTGGAAATCCATATCACATAGGGGTAATTGTGCTTCTCTATAGTGATGAACATTCATGAATAGGCTAATTCATCTTCATTGACACTAATCATCTTTCGATCTCAAAGCATCTATGCATAGAATCTCCTTTCGGTCTCATCTAAATGTCAATCCTAAACAACCCAATACCTTAATCTATTATCTCTTTCTAGAACAAGTTAGAAGATCTAACCCATAACGTCTATTTCAAGCAAGTTATAAATATCAAACCTGAATTGCTAGTATCAAACTAATTACCCACTCCAATCAATCTCTTTCGAGCGTCAACTAGAGATTGGAAGTAGAAATTAAGTTTGAAACCTTAACCCTTGAGTTAACCCCATGGTAATTAGACCAAATTCATGTATGAACAACAACAAAACAAAGCATAACACAATACCCACTACATTAAATCAACACCCAACCCCATTTGAGCACCCGAAGATCTTGGGGTTTTAGCCACTCATCACAAAAGGTAAAGAAATTATACTTTCCATGAAATAAGCCACGAGTAACATGTAATCAAGCAATTAAGAATAAACCCACTTTGGATTCAAATTCAATTTATCAAATTCAAACTCCGAATGGTAAAACCCCAATAGCTAGAAAGTGTTCTTCAAAGGTAAAGTATTCTTAGACTCTCTCCAACTCTCAAAATAAAACTTACTGAACTATATTTCTAACTCCTTAAAGATTGTATCCTTTGGGCTATTCATACTTTCCTAAAATTTGGCCCAAAATCTACTTTACGATTGACTTGGTGACATTAGTCGGGCTCGCCAATCCTGCTCGACGAATAGCCCTTCTCTCCTTAATTTTCCTTTTGATGCTCTAAGCTGTAGGTGTTTGAACCTCAGTTGGAGAACTCGATTGAGTCAGCCTTTCACATTCGGCAAATTAGCGAGTACCACCTTGGTTTGCCTTTTAAACATTAAATCTTTGTTTTGCAGACTGTCACTTTTGGCAATGTGCATCAGGATCATCGTTCTCATTGGCGTATCGTCATTTATACTAGATTCCGCCGACCTTCTTTGTTAGAAAAAAGTGCTATGTAGTGTAAATTTGGGTGAGGTCGTGCATAGTTGTTGATCTGCGATGCGTGTTAGGCGATCAACAATGTTTACTTTGCACTTCTTTTTTGAACTTTTGGCCATTCTTTCAAACAACAGTCCTTGCATTGTCCATTTGAGCTTTAAATCATCAACATTCTATCAAATAGGGTAAAATTAGGCATTAAGAACGCTAATTATTGAGCTAAATGGATCATAAATAAGTGCAAATCTACCACTCATCAACACCTCAACTTAAACTTTTACTCGTCCTAAAGTAAATCAAGAACACAAAAAGCTCAATAAGAGTGTCTACAACAGTACTCAATGAGAACTAATATGCAAGCACCAAAGCAAGACTACTCTAAATAATATGTTACCCTTAATCATGATAAAAAAGCTTCGAATGATGACTAGCTAGTCTCAAAATAAGCTCAAGCTCGCTTTAGCTTCGTGTCTAATGCAAGAACATGTTTTAGAAAATGCATTCAAGTGCCCACACATCAAGAACGATTCCATGCTCTTACAAAGCAAATCAACAAAGGTATAAGAAATCAATGCAACTCTCACTCTCTCAAAAGAGAAACACTACAAGCATTGTCCCATAGGTTTATCAATATTTTACAATCATCACACAACCTATTTCATGCAAGATCTCAAGGTTATTTTAGGCTTGTAATGAGGCTAAGGTTAAGGTATTGTCAATTTGGATTTGTGACTTATACCATTTCAAAGTATCGTTGCAATCATAATCACCTCTTCTCAAGTACTTTTCCTTCTGTTTCATTTGAGAACTCAACCCTTGACTTGTCACTCAATTTATTTGGAATCCCCTTTTATTTCATTCACTTCTTTTTTTCATTTTCATTTTTCCAAGACATTTTCATCCCAGTGATTTTTTATAAGAAGGGGTTCCTTATTTTTGGTATCACTTTCAAAGTTGGGTCTCAATTTACTTTATTTGCCCTTCACTTGGCTTTAATTCTTCTTTCCTTTCCACACCCCAACTTAGGCTTTTGGCCTAAGTTGGATATTTAAACATCACAATGCTTCAAAAAGGAATTTTGGTGGGAAGGTAGGGATAATTTGGTTCAGAGGCTTTCTTTTAGTAGCCAACAATTAGGTTAGGCTCAAACGGTGCCAAAATGGATTCATACCCTCATAAGGTAGTAACAAAGGATTTATGGACAATTTGGTTCTCTCTTACAATTGTTGCCCAAGATCATGTCTTACATTCACCAAGATTCACACAATTGGACTAACCAGGCAAATTATAGGACTCTACACGCGTGCTTTCAAGTAAGACCTCACCAAACATGGCACTAATACCTCAAAAGCTAGTAGATTAAGTAAGGGGCTATGTGAGAAGTCACAAGCCAAGTACTGAGCCTGGGCACCCTTCACGAAGGCCCAGACGGGCCGTGAAGGGAACCACGAGGCGTGGTGTAGCCCGTGGTGGCTCACAGTGGCAAGCCAAAGAAGGCTCTTCTCCTATGAGCACCCAAACGGCTCGTGAAGAGCCCAATGGGTTATGGTGATGGACGTGGTGAGGGAGATAGTAGATACCTTAGAAGTGACCCTCCACACAAGCCACTTGACGGCTCGTGGAAGGGGTCGTGAAGGAAGGTGGGTTTTAAGGGAAATTTGCCAAGCCACTGGTCAAGGACCACAACTGCCACAATAAGCCGTTTGGTCCTTGACAACTTGTGAGGGGTGGTGTGAGGAAGTTCTGTTAGCTGTAAGTTCAGGGGTAGTTGGTTCTTTTCCTAATTATTTTATATTGATACTATGCCATTTTACCCATGCCTAGGACCCCCATATAAGTGATTTTAACCCCAAAACTTACCCATTCAAGTCATTTTATTAGATGGTTTTTGAGACAAATGTTTTAGACTTCCTCTTTGCAATTAAAAACTTTGGTTATGCTTGAAAATGTTTAAAATCTTATCGATTTCTATTATCTTGACTATGAAAGCTAAGTGGCTTCTATGAGGTCTCTCGGGGTCTTGTATGCCATGTTACGTCTAGGGGGTGCCCCTGGGCATAACAAACTTGGTAATCATAGCACAAGGTTTGGAAAGGTTCTAGGATGTCTCAAAACCACATCAAGTAGAGTCTTGTTCATGAGTGTGAAGCGCGCCACATATATAATGAGAGGCTACAAGATGTTTATGAAACTTTAATTCTTCATTACTCTAAGTTGTGTGATAGAGTTTAACTCTATAAGGTTTCTCTCCTAATCTTTTCTTGATGGTCTACATGATATGACTACTCGAAGGGCTTATGCTAGAAGGAATGAGGGAAAAAATGTTGGTCAAGAAGCTCCTCCTCAAGCTTCTCAAGCTCCGGTAGAACCTTTGGCCGAGCAAGTGACTAATGCGAGTTTAGGATTGCTTTTCAAGTATTGGCTCAAGACATGAAGGCCCAAGCCAATAGGGAGGTTGTGGTCCCTGTGAACCCAAATGTGGGTACAATGGCATCTAGAGGGAGGAATTTCACTAAGATGAATCCTCCGGAATTCTATGGTTCTAAGGTTGAGGAAGATCCTCAAGAGTTCATTGATGACGTTTACAAAATGTTGACTATTATGAGAGTGACATCAGTGGAAAAGGCAGAATTGCCCACTATCAACTTAAAGGTGTTGCTCAAATTTGGATCAACCAATGGAAGGAAGCAAGATCGAAAGATGTGGGTCCCCTAGATTGGTAAAGGTTCAAGTCTGCTTTCCTTGATAGGTTCTTTCCTATTGAGATGAGAGAGGCAAAAGTACTTGAGTTTATCAACCTCCGACAAAGGAACATGAGTGTGAAAGAATACGCTTTGAGGTTTACTCAATTTTAAAGATATGCCCCCTCTATAGTTGCCGACTCTAGGGCAATGATGAGCAAGTTCATTTCGGGTGTGTCTGAATTGGTGGTGAAATAATGTCGTACCGCTATGCTTGTCCATGACATGGATATTTTTCGTCTCATGGTTCATTCCCAATAGATTGAAGAGGAGAAACTTAAGGAGAGGTCTAGGAAGACTAAGAGGGCTAAAATCGGTGATGGTAATTTCTCTCATGCAATGTCTGATGGACATGGTCCTCCTAGGTTTCGACAAAGGTTTTCTGGCCAAGGTTCCTCCAATGCTCCTAAGTTTAACAAAGAGAGGGTGTCTAACCCTAAGCCTCAAGGAGGGAATGGTAGTGGGTCTTCATTGCAGAATTGTGCTAAGTGTGGAAGAAAATATAAGGGTAAATGTCTAGTGAGTTCCAATGCTTGTTTTGGTTGTAGTAAGATGGACCACAAGATAAAAGATTGTCCTTGAGTTGCTAAGAATGAAGGAGATAATCTTCGTAGGGCTCAACCCTATTTTCATCTGGTCCAAGTGGTTCGGGTTTTAATGCTCCCAAGAAAAATAGGTTCTATGTGCTTCAGAATCGTGGTGAACAAGAGGGTTCTCCTGATGTGGTTACCAGTATGTTGAAAGTCTTTCAACTTGATGTTTATGCTTTACTTTATCCCGGTGCTACCTTGCCTTTTGTGACGCCATATATGGCTATGAGATTTGATGTGCTTCCTAATGTGTTGTTAGATCATTTTTCTATCTCTACTCTTGTTGGTGATTCTATTGTGGCTAAAAGGATCTATAAAAAGTGTCCTATCTCCTTGTCCTATAGAGTTACTATTATTGATTTGGTAGAGCTTGATATGCTAGATTTTGATGTTATCCTTGGTATGGATTGGCTGCACTCTTGTTATGCTTCTATCGATTGTAGAACCCGTGTAGTCAAGTTTCAATTTCCAAATGAGCCTAGCCTAGAGTGGAAGGGGGGAAATTCTATACCTAAGGGTCAGTTTGTTTCCTATCTTAAGGCTAGAAAGATGATTTCTAAGGGTTGCATGTACCATCTAGTTAGGGTGAGGGATATGGATTCTGAAATCCCTACTCTTGAGTCGGTCTCCATTGTTAGTGAGTTTTCAGAAAGTGTTCCTAGGTGATCTATCCAGTATTCCTCTAGAAAGGGAAATAGACTTCAGTATTGACATGCAACCTATTTCTATTCCTTCTTACTGAATGGATATGATAGAACTTAAGGAGTTAAAGGAGAAATTGAAAGACTTGTTGGATAAGGGTTTAAGCCGACCGAGTATCTCTCCATGGGATGCTCTAGTTTTTTTTTTTTGTTAAGAAGAAAAATGGTTCACTTCGTATGTGTATTGACTACCGGCAATTGAACAAGGTGAACATTAAAAATAATTGTCCTCTTCCAAGAATAGATGACTTATTTGACCAACTCTAAGGAGCGAGTTACTTTTCCAAGATTGACCTTAGGTCGGGTTATCACCAATTGAGGGTGAAGGAAGATGATATTTCGAAAACGGCTTTTAGAACCCGGTATGGTCATTATGAGTTTTTGGTAATGTCATTTAGTTTGACTAATGCTCTGGCGACATTTATGGATTTGATGAATAGGGTGTTTAGACAATACCTTGATATGTTCGTAATTGTGTTCATTGATGATATATTTATTTATTTGATAAGTGAGGATGATCACATCAATCATTTGAGTATTGTGTTACAAATTCTCAAGGACCAACAAATCTTTGCAAAGTTTAGCAAATGTGAGTTTTGGCTAAGGTCTGTAGCTTTTCTTGGTCATATTGTTTCAAGTAAGAGTATTGAGGTAGATCCTATGATAACGGATGCGGTCAAGAGTTGGCCTAGCCCTTTATCCCCTTCGGATATTAGAAGTTTCTTGGGTTTAGCTGGTTACTATAGAAGGTTTGTTGAGGAGTTTTCTTTGATAGCCTCTCCATTAACAACTTTTACTCAAAAGAAGGACAAGTTCATATGGTCCGAAGCATGTGAGAAGAGTTTTTAGGAATTGAAATATAGACTTACTTCCGCTCTGGTGTTGACTTTACCGGAAGGGGTGATGGTTTTGTTGTTTATTGTGATGCCTCAAGAATTGGGTTAGGATGTGTGGTTTTGAAAAATGGGAAGGTTATTGACTATGATTCAAGGCAACTTAAGGTTCATGAGAATAATTATCCCACCCATGATCTTGAATTAGCGGCAGTGGTTTTTGCCTTAAAGATTTGGAGGCACTACTTGTATGGTGTTCATGTAGATGTTTTCACCGACCATAAGAGTTGCAATGTGTGTTTAGTCAGAAAGATCTTAATCTTCACCAAAAAGAAGGTGGAATGTGTTGCTTAAGGATTATGATATGAGTATTCTCTCTCTCCCTGGTAAGGCAAATGTGGTGGCAGATGCTCTTATCTGCCTATCAATGGGTAGTGTTTCCCATATAGAAGAAGATAAGAAAGAATTGGTACGATATGTACATAGATTGACCCAATTGGGTGTTTGGTTAATGGACTCCACCAAGGGTGGTGTTGTGGTTCAAAATAATTTAGAATCATCTTTTGTGACGAATTTGAAAGCCAAGAAATGTCTTGATCCGACCTTAATGGAATTGAAAGAAGCGGTGCTTAGAAAGTCCGTTGAGGCTTTCTCCCAAAGGGGAGATGGTGTGCTTCATTATCAATGACGTTTGTGTGTCCCCGTTGTTGATGACTTAAGGGAACATATTTTATTAGAAGCCCATAGTTCATGATATTCCATTCATTCGGGAGCCACTAAGATGTACCGTGACTTGTGGCAGATCTATTGGTTGAATGGGATGAAAAAGGATATTGCGGGATTTGTCGCTTAGTGTCCTAATTGCCAACATGTAAAAGTTGAGCATCAGAAATCGGGAGGTTTGTCCCAAGATATAAGCATTCCTACTTGGAAGTGGGAAGATTTGTATATGGACTTCATAGTAGGGTTGCCTTATACTTAGTGACAATATGATTCGATTTGGGTTATAGTAGACTAAATGATGAAATCGGCTCATTTCAGTCCTGTCAAAGTTTTTTATTCGGCATAAGATTATGCTAAGTTTTATTTGAGGGAAATGGTAAGGTTGCATGGAGTGCCCTTATCCATTATCTCCGATCGAGGTACTCAATTCACTTCTCAGTTTTGGAAATCTTTCCAAAAGGGTCTTGGTACTCGTATTAAGCTTAGTACTGATTTTCATCCACAAATCGATGGGCAAGCGAAGCATACTATCTAAACTTTGGAAGATATGATGAGAGCATGTGTCATCGATTTTATGGGTAATTGGGATGATCACTTGCCTTTGATTGAGTTTGCCTATAATAATAGCTGTCACTCCAGTATTGGTATTGCTCCATATGAGGCTCTTTATGTTAGGAGGTGTAGATCTCCTATAGGTTGGTTTAAGGTGGGTGAAGTTGCATTGATAGGACCCGAGTTAGTTCATAAGGCTATGGAAAAAGTCCGACTTATTAGAGAAAGGTTAAGAACAGCCCAAAGTCTACAAAAGTCATATGCCGATGTTAGAATAAGAGATCTTGAGTTTGATGTTCACGATTAGGTCTACTTGAAAATATCACCCATGAAGGGTGTAATGAGATTTGGGAAGAAAGGAAAGCTTAGTCCCCGTTATGTGGGTCCATATAAGATTTTAAGACGTGTTGGTAAAAGTGCTTATGAGCTTGAGTTGCCTAATAGTTTGGCATCGGTGCATCTGGTTTTCCATGTCTCTATGTTAAAGAAATGTGTTGGAGATCCAACATCTATAGTTCCCTTAGAAGTTTTGGGAGTTAAGGAGAATCTTTCTTATGAAGAAGTTCCGATTGAGATTTTAGACTGGCAAGTCAAGAAGTTGAGAAAAAAAGAAGTTGCTTCCGTGAAAGTGTTGTGGAGGAATCAATTAGTTGAGGGTTCTACTTGGGAGGCTGAGGCCGATATGATGTCCCGATATCCTCATCTTTTTTCCTTCTACGCCTACTCTAGCTTGAGGTAATGAGTTCCTCATGGTTTACTCTTTGTTTTGGTGTCATGTGTTTTAAATATTTCCATGATTTCCTTACTATTCATGTTCATGAAAAGTTTAAGTTTTGAAAAAAATGAGTCAACTCGATTGATTTCTACATGTTTATGTGCATTAGATTATGAGTTGCATATAGACTTCATGATGTGATGATTGACCACGCTACTAGCTTGGAGATGGCATTTTCCTTCTCGGATATGAATAATCTTGAAATTTTATGCATATTGGGCTGCTAGGTTTAGTTCCTATCTTCCTTATGATGCTTTGAGTATGTCTTAGCTTGGAGTTGATGTTTCCTCCTCGGATATGTGCTTTTAGATGAAATTGCATGTATGATGGGCTGCTAGTTTTGAGTCTTTTCTTTCTTAAGATGATTAGAATCCCACTCGAGGACAAATGTTCCCAAGGGGGAGATAGTGTAACACCTCAGAATCTAGTAGACTAAGTGATAAGCTCAAATTACACCTCCCTAAAGAAGTATAATCGATCGTTATCAAGTAAAGAACCCAACTTGGAGGTTGGGGTCCATCCCACGAGGAATATGGTTTAGACTTAAACTTAACTTACAATTATATTCGTTTAGTCAACTTATTTCCAAGACAAGTAAGTTAAGGATTGGGGGGGGGGGGGGGTTTGTGGAACAAATAACTGATTATTGTTAAATAACAAGTGAGCAAGATTTGAACTTTGTTGTTATCAATGAGAGAGAGAGAAACTAGTGTGTATGTGTTCCCCATAAGCTTTTAACGCGGTAATCCTGATAATAGTAATCCTTTCCTAGTGTGTTACATGCAAAGTTGGTAACTTAGGTATCCCTAAGTGATTGGTCCTCAAATAGGGAATTTCACCCTGTACCTTGGTCTGGCTACGTGTGTATAATTTACTAACCCTTACCTTTACCTCAGATTAGACATCACATCAATGTATGGCTTAGTTTTCACCCTCGCACCAATTGACATTAGACTATTAGATAGTGTCACACTAAATCTCTGTTGATAATTATTTTCTTATTAACTACCTCCTTGGTCCGGCAAGTAGCAACAAGGCGAGCTCTATTGCGTGCACTCGTTAAAAAGACTTCGAAGTGAAAGAATTACCAATACATGCATAAACACTATTCAAGAATTACTTAGTTATTATTCATACGTTATTAATTGCTCATGGTTCCCACAACCCTAGTTGTGGATTTAGCTACTCATGCTTGAAAGAACACAATTCATATTTTTAGATAAAGAATTCATGAAGTTACGTAATGAGTAGAAGAAACCTGTAATCTCCAATTGAAATTCAAAGCAAAAATCTCATAAACTGAAATCCGAAAATCAAATTGCTAAAGTTTGAAGGTTAATTCCCAAGAAAATACCAAGAACTAAAAGTAAACAATAATGTCTAACCCCCAAAAACGAGGTGTGCATACCCTATTTATAGAAAAAGATGTCCTAAACAAAAAGGAAACAAAAGAAGGAAATAAACTTTCTGGACGCGGCTTTGATCGACGACTCGACCTACGGACCGTGGGTCAACCTACGATCTATAGGTCCCCTCCGTAGCTCAACACTTAGACTTTTTCTGCAATGCCCGGAACCTTCAACTCCTAGTTCATCACTAACGGACATGCAGGATGGACAATAGGTTGACCTATGGTCTGTGGGTCCTCTTCCGTGGTTCTACACTTAGGATTTTCATCAGGTACTGGAACTTCAACTCTCTGAACCCCTTCTACGGACGTGTAGTATGGATCGTAGGTCAGGTTGCTTTGTTGTTCCACACTTGGTTAGACTTCCCTGATGCTCCCTTCTACGCTCACCATTTACGAATTGTTATAGGACCTACGGTCCGTAGGTCCCTCTGTGGGAGGCCAATTTTTGCAGATTTTTAGCTGTCATCTCACTTTACCACATCCAAGCCTATTTCCTGCAAACATGATATAAAACACATTATTTCTAATACAAAATGGCCCTAGACACACACAACTCTTAAGTGAAATGTATTAAAAATACTATAAACTCACGGTATATCAACATCCTCAACTTAAACATGTTATTTGTCCTCAAGCGACACACAAACACTCTAAACGACACTTGTGTAGAAGCAGACATACAAATTCAAGCAATCACATAGCTATTTCAATCCATTTCATTTTCTCAGCGCAATCTTTTCTTTTAGACTCAACAAGCTAACTCATACGGATCAAGATATGACAAAGATCGACCAATAGACAACACAACATACACTTTTTTCACAATCACCAAGGTACCAACTTTCCTACAATGTAACTAGTGCACTCACTTCAAACAAAATCCTTTTCGTATAGAAGGTATGAATTTTGAGTTTTAGGATTCATTCAGCACTCACACTCAAAAGTGACTTCAAGTATAGTTAGTGCTCAATACCATAGGCTTGCCCTTATTTTCACTACTTAGACTCTCCAAACTAGTTGCTAGGATCACTATAGGACTTTCTTAGCTTGTAACATAGGCTTAGGGTCAGGTGTGGTACATTTGGGTACTTTTTAGTGACTTTCTGCCCTCCTTGACATTACATTGGCTTTTTACCTCTTTTCTCAATGTATTTTTGACATCCTTTCATTGTACTTTCTTTCCCTTGACTCCTTTCATCAGGGATGTGACTTTTGACTTTGTGGCTCTTATTTTTTCACTTTCTTCTTTTTCTTTCACTTTATTTTTCTTTATTTTTCAGCACTTTTATTTATCATCTTTTTGCCTTTTTTGCACAAAGTCACATCCTCTTCTATCTTTTCTTTTTTCACTTTTCAACACAAAACTCTTTCCAAACCCTTTTTTCTTTTGGTTTGCTCTTTCATAGCAACCCTCAACTTATGGAATTTACATTAGTTGAGGTGCACAATATTCGATGTCAGACCAGGGCAAAGATTGAGGTAACTTTTGCATTAGCCACCCTCAACTTAGGGTTTTGGCCTAAGTCAATGTGCACATGTCTAAGGAGGGACTGGGGCCAAAACACTTATTTTAGGAAAGGTGAGTTAGGTGAATCAAAAGAAATGGTCTATTTTAGGCTCAAATATTTAGATCAAAGGGAAAATTGGTTTCATTTGGTTGGATCCCTTTTAGGCTTAAATGGACTAATTTGAACAAGGGCTTTGATCACTTCCCAGCTTCTAGCCTAGATCATCTTAGCAGGACTAATGGGGCAAGTTATAGATTGGCACATATGTCTGAACATTCAACTTTTCTCACACTCTTGGCACAAAGTTTCATTATCAGATTATCAGATTACCCAGTTCAATCTTTTATCTTAAGTCATGAGGTCAAGTCGATTCTTATCATGTCACATTAAGATCCAACACATTCAACTCATAAAGACTATAGATCTAGCACAATTCAACATTTTTGGACAGGGATCATTTTTCTCATGCTTTTCATGCCAACATGCTTACATTTTTCTACTTACACCTACACATACATTCCTAAGCATGCCGGTTCAATAAAAATTAAAACAGTCTCTTGGGGGGAAAAGAACACAGGCAAGAAAACCCCAAGAGAGGATTATGAGTTGGGTTACTTAAACTTCACCCTATCACTCACAATCCATCTAACCCAATCACAATAAAATAAAGTGCGATTGTCCCTAATGCACAAAAAATACAAAGAAAAGGATCGGGTAAAGCAAACATGTGGCGCATATGCGTCGAAGACCACTCAAGTAGCGGGTGGGTCCAGTTTCCCAGAGCCCGCTAGATCAACATGTGGAACGCCATCAGTAGCGCTCCCATCTACCATCTCAGCACCCTTCAGTAGTGCTATAATTAATTCTTACCGCACCATCAGTAGTGCTCACACCAACTCTCACAGCACCCTCAGTAGTCCTTAGCAACCATTAGGACTTTCTTTTAATATTTTCTGGACACTTTTTAGACACGGACCCTATTCTATATCTAGCCAACACTAATACAAAAATAAAACCCCTATATAAAGAGTTACATAAATTAAAATAAAAGAGAAAACTCCTAAACTGAAAAGAATAACTTATAGTTGGCTAGATTGTACATCTTTGGTTGCCTTCCAGGCAACACTTGATTTAACGTTGCGGCACGACGCAAACACCTTGATTACTCAGACTTCATCAAGATGTCATGCCTCTATCAATGTATTTACACTCTCAGAATCTCCCATGTAGCTTTTTATCCTTCGGTGGTTGGCCTTGAACTTTGTTCCCCTTTTTTTCTCGAGCTCAACTACTCCATGTGGGGATACTTGAGTCAATCTGAATGGTTCGGTCCACTGGGACTTGGATCTGCTAGAAACCAGCTTAACCTTGATTGAAAAAACAACACCAGTTCCCCAGGAGCTAGTTTGTGCTTTTCTGACTTTTGATCATGGTGCTTTTTTGCTGTGCACAGGGTTGCACCTTGCTCCTCCCTACTGGACAATACAAATCTTTTTTCAAAAATCTGACTAACCACTGATACCTAATTAAGATCACTTTCCTGCTTCATAGACTTACAAATGTTATAGGTCACCTCCTCCTTATTTAGTCAGAACATCATCTGCCCTTTATCCATATCAACTAAGGCACGCCCAGTAGCGTGGAATGGTCTCCCTAAGATGATGGGGACCTCAAAGTCAACTTCGCAATCGAGTATCACAAAGTCCACCGGAAAGATGAATGACCCCACCTTCACAAGAACATCTTGGAGAACACCAATGGGATTTTTCACTGTTCTATCGGCCATGAGTAGTCGCATCACAGTCGGTTTTGGAGCCCCTAAACCCAACTTCTTGTAGATAGACAATGGCATCAAATTAATGCTGGCACCTAAATCACATAAGGCCTTCGCAAAGTGCATCTTACCGATGGTGCAAGGAATCGTGAAAGCTCCAGGATCTTCTTTATTTTGCAGAAATGACCTTGTAGAAATGGCACTACAATGCTGCAACCTCTCATCATTCTCATAACTGACAGTCCTCTTTTTGGTCACCAAGTCCTTCATGAACTTTGCATACCCAGGCATTTGCTCCAAAGCTTCTATCAACAGGACATTTATGGAAAGTTGTTTCAACGTAGTTATAAACCTGTGGTATATCTTCCTTCTTTGATCTTTTGCACTAACCTCTGTGGGAAGGGATGTGGAGGTCGAGGCATGTGAACAACCTTTTGGGTTACCTCCGCTTCTTTCTCTGTAGCATTTTTAGACTCTCCATTAACCTCGACCTCGTTATCATCTGTTTCTACCACTTTTTCCACATCATATGACATGGGGGGATCAATAGTTTGCTTTCCTCTGCGAGTTGTGATTGCCATAAAATGACCATAATTATTCAGTTTTCGGATGGTGTTGCTTGGAAGTGTACTCGGTTGGCGAGTATTCACAGTAGCAGACAACTGACTAAACTGCTGCTCAAGCTTCTTTATCGATAGTGCATGGGCATGAACTTTCTAGTCAATCCCAGACAACTCCATGCACATCTCTTTCACATTCTGATCAGTATTGTCAAACATCTTCATCATCTTTTGCATCATATCCTCAATGTGCGACATACTACCCCCAACTTCTCTATTACCAGTTCCCTATTCTCAGGTGGAACTTAGGGCCCAACTCTCTCATTCCTGTTACCATAGTTGTTCCAGTTGTAATTGTTATCACGGTTGTAGTTCCCATCCCGAACATAGTTTCCTTCTCTGTTATAGTTTCCATAGTTCCGACCTTGGTTTCCTTGACCTTGGCACCAATTATCCGAGTTGGATCCTTGGGCGTTGGTTTGGAAACCCCCAGTCTGATCATTCACCAAATACACATCCTCCTCATAATAACATTCCTCAACTGATGTTGATGGAGTTCTATTCAAGTTATTTACCGCATTCACCTTTTCTGCACCTCCGCTCATATGTTCAACACCAACCCAAGTTTTGTCCTCATCTAAGCCATCTCCTCACGAATGTCATCGGCAGATTGACTAGGTGCAACTTGAACTGCAGAAGTGTTTCTTCCGGTGTTTGACTTTCTAGTTCTCCATGATTTATTATTTCAGGAAATCTTCTCCAGTTTCTTTGCGATCTATTCAAAAGTGCACTCACCATATGATCCTCCAGCGATATTATCAAGCACAACATTACCATTGTCATCCTGACCTCTGTAGAAGTACTCTTTCAATGACTCATCATCAATGTGGGGATTTGGAAAACTTCATATGATTGCAGTGAACCTATCCCACGAACTACTCACAGACTCTCCAGGTAGCACTACAAAGGTATTTAGTTTGTCCTTGTGATTCAACTTCTTGGAAAACGGAAAATACTTTGCCATGAACACCTTGTACAATTGATCATAAGTGTGAATTGAGTTGTACAAAAGCTTAGAAAACTATATCGCTACATCTCTGGTCAATGATAAAGGGCAGACTCTCAACCCTATGATGTTCATATCTAACTCCGGTCGCCCTACACAACTCTTGAAGACACTTCTCAACTTAGCCATGTGCCCATGTGGATCTTCCGAAGCCATACCAGAAAACAACCCCCTTCCAGTAAGCATCTGCATCATACTGCTCGTCACCACAAATGTATGCCCTGTTGGTAGTGCAGGGAGAACAATGGGTCCTTCAGATTCAATGGTATTAAACTCGACCCTGTAATTATCACGCAATCTTGGTTTAGGTGGGTTCTTCACCCTCAGTGCATCTCCGAGTAGATTATCACCCTGAACCTAAGCATTCTCATTATTCACTTGTTCCTCTGACTCCTCTATGACTGGATTATCACGTACCCCTTGATTATTCATCTTTCTCAAGGTTTTGCTCAACTCTGGATCGTATGAGGTCAATGGTTCGCCTAGACTCCGTGTACTTGGCATAAACTAGAGTGGAAACCTAAAGAAAATAAAAAAAAAAAACAACATAAAATTAGGAAATAATTGACTAAAGTTCAATAATGTAGTTAAACTTAATCCAAAAGCCTTATTCCCCGACAGTGGTGCCAAAATTTGATACGCTCAAATTACACCTCCCTAAAGAAGTATAAGCGAGCATTATCAAGTAAAGAGCCCAACTTGGAGGTTCGGGTCGATCCCATGAGGAATATGGTTTAGACTTAAAACTTAACTTACGATTATATTCATTTAGTCAACTTATTTCCGAGATAATTAAGTAAAATGGGGGGGGGGGGGGTTGTGGAACAAATAACTGATTGTTGTTAAATAACAAGTGAGCAAGGTTCAAATTTTGTTGGTATCAATGAGAGAGAGAAACTAGGGTGTATGTGTTCCCCATAAGCTTTTATTTAACGCGGTAATCCTAATAATAGTAGTACTTTCCTAGTGTTTTACATGCAAAGTTGGTAAGTTAGGTATCCCTAAGTGATTGGTCCTCAAATAGGGAATTTCACCCCGCATCTTGGTCCGACTAGGTGTGTATAATTTACTAACCCTTACCTTTACCTCAGATTAGACATCACGTCTATGTATGAGTTAGTTTTCACCCCCGCACCAATTGACATTAGACTATTAGATAGTATAACACTAAATCTCTGTTGATAATTCTTTTATTATTAACTACCTCCTTGGTCCGACAAGTAGCAACAAGGCGAGTCCTAACGCGTGCACTCGTTAAAAAGACTTCTAAGCAAAAGAATTACCAATAAACGTACAAACACTATTCAATAATTACTTAGTTCTTATTCATATATTGTTAATTGCTTATGGTTCCCACAACACTAGTTGTGGATTTAGCTACTCATGCTTGAAAGAACACAATTCATATTTTAGAAGAAGAATTCATGAACTTATGTAATGGGTAGAAGAAACCCGTAATCTCCAATTGAAATTCAAAGAAAAAATCTCATAAACCGAAATTCGGAAATCAAATTACTAAAGTTTGCAAGTTTATTCCCAAGAAAATACCAACAACTAAAAGTAATCAATAATGTCTATTCCCCCAAAATGAGGTTTACATACCCTATTTATAGAAAAACATGTCCTAAATATAAAGGAAACAAAATAAGGAAATAAACTTTCTGGACGCGGCTTTGATCGACGACACGACCTACAGACCGTGGGTTGACCTACGGACCGTGGGTTGACCTACGGTCCGTAGGTCCCCTCCAGAGCTCAACACTTAGACTTTTCTACAAGGCCTAGAACCTTCAACTCTCAGTTCATCACTGATGGGCGTGTAGGAAGGACCATAGGTCCTCTTCCGTGACTCCACACTTAGGATTTTTATCAGGTATTGGAACTTCATCTCTCTGAATCCCTTCTACGGATGTGCAAGACTGCCTGTAGGTCAACCTATGGTCCGTAGGTTGCTTCTTTGTTCCATACTTGGTTAGACTTCCCTGATGCTCCCTTCTACGCTCACCATCTATGAACCGTCATAGGACCTACGGTCCGTAGGACACTCCGTGGGTGGCCAATTTTGCATATTTTCAACTATTATCTCACTTTAGCACATCCAAGCCTATTTCCTATAAACATGATACAAAACATATTATTTCTAATACAAAATGGCCCTAGACACACACAACTTTTAAGTGAAATGTATTAAAAATACCGTAAACTCACGGTATATCACTAAGCAAGGGGCTAAGTGAGAAGTCACAAGCCAAGGACTGAGCCTAGGCACCATTCATGAAGGCCTAGACGGGCCGTGAAGGGCACTATAAGGCCTAGTTTAGCCTGTGGTTGCTCACAGTGGCAAGGCAAAGAAGTCTCATCTCCCACGAGCACCCAAACAACTCGTGAAGAGCCTAACAGGCCGTGGTGAAGGCTTTAGTGAGGGAGGCAGTAGCTTCCTTAAAAGTGACCCCCCCATACGAGCCACTTGATGGCTCTTGAGAGCCAAGATGGATCGTGGAAGGGGTTGTGAATGTAGGTGGGGTTTTTAGGTAAGTTTTCCAAGCCACTGGTCAAGGACCACGACTTCCACAATGGGTCGTGTGGTCCTTGATGGCTCGTGAGGGGTGGCGTGAGCAAGTTCAGTCAGTTGTAGGTTCAGGGGCAGTTGGGTCTTTTCCTAATTATGTTATATTGATACTATGTCGTTTTACCCATGCCTAGGACCCCTATATAAGTGATTTTAACCTCAAAACTTACCCATTCAAGTCATTCTCTTAATTCATCAAAAGAAATTGGGTTCTTCCTCTCCAAAATATTTCTCTCTCTAGAAATTTGAAGAAGAAGAAGAAGGGTTGAAGTTGGGGCTCAAGGTCAAGTCTCCATTCTCCTATTGCTTTTGGGCTTTGATAGCAAGGTATGATAGCTTTTCATCCATGAAATTCTTGCATCCATGGAGCCCCTAAGTTCCCCAATTTGTGTTAGGGTTTTCTTCTAAGTTGTCAGTCTTTATGAATATTGATTCAATTCATTGAATTATGATTGTTTATGCATGAATTAAGAGGATTCCATGATTTTATGATGAATTTCCGTGTACCCATTCTTAATTCATGTTTCTAATATAAAATTGATGTAAATAGGTTTTACTCTATGAAAGGATAATTTATGGATTTATGTGTATTCCTATAGGATAAATAAGGTACATTATGAATTGTTTTGATATTGAAGCATATGCTGTGAATTGTTGATTATTGTTGTAATTGTTGTGGAAGGGACTTTCCCACTTGTTTTATGATGTATGAATGTGAAAGACTTTCTCACATTGAATGATTCTAGGTTGAAAGGATTTCTCACCTAAAGTGAATCTAAGCTTAGGAACTATGAATATAATGAGGCTAGAGGCGATTACCCTTGACCTCTAATGAGAAGAATATGAGGTGATTAACCATATTCCTTAGAGTCGGACTAGATGCGACTATCCATGATCCTAAGTAAAAGACAAGAGGCGAGTACCCATGTCATATGATAGAAAGACAAGAGGCGAATACCCATGTCACATGATGAAAAGACAAAAGGTGACTACACATGATCCAATAGTAAGATGGACAAGAGGCGACTACGCATGATCTTATATTAAGATGGACAAGAGACGACTACCCATGATCCTATAGTAAGAGACAAGAGGCAACTACCCATGATCCCAAGGTAAGAAGGGCTAGAGGCAATTACCCATGATCCTTTATAGTAAGGCAAGAGACGATTCCCCATGTCTTTGAAAGATAAGATAGGATATGTTATGATAGGTGATGAGCATGGATTGTTGCTTGAGTTTGCCTTCTATGATGAGTAAGACTAGTGGCGGTTACCCATGTCTTGACTAAGCATGAATTGAGGTTACTTCAAGAAGTATTCCTTATATGTGAAATGATCTATTATGTGCATTGATTTTGCATTATGACTTATGTTGTCTAACTCTTATGTTATATTTATGTAATTTATCATATTTAGTACATTCTTGTACTAACACATACTCTTGCCTATGTTTCTCATCTAAGTGTAGGGTATGGTGTTCCCGACTCTCATCCCCGTGGCTAGGATCTATACTAGAAGAAGAGTTGAAGATTGGTGAGTCCTCATTCATCCGAGGATTTTTCCACTACTTTCCTTATGTTCTTTTCATTTGAGTTTTGAACAATGTTGTATGGCCTGTGTCCCAAGATTCTATTGTATTAGATGGGTTTTGAGAAATGTGTTTTAGACTTCTGCTTTGTAATTAAAAACTTTGGTTATGTTTGAAAATGTTTTAAATCTTATTGATTTCTATTATCTTTACTATGAAAGCTAAGTGGCTTATATGAGGCCTCTCGGGGTCTTGTATGCCATGTTACGTCTAGGGGGTGCCCCTGAGCCGTGACATGGCACTTCAAAATACACTCATTTAGCATATTCCAAAAAGATAAAAAGTGTACGTGTGATGTTCATTGCAAGACTCACATCAAAATGCAAATTGTCAACAAAAGATTCAAAGAGATCGTTCAAAAGTTCAACCACATCGATTTCATTCTCGCAACACCAACACTACACATCATGCTCATCGTGAATACTATTCAAGAACATTGATATTGAACACAATCAATCCTCATATTGTTATCAATGAAAACTTCAAGCATTTCAGTATTCTAAACTCATGGGGGGTTGCAACATAAAGACATAATGAAATAAAACTAAATACACAAGCTTTAACCCAAAAATAGTACTCTAATATAAACAAAAAGTACTACTACAATTGTTCAAAATTTGAAATAAATAGATATAATCAAATGAGGAATATTGGCATAAAGTCTCTCACCCTACCAAATTTAAAATGAAGTGTCGTCAATGCAAGATAAAAATATATGGGGAGGCAGAGATAAAGGGTTGATGCTTATCGTGACCAACGACACTAACCTACGGTACGAGTATCTATGATCATCAATAATAGTAACCCAACCAAGGGTAGGGGTCGTTTCGCAAGGGAGTGGCTTTGAGAATTAATATAAAAATAAAATTAAGTTCTAATTAGTCGTAGCTAAAGACATTAACGAGTAAAAACATTGTAAATTAAAGGGGGACACAAAAGTGTCAAATATACATTTGGGGGTTTTGTCACAAGTATAGCAAAAACAACAAATAGTTGGGTACATGCTTGCGATAGGAAATTTGCAAGATAATAGTGACTAGGCAAAGCTTTAGATGGAAATAAGTTCCCTCTCAAGCAACTTACCCCGTTTCAAATGGGTTCCTCTCGGACACCCATTTTCCACATGAAGGCCAGCCTACGCCTTACCATACTCACTCTCTCGAGCTGAGTGTTAGGATATGGGACTAGGGCTCCCCCTCTCGGGCTGAACCTCATGTCGACCCACTCCTTAGGCCATCAGTCTAGCAGTCTTGGTTTCACGACCTCTCTCTCAAGCAAGCCGAAAACACATGGCTGGTTAAATTACAACAACCACTAGGTGAAATCACCATTAAAATGGATCTAACATATCAGTAAACAAGACCCAACAATAATATCAACACATATTTGCTAAATCACACCCCAAGAATGGGGGTTTTAGCTAGACATGAACAGGAGATAGAAATTTATACCTAAATAAGTTTACATTAAAATGGGTATGAAGATTTAAGTCTTGTTACAGGCCAAGAATGAAGAATCTATTATTTTCCAATTGATCTTCGGTTTGGATCACTCAAGATCAAAAAGGTCTTTCTAATGGGGCTGAGTGAAAAGGTATGGTCATTTAGGCTCAGTGACTTCTTCCTCATGAGATGTGGTATTCTCAAGTCATTTCCTTATTTTCATTTATCAATTCTTTTTCTAGTGCTTCTAAGTCATCTTTTATTCACCTCCATGGATTACTTGGAAACCCGATTTCTTTTGTATTTTATTCCACATGTTTTTTTTTTTTGATTAAAGGGTTTCTGTTGTTCTGCAACACCATGGCTTAAGGGGGACTTTTCTTGCACTTCTTGACTTCTCCTTTTCCTTTTCACCACACCCCCAACTTAGGCTTCTGGCCTAAGTTGGCTATTGACTAAACCACAAATCAAGAGGATTATAGGTAGTGGGTCAAGTATGGCCTAGGGTTCATCAAGGTTCTTCCAAAGAAAGGTAAGGCTCAACGGGTGTTCAAAAGAATTTCACACACTCACGGGTAGGCCACAAAAGAGGTATATGTAAAATTTAGCTTACACTCTTTAAAGTTGCCTAAGATCATTTCAATAGGATACCTTTCTAAATCAATCACACTAACTGGGCAAATTTTGGGTTTATTCATGCATGGTTCAAAGTAAGCTAATATACAAGGCGTCGACACTTAAGTCAAACAAGACTACACACTTTTGCTAGTGTGCAATGGTCATTACAGGAGAATCAATTCGATAAATGGCCAATTACAACAAGATGCAAAGCATTTACATATTGTCTAGGCAACTTCATTTGGTCTTGTTGTAGCCGTACATTCATGCTCATTCAATTGTAAGCACTATTGAAGTCATTGGTATTGATCTAAATCGAGACACAAATTTTTGCAAAAGAACAGCCACATTCAATACATGAGAGGTGGCAGAAATGTGCGAAAAATTCAAAATTTTTTAGAAGGGTCAAAATCATTTTGCAAATACAAATAAAGGAAGCCACAAGCTCAAACATCCACAGAAAATAGTATTGACACAATTTAAAATAGAACAACCCAAATATATACATAAAACACAATACCGGCATAAAAATTGTGGGCCTCACCCCACCACAAAAAAAAATGTATTTGTCCTCAAATGAAAATGAACTTAACCAAGATTTTAAAGATAACGAAGGACAGAGAGGGAGGTAAAGAGGGGATCCTGACTAATAGGTCGCTTCATCTGTTTGGGCATCAGTACCCGGAGTGACCACCAGAAGGACCAACCCCACTGGATCCAGCAGCAGGATACTTTGCCAAAGAAGCTTGTACAGCAGCATCATCATGATTTCTTCAGTCTCTACTGTGTCGTCCGCTGTAACTTCCTCAAACATCTCTTCGTCAGTTTCTGCCTCTGATTCAGGGTCGGCTATATGCTCCATTCCATCTCTATGTCTTGCGGTAGTCTGAGGCATTTCGGGCGCATCTGGAATTTCTACTATTCCAAAGATCATGGATATGGCTCCTTGATCGTGCTCACACACTACTATCATGGCCTCTAGAGAATCAATAGTAGTGCTCAGTGGTCTCACAACATTGTCGAGGGCAACCTGAATTATGCCTGGAATGGAGCTTTCTATGTTTGGCAGTCCGACAATTAGCAGATTGGGCAAGCTGTCCTATTCGGATCAAGGATGCCTAAGTGATTGGCTCACATGAGGCAACAACAGTCGTAGGTCTGGTTGGTAATGAAGTAGCAGAGGAACCTGTAGGGTCAGAAGGAGTGGTAATGACAGTAGATATACTTGAAGGCCCAGGGACCGTAGTAGGCAAAGATTCCTCTGCAGGTATAGATCTAGTGGCCACAACTTCCTTTTGTTTCTTTTGTACTTGGTCCATAAGATATTCAACTTCGATCTTTTGGATACTGGTGGAGGCGGTGGCAGCCAATTCCACAGCTTTCGTTACATCTCTAGGCATCTGAGCTCTTTTGTATAATTCAATGATTAATGCTAGGAAAGGGAGAGATGTCTGGCTCTGCTTTGCATGCATATGGATCTCAGAGGCAATGATCGTCCCGATATTTGTCCTGGTTTTCTTCATGATGCATCCAAGATAGGCTGCCTTGCATGGCGAAGGATTGATTCGTTCTGTGATGGCATAACTGTGCTATTGATGAATCTGAACCAGTATCGTGCATCTATGTTCAGATTTTTCTTCTCAATCAAAACTCCTTCTGCTAACCATGTTGGAGCATTATCATCTGAGACTAGTAGAGCTAACCACTTTTTCATAGCATCCAGTTTCTGTGTCCTGATTAAGTGCTGACAGTGATCAGTAATCTTATCGAAAATACCTAAAATCGTGTTGATAGCCTCACTGTCACAGACTACCTTTATTCCTCTGACAACCACGTAGTCAATTGGTTTAAAAGATGAGACTAGCCTTTTTCGTTGAGGTACCAATGCACTGTATGCATCGTAGAACTCTCTAACCTAGCTTGGTGTGTAAGAGCCGCGATGTCTTGTGAAGATTTGGAATTTGTGGTGTTTCAGGCACTCTATTACCTCTAGATACCTATCAACAACCCCATCTATGGAAAGTCATTTCTCCTCAATAAAGTTCTTAGACCTTCCACCTTTGATCTATTCGTTAATCCATGTTGGTGACCTTGTACTAGAGGTGCCAGCACTAATGCTTTCTCTGGACCTACAGGAGTTGGAGTGGTGGATTGACTATCTCTGATTCGATATGTTCATGTATCATTTTGGATCGTAATTCAGCCCTTCTTGTCTCTATTTGGTAGTCTTCATCAGACTCCGCACTCTCACTGTTATATGTGGGTGGTTCAGTGGTGTAGAAGCCTGTGTTGTCAGAGCTTGCGTCGGATAATTCGAGAGCTTTGCCCTTCCCCTTGCTTTTTGAAGTTATGGAGGCCTTGCCCCTAGGTGGAGGTGCATTTTCACTGATCACAATTCCTTTCTCCCTTCCTTTGGTCCATTGTTTGTCCATATCTTCAAAACGTTAGAGAGAATAGTTAGTGATTACATTTTAGTGCAAAATTGCAGACAGACTCGCTGATCTAATCAGCGAATCGCCAAACCTCTTTGGCGATCATGACTATGTTTGCTAAAAGTTACAAAACCCACATCACTTAAGATATGAAATTAAGGGCGATTTAGGGTTAGTAGGCGAACCACCGAGTGATTCGGCGATCTCAACTCAGCTTTCCGACTGACCTAATGTGTCTAAGATTCAACTCATTTTTCAAAATCGATCATACAAACCCCAAAAACAAAATTAAACTATGCATTAATGAAATTTAGCCCAGACCCATATCACCCAATCATGGTCAACATCCATTATGCATAGTTCACTACATTTAGTTTCAAGGTAAGTAGAGCGAAAAAGGAATTCGGATAGTAAAAATAATTAGGCCCCAATTTACAAATCAAAAGCAGGCATTCGAAAATTTCTACTCATATTAGAGAGATCTAAAACGTATTAACCTAGATTGTAGATGAGGTTGAATTCTTCAAAATTGAACTGGGGTTTTTAGAAACTAACCTTTTTGCTGAGTGAACAAAATTGTAAGGCTAGGTGGCAACGAAAATTGGAGTTCCAAACGCTAATCCGAGACTAAAGTACTAATTTTAAAGTGAGAAAATGTAGATTACTACCTTGGTGTGAAGTTATGGGGTTTGAAAGTAAGAAAGAATGAAGAAGTGTGATTGTTGGTCCTATACACTATTTAATTTGTGTCCGTTCGGCGACATTAGTCGCACTCACCAACCTACTCGGCGATTCTCTAAGTGATCATTTATCCCTCTAGTTCTGTAAAACATCAATTTCCTGGGGATCACGTAGGTGGTCTGGTTCGATATTGCCGAACCGGTTGGCGATATGCCGCCTATTTTTAAAGTTCGTAGAGTTTTAGAGGCTCCACATAGCACTTGCATTGAGCAAAACAGCGAATCCAGTCAGGCTCGCTGACCTACTTGGCGGTTTGCTAAATGGACTTCTGCTCGCTAATCTTCACTTTTTTTACAATTCCTTCACTTTAACCTACAACATCAACGCACCATTATTCATAAAAGCAAAAACCTAGTCATTTACGACCTTGGGTTGCCTCCCAGGAAGCGTCTTATTTACCATCGTGGCATAACGCAAGTCATTGCTCAAGTTTCATTGTTGGGGTTGGCCATATCCTCATTAATCCATCCCTTGTTTCTCTGCGGATGGAGTTAAGGCATCGCATGGCTCATCAGGTCCTCGAGCAGTTGGACAACTTTGGAATATAACCAAATAATTCATTTCATTCCTTCGATGTCTTCTTTCAATCCCTCCAGCTCTTTGTCTTGCTCGGCCACCTTGCAGAGAATTGTTTAGAGTATTCCCTCGATACGTTTGATCTCCTTGTTCTCATTATTTCTTCTATTATGAGGGGGAATATATTTATCCTTCATTTTGCACTGAGCTTCAACCTTCACCATATTTCTTTTCAACTTATCCATTTGAGTCATCAGTGCGGTTATCAAGAAATCCTTCTAAACCTCTCGGCTCATTTTAGCCATATTTTCAAGTAGTTGGACTGCTATAGTATCAACTGCTTTAACATCCCGCCAGGAAGGAGTCGGTCAACCAACATCTTGTTTCTGGGGCCAAGACTTCGGTAGAAGCAATCATGAAGGATTGTATTGGGAATTCCATGAGTGGGGCATTGAGTTAGCATTTCATTGAATCTTGCCCATATCTCATGGATCCTTTCACCTTCCAATTGCTTGAAGGTGAGGCTACGATCACGGAACATCATTACCTCTAATGGAAGAAACTCCATTAGCTCCTGAGTACTGCTCGCCAGGCTTAATTACCCTATTTGGATGTAGAAAAACCAATGAAACAAAACTAAATATTAAATTACTAAACTACAACTAAGAAGAACAAAAATTCTACTAATCTAAAAATTCTCAAGTAACACAACTCCCCAGCAGCGGCGCCATTTTGATGCTTATCGTGACCAATGACATTAACCTATGGTACGAGTGTCTACGATCGTCGATAATATAGTAACCCAACCAAGGGTTGGGGTCTTGTCCCAAGGGGATGGTTTTGAGAATTAATAGAAAAATAAAATTAAGTTCTAACTAGTCATAGCTAAAGACATTAACGAGTAAAAACATTGTAAATTAAAGGGGGACACAAAAGTGTCAAATATCAATTTGGGGGTTTTGTCACAAGTATAGCAAAAACAACAAATATAATAAGAAAATTAAGTATGGGGAAGAGTTCTTGGGGTGTGACCACAATACAAGTTGAGATAAATAGTTGGGTACATTCTTTCGATAGGAAATTTGTAAGATAATAGTGACTAGGCTAAGCTTTAGATGGAAATAATTTCCCTCTCGGGCAACTTACCCCGTTTCAAATGGGTTCCTCTTGGACACCCATTTACCGCATGAAGGACAGCCTGCGCCTTACCCTACTCACTCTCTTGAGCTGAGTGTTAGGATATGGGACTAGGGTTCGCCCTCTCGGGCTGAACCTCATGTCGACCCACTCCTTAGGCCATCAGTCTAGCGGTCTTGGTTTCGCGACCTCTCTCTCGAGCAAGCTAAAAACACATGGGTGGTTTTGTATTTGGAACTACAAACCCATTAAATTAAACCACAATCACTAGGTGAAATCACCATTAAAATGCATCTAAACTATCAGCAAATAAGACCCAACAATAATATCAACGCATATTTGCTAAATCACACCCCAAGAATGGGGGTTTTAGCTAGACATGAACAAGAGATAGAAATTTATACCTAAATGAGTTTGCATTCAAATGGGTATGAAAATTTAAGTTTTGTTACATACCAAGAATGACGAATCCAAGAGACCCAACTCCAAATCTTGAAGATGAAAACCCTCTTCTCCTTCAAGTCTCCAAAACCCTCTTAAGCTTAGAGCAAAAAAATCAAGAAAGTACTATTCTATTGTGAAAATTATAATAATGGTCTGACTCTCCTAAAATTAATAAAAAGTTTAGTATTTATAGACTTCAAAAAATAGTGCTGGTAGATTATTAGGTGAGGCTAGTCCGAATCGTCGATTAACTCGGCGATTCGTCCTTTGGTGTAGTTTGTCGCCGTCTTGCACTAGCCTTCAGCATCGTCGTGCTTTATGTCATTGGGTGACATAGTCTGCTTCGTGGATCTATTCGGCGAAATGCCGACTGCTCCTTTCATCGCCTTTTTGATCCTGCTCCTTCATGGCTTCGCGTATTGGAAAAAAAGACGGAGTGCGTCCCTTCGGCAAATCACCAAGCATGCTTGGAGATGCTCAGGCTTCAGCTTCTTTGTTCTTTTTAGCCCTTTTGTTCCTTTTGCACCTAAGTGTCCATGCTTCCACTAAAACTTCAAATACCTGAAACTTATGTGTTTTCATTAGATATTTAGAATACATAAGCATTTGAGGACATTATTTCTATTAAAATAAAGCCCTAAATGAGTCCAATTTATGGACTCATCAAGGGTCTCCTTGACAGGTTATGCCTGTGGTGCACTCTTGTTTGAGTCTTAGGTGGTGACGCCTCAGGAAGGGCATTAACACCCGACAACAAGATCACTAGAGGAGGTAGGGAAGGCTCAACCGAGGCATCTATGCCTGTGTTAGAAATATGAGATAGAGTGGGATCTGGAGTGACTCCACTAGAACTAACCTTGGAAGTCTCTCAAAGAGATCTCTCCAGGGTTGCCTGCAAAATGACCTCTTTGGTCTTTTGTAGCTCGGCCAGTATCTTCACAATCCCCTGCTCTTCAGCCTGCAACTCCTCCTCATCTATCTCCTTATCCAAGTCATCCTCAACCCTCTCACTCTCATCAGCATCATCAAACTCAATATGCATAGCAACCTCAGGCTGCTCACTAGAAAGAGGCACAATACTCGGCATCTCAGGCACAAAAGCAAGTACATCTGGAAGGGGAACCTTGCTCCAAAGCATGGAAATATTCGTTGACTGTAACTAGACCACCTCCAACCTCAAATTAGTAATCTCATCTCGCATGACGTCTAGTGTGCCAAAGCTACCTTCGGCCTTCTCCCGAGCCTCTAACTTAGGTATGAGATCATTCAGTCTCACTATGTGGCTTTCGGTGGTCCCCTCACACTTGACCACCCACTCTATCAAAATAGCCAAGGCCTTCTTAATAACATGATAAATGAGCTTGGGTATGTCCGTCTCAACCCGGTTAACTCTAAGATCTACTTACAGGACAAGGATGCCCATCTAGTAGATTATGGACTGGGTCAAGGAGGACGTGCAATATGAGAGGGAAAGGCCTCACAACAGTCGCAATATTAGTAATAGAAGGCACAAATACAAAAACATAAGAGCCAGCATTGTAAGAAGGTGTAGAAATACATGCCTGCTCTATAGAAGGATCAGGTGAGCTAGCCTCAGCTGCCAAAGTAGTAGGGTCAATTGTGGGCGTAGAATCTAGTGGTTGCGACTTCCTCTAAGCCTCATCATCCTGCAAGTACGCAGCCTCGGTCCTCCAAATTTCACAGGAAGAGACCGGTGTGATCCTGACATCAGGTCTTCCAAAAAGGAAACTCTCGCTCTCTTACATAACTGCGTAATGAGCACCGAGAAGGGGAGAGAGGTTTGTTCTTGTCTAGACTGTAACAATATCTCTTCTACAACTATGTCGTCTGCATTGATCTTTTCCCTTTCAATAATAGAGCTCACTGGCACTACCTTTGGATGTCGGAGTATTGATTCATTTTGGGACAACATCATGTTGGTCCTTCTTTTTTATCTTAGCACCTTCAGCCATTCAAGAGTGGGAAGACTCAACGGATATCAGAGGGGCCAACCACCATTTCAGAGAATCTAAAGTCCTGGTCATCCTAGTCTTGTATTCATCAGTATGATTAGAAGGGGTGCCCAATATTGTGTTGATCTCATTGGAATGACACTAAACCATATTGCCTCTAACTTCCACTTCATCTACAGTTTTCCAAACAATGTCTTTTCTCTTCTTTGGCAACACCTTAGCATAGGCATCATAGAATTCATGTGCCCATATTAGCACATAGGGTTTTCTGGCTTTTATAAACTACTCCAACCTGTGGAATTTGATAACTGTCGATACGACTGGATAATTGCTCATCCCCATGAGTCGAGAGTCCATGCTCCTCCAAAATGGTTCATTCTCCTTTTGCCTTGAGCCTATTCAAAGCCCTTAGAGCTATTAATGGGAGAACATGAGAAGCAACATTGGGGTCTTGTGGGGGCGACACCAACTTCGAATGGATATTCACATGCTTAGTGGAGATGTGCTTCCTCACTTTCTTACCCCCACTGGTAGAGGTCTTAGGGGTTTATTGTGGGTAAGAGAGGCCTCCGAAGGCTCATTTATAGAGATGTCATTTAGCTTCTTCTTCTTCAGAGGAGGAAGAGAATGTTCCCTATCTGATTCAGTGTTGGATGAAGCTACTTGCTTACCCTTAGTTTACAAACCATACATCCAAACATGGGATTAGTGAAGGTTGCGTTAAATCGAAAGCACATTGAATCATATTTCAAACATATTCCAGAGGATTGCCTAACAGGAAGGTGAATCTCCAAACAAGATCGGTGAGCTACGGTTAGCTCGCCGAAATGGACAATATCAATTAACTCATAGATGAGGCATAAAAGGAAAAGTCAGTTCCAACTCGGTGATTCACCGAGTTGGTTTTGGCGGGTTAAGACAAGTCCGCCAAAAGTGACAGTGCAAAGGGGAAAGACACATGTATCAAGGGCGATGTCATCCACTTGGCGATTTTCCAAATGGGTTTCACGGACTAAGTGAAGCTTGCCAAATGGGACAATATCCAAGGCCATGTATATGCTAAGGAAGGTGAGCTGGGGCTTACTCGGCGATTTGCCTAACTTCCTTGGCGAGCTAAGACAAGCCCACCAAACAGAAAATGTTAATCCCAATGTCTAATTTTCACAGTTAATCCAATACACACAACAAATACAAGTTCCCCCAATATTACATTCCACCAATATGCTTCTCTACCCATGGGTACCCAGAATTCCCCCCAGATATTACTAAGTATTGCACTAATTTATGATTTTCCCTTAAGAAAGTAGTCACCCTGTCTATCATTGGGAAAAATATTGCAATTGGATCAACACTGAGTTACTCAGAATTCACCCACATTAAATTAGGCCAAGACCCAACATATTTGTCAATTCAATCACGCAATCTAACCAACACAATCACAATTCACATTTTCACTGGCATTCACAATCAAAATCTTATGGGCATAGTTCAAATCATACAGTATAATGCTACCCATCAAATTCAAAAACACAAAAGCAATTAAGGGGCTCAAGCCCACACCCTATATGCACTTTAAACTCAAACGCATGAACAAAAATTCAAAAACCAATCTTAATATCGAAAATAATCAAGAAAAATGAGGGATCATGTTTGGATTGACATAAAATCTAAGCAAATGCACTCCTCAAACTTTGTTATACTCACAAGAGACTCACAAACACTCAAAACATTCAAAGCAAGAGAAATATATCGAAGAGGCTCTTAGATCTCAAAGGTATTTATTTTTGAATTTGAAAAGACCTTTGGCCTTTTTATATTAGGCCCGTTCAGGGATCTCGACTAACGTCATTGAACGTGTTTGGTAAATCACCAATTGGAGTTTAAGCTCACAAAACATGCCTGAACAAATACCTAACTTGAAGGATGATTTGGCGAACCCAATGGAGTCGGCGTAGTACACTTCGGCAAATAGTCTTTTGGAGTTTTGATCATTGATTTTGGCAGTAAACTTTTCCATCTATTTAAGCTCAAAAGGTGGGCAAGATGAGTGTACACACTGCCTTTGGCGCATCACTGTTTAGGTCTTGGCATCGCTTATTCTTCCTTTGTCAATCTTTTAACCTCTTCTCAACCTTCACTCACAACGTATGTTAATCAAATGCAATTAAAATAAAATTAAAGACTTGGGTTTCCTCCCAAGAAACGCCTTATTTAACGTCATGGCACGACATAGTCCTCAAACTTAACAATCATTCTTAGGGTTCCGTAAGGTGTTACTAGGAAATATTCCCTTTTTTCCTTGGATTGAGAAGAGCAGCAATTTGACCAGTTAGGTCTTTAGCTGCTTAATGGAAACTGAGTGAGAAGTCATTATCCATGATAGAGTAGAGTAGTCATTTTTCAATTCCCTCAACACCTTGTCGTACCCTTCGACCTTGTTGTAGATCTTTGCAAGCATGTCTGTAGTCCGACTTCTATCTGGTCCAGTTGGTTCCAATAGGCGTGAATGATCATGGGGAGGTACATACCGATCCTTTTCCATCTCCCTATCTCTCCAATTTCCATCCCACCAGTCTTTCCAACCACTATCCCTATCTTTTTTCCAACCTTGTCGTTGATAATTGGTGTGAGAACCCCCCCCCCCCCACTTGATTTCCTAAGTATTGAACTTTATCATTATATAATGCCTCAAATTTGGAATCTTCCAGGCACTGCCCAATGTTAGTACCAACCACATTCACCGACATGGTTTCACCTCCCATGACAGAAGACAACAAATTGATTTGGGCCATCATTTTGGTCATGTTTTCATCTGTTTCATGGTGCTTATTGAATTATTATTTTGTTAAACCCACTTGTAGAATAGGCACTTGGTCCTCTCTATTGTGCCATGCTCAGTTAAACTTAGTCATATCATAACGAAACCAAGCAGTCACATCATACGGTTGTCTCATTAACCCGCGATGGACTAATTGATCAACAACACCTTTATTGACTATATCAAGGTTGCATTAAAAGTATTAACGCAACAAATTGTCCGGAACGCAATGCATTGGACATTGTTAGAGCAACTTTTTGAACCTCAACCATGTCTCATACAAAGGCTCACCTCCAATACGTTTGAAATTATAGATTTGGAGATGAAGTTCAACCATCTTCATGGGGGGAAAGAGTATCTCTAAGAAGGCATCATTTAACTCTTCCCACAAAGTTATAGAATCATTTGTCAACTTTGCCAATTATTGTGTAGCCTCTTCCATTAAAGAGAACGGTAATAACCTCAACTTTATAGATTCTTGGGAAATATTATTGAACACAAAGTGCAAATCAGCCAACAACAACAACAAACAACAAATCTATTACAAAGAAACAAGATTAAAATCTAATTTCTCAATTAGAATCCTCAACCACCACTACTAAAAAATGGCACCATTTTTTATAACAATCAAATCACCCTTTAAAACCAATTAAAAGAGTGAGCGATCATAGTTAGTAAAAAACACAATGAAGAGTCGGGGTAGAATTCACAGGGAATGATATGTCGTATAGAATTTCTTATCAAGAAATTTGGACTTTAATTTAGCTCATTTGTGATAGTAAGAACAATTGGGTGTATGCTACCACCAACTAAATATAAAGCTTTGGTGTTCAATTATCGTAATTAAACTAAACATTAGACGAAATTAAGAGTTAACGAGCAATCTAGGGGTGCTTATGCTACTCTATAGTGATATCGCATAGGGGTAATTATGCTACTCTATAGTGATGAACATTCATGAATAGGCTAAGTCATCTTCATTGGCACTAATCATCTTTCGATCTCAAATCATCCATGCATAGGATCTCCTTTCGTTCTCATCTAAATGCTAATCCTAAACAACCCAATGCCTTACTCTATTCTTTTTTTTCAAGAACAGGGCAAATAGATCAGACTCATAACCTCTATTTCAAGCAATTTACAAACATCAAACCTAAATTTCTACTACTGAACTAATTACCCACTCCAATCAATTTCTTTCAAGCATCAATTGGAGATTAGAAGTAGGAATTAAGTTTAAAACCATAACCCTTGAGTTAACCCCATGGTAATTAGAAAAAAAATCATGCATGAATAGCAACAAAATAGAGCATAATATAATACCCACTACATTAAATCAACACCCAACCCCATTTGAGCACCCCTAGATCTTGGGGTTTTAGCCACCTATCACAAAAGGTAAAGAAATTATACCTTCCATGAAAGCACCCATGTGTAACATGAAATCAAGCAATTAAGAATAAATCCACTTTGGATTCAACTTTAGTTTATCAAATTCAAACTCCAAATTGTAAAGCCCCAAAAGCTAGGAAAGTGTTCTTTGACTCTCTCCAACTCTCAAAAGAGATTTTTTTGAACTATATTTTGAACTCCCTAAAAATTGTATCCTTTGCACTATTTATAATTTCCCAAAATTTGGCCCAAAATCCATTTTACAACTAACTTGGCAACATTAGTCAGGCTCGTCAAACCTGCTTAGTGAATCGTCCTTCTCTCCTCAGCTCGTCTTATGATACTCTAGGCTTGAGGTGTTTGAACCTAAGTTGGAAAACTTGATTGAGTCAGCCTTTCATGTTCAACGAATAACCGAGTACCACCTTGGTTCACCTTTCAAACATTAAATCTTTGCTTTAGACACTGTCACTTTAGGCGATGTGCATCAGGATTACCATTCTCATTCGGCGCATCGTCGTTTCTACTGAAGTTTTTCAGCCTTCTTTGATAGACACAAGTCCTATGAACTGTCACTTTGGTTGAGGTTTTGATTAGTTAGTGATCTGCCCTTCGTGATAGTGATCAACAATGTTTACTTTGCACTTCTTTTTGTATTTTTGCAATTCTCTCAAATATTAGTCCTTGCCTTGCTCATTTGCCTTCATAGTTGTAAATCATCAACATTCTATCAGAATAGGACAAAATTAGTAATTGAGGACACTAATTATTGAGCTAAATAGACCTTAAATAAGTGCAAATTTACCACTCATCACGGAACTAACCCAATTTCTCTTGGGGAGGAAATCAAAATTAGGCATATGGCCAACATCAATATAGACCTCAAGGTAATGGGAAAGGTTATCAACAACATGGTCAGTGAGATAATCAAAATAGCCAGCAAGGAAACATGACACTGAGGAGATGTTAAAAATATATGGTTGATCAGGCTAGATCTAATGCGAACATGGACAAGATCGCTGCTGATTTGAGAAACAATCAATTGGCAACCTAAAATCTAGAGAAGTAGTTTGGGAAATTTCCTAGTGCTCAAAATTCACATCCTCAAGGAGTTTTTCTAGGTAACACTGATCCTATTCTGAGGCATGTAAATGCAGTGGATAGTCGTGTGGGTTGCAATTTGAGGAATTGGCTCCAAAGAAGAGAAATAGTGAAACCTCAATGGGGGGAAATGAAGACTAATGAGAGTGGATAGGGTACCCTTGAGGAGATAATGTAAACAATAGTGAAACCACCTCCACCATTTCCTTAAAAGTTTAAGAAGCAAAGCGAGGATGAATGTTTTGGTAATTTTCTTTCTCTTCTCATGAAAGTTCACATTAACCTGCCTTGTTGATGTTTTACAGGGAATACCAAGCTATGATAAATGTGTGAATGAGATTGTAGCAAAAAAAGGGAGGCTAACAGAGTATGAAACTGTAGCACTCACCGAAGAGTGCATCTCCAAGATTCAAAACAAGCTACCCACTAAACTGAAAGATCCAGGTAGTTTTAGGGTTCAGATCACTATAGGGCAAAGCATTCACGCTCGAGGGTTGTGTGATATTGGGGAAAATACTAATATGATGCCAAAATCTCTGTACAAGAAATTGGGGTTGGGTAGTGCTAAGCCTAGCACCATTATTTTACAATGGCATATCATTCGGTAGCTAGGTCGAAAGATGTCGTGGAAGATTCATTAATCCAAGCGGGATCACTAATATTCCCAGTTGATTTTGTTATGCTGAATTTTGAGCCAGATCCTGAGGTGCCTTTCATTCTTGGGAGACCCTTCTTGGCCAATGGGCGTGCTATGATAGATGTAGTAGCTGGTCAACTGACTATAAGGGCTTACGAAAAGGTGAAGTGTTTGATATGTATAAAGTTTTGAAGTTGTTGGTAGTGTATGAAGATTTGTCAACCATAACATTGATAGATATTACAGAAGAATCTCATTACATCGCATCCAAAGATCCATAAGAACAAGAGTTAATGGGCCACGATATCTATGGTGATGTTGAAGCACAGGAAATGGTGTAGTTTTTGGAGGTGACTAGTTTGGGTATTTCGAAAGATAACTGGGAGCCTTTGAATAGGGTGTTAGGGCCTCCACCCAAGCCTTCAATTTAAGAAGCACGCAAGCTTGAACTAAAGACACTACCATCCCACTTGAGGTTTGCATTTTTCGGAGATGATAAGACCTTTCGTATGATTCTTTCTGTAGGTTTGTCTGAATTACATGTTATAGCAGCTTAGACAATATTAAAAAGGGGGAAGGCAACCATTGGTTGGAAGATGCCCAACATATATGTGGTTAGGCATTGTGCATGCATAAGATATACATGGAAGAGGGGAACACACCTAGTGCACAACATCAGTGCCAACATAACCCAGTCATGAAAAATGTGGTGCGAAAAGAGGTAATCAAGTGGTTAGATGCAGGGATAATGTACCCCATATCAAATAGTAAATGGGTAAGTCTAGTGTAACGTGTGCCTAAGCAAAAGGGCATAACTATGGTAACTTATGATAAGAACGAACTAATCCCCACAAGGAAAGTTACTAGGTGGCGTATTTGCATGGATTATCGCAAGCTAAACGAGGCCACCAGAATATATCATTACCTTGTTCCCTTCATTTATCAGAAGTTAGATAGGCTGGTAGGGTAGGAGTATTATTTATTTCTAGATGGTTACTAGGGGTATAACTAGATTGTGATTGCACTAGAGGATCAAGAGAAAATGACCTTCACTTGTCCATATGGCACTTATGCTTTTAAGTGCATGCCCTTTGGACTTTGTAATACTCCACCCACATTTTAGAGATGTATGATGGCTATATTTCATGATATGGTGGAGGATCTTGTGGAAGTGTTCATGGATGACTTCTCGGTATTCAGTGAGTCTTTTGACCTATGATTGTGTAATCTTCTACAGGTCCTTGGTCAATGTGAGGAAACAAATATTTTATTGAATTGGGAAAAGTGTCATTTCCTAGTTTTAGAAGGCATTTTGCTGGGTCATAAAACCTAGAGAAGTAGGTTGGAAGTTTATAGAGTCACGGTAAAGGTAATTGAAAAATTACCACCTTCTATTTCAGTGAAAGGAGTCAGAAGTTTCCTTGTGCATGTTGGATTCTATAAGAGGTTCATCAAGGATTTGTCCAAGACTTCTAGACCTATGTATAGTCTATTGGAGATGGAGGTGAAGTTTGTGTTTGATGAAAGTTGTGTGAAGGCCTTTGAGTTGCTGAAGAAGAATCTAATAGAAGCTCATATCTTAATTGCTCCTAGTTGAGAGCTACCTTTTGAGCTTATGTGTAATGCTAGTTATATAGTAGTGGATACAGTGTTGTGCCATACAAAATAGAAGGTGTTTGACTCTATTTAATATGCCACCAAGGCCCTCGATTCAACAAAGGAAAATTACACAGTCACACAGAAGGAGATGCTTGCTCTAGTATTTGCCTTCGACAAGTTCAGATCTTACTTAGTAGGTACTCAAGTTATTGTTTACACTGACTATGTTGCATTTAGGTACTTATTTAATAAGAAATATGCAAAGCCAAGGCTTATTAGATGGATCTTGCTACTCCAAGAATTAGATCTGGAAATCAAGGATAGGAAGGGCACTAAGAATCAAATCGCTGACCAATTTTCAAGATTGGAGGAGTCATCTCATGTGGAAAATGAATGATAGATTCGTGAGGAGTTTACTGAGGAGCAATTGTTAGCTTTAGACATTGCGCAAGTGCCTTGGTATGTTGATACTGTGAACCTTCTGCTAAGTGGATTGTTTCCACCTAGTGCTTCTATTTACCAAAAACAAAAGTTGAGACATGATACAAGGTTCTACATATGGGATGAGCCATTCCTATTCAAGCAAGGGCCTAACCATGTAGTGCGATGGTGTATCGATGAAAATGAGGTGAGGCAAGTGCTGGAGAGTTGTCACTCTTCACCATATGGAGGGCACCATGGAGGAGAGTGTATAACATATAAGGTATTGCAGTCGGGTTTCTTTTGGCCAATGTTTTTTTGAAGATGCTGCACTTTTTGTGAAGGGTTGTGATCACTGTCGGATGATGGAAACCATTTCATGATGGCATGAGATACCATTGAGCAATATTCTTGAGGTGGATGGGGGATAGACTTCATGGGCCCTTTTCATGCCTCCAATGGGAATCAGTACATTCTGGTGGCAGTGGACTATGTGTCTAAGTGGGTTGAGGCTGTCACCTTTCCTACTAGCGATGCAAAGTTGTGGTGAAGTTCATCAAGAAGCATATATTCACCAAGTTTTGGAACTCCAAGAGCTATGATTAGCGATGTTGATAAGCAATTCATAAATTATTCAGTGCAAAATTTATTGGCTACGTATGGAGTGCTATCATCCTCAGACTAGCGGTTAAGTAGAGGTGTCAAATCAAGAGGTTAAGCAAATCTTGCAAAAGACTGTGAATGCACAAAAAAATGATTAGGCTGAAAAGTTAGATGATGCATTGTGGGCCTATAGAAAAGCATCTAAGAGACCAAGCGAGACTTCTCCCTATCGCATGGTGTTTGGAAAAAACATGCCATCTTCTAGTGGAATCAGAGCATCAGGCATATTGGGCCATCAAGAAGTTGAATCACTGAATTGGCCAGCAAGAGAAGAATTGCTCAATTTCATGAGCATGAGTAATTGAGGTTTTATGCCTATGAAAAGGCCAAGTTATATAAGGAGAAGACCAAGAAGTGGCATGAAAAGCATATTGTACCTCGTACCTTTGAGCCCAACCAGTTGATGTTGCTTTTTAACTCATGACTAAAGTTATTCCATGGAAAACTTTGGTCAAAGTGGAGTGGACGATTTAAAGTGGTGAGAATGACTCAACATGGGGCGGTAGAGCTAAAGAATAGAGACAAGAGCTCCATGTTTCTAGTGAATGGGCAACGAGTCAAACACTACTTTGACAATGATGTAGATTATGAGCTTCACTCAAATTGAATGACGAGTAAGTCATGAGCTGGGTTGAGCTACGACATTAAACCAGGTACAACACGGGAGGCAACCTTTGAACGCATGTATTAAATAGGAATTTTGTTTTCTTTACATTATTTTCATTCTTAAGAGTTAGTTTTTTTTGTTAATTGTAATAGTTAAAAAAATAGAGAAAACACAAAAGGATGAGTCATGCTATAACCAAAACTAAGGTGTTTGATGGGAGGCAACCCATCGGGTTTGTGTCAATTGGGTGTGTTCTTGAAATTTGCAGGGATCAAGGCTCCGTATTGAAGCCACATCATGGGAGTACCCCATGGATTTCATTTTGTTGGGATCAGCGTTAACAGTGGACTCCATAACAGGAACGCGTCGTGGAGGGAGAGTCTTATTTTTATTTCGGTGAGAATTCAAATTCTTGACAAAAACAAAGGAGGAACGTGGCAGGAGCGTGTCACAGAGTTGTCTCCAATTTTTTATTTCACTGGAAATCAATTTTTTAGTGGAACCAGTGGACTCCATAACAGAGTTGCGCCATGGAGAAGGTAAGTTTATTTTCTTTTCATTAAATCAACGGGTTTTACCCATCTACCCTTTATTAAAACCGACCTAGTTCCTCCTTGAACCCCCAAATCTATTCTAATTTCCCTATTATTTTTCCTAAAACCCCATGATTTCACCCACCCTTTTCTCCCATCACCAAATTTCCAACTCTTCTTTTGTATCGTGGAAGTTGTAGCCCTACGAATTCTTGCTAAGCGCTACATTCTTATCATTACAAGTATGATTTTAGTTCTCCTTTGCTTTCAGTTTTCTCTACTTGCACGAATTGGATGACATCCACCATGAGGGTTGTGTTAGGCTGAATTTTTGTGTGCATTGAGTCACGTTGGATGGTTATATGAGTTTGGGGTCTGAGATTTTGGATTATATATACTATGCGGCTTACATAACTACAATTGTGCTTTCCATGATGGGGTAGTGGTGTAGGGTAATTATTTACTTGCACGAATTGGATGACATCCACCATGAGGGTTGTGTTAGGCTGAATTTTTGTGTGCATTGAGTCATGTTGGATGGTTATATGAGTTTGGGGTCTGAGATTTTGGATTATATATACTATACGGCTTACTTAACTACAATTGTGCTTTCCATGATGGGGTAGTGGTGTAGGGTAATTATTTACTTGTGGGTTGAGAGTGTATTTTGCCACTATCGTGTAATGTAATTGGTTGTATATGCGATTGAACATGTGAGTATTTGGTTGGGGGTTGTACAATTCATGAATTCTTAGCTTGGGTGCATGGTGTGTGTGCTTTCTATGTTTTGTGTGAAGTGTTGCTTAAATGCGAACGATGTGTAGGTTAGTCGGTGATGTGTCAAAATGACTAAAGTGTGATACTCACCTTGTGATGGTTTTAATGTTGGGAAGTCTGAGTACCAACTTTTTTACCATGAGTAGTACACAGGAGTAAGTGTGGGGTGGTTTTTTCTCACCACCCACACCTCTTGATTATTACATGTAGTCCTGGACTGAACTAGGATGGTATGTTATTGTTTTTGCAGGTTAATATGTCCGAAACTCACAGACCTAATAATGAGGTTGCATCCTCAAGCCAAAGAAAAAGAGTTAGGAGTGGGGGTAATGTACCTCCCGCACCAGCAGTACCATGTGGGGAGATATGCTGGTTTGGAGTAAAATAGTAACCATAAAGGGCAAGGTATCGTGGAAGAAGCACACTAAACCTCGTTACTTCTCTGATGTATGCATTGAGAGGAATAGTCCAAATAGGGACTTTTCATGAATTATGAGACATATCTAGGAGCTCCACATCGAGTTTATTTTTACCGAGCTTGAAAAATGTAACTTGCACGTGGTTCGTAAAATCTCCACCAACTAGGCAATAGAGTCGAGGTCTCACTTTTTAAAGGTTCGAGGAGTTGATGTGACCCTCACTTTAGAAGTAGTGAATGAAATATTAGATACTGTAGCTTACATTGATCCCTTGGTATTGACGGGCTTCAATATTTGCCCACCTAACCAGGCCATCTAACATACTCTCTACGGGCCTTAGTCAATGGTTCGGTGGATAAAGATCAACTCAAAGAGGTTTCACCAATCCCTTCTACATGTTCACATGATTAGGAAGGCTTGAGTTTGGTTGAAGATAGTTATGAATTTCTTGATTCCCGGGTTGCACTATGTAAACATCATTCATGATAAAGAGTGCTTGCTATATGATTTGATGTCCAACACTGAACTCAACATTGGTGCAGTATTGATGTCTGCTATAAGGAAGGCCTGTGTGCACATAGAGTGCAGGTATGCCTTTGGGGGCCTTATCACCCGTTCGTATCGTTTTGTAGGTGTACCAGAGGAGAGCCTAGATTATATGGCACCAGTCTTTGTTGTTCCAGTGGACGTGCCCAATATGAAAGGGCCTGATAATGAGTTTGGTCTGCCACTCACCACTACAGAGCGCCAATGACGCGATGAGTTTATTATGGCCCACATGTATGGGATGGAGATGCTGAGGCATAGGAATAGCTGGCGGGCCTCCGTTGTAGAGTAGGTTAGAGAGGTGGACAATAAGTATCCACTAAATGCACATGCAAAAGAAACACTGGGAATTAGGCCAGAGTTCTTTGAGCTCGTGGATGATAATGTACCCACGGATGAGGAGAGGTTGTGGACTGACTCTAATGTTGACTCTGATTGCGACACAGAGGTTGTGGACCCACTGCAGTTCGTAGAGGAGGCCGATGATGGAGATTCCATGGAGGATTGATCAGGGAGTGATTCACCTTACCTTTATACTTGATATTTTTTATTTTTATAGCACTTGGAACAGTGCTTGATTTGATATTGTGGGGTAGGATGTGAATTCATCTTTGATGTATATAGTAGTTTGAACAATAGTAGCTTTGTTTATTTTATTTTTATTTTGGGTTCCTTGGAGTTTGCTTTTGGTTCTTTGAACTAGTATAGTCTCTTTGAACTATACAAAATAGAAAACGATTTTTCTTTTAAGGATAATTTTCATCATTGAGTCTTAGGTATGGTGGTTGTACTAAAGCTTAAATTTTGAAAGGGAAATCTTGTATGAGAGCATGTGGATTAATATATGTGATTGCCTTTAAATTCTTGTATTTGATTCTAATTATTGCAACTTAAGCTTAATTTGAACTTTTGCATGAGCTGAGTGTTGTGCTTGAGGATAAAGCTTACTTCAATTGAACTTGTGCCATGCATGGTGAGACATTGTGTATTTCATGTATTGCATCTTAGTCTAGAACTTGCTCTGCATGTTGTTTAAGTGAAATCGAAAAAATTGCTTTGCTTAGGAAATGATAAAAGACCTCATTTGATATGTTCAGAAATTTTAACCTTATTATATATACTATCACTAGTAGCCCCTTTGAGCTTGTAGCCTTTTTTTTGGTAGCCACATCATTACCCGAATGATTTTATTAAATCCCTAATTATTTGCACCCTGCTTGCCTAAGCACGGTAGCATAGACTAATTGGAATTAGTTGAATTGAAAGTCAAATAGATGGTTTAAGTGTCAATAGGTGACCAATTACAACCGCAAGGTGATGAAAAATCCCCCATTGAAAGAATAAGCCCTATATAAGAAATTGGCAAACAAAATAAAGATTTTGGGGAATTCATGAAATGATGCGAATTACTTGCGACAGGATTGTCAAGAAAGGGATGGAAATAAAGAAAAGGAAATAAAGAGGCGATGAATTCTAAAACTTACATAGTACTTAGGGAACTGTAAGTCACTATTATATAGTTTACCTATCCGTCCCCTAGCCTACCGTACAACCCGTGAAAGTCCTATTTGATTCTTTTCAAAGCATGCTTAATTTATGGAGATATACATAATGGGCAAGCATATGGTTCTATGTGCATACATGTGAATGTTCTTTATGACTGTAAGGTTTGAGTGTTGATGATAAGTCCATACGTAATACTAAATCTTGTGAGTGAATTTGTGGACTACTTTCTTTGCATGAGGGGCACTTGTTTGATGAAAGATTGGTGACATATGATGGCTGGCATGAAGTTTTAATGTTTAAGTAGCTAAAAGTTGTTGAATCAATACTTGAAAGCATGTGGTGTCTATATGTTGACCAAGGCCAAGTGTGAATTAAAACATGTTGATTTTGAATTGATCGAAAGATTTCGGAAAGTAAGGAGCTGAAGCACAAATGCTATTGCTAGTGACTCTAGGTATAGGTAATAGGCACATGAATTAATTGAAGACGAATAAAGCTCTAAGTGTGGGGTGGTGATCTTGGGTGTACTTATATGCCTAGGATCCAAATAACACCCTTACTTTAACTAAGTGTGAGGACAATTTCTTATGTTATTGTTAGTGTTTGAGTCATGCTATTTTATTTTGACTAACCAATATGATTAGTGATTGTAGGATTGGAAATAGAAGAAAAAGGTACAAAAAATGGAAGCACGAAAAGTGGACATGTATCTGATTAATAAAAAAGCAAAGGACAAAGGCTACAGAGAGAAAAGGAAGTCCAAAGTGAGAAAATCAAATGCTATGTATCCTCCCTACATCACGGAGAGAGAATTATTTATTTGTAAACTGATGATATTGAGGTAGAAGACTACATACCCTCTCCACGTCGCGAAGAGGACAAGTTTGATAGAAGCTAATATTAAAAGACCATGGCGTGTCGTGGTCCCTTGTCCTGAATTTCTACCGATTTTCCCGAACTATAAATAGACTTAAATTTTGTTATTTTATTTTATTCTTTTTCTGGTTTTTGGAGAATGATGACTTTGGGAGCTATTTCATTTATTCTTAGGTATCATTCCTAATATTTACTCCATTCGGTTTCTCTTATGTTTATTAAATATTTCAAGATTGAGAATCATCTTATAAGTAACTAAATTCTCTAGTTCTAGGGTTGTGACTACAAGATGATAGTATTATATTATCTTCGATGGATTGATTTTGGTTATTGATACATTCAAACTTACAATTCAATTAAGAAGTGCAAAAGGTCGATGTCAATTTATAGAACTCAATGTGAGTTGAGGTCGATCCCATGAAGAATTTACTTACATAAATAGTTTAACTGTCGCTTTTATTCAAATGTTGTTATTATTTCCTAAAGAAAGTAATTACGAAATGTAAAACAATGGGTTTATTTGTAGTTTTCAAGTAACTAAAGCTTGTTATATTGCTCAGGTTAACACAAGTAACATGATTTTAACTTCAAAGTTGTGATGATAGATGAATGAAGCCAAGGTTGTGTTTCCCATGACTTTAACATTTAGTATTGATTCGTGAACAAGTTTCTATTGATTGTTTCATTGCAAATTTCCAGCGATTTAGGTGCATCTAACACTTCTCAGCCTTATTAGATAACTTCCACTCGAATCCTCTCGGTCTTAGAGTGTCGTCTATATTTACCCTCGCATGTTTGGTGTCATAATCTCTTCTCTTGAACTCGAATTTTCACTCCATACCAACATATTAATTCTACTTTTTCCTAACTATCACTTTTCTCTCGAAGAAGTGGTAGATACATGCAAGTTATAATGCGTGCACTCATTAGAAAGAATATATATTAAATGTATGAATTATATTTTGTGAATAACAATCACACTCTACTTGTTCTGTGAATCTACACTTAGGTTACCGTCATGGTTACCACAACCCTAGTTGTGGTACTTAGCCACTCATGCTTTCAATAGAATAAGCAAAAATAGATGGTGAAGACATTAAAAGATATCACTTATAAAGATTGCGAATTCAAAGAAAGATTGATATTCAAACAAGAAATCCCAAGCTTCAAGTCTTGATCCAAAGTTAATCGATAAAAACCAAAAGTAGAAAATATGAAAAGTAGCCTATCTTCATACAATGACAAGATAATTCAAAAATTAACCCTAATTAATTTAGATAGTCTGTCTAAAAAGAGTCCTACTCGAACTAGGAGTGAATTTTCGAAGCGTTAGACGGAAGACACAACGGCCCATCACGAGCTTAACGGTCCGTGAGGCCTGCCATGGTCTCACACTTAGACTGTGTTAGACTCCTTTTCCTAATGTCTTTCACGAGCTGAAGCATGGTCCATCAAGAAGACCACGCCGTCTGGGTGTCCGTGGTCCTTACTTGGCCATGTCGAAAAGTAGCTCCCCAAGGCCTTCACACTAGTTTATCTTCACGGGCTGCAGGATGGACCGCTAACTTCACCATGGCCCATAAAGGGTCCCGTGTCTTCACTTGGACTTTTTCTCAGTTGGCCTTCTGCATTGCTTCAACTTCACGAACCTTATAATGACCTATAAAGAGGACCACAACCCGTCTGGGGTTTCGTGGTATTTACTTGGAATTTGGTTTACATCACCAAGATTTCCATGCTCACTGTTTCATCTCCACAAGCCTCAGGACGACTCGTTATGAAAGCCATGGCCCGTCTGGGGCTCCGTGGTGTTTCTTTAAGTACATTCCTTTCACGACTCTTTTCCAACTTTCCCGCGCAAGTGTAAACCTATCTAAACATTCAACACACACATATAATCTACATAAATACACTCGAGTTCTTGCAATATTCCTTAGTTTTGAGAATCAAATGTGCCAAGATTTCACGGCACATCAACACCCTTAACTTAGAACCATTACTTATCCTCAAGTGATGCGAAAGAAAGAACACTTGACACTCAACTACCCAAAACATCTTACTAACATGCAGCAGCTATCTCAACTACAACTTGCATCCAAAACCCTCTATCTAACATGCAAGGATCAATGTATGACATCCTATTACTCACAGTTAATCATGCTTATGCTTGTGTCCATTATCAGCTAACATAATTTAACTATTGAATGTAAACATAGTGTCCTCACACCAAATAAGTCCCTCACAAATGACAGTTAGGACTAATTACTACGCTCACACTCCCAAAGAACTTCTAACACTAGAAACAAAAAGATCACAGGCTTGCCTTTGTTTTCTACACTCTATCTATTAAACAACTGGAATAGGATCACTGTAGGACTTTTTAGGCTTGTAACATAGGCTCGGACTAGGGAATGGAATTTTTGGTTTCGTGGGTGACTATTTTACCTTGGTTCTCCAAAGTTTAATTTGTATACAACTTTATATGAGTAATTCCATCCTTTCTCATTTTGGTACATCCCAGCAGCCACACTATTTTATTTTTATATATATACACCTTATTTTCTAATTATTATTATTATTATTATTATTAGTATTATTTTATTTTATTTTATTTTTTGAAAAAAACACTACCATTTTCTTTGAACCATGCACATTATTCCTGATCAAGCGAGTATTTAGACTTTGTGCCTTAGAGCTGACTGAGTGAACCCTCTTTTTACACTTTTCCTTTGTGCTCGGGGTGTGATCACCCTCAACTTATGATTTTGGCTTGAGTTGTGGCACCATGTCTTCGGGAACCCAAGGATACGATATCACACAGGTAAGAACAAAATTAGTTTCAAGTCTCAAATAGGGTTCAAGGGTCATGCTTTTCATTTGGTAGTTTATTTGTGGTTTTAAGTGAGCTTAGAGAAAATGGCCTAATGATAACTTCCTATTAAGTTATTTTCATATTCTAGTAAGACTACACAAACAAGTTCTAGCTTCTGCGTCCAGTGTTATACTTCATGCAAACTTCACACTTACATGACACATGTTTACGCTTTTCAATGTTTTAGTTAACCGATTTATGTTTCAAGCAAGCAATGTTCAACACATGAGTATCTAAGATGTCATACAAAGACCCTAACATTCAGATTTTTAGATTAAGAACATATTTGTTAGTATTTCAGACACAACACAAGTTTAATATTTAGTTGCTGCTAGCAAATGTTTACAACTCTCACAACAAAACGTCAAAAATTTATCAAAACACAAAACAGAGCCAACGTCCATCTATTTTAACATTTTTCGGGCAGGCTGCTCACCTCTCCCTCCCTAAACAAAAAGACTTTGCCCTCAATGTAAAGAAATAAACAAAAATAGAGTTATGAGGAGGGTTCCTACCTATGGCGCACTAGGCGCCGGAAGTTAGAGCAGTGTCAGCACCCTTATCAATGGGTGCACTCTCAGAGACTGGAGCTGCTCGCTGACTGCTATCAACCGGGGCTGGTGTAGTACTACCAGACGCGCCGGCCAACATCACTTCTCACTTATGCTGCTCAAGTGTTGCTGCTTCTCTTGCCATTCTCTTGGATTCCTTTCTGGATTTCTTGAGCTATTTTTTCCCTCTTTAGAGAGGTTTGTTTGCTGATTCTCATCAGAAACCACTTCCTTTTGTTTTCGCTTGCTTGATTTCTTTTTGGGTACATCAGCCCAAATGTCATCAATAGACTGAGTGGTAGGAGGCTCACTGAATAAGCTCAGTAATGAGTCTAGCATAATTGGAGGGGGCACAGTGACTGGCTTCTCGGCCAGTTTTGCAATCTCAGCTTGCATCTCTGCCAACTGTGCCTTGAACTCCACAGCATTTACCGACTCTGCAACGTGTAATTAATTTTGTACATACACTTCAAGACCATACATCCTATCTTTTAGCACTGAAATCTTTTTCCACATCTCATCCTTCACCTGCTTCTCTGCAACTAAAATATCTCTCTGTACTACATGAGGTAGTTTGAGCATAATCTGGTCTACTATGGACCAGGTCTGTCTCTCATATGCCATTAAGCGCTCAAAAGTCACAGTAGGGATGGTGATGAAAACACCTATAGCTTGGGAGGATGAAGCTGGTGGTGGTACTAGTCTGGCATCAGGTTGAGAAGCTGCACGCTTCTCACTACTTCCATTAACTCATGGCATTTCAATTGGTACATGTGGTATTACCGCTAATGGTTCCACCAGTCCAGATTTTGCACCAAAAAAATGGTTGGACACATCTTTTATTTTGGATGCCGCAGTGACCTTGGCTAGCTCGACCCATTTATCCTCTAGTTTATTTGGTGGAATATTAGCCTGCAGACACAGTTTCCCTATTAGACATGGAAAAGGCAAATCTTCTCTCTCATTCAATGCCCTGTCCCGCATCTCTGTGGAAATGATACAACCTACATTCACTGGATAACCAGCCATGAGGCTCAAGGATGCGAGGAAGGGTGACAAAGTATTATCATTTGCTATAGGCCACAACTGTGCACGAACAACAGTCGACCAAACCTTAGCTGGGAATGACAACGACACCTTTGTAATATGCACATGTGTCCATGATACCCATGTTGCAGTCTCCCCCGCTGTAGAAATCAAACCCGCAATCCAACGTATGACCCGCTCCTATGAACTCAGATCATCCATCTCAGGCTCCCTCATCACGGCATGGTGCTTACCTTTAAAAAAGCCAATCGATGATGGTGTTGTGTATTCTAGGCCATGTAGCATCCTGTTTATTGTGGCTTTAGAGATATCCACAGTTTGGCCCTTTACTACTACTGAATTAAGTGGTCCCCATGTGCTAGCGAATGCTTTCTGCCCCCTCTTTGTTGTTTTAGTGTCTACAACAAAATTCATAAGTGTAGCTACCTATGAGGCATAAAATTCTCATGTAAGGTGTTAGGAAAACTCTCTAGGTGGGTTGTTCATCCACTCGAAGTGATGCATTTTGAACACTATGTAGAAATCTAGAAATGCATGGATATCTAGTACTACTACCCTGGCCTCAGGTATAATTGGTCGTCTGCCAAAACCTCCCGTCTTAGACACTATCCCATGCACGAAGAAGTCTTTAGATATGTCTACAGTCTACATACTATGAAAGCACTCAATTATCTATTGCCTCACCACTGTGTGATATTCACGTTGGTGAACGAATTGGACCATCGGTAGCCCGGGGCGGCCATCACCCTCATCTTCTTGAGCTACTTCCTCTTACTCTGCTCTTTCCTCTGGTTGAGGTTCATTTGCACCCTCTTGAGAACCGCTATCAGAGTCCTCACCACTCCTGGACTCACTACCTTCCTCTTCATATTGGGAAGGGGTATGTTGTACTGTAGCTCTCACTATCCGTGACCTAGTAGCTCGAGGAGAGTGATCCTCGATTTTGGTGTTTTTGGACTTTCGAGCTACTAGATGCATTCTCATTTTCAGTTTGAGTCAGTGAAGGTGGTGGTGAGGTATGTGGCGGTGCACTCTTTCGTAGAGTCCCATAGTACATGAAAAACAGTTGTGGGTTAAGAATTGCATAACTGAAATGACGCACTAATGAGTATTCAACTTCCCCTGTGCAGATATAATGTGATGCCTTGCCTTAAGAATGCCATCACCCAATCTATCATTGGGAAGGGCCACATAGTAAAAATGAAAAGCTAAAAGGACTACAAAGAAATAAAAAAAAATATTTTTTGTTTTTTTTAATGGAGGGTAACATGGGTCGTGGTGAGTACCACGGAACGTAGTGTCCCTCGTGAACATGGAACAGTATCCAACATACATCAGTTACCTGTACTGGTTATTGTTCACGGAGGGCTTCACGGTCCATGGAGTGAACCACGAGCCATTTGGGCCCTCGTGAACTTAGCCAGTGTTTAATTCATTCTCCAAGTATGGACTAAGAATGGTTTCACGGCCCGTGTCTCCCTCCACAGTCCGTGAAGCCCCTCGAGTACTGACACTTGGGCAAATTTTTTGGTTACTTTTTCACCCATATGCTCAATATGCCGGATTTCCACAGTTATCAGCACACAACCATAATTTGTTAAGAATTTCGTTCATGGGTCCAATTAATTTTACCAAATCCCATAAATCATTACCCAACTAAGATCAATGTTTTTCTTTTACAAGCATACCTGCATACCCACAACTTCTCTTTTCCTAAATTCGACTTATTTCACTCTCTTAAATCACATGAGCACAATTCAAGTAGCCAATTCAGACTCAAAATCACATCTACATCCTCATACATATCGGACCTTACACAAATTTATCATACCCACAAAATAAAAATCACATATGTAACCTATTTCAACATACCCACAACATACAAACCCTAAAAATCAGTTCATCAAGTTAGAATGTCGAAAATCAAACAAAACTTTGTAGTTTAAACTTGACTATAGACAAGATCACACTTATATCAAGTAGGGAGATGAACTTACTTCAAATTTTTCTTAAATTTTTGCACTAGAGGAAAAAGATGAACTTCAATGTTGATTTCTTAGCAATAGAAGATTAGGGTTTGGAATCTTTGGTTGATTTAGAAGTTATGAGTGATAGGAAACTTTTTAATAGTACTAGGAGACGTTACAAGTGAGAGAAGAGAGAAAGAAATTCGACCTTTGGCACTTGGTTGGATATTTAAAACATTTAAAAGTATTTTAAAGTCGCACGAGTCGGGTTGGGTCAGAGCTTTTCCTGTTGACTTGCCTGTGACGAACCGTGATGGTGCTCGTGAAGAGAACCACGATCCATGTGAGTGATCGTGAAAATCCCTTAGGCGAGAAACTAACCGGGGAGTTCACGAGAGGCTAAATGGTCCGGCTAAGGTCAAACAAACCGTAAACCCTTTCATGAACTTTAATATTCCAATTTCTAGTAGCTCCTTCAAGGAAGCTGGTGACTTAGATGGGCTATGAAGTTCCTCGTGAAGAGCACCATGGCCCGTGAGGATGCCTATGAAGGTAATCCTAATTCCAGCTCCTCATTCTTTTGTCCAACTCTCTCCTACACACACGCACACACTGTGACACTATGAAAACAATGAAAAACATGCAAAACATTAAACAACCTATTATAATTACAATCATGGGTTGCCTCCCAAGCAGCACACAATTTAACGTCGTGGCACGATGAAGGTTACTTTATTACTCAGACTTTATCAAGCTTGCACTCCTCAACTATTTTCATTTCTTCCGGGACTCCCAAGTATGCTTTGACTCACTGGCCATTGTCTTTAAACCTCTCACCTTTGTAATTCTCAAGTTCTATTGCACCCGACTAAAATACATGAGTTACCTTGAATGGCGTAGACCATTTGGATCTCAATGTCCCAGGAAATAGACAAAGCCTTGAGTTGAAGAGTAGCAATTAGTCATCGGGACTGAACTCCTCTTATCAATGTGCTTATCATGATATAGCTTCATCCTTTCCTTATAAAGCACATACCGCTTATAAGCTCTCAATTTGAATTCATCTATTTCATTTATCTGATCTAGTCTCAGGTTCGCTGCTTTATTCCAACTCAAGTTAAACTTCATTAGCGCCCACAGTGGCTTATGTTCCAATTCGACAAACAAATGACATGCCTTTCAAAACACCAACTGATATGGAGACATACCAATGGGTGTCTTGAAAGCTGTCCAATTAGCCCACAGAGCATCATCCAACTTCCTTGCCCAATCTGTTCTATTGGCATTCAGTGTCTTTGCCAATATTGCTTTGATCTCCATATTTGATTCCTTTACTTAACCACTTGTTTGTGGATGATACAGTATTGCTACTTTGTGCTGTTTAACCCCATATTTAGCAAAAAGTATACTGAACACTTTATTACAGTAGTGTGAGCCTCCATCACTGATAAAATAGCTCTAGGTGTGCCAAAGCTTGAGAATATGTTCTTCTTTAGAAAAAAAGCAACATTTTTACCATTATTTTCAGGTAGGGCTACCGCCTCAACCCATTTGGACACATAGCCCACTGCCACCAGGATATACTTTTGCCCATAGGAGCTCAAAAATGGTCCCATAAAATCAATTCCCCACACATCAAAGAATTTCACCTCCAAAATAGGTGTCATTGGCAGTTCATGCCGACGAGAGATGGCTCCTTGCCTCTGACATACATCACAACCCTTGACTAAGTCAACTGAGTCCTGATGGATTGTAGGTCAGTAGTATCCACTCTGGAGTACCATGTGGGCAGTACGTGCACCCCCATGGTGACCGCCTACCGGAGACGAGTGATAGGCCTCTAAGATATTCAATATCTCAGCTTCAGGTACACATTGCCTAATGATGTTGTTAGCACACACCCTGTATAAATATGGCTCACCCAGAAATACTTCCCTATATCATGTAGGATTTTCTTCTTTTGTTGGAATGTCAACCCTTCAAGAATCAACTCACTGATAAGAAAATTAGCAAAGTCAACAACACAAGGAATGAGATCAAGAGTTGTGGCTAATACTTGCTCATCTAGGAATGAGTCATTTATGGCTAACTCAATTTCTTCTTTATTCTCTGCCTCCAACCTAGACATGTGATCAGCCACTTGATTTTCACAACCTCTTTTATCATTGACTTCAAAATTGAATTCTTGAAGTAACAACACTCGGCTTTGCATCTTTCTTCACCATTAAGTATCGTAGTGCTGCATGATCAGTGTGAACTATCACTCTAGTGCCCATCAAGTATGCTCTGAACTTCTCAAATGCATATGCTACAACAAGTAGCTCCTGCTCAGTAATAATGTAATTACATTGTGCTCCATTTAGTGCATTGCTAGCATAGTAGATCAGGTGAAAGATCTTGTTGCGCTTCTACCCTAAAACAACTCCCAAAGCAGTACCACTCACATCACACATCACCTCAAATGGTTCCGACCAATCTGGGTCAATCATCACTTGGTAGAGACAAGCTTTTCTTTCAAGAACTTAAAGGCCTTTAAGCATGCGTCATCAAAGATAAATTTCACCTCTTTCTCCAACAACTTGCGCAAGGGGTGTGCAATTTTTGAGAAATATTTGATGGCCCCTGATAGAATCCTACATGACCCAAAAAACTCCGAATACCTTTTACACAAATAGGTGGAGGCAAATTTTCAATCACCTCAATCTTTGCTTTGTCTACCTCCATTCCATCTGTGACACCTTGTGGCCTAGGACTATGCCTTAGTTAACCATGCAATGGCACTTCTCCCAATTAAGCACCAAGTTAGCCTCTTTCCATCTTTGTAGTGCCCTGCTAAGATTCAACAAACAATCATCAAATATGTCACCTACCACAAATAAATCATCCATGAACACTTCCAAAGTGGCCTCTACCATGTTCGAGAAGATGGACATCACACACCTTTGGAAAGTTGTTGGTGTATTACCCAATCCAAATGGAATGCGTTTGAACACAAAGGTACCATAAAGACAGGTAAATGTGGTTTTCTCTTGATCTTCCGGCACAATTTATATCTGGTTATACCCAAAGTATCAATATAAGAAGAAATATCAACCTTTACTAGCCAAACTATCAAGCATATGATCCATGAACGACATTGGGAAGTGGTCCTTCAACGTCTACTTGTTCTCTAACACCCCAAAAACTAGTAGGATAAACTAGAGCTTGATGTGAGGGTTAGAGTCGTAAATATAACTCCCCATACTTAAAATGAAGGGTTTCGAGTTAGAACGTCAAGGTATGACTCCCCAAGGACCAACCAAGGGTCTTTGAGGAGGACCCTAGAATATGCCCTAAAATAGTAGACTCACGAAGGGAACCACGCCCCGTAGGGGGGCCTATGCCCCGTGGATGAGGGGTCGTGGGTCAGGGTTCCAAAATCAGTGTTGCAGACCACCACCCATGCTTGACTAGCACACCCTGTGGGTCCACCCACGTCCCGTGGGCGTGGTCTCGTGGGTGAGGCAGGATGATGGTCTTAGGCAGTTAAGTGAGGACTTCTTGGAACTTTCTGGAATTAATTAGGGGTTAAGTGGTATCGTTTTAACCTTAATTAGACTACCTATATAAAGAATTTAGACCCCTAAATTCATTGATCCTATTCATTATTTCAATTCACCAAAAGGAACCCAATTCCCTCTAAAAAATCCTCTCTCTAGAAAATGAAGAAGAAAAAGAAGAAAATCAAGCTAGGTCAAGTCAAGACCACTCCATTGATGCAAGCTTTGTGAGGCTTATAATCAAGGTATGATATCTAGGGTGTACCCTTGGGTCGTGACATGTTCAGCTTCGTATATTCCATGAAAAGTCGCCAATCTGTGACTTTGGTCTTTGCGGAATCAACTCATTTTTCGCATTTGCAACCACTGTCATACCACCCTTCTTGGGCACACACTGCATTGGGCTAACCCAATGATTATCAGAAAATTGGTACACCACTCCTGCATCCAACCACTTTATAATTTCCTTTTTGACCACCTCTTCCATTAGTGGGTATAACCTCCTCTGGTGCTTAATACTAGGACTGCAATCCTCCTCAAGTTGGATTTTATGAGTACAAATACCCAGAGGTATTCCAATGATGTCAACAATAGTGCAACCAATCACCCTTTTGAACCTTGTCAAGACTTTGACTACAGCTTGCACCTGTTCATCATTCAGATCTGTAGCCAAAATGACTGGCAATGTGTTATTAGTACCCAAAAAAAACATACCTTAGGTGATTGGGTAACTCTTTCAGGTCTAAGTCTAATTTCTTTGGAGCATAAGAATGTGACCCCATGCATTGCAGAGCATTTAGAGTCTCCACATAATCATCCTGGAAGTCTTCTTCAAAATTCATTATTACAGTTGCCAATGTTTCCATAATGAACCTTTCCTGAATAGCAACTTCTAGATCCTGTTCATCAGTGACATCTATGGCAGACACCACATTCATGTCCTATGGTTGCTTCATAGAGCTACATATTTTAAATTTTATCTCTTCATTATTGAGTCTAAATTTTAGCTCTCCACTCTCAAGATCACCTAAGCTCGACCTGTGGCAAAAAATGGCCTTCCCAATAATATGGGAACCTCAAAATCTACTAATAATCCCAAATTACACCTCCCAAAAAAAGTATAAGCAGTCATTGCGAAATAAAGAACCTAACTTTCTGGTTAGGGCTGATCCCACGAGGAATATGGTTTAGACTTAAACTTAGCTCACAATTATCTCTTTTTAGTCAAACTATTTCCAAGAAAAGTAACAAAAGGGGGGGGGGGGATTTGTAAATAAAGTAACAGCTTGTTGATTTGACTTAATAAGTAACAAGTAAACAAGATTCACAGTTTGAGATATCAATATAAGATGAAAACTAGGGTATATGTGGTCCCCACAAGCTCTTAACGCAGTATTCCTAATAATAGTAATTCTATCCTAGTGTTTGTCATGCAAGGCTAATAGGTTGGGTATCCCTAATTGATTGGTAATCCAAGTAGGGACTTTCTCCTCGCAACTTGGTAAGTTTATGGGTGTGTACTTTACTAACCCTTACCTTTACCCCAGATTAGCCCTCGTGTCAATTGAGTTGGGTATTAACCCTCACGTCAACTGATTAAAGTCAGACTATTAGATAGCAACAAATCCTTAACTAAATCCCCGTTGTTTAATCCTTTTATCATTTATTACCCCCTTAGTAAGGCAAGTAGGAACGAGGTGAGTTCTAACGTTGCACACCGCTAGAAAGACTTTGAAATGAAAAGATTAGCAATACGTGTATAAACACTATTCAAGAATTACTTATTTATTAGTCATACGTTGTTAATTGCTCATGGTTCCCACAACCCTAGTTGTGGATTTAGCTACTCATGCTTGAGAATTCACAATTCATATTGTTGTTAGGAAGAATCATGAACTTACAATCAAAGCAGATGAATACCTAAATCTTGAATTGAAAATCAAAAGCGAATTGCATAAACTAGCTTGCGGAATTAAAGTGCCAAAGTGTATGCAAAATAATTCCCAAAACCAAAAACCAAAAAACCAATAGTCTCCAATGATGTCTAACTCCCAAAAATGGAAATAACAACTAATATTTATAGTAGAAAAATCCTAAACAAAATAGGAAAATGAAATAAAGAAAATTGGTTTAGACGCAGATTTGATTGATAACTCCACGGACCGGGGATTAGCATATGGTCTATGGTCCACCTCCATGGGTCAGCACTTGGAAAATATTTCATACTTCAATTGACGGTCCGTGATTTGGACTATGGTTAGTCCTGTTCTTCCCCATTCAAGTACTGGAACTTCAATTTCCTAAATCAAACGATGGCCATCAATCTACGGTCCGTCAGCCACTCCACAAGGCATTGTTTGCCTCTGTGGTTCCACACTTGATCATAATTCCTTGAACTCACATCCACAATCATTCACCTACAGCCCGTCACTAGACCTACGGTCCTTGGTTGGCTCCATCAACTATTATTGCTGCCATTTTTGTTCTTTTCTATCTCAAGTGCTTCCGAACCTATTTCCTGCAAAATGAGACCAAATACTATCACATATAATAACAAATAGCCCAAGACTCTGTCACAACTCAAGGGTACCCCTAGATGTAACACGGCACATAAAACCCCTAAAGGCTCCATGTAAGCCACTTAGCATATCATAACATAGGCATAGAACAATAAAGAGTAAAACGCATTTCAAGTCCAAAATTTTCATAAAGGAAAACAGAAGTCTAGACTTGTCTCAATTAGCCCTCTATTACGATACTTGAATCAAATAGGGTCACAGCCCTTACAACATAATTCGAAAGTCAAATACAAGAAAAAGGAACTACAAAGATATCATCCGTCCTCGAACCATGAGGACTCACCACAAACAAGGACAAAATAAACAAATCCAAGCTCTAGACACAATGGGGACCACCTTGAGAACCGGTCCCTACACTTGGGGAAAATGGAGGAAAATATGGGTTAGTAAGTATGATAGCCATGCATAAACATCATGAAAACATGCTAAAAAGGATATTTTAGTTGAAAAGCATGCACTTTACCAAGTTTAAGGATCATCATAAATATTAGTGTAAAAGTATAAGTCATAAGCATATTCAATATATAGATCATCATAACACAGTGGAAGCATACCATAAATACTCTCAAAGCATACCTGTGCAATGCATGAATAAGATCCCATAATCCCACCCATGATAAGTAGAGCTTCTTGAGTAACCATAGTTCATAATTCATGTTCTTGTTCATATTTTGTCATCGTGGGAATAAGCCTTAACTGACATAGACCATGTGAGCTAAACATGGAATCCCGTGTTACCCACACCGAAAAGGGTTGTCCTACTTGCCTAAGCTAAGACCATGGTTTGTTAGCTTTTAGGTGGATCCACTAGCTAAAGACCTATGGGGGCACATAGTTATGGGATAAGGAGATTGCTACTAGACACCCAGACTCGACTGAGGTAGAAAGTTTCCATCTCATGAGATATATACTTTGGGAACCTAGACTCAACTACCATAGATGTCATGACCCGAGCCTACACCCTGGACGTGACACAATGTACAAGACTCCGAAGAGCCTTATACAAGCCTCATAGCATTCATAACATAAGACATAAGAAAAATGGTACAAAATTTAAAACTTTTAATCCATACAATTGAAAATCTTTATTTAAAACAGCGGAAGTATAACTTTGTCTCACGTGACCATCTAATACAACTTTAGAATCAAAGATAGGGTCACAGTCCTTCAACATTATGTTCCTGAGCTTGATTTATGTGTTGGTCTTTTGATGATCCTTTTTGTTGCTGTGGTACCTCCCTTTGATGTTGTCCATGCTCCTTAGTATTTTCCTGCTGGCTTTGACTAGAAATTTGTTCTGGAACCCTGGGATTAACCCCAAATGAAAACCTTGAAGATTACGACACTTCATCTTAATCCTGATCAGTAGCTGCTTTCTTTTGTGTTTGTCCTTGGTTTTCTCCACTCCTCAATCGTTCGAATTCACCTAAAACAGAGTTATCAATATTAGCTTTTTGTATTTGAACTTACCTGAGCTTCGGCGATTTTGGTCGACATTTGCTCGCCGGTGATTCTACCATCCAAACTAGTCGAAATCGTTGTAAGATGTTCCCCACCGTGTGGGGAATATTCCCCAGATGTTGAATCCACTCAACATAGCTCCAAGCTTGCTCAATTTTGTACGCATAGGAGTGGTGATTCAAAGCTTAATGTAGAAGAAATATGGGTTAGCACAAATAAGAATTAAGTATGATAGCCATGCAAAAATCATGCTTAAAAAGGACATTTTGGTTGAAAACCATATTATATGTCAAGTTTGAGAAACTTCATGCATCTTTAGTATAAACACATAAGACATAAGCATATTCATCATGTAAGTCATTATAACATAATAGAACCATCATGAAAGTAACCCTAAGTTATACTTGTGCAATGTATGAATGTCATCCCATAATACCATTCATACTAAGTACCACTTTGAGGCCACCATAACATACTTACCATTCTTCATTCTCCTCTTTAGTCAATAATCATAGACAAGGAACATTCACATTTAATAAGGCATGCCAAGGAAAGCAACTCATGATAACATTTCCAAGTTAAGCATTCATCATTACATTAAGCCTTTAAGTCAACATTCTCATTAGCATCATTATGATCACATTCATTTCATTAGACATTAAGACATTAGAGTAACACACCATGACACTCTCAAAGCCTACTCGTGCAATGCATGAATGACATCCCATACTACCACCCACACTTCATAGAACCTCTTGAGTAACCATAGCACGTATCTCACATGATGGGAATAAGCTCTAACCGACATAGACCGTGTGAGCTTAACATGGAATCCAGTGTCTCCCACACCGTAAGGGTTGGTCTAGTTGCCTAAGGTAGAACTGGTAATTTAGCTTAGGTGGATCCAATAGCTAAGACCTATGTGGGCACATAGTTTTAGGGTAAGAAAGATTTTTATTGAAACCCGACCTAACGTGGGGAGAGTTTTCATCTTACCATATCCACTCGGTGCTAAGCTTACATTCCCATAGAGTAGTTCATTCTCATTAACATTATTGTACTTGAGAGTGCTACCACCTTTAGGTCTACCGACCCAAAGTACATTTACACATGAAAGGGCCACCACCATTAGGTTTACTGATTCAAGGTACATTATTATGATAGCTCATTGAATCCTCAAGAAAGGGCCACCACTATTAGGTCTACCAAATCAAGGTTCATCATTACATTAGAATTTCATAGACTCATCATGAAGGGCTACCACTATTAGGTCTACCGGTTCAAGACATAGCCTTAGAATACTTCATTAATCATTTATGAAAGGGCTACCACCATTAGGTCTACCGATTCAAGGTTCATTATTAATTTTATGAAAGGGATACCACCATAGGTTTACCGATTCAATGTTCATTAAGTCAAGATACATTAGTTACACAAGAAGAGGATGCCCTAAGCCTACCAATTCAAGGTACATCAATCAAGATCGCTTTCATTTACACAAAAAGATGATGCCCTAAGCCTACCAATTTAAGATGTATCATTACATTGAAGAAACCTTTCACATATATCATCATCATTCATAAGTGTATAATTGAGAATAACCTTTCAATAATAACACAACTGCATTCTAGACATGATCACATTACTATCATTGAAATCACAAAGCATATACATAAGCATCATGATTATACATCAACCTTCATAATGTTCCCTTCAAGGCCATGCATCACAATTCACCGAAACACCTATAATTAATACAATTTAGGTATTAATAATGACATATTTCAAGTAAATAAACCATGACGAGATTAATTACATAACATTCATCTTACTACCATTCACCCACATCAAAGACATAAATTAGGGTTATGGGGAAATAATGGATTCATGGGGAATTTTATCTTAAAATCACCATAAAACAGTAATTAAACATTAATATAAAACAATTGAATCATTGAAAATGTTTTGAGATGGAATCCATGACCTAGAATGAAAAGCCTTAGTTTTGGAGAATTTCTAACTTTGAAATTGAAGATTCGAGGACTTCATGTATGGAAAGTTAACCATGAGTCAAAACTACCATACCTTAGTTGAAGACTCATTACGAAATTGAGTGGAAAAAAGAACTCTTGTGCTCTAAACCTTGACTTCTTTTTCTCCAATGGAGGTTTCTAGAGAGAATTATTTGGAGAGGAGATGGTTTCTAATTTTTGGGTTTTGTGAATTATGAGTTGTAAAGGGGTAGTTAATATTTTAAAAGGTCTTAAATAGCTCTAAATAATCAAAATAAACCGACCCCTAACTTAACTAATCACCCTAGGAGTTTACCATCTTGCCCCTCCCTTGGCCGCACCTAGGCAGATTCACTGGTGCCGCTCACGCCCCTTGACCCACGGACCGTGAGTGGACTCACGCTTGTCCTGCAGGTACGTGGGTGGGGTCTGCAACCTCACACCTTGGGGTCTTGACCAACGGATTGGTTCCACAGGGCGTGGATGGATCTACGCCCAGTAGGTCCCATCCGTAGGTCCTTAAATTTTGGCGGCTTTTGCCTCTTTGGGGTAGCCTTGGGGTTAGGCTTTAGGGTCCTCCTTAAGGACCCTTGGTCGGTCCTTGGAGAGTCGTACCTTAACGTTTAACCCCTAAACCCATCAACCTAAGCTTGGGAACTCATTTTACAACCTAAAATCCCACATCAAACTCAACAACACACTCGTAAGGCTCTAGTTTCACCTACTAGTTTTTCCGAGGTGTTACATTATCTCCCCCTTAGGAACATTCGTCCTCGAATGACACTTTAAATACTTTACAGAATTAAAGACTCAAAACTAGCAGCCCATCATGCATGAAACATCATAACAATGCACAAAACAAGGAGGAAACATCAACTCCATGTCAAACATACTCAATGCAACACAAGGAAGTATGAACTACATCTACCAACCCATTATGCATGAAAACTTCAACATTTCTCATTTCATTGGAGGAATTTCCTTCTCCAACTTAAATCATGCTCATCATAACATCATGAAGCAAATTATGCTATTACTCTCAAAAGCACATTTAAGCATGTTCAACAATTCATCTCATGAAGTATATAGGCAACCCATACTAAATGCACATCAACATGAGGAACATAAATCATAAAAACTCATTTTATGATTAAACATGAATTCATCTAGAACATGCATAACATAAGGAGACAATGGAAACATATAATCACACATGACGCCAAAACATGAAACATGACATAAGAAACTCTTTGTCTTGAGCTTGAATAGGAATAGAAGGAAGAGAATAAGGATATCAGGATTTCTCATTGGCCCATTGCTTCCCAAGTAGAACCCTTACTAAAACCCTTACTAAAATACTACTCCTCAAAATTTTCATGGAAACAACTTCCATACTCTTCAATTTCTTAACTTGCCGTCTAAGATCCCAATCCGTACTTCTAAACTAGGGAGGTTTTTATTAAGAAACTCTTGCTCACCACAACCTCACCATCACCACTCAAGGTGAGAATTCAAGTCAACCTAAATCATGGCATCAAGAACACTCATCGACCTTTCTATCTAAGCACATCATCTCCCTCTTGGGAGTAAGCCTATACAGACTCTTCTAAGCCTTATTCCTTTCAATTCTAAGGTCGTAGCAAAGCATCACTAAGCCTTCACACCCATCACACAAGATTATTCTAAACCAAGGTGAATAACACTTCTACCCTTCTTAGAGGAGTCTACTCTCTCAATACATCTAGGCATTTCTAAAACACCTATTCATCCAAATCTCTCAAAATACCTCAAAACTCATCATAAATTTCTACCAACAACACACATAACCATAATGCAACCCATTTATACTAAAGAATTTCATCTAAATCTATCATACCAAGACTCGTGTAGTCACATAGCCACAATTGGCATCAATACTAACATTTTCTCCCTTAATCCTTGTAGCATTAGCCCTTCGAGTAGTCGCATCTTGAAGACCATCGGATATGGAATAAGAGAGAGATCTTATAGAGTTAAACTCTATGGCACGACTTGGAGTTGAAAAAAGTGAAGTTTTTCCTAACGTCTTATAGCCTCTCATTCATAAATGTGGTGGGCTTCACACTATGAACAAGAATCTACTAGACGTGGCTTGTGAAACATCATCCTAAAAACCATCCCAACATCGTGTACTTTGATACCATGTTTTTCAGGACCCGAGCCTACACCTCGGACGTGACACAACGTACAACACTCCAAAGAGCCTCATACAAGCCTCATAGCATTCATAATATAAGACATAAGACAAAATGGTACGAAATTTAAAACTTTTAATCCATACAATCGAAAATCTTTATTTAAAACAACGAAAGTCTAACTTTGTCTCACATGGTCATCTAATACAACTTTAGAATCAAAGATAGGGTATAGCCCTTTAACATAGTCCAAAACGTAAAATGACATAAAAAGAAACTAGAAATGACAAATCTCATCCTCGAACCATGAAGACTCACCAACTAGCTTTGGCGAGAATCAATCCAAGCTTTGAGCACTAGAAGTAACTTTAAGATCCGGAACCTACACTTTGTAGAAAAATGTAGAAGAAATATAGGTTAGCACAAATATGTACTAAGTATGATAGCCATGGAAATATCATGCTTAAAAAGGACATTTTGGTTTAAAACCATACTACATGTCAAGTTTGAGAAACTTCATGCATCTTTAGTATAAACACATAAGACATAAGTATATTCATCATGTAAGTCATCAGAACATAATAGAACCATCATGAAAGTAACCCTAAGTTATACTTGTACAATGTATGAATGGCATCCCATAATACCATTCATACTAAGTACCACTTTGAGGCCACCATAGCATACCTACCATTCTTCATTCTACTCTTTAGTCAATAATCATAGAAAAGGAACATTCACATTTAATAAGGCATGACAAGGAAAGCAACTCATGATAACATTTCCAAGTTAAGAATTCATCACTACATTAAGCCTTTAAGTCAACATTCTAATTAGCATCATTATGAGCACATTCATTTCATTAGACATTAAAACATTAGAGAAACACACCATGACACTCTCAAAGCCTACTCATGCAATGCATGAATAACATCTCATACTACCACCCACACTTCATAGAACCTCTTGAGTAACCATAGAACATATCTCACATGATGGGAATAAGACCTAACTGACATAGACCATGTGAGCTTAACATGGAATCCGGTGTCTCCCACACCGTAAGGGTTGGTCTACTTGCCTAAGGTAGAACCGGTAATTTAGCTTAGGTGGATCCACTAGCTAAGACCTATGTAGGCACATAGTTTTGGGATAAGAAAGATGTTCATTAAAACCCGGCCTAACGTGGGGAGAGCTTCCATCTTACCATATCCACTCGGTGCCAAGCTTACATTCCCATAGAGTAATTCATTCTCATTAACATTATTGTACTTGAGAGGGCTACCACCATTAGGTCTACTGACCCCAAGTACATTTACACATGAAAGGGCCACCACAATTAGGTCTAGAGATTTAAGGTACATTATTTGGATAGCTCATTAAATCCTCAAGAATGTGCCACCAACATTAGGTCTACTGAATCAAGGTTCATCATTACATTAGTAGTTCATAGACTCATCATGAAGGGCTACCACCATTAGGTCTACCAGTTCAAGACATAGCCTTAGAATACTTCATTAATCATTTATGAAAGGGCTACCACCATTAGGTCTACCGATTCATGGTTCATTATTCATATCACAAAAGGGATACCACCATTAGGTCTACCGATTCAATGTTAATTAAGTCAAGATACATTATTTACACAAGAAGTGGATGCCCTAAGCCTACCAATTCAAGGTACATCAATCAAGATCACTTTCATTTACACAAGAAGAGGATGCCCTAAGCCTACCAATTCAAGATGTCTCATTACATCGAAGAAACCTTTCACATATATCATTATCATTCCTAAGTGCATAATTGAGAATAACCATTCAATAATAACACAACTGCATTCTAGACATGATCACATTACTTTCATTGAAATCACAAAGCATAGACATAAGCAACATGATTATACATCAATCTTCATAATTTGCTCTTCAAGGCCATGAATCACAATTCACCAACACACCTAGAATTACTACAATTTAGGCATGAATAATGACATAATTCAAGTAAATAAACTATTACAAGATTAATTACATAACGTTCATCTTACTACCATTCACCCACTTCAAAGTCATAAATTAGGGTTATGGGTAAGTCATGGATTCATGGGGGATTTTATCTTAAAATCACCATAAAAAAGTAATTAAACCATAATATAAAACAATTGACTCATTGAAAATGTTTTGAGAAAGAATCCAAGACCTAGAATGAAAACCCTTAGTTTTGGAGAATTTCCAATTTTGATATTGAAGATTCGAGGACTTCATGGACGGAAAGTTAACCATGAGTCAAAACTACCATCCCTTAATTGAATATTCCTCATGAAATTGAGTGGAAAAGATGAACTCTTGAGCTCTAAACCTTGACTTCTTTTTCTCCAATGGAGGTTTCTAGAGAGAATTATTTGGAGAGGAGGTGGTTTCTAATTTTTGGGTTTTGTGAATTATGAGTTGTAAAGGGGTAGTTAATAGTTTAAAAGGTCTTAAATAACTCTAAATAATCAAAATAAACTGATCCCTAACTTAACTAACCACCCTAGTAATTTACCACCTTGCCCCTCCCTTGGCCGCACCTAGGCAGATTCACTGGTGACACTCACGCCCTTTGACCCACGGACCGTGAGTGGACTCACGTCCCGTCCTGTAGGTTTGTGGGTGGGGTCTGAAACTTCACACCTTGGGGTCTTGACCTACAGATTGGTTCCACGGGGTGTGGATGGACCTACACCCAGTAGGTCCCATCCGTAGGTCCTTAAATTTTGGTAGCTTTTGGTTCTTTGGGGCAGCCTTGGGGTTAGGCTTTAGGGTCCTCCTCAAGGACCCTTGGTTGGTCCTTGGGGAGTCGTACCTCGATGTTTAACCCCTAAAACCATTAACCTAAGCTTGGGAACTCATTTTACAACTTAAAATTCCACATCAAACTCAACAACACACTCGTAAGGCTCTAGTTTCAGCTACTAGTTTTTTCAAGGTGTTCCAGTAGAAAGAACCTATTTGGAAAGCTGAACTAAACTAGTGTAAAAGCTTCCATCTCATATTCAGTATCCACTAGGTGCTAAGCATAATTCCCATTGAGTACATATTAAGTTCTTCACTTAAGTTCATATCTGTGGAAGAATGTCTTAACACTCAATCAAACATTATTCATTAGATAGCTCATAGATTCAATAAGTGAGAATAGTCTTTCAACCTTAGAATCATTATAGTGTAAGAAAACCTTTCACATCATATCGTATTCATACATAGGTGTGTAAATGAGAATAACCTTTCAACAACACACAACAAGATCATTATCGTAATCACTTTACTCTCAAAGTGTTCATAAATCATATACATAAATCTCATAATCATGCATAATTCTCATACTTTTCCCTTCAAGGACCATAGACCATATTCAATCAACAGATCTAGAATTACTACATTACACATGGATATAATCATAATTCAAGTAACCTAATCACTACATGCATAACCTCATAACATTCTTCTATAATCAACAAACCCATATCATAAGATCATAATTGAGTAATTTGGCTAATTTCATGGGTTCTTGGGGAATTCAACATAAAAACCATGGGAAATCCTCAATTCATACATAATATATTCTAAATCAATCATTTGAATTGTTTTTTAAAGGAACCCATGAGATTGAAGTCAAACCCTAACTTTTGGGGAAATAACTAATTTTGAAATTGAGTTTGGAGGGACTCCATGGATGAAGAGCTACCATACCTTAGCTATGAATCTCCAAAGAAATCAAGTAGAAATCCTAGCTTCTTGAACCCTACCTGCAACTTCCTTCTTCTTCTGCTTCCTTGAAGTTCTAGAGAAAGAATATTTGGAGAAGATGAACTCTTTGGGTTTTGATTTGGGTTTTGGGAAATAATGAGGTGAATGGGTGTATTTTGACTTAAAATGACTTATATAGGTGTATGAAATATAAGACAAAACGACTTCACTTTGATAGGGCTTAAAAAGGAAATACCCAAAATAGCCCTCACTTTAAGTGAACTGCAAGGGACCACATGGGGCTCCACGAGCTGTCATCATGACCATGAGCCGTGGTCCCATCCATGGTCTTGAGGCAGTGTATAGGCATCTTGTGCCTTTAGCCCACAAGCCCAAGGCACCTTCAAGAGGGGCTCCATGAGCCGTGGTGCAAGCCACGAGCCGTTGTCCATTTTGTGAGCCTTGAGGCAGTGGCTAAGCCACCCTCACTCAAACCTCAACCTTCATGCACCAAGGCATGCCCAAGACCACTCCCACAAGCCGTCTAAGGCTTCACGAGCTGAAGTGGCTCGTGTGGAGGGGCCACTTTTGGGGCTGCCTAAGGAGGCTACTGCCTCCACCTCCACGAGTGGCATCACGACTCGTGGTGACCACCACAACTCATGGTGACCACCACGACTCGTGGTGACCACCACTAGTTGTGAAGGCCCTCGTGGTCATGGGGCAGTGCCTTGGAAAGGCTTGGGCAGCCTTGGCCCTTGCATTGGCCCTTGCCCTTTACCCTTTGCCCTTAGCCCTAACCCTTCTTCCTTGACGTTAACCCTCACGTTTAGCTCTAGTTTTAGCCTACTAAATTTCTGTGTGTTACAGTATCTCCCCCTTGGGAACATTCATCCTTGAATAATGATCTAGACACCTTACGGGAGTAAAGACTCAAGACTTGCAGCCCATCAAGCATGCAACATCAAAATAATGCACAATTTAAAGGAGGAAACATTAACTCCATTTCAAACATAATCAATGCAACACAAGGAAGTAGGAACTACATCTAACAACCCATTAAGCATGAAACTCATCATTTCTCATATTCATAAGAGGAACTACCTTCTCCAACTAAAAGATTGCTCAACACAATACCATGGAGCCAATGTGCAATTACTCTCAAAAGCATACTAAAGCATGTTCAGCATCACATCTCATGAAGTCAAATATTCAACTCATACTAAAGGCATAATAAAATGAGGAACACATAAATCATAAAAACTCATTTTCTTACTAAATATGAATTTCCCAAAAACATGCATAACATAAGGAAATCATGGAAAACACACATAGCACACATGAATCCCCAACTAGAAAAGTCAAAAGGAATTACTTACGTCAAGCATTAATAGGAGTAGAAGGAAAGAGATGAGGATATCGAGACTTCATGTCGACCTCGTCCTCCCAAGTAGCACCCCCAACTAAATAATTTCTCCATAAAAATTTCACGGAAGCTATTTCCTTGTTTCTCAATCTCTTGACTTGCTGGTCTAGGATCTCTATCAAAACCTCTTCATATGAGAGACTTTCATCAACTCCTAGACCTTCTAAGGGAATAATGGATGTCAGATCTCCAATACACTTCTTAAGCATGGAAACATGAAACACCGAATGAACCGGAGCCCTAACCCATGTTTTTTAGATGTGATGATTGAAAGTGGGTTTTGAATCTTGGAAGGTGAATTATGGCATTATGCATGTTCTTATAAAATCTATATAAATGTTTTAAGGATGTTTTGAGAGTAAAGTATCAATAATGATGATGTTGTTGTGTTGTTGAAAGGATTTTTCATATACAAATGAAAGAATGATGGTGAAAATTTTTGTCACATAATAAGGATTCTAAGGTTGAAAGGTCTTCTCACCTAATTTAATCAAAGATAAAGAGCTATCCTAATGACTTAGCTTGCATTGGTTACTGAATGATACCTTTCCATGGATAATGACTAAGCCTGGATTGGCAAGATGACGTGCCCTTCCATGGATAATAAGAACAAGTCAGAATACGACTATTCCATGGGATTTATGCTTAGCACTGAGATGATATTGAAATGGAGGCTCTCTAGTTAGTAGAGGTCATGTTTCTAGATGCAATCTCCTTATCCCTTACCTATGTGCCCCCATAGGATAATTGTTAAGATAGATATTTGCTAGTGGATCGACTTAACCTAGAAGTTCATGGTCCTTACCTTGGTAAGTAGGACAACCCCTTTTCGGTGTGGAGACACCGGGGGATCATGTTATAGCTCACATGGTCTCTATGTCCATTAAGGATAATTCCCACAATAATAATGAACTAAGGTTACTTCTAGAAGTATCTCACATCTGTTCAAAGGTTTTAATGATGTTAGCTTACATTGACCATGTTTTATGACTTATGTTTTCTAACCTTTTTATATCATATTTTAGCTTGGTCATTGCATGTCATGAAATGACCTCTTTTAGGATGAGTTAAATGTTTTATGCATAGCTATCATACTTGGTACATTGTTTTGTACTAACATATACTCTTGCCAACATTTCCCCCAAATATAGGGTCCAATAGTCAGGGTTCTCAGTTTCGTGGTAGTGGTTGATTGCGAGGTTTCCAAGATTTTGTGAGTCCTTATGCTTCAAGGACATATTTTTTCATTATTTTTAGTTCTTTCGTATTTCCAGTTTTGGTCATGATGTATGGGCTAAGCCCCAATTTCATTCTATTGTATTAGATGGCTATTGAGACAAGGTGTTTAGACTTCCACTTTACTTTTATAAAACTTTAGACTTGAAATGTTGTTTTTACTTATTTTGTTCTATTTCTTATGTTATGAATGCTAAGTGGCTTGTATGGGGTCTCTCGGGGTCCTATACGCCATGTTACATCTAGGGTGTACACCTGGGTTATGACAAACTTGGTATCAGAGTACATGGTTTAGAATAGTCCTAGGATGTCTCATAAGCCACGTCGAGTAGAGTGTTGTTCATGAGTGTGAAGCTTGCCATATTTATTAACGAGAGGCTACAAGATGATTAGGAAATTCCACTTCTTCATTACTCTTAAGTCGTGTGATAGAATTTAACTCTATAAGTTCTCTCTCCAAATCATTATACGATTCTCTACAGTATATGGATACTTGAAGAGGTTATGCTAGAAAGAATGTGAGGGAGAATACGAAACAAGAAGCTCCTTCCCAAGCTCCTCAAGTTTCGATCGGTTCTTTGACCGAGCAAGTGACTAATGCGGAGTTTAAGGCTGCTTCTCAAGTATTGACTCAAGCAATGACGGCCCAAGACAATAGGGAGGTTACGGTTCCCGTGAACCCAAATGTGGGTATGGCGGCATCTAGAGTGAGGGACTTCACTAGGATAAATCCTCCAAAGTTTCATGGTTCTAAGGTTGGGGAAGATCCTCAAGAGTTCATTGATGAGGTATACAAGGTGTTGATGATCATGGGAGTGACGCTAGTGGAAAACGAGGAGTTGGTCGCTTATTAACTTAAAGGTGCTTCTCAAACTTGGTTTAACCAATGAATAGAAGGGAGACTAGAAGATGTGGGTCCTCTTGATTGGGAGAAGTTTAAACGCCGCTTTCATTGATAGGTTCTTTTCCCTTGAGATGAGGGAAGCAAAGGTGCTTCAGTTCATCAACCTTCGTCAAGGAAGTATTAGTGTAAGGGAATATGATTTAAAGTCCACACAATTCTCTAAATATGCTCCAACAATGGTTGCCAATACTATGGCAATGATGAGTAAGTTCGTTCTGAATGTGTCTGAAATGGTGGTTAAAGAATGTCGTACCGCCATGCTCATTAATGACATGGACATCTCTCGTCTCATGTTTCATGATCAACAAATCGAAGAGGAGAAACTTAAGGAAAATTCTAGGGAGACAAAGAGGGAAAAAATCGGTGATGGTAATTTCTCTCATGCAAGGTCCAATGGACATGGTCGTTCTAGATTTTGACAAAATGTTTTCCGGTCAAGGTTCCTCCAATGCTCCTACTATGTTCAAAAAAGAAAGGGTGTCTAACCCTAAGCCTCATGGAGGGAATGGTAGTGGATCTTCATTGCCTATGTCTACTTGTACTAGGTGTGGAAAGAAGCACAAAGGTAAGTTCCTACCCAACATGGATGGTTGCTTTGGTTGTGGTAAAAATGGTCATAAGATGAGGGATTACCCAATGCTTACGACTAAAGGAAGAGAGGGCAAGCAAGCTCCTCCTAGTGGTTCTAGTCTATGCACTTCAAACTCGTGGTGAACAAGAGGGTTCTCCCGATATAATTATCAGTATATTGAAAGTCTTCCAACTTGATATTTATGCTTTAGTTGATCCCAATGCTACCTTGTCTTTTGTGACGCCATATATGGCTATGAGGTTTGATATTCTTCCGAATGTGTTGTTAGATCCTTTTTTCGTCTCTACTTCTGTTGGTGATTCTATTGTGGCTAAGAGGTCTATAGAAAGTGTCTCATCTTCTTCTACCATAGAGTTACTCTTGTTGACTTAGTAGAGATTGATATGCTAGATTTTGATATTATCCTTGGCATGGACTGGCTACACTTATGTTATGCTACTATTGATTGTCGAACTCGTGTAGTAAAGTTTCAGTTCCTAAATGAGCCTGCCCTAGAGTGGAAAGGGGGAAATTATATTCCTAGGGGTCAGCTTGTCTCTTGTCTTAAAGCTAGAAAGATGATTTATAAGGGTTGCATTTACCATATAGTAAGGGCGAGGGACATGGATTCCAAAACCCCTACTTTTTAGTCAGTCCCCATTGTTTATAAGTTGCCGAAAGTGTTCCCATATGATTTCTCTGGTATTCCTTTCGAAAGGGTAAAAGACTTCAGTATTGACCTTCTCTTAGATATGCAACCTATTTCTATTTCTCCTTACCGAATGGCTCCGGCAGAATTAAGGGAATTGAATGAACAATTGAAGGATTTGTTGGATAAGGGTTTCATCCGACCGAGTATCTCTCCATGGGGCGCTTCAGTTTTGTTTGTTAGAAAGAAAGATGGTTCTCTTTGTATGTGTATTGACTATCGTTTGTTGAACAAGCTGACCATTAAGAATAAGTATCCTCTTCCAAGGATAGATGATTTATTTGACCGAGCAAGTTATTTCTCTAATATAAACCTTCGGTCAGGTTGTCACCAATTAAGGGTGAAAGAAGATGATATTCTGAAGGCAACTTTTTGAACATGTTATGAACATTATGAGTTTTTGGTAATGTTGTTTGGGTTGACTAATGCTCTGGCGGTGTTTATGGATTTGATGAATAGAGTGTTTAGACAATACCTTGATATGTTCGTAATTGTGTTCATTGATGATATATTGATCTATTCAAGAAGTGAGAATGAGCATATTGATCTTTTGAGGATCATGTTGCAAATTATTAAGGACCAACAACTCTTTGCGAAGTTTCGCAAGTGTGAGTTTTGGCTAAGGTCTGTAGTTTTCCTTATCCATATTTTTTCATGTAAGGGTATTGAGGTAGATCATAAGAAGACGGATGCGGTCAAGAGTTGGCCTAGACCTCTAACTCCTTCAGATATTAGAAGTTTCTTGGGTTTAGCCAATTACTACAGAAGGTTTGTTGAGGGGTTTTCTCTAATTGCCTCTCATTTGACGGCTTTGACTCAAAAGAAGGCTAAGTTCATATGGTCTAAAGTGTGTGAAAAGAGTTTTCAAGAATTGAAGGATAAACGTACTTCCGCTCCAGTGTTGACTTTATCGGAAGGGGTTGATGGTTTTGTTGTTTATTGTGATACCTCTAGAATTGGGTTAGGATGTGTACTTATGCAAAATGGGAAAGTCATTGCCTCTTCCTCAGGGCAACTTAAGATTCATGAGAAGTATTATCCTACCCACGACTTTGAACTAGCGATGGTTGTTTTTGCCTGAAAGATTTGGAGGCATTATCTATATGCTGTGCATGTAGATGTGTTTATCGACCATAAGAGTTTATGATATGTGTTTAATCAAAAGGATCTAAATCTTTGCCAAAGAAGGTTGCTTTAGTTATTGAAGGATTATGATATGAGTGTTCTCTATCACCCGCTAAAGCAAATGTGGTGGCAGATGCTCTTAGTCGATTGTTTATGGGTATTGTTGCTCATAATGAAGAAGAAAAGAATGAGTTGGTTCAAGATGTTCATAGATTGGACCGATTAGGTGTTCCGTTAGTGTACTCTACCAAGGGTGGTGTTATGGTCCACAATGGTTTAGAATCGTCTTTAGTGGAGATGTGAAAGCCAAGCAAGGTCTTGATCCAATTTTGGTTGATTTACTCCCAAGGGAGAGATGGTGTACTTAGATATCAAGGTCATTTGTTTGTTCCAAATTTTTATGACTTGAGGGAAAAAATCTTGTCATAAGCCAATAGTTCGCGGTATTCCATTCACCCGGGAGCCACAGAGATATACCGTGATTTATAAAAGGTATATTGGTTGAATGGGATGAAGAAGGATATTACAAAATTTGTGCTAAGTGTCCTACTTGTCAACAAGTAAAAGTTGAGCATCAGAAATCGGGATGTTATCCCAAGATATTATCATTCGTACTTGGAAGTGGGAAGATTTAAACATGGACTTTATTGTTGGTTTGCCTGGCACCAGGCGACAACATGAATTGATTGGGTTACAGTATATCAAATTACGAAATTGGCTCATTTTATTCCCGTCAAGGTTTCCTATTCAGCGGAGGATTACGTTATGTTGTACTTGAGAGAAATGGTAAAGTTGCATTGAGTGCCTTTGTCTATTATTTCCAATCGAGGCACCCAATTCACTTCTCAGTTTTGGAAGTCTTTTAAAAAGGGCCTTGGTACTGACCATTTTCCATTGATTGAGTTCGCTTGTAATAATAGCTACCACTCAAGTATTGGTATGGCTCCGTTTGAGTCATTCTATGGTAGGAGGTGTAGATCTCGTATAGGTTTGTTTCAGGTGGGTGAGGTGTCCTTAATAGGTCCCGAGTTGGTACATGAGGCCATAGAGAAGGTTCGACTTATTAGAGAAAGGTTGAAAATGGCTCAATGTCGGCAAAAGACATATGTCAATGTAAGAAGAAGAGATCTTGAATTTGATGTTCATGATTGGGTTTACTTGAAAATTTCACCCATAAAGGGTGTAATGAGGTTTGGGAAGAAAGGGAAGCTTAGCCCCCATTATGTAGGCCCATATCAGATTTTGAGATGTGATGGTAAGGTTGCTTATGAACAAGATTTTCCTAATGAGTTGGCATCGGTGCATCCGGGTTTCTATGTCTCTATGTTGAAGAAATGTGTTGGTAATCTGACATCCATATTTCCCTTAGAAGGTTTTGATGAGTCTGAGATTTCGGCTCATTTAGGGCTTTGTTTGATAGTATTAGTGTCCTTAATTGCCTAGTTTATGCTCTAAACTATTGTTAAAGTGTTGATTTGCAGCTATGAAGGCTAAGGAGCAAGGCAAGGACATGACCGGACAAAAAGGAATTAAAAAGCTGAAGAGGTGAAGAAAAGCGATCCTGACGATCGCCAAGACCACCCAACTTTATAGTACATTACTTCTGAGGCAAGATAATTTAGGCGATCAACAGTCTCAATTAGCAAATCATCGATAGGATCAGCGATGAAATGTTATGTCCGCCAAAAAGTACAAGACTATCAGTGAAGCTGAAAGTAGAATGACTATAAAGAGGAACAAAGGGCAGAACGTGGAACCCATCGGCGATCCCGACATAGACCGCCTAAAGTTACAGGGCCTATTAGATGAAAACACGAACCAAGACGGCAATAGATCGGGGAGATTGGCAAATCGCCGACCGATCGGCGAAACCCAACTTTCCTCATTGATTGGCCCCAAAAAGTCAATTTTTGAATCAGTATAAATTGATATTTTGAAAGCAGAGAGAAGGTATAAAAAAAAATTGAGAGACTCATACCTAGAACGAAAAACAATGTTCTTGTTTAGTTTTAAAGCTTTCAAGTAGATATTGGAGTTGGATTTTGTAATTAAAGAAAAGTTTACTCATTCTTAAGTCTTGGAAATCATTACCAAACCATGAAGTATATGTCATGACCCGGAGTCAACCCCTAGGAGAGACACGGTGTACTTGACCCCGAAGGGGTCTCATAGAAGCCTCTAGCATCATCATAACATAAGACATAGAAATAATGCTGAAAAATTTAAAACTTTTACAATAGAAGTCAAACTTCATTTTTCATAATCGAGAATCATAGGAATCTAGACTTTGTCTCATACACCATCTAAAACATAGGAATACAAAGTTTGGGACTTAGCCCTTTACATCAATAAAAGTCTCAACATGAGAAGTACAATAGAAACTAAGAAATGGTTAATCCGTTCTCGAACTTGAGGACTCACCACAACTTGGAGATAAGCAATCCAAGTCTTCTTCAAGAAAGAGAATGTATGTCACCTAGCCGGAACCTACACTTATCAAAATGTAGAAAAAGAAGGGGTTAGCACAAATATGTACCAAGTATGGAAACATGCATAAAATCCTTTAAATATGAGAAAAAGGGACATTCTAGTGAAAAGTATACATTTATCAAGTTTGGAAACCAACATGCATTTTCAATGTTAAAGGTAATCCTTAATCACATGTATACTCACAACATAGTAATATCAACACCTTAGTAACCCCTAAGGAACACTTGTGCAATGTATGGTTGGCATCCCATAATACCAACCATACTAAGTACTCCCTTGAAACTACCTTAGTCATACATATCATCTTTAGACCTCATCATAAGCAATAATCATCAATAAAGAAATAGTCATGTACATTACTTGAACATAAGGAAAGTCATGTATAACACAATCCATTCATTGTACATGCATGCATTCATATCTCATCATAACCTAAAAGAACCACCCTATAACATCCTACTAAGTCTACTTGTGCAATGTGGAAGTGAAGTCCCATAACCCCACTCCTACTAAGTAAACTCACCAAGAAGTCATAGTATAGTTCATGTCTCATTCACTATCTTTATTATATAGGGAAAAGTAGCCATAACAGACATAACCCCACACCGAAAAAAGGTGTCCTAGTTGCCTATGGTAGAACTAAATGTATAGTTATAAGGTGGATCCACTAGCTAAGGTCTTATGTTGGCACTTAGTTATGTGATAGGGAGATTACTTCTAGAAACCCACCCTATTGCATTGGCAGAGGGGCTTCCATCTCATGAGTTCACTTTAGATGACCCAACCTATTGCATTGGCGGAAGGACCTTTACCTCATTGTCCATATCCAATCTGTACTAAGCATTATCTCCCAAATTATACATAATTAGTCATTGAATTGTATTTACATGTGTGAAGGAGTGCTCTACCCTTCATTCAATACAACTCATAAAATTAGCTCATAGACTCATTTAGGTGAGAACTAACTTTGAACCTTAGAATCATCATTAACATGTGATTAAACCTTTCACATTGTTGTTCATAGTGTTTTCATGAGAATTAGCCTTTCAATCAACACAACAACATCAACATCATCCTAGACAAGTCATATATGAACATGTGTAAGGGTAAGGGGAGAATGACCTTTCAACAATACCTCAATTTAAACAATAGTCATAGGATCTTTACCTTTCAAGTGAATCATAAGTTCACATACATCCTTCATCAATCATGAACAATACTTCACAATTTACCCCCTTCAAGGGTCATGAACCAAGTCTCACAATTACACTTAGAAATACTGCTTTAAGCATGAATAGAACAAGATTCAATACCTATATTAACATAGATACAATTCATAGTAATCATCTTGCATCAATACACCCATCATAATTCATAAAATTGGGGTCATGGGGTAGTTCATGGGTTCATGGGGAGTTTTACTATAAAAGTCACCATTAAACATCAAATCATCAATAATATGATGCAATTAACATAATAAAATCATTTTTAAGAAGAACCCATGGTTAGAATGAAAACCCTAGTTTTTGAACACGTTGCCAATTTCAAAATTAGAGTTTGAAGGGCTTCATGGAGAAAAGTGCTCCATGAATCAAGGTTCCCATATCTTAATTGAAGCTTTACCCATGAATTGGAGCTGAGAAGATGGATTCTTGAGCCCTAGCTTCAAGTTCTTGGTGTTCTTCAATGGAGGATCTTCTAGACCGAGAAATATTGAGAAAAGAGAGGATTTGGGAATTATTTGGGTGTTTGATTTTATGACATGAAAATAGGTGAAATTGACTTTAAAATAATATATAAACCACGCCCTAAAATACCCAAAACACCCCCCTACTTAATTGGACTAAAATAGGAAATGATTTAAAAGACCTTCACTAGTTGACCCAGTCCAGGTTCACGGCCATCTTCACGAGCCATGGTGAGGGCCATGACTCGTGTCCTCCTCGTGAAGATTGGAGGAGAAGCTCCTTCATGGTGACACAACTCTCACACATCCAAGGCATCACCACGAGGGGCTCCACGAACCGTTGTTTAGACCACGAGTCGTGGTCCCTCTCGTGGTCCTTGAGGCAGTGGCCTTGCCACTTGAGGACATTGGCTATTTGCCTAAGTAGACTTCACAAGGACCTCCCATGGTTGTGGTCATGACCATGGGCCGTGAAGTTTGAGGCAGAACTAGGAAAAGTGGTGGGCACATTTTTGTGGCTAAGGCATCTTCACAATCCCCCTTCACGTGCCGTGGTGAGGACCACAGATCGTGGTGCCTCTCGTGAAGGGTGAGGCAGCGCACTAAATGGTAGGGGCTTCCTTGGCCTTTGGCCTTGGCTTGGCCCCTTTGCCATGGCACCTACCTCATGGCCTTGACTCTTATTTCCTTATTTTAACTCTAATTGACTTTACTGAAACTCCGGGGAGTCATTTTATGATTTTTAACCTTATGTTTAGGCTCTAGTTTAACCTACCATTTTCTGAAGTGTTACAATATGTATTAGGTATGGAGTTTTCAATTTTTGTGATGATTAGCTGAAACCCCAATCTTGGGGGTTTGACTATGTGATAATTGCCTAAATTTAGCTGATGGGTGTTAGAAATTATTGAATGTTTTCTGAATCGAAATGGGTCTGATTTATTGTTGTTGTTATTTAGCTATATTGAATATTTATTTCATTAGTCATAGTGTTTTGTGCTTTCTTTAGAGAGAAGTCTAAAACCAAGGCGATAAATTAGCACTCGTAGTGACTGGCCTATTGTGGGTTCAGCTCGAGAGAGTGAATCTTAGGTCATGTTCTACCTATCTAGCTCAAGAGAGTAGATGGATTAAGGTTGTGGGCTGGTTTTCATGGTTAGTCTGTTGAGGTTCGAGAGAACCCAATTGAGGCGAGGTAATTGTTCGAGAGAAAGCTGCCTCATCTAGGGTCCATTCTACTCGCGAAGATTTAGTAATTTTTTGTAATTCGCTAACACCCATTTAGCATAATTGGCAGTTGATTGGTCATTCCCCCAAGTACCTCTAAATCATTTTATTGCCCCTGTTATTTGTTTTTTCCGTGATTGCTAATTGATATCAATTTTCCCCATTTGACATTTTTGTCACCCTTTTGACTTATTTAAGAATTTCGATAATTTCTATTCCTACCACCAATTAAATCACATTTTCTACTTTGTAATTAAACTCAAGCATATACTACTCCCTGTGGGTTCGACCCAACTCTTTGTTGTGTTTATACTAATCAACGATCGTTTACACCTATAATCGGATGAGGTGTTTTTGAAACGTTAATCAAAATGGCGCCGTTGCCAAGGAGTGGTGTTGTTTAGAATTCTATTATTAAAGTTGAATCTTGATCTATTTGTGTTGTAGTTGAACCAACTTACCTTTTTGTTGTAAGCTATGGTGATCAGGTGACAAGATGAGTGCGAATGAAAGCACCGTGAACAAACTTTGTCATCAAGATGATGGTGGCGATTGCTTGCAAGCCAATGAATCTCTATTGGGGGGCATAGGTGTTATTCGCCTACTTTCGGTTGAGAACCATGCTGTATTCCATGTGACAAGTACAATGCTACAACTCTTGCAATCTAAAGGCATATTTGGAGGGTTAGATCATGAGATCATGAGCATATTCAGAACTTTGTGGAGATGTGCAGTTCGTTCTTACTCAAGGATATTTCTCAAGATTCAATTCGGTTGTAGTTGTTCCCTTTTTCTCTAATGGGGGAAGCAACCAAATGTCTAGCAGAGCTACCGAGAGACTCTATTCTATCATGAGAGGAGCTGACTGAGGCATTCTACTTGAGGTTCTTTCCACCCTCAAAGATGGTTAAATTGTGTGACAACATCCAAAACTTTAAGCGGATAGAAGGGGAACCAATTCATGAAACTTGACTGAGATTTCGAAAGTTGCTCTTACAATGTCCTACTCATGGGCTGTCGGGTGATGTAATACTTCAGTATTTTTACCGGAGTTCAAACTTAGTGAACAAAGGAGTGTCTAACCAGTTGGCTCGGGGAGGAATAATGTTGCAACCATTTGAAGTAGCCTCGTCACTTCTTGATGAAATGACAAAGATAAATAAGGTGTGGTACACTCAAGAGCACCAAGTTTCACCTTTTAACTTTAGGATGACACAAGAACAACTTGATAAAGAGAAAGAGAGGGATGAGAATATTAGCAAAATGCTTTCCCAAATGGAGTTGTTACAAAAACAGGTGCTAGAAAATGTGGGTAAACCCAAAGAAGTAAGGAGAGTGTTGAGGATTGAGGAGGGTTCTTACCCGAGCTACTTCAAGATGAGTGGGAATCAAGGTTGGAACTCGCATAAGGAAGTAGAGCGAAGACGATACTATCATGTCATGACCAGGGGTACACCCTATATGTAACATGGCGTACTAGACACCGAAGGGCCTAACACAAGCCACTTAGTATATCATAACATAAAGCAATAGAAATGATGCTGGAATTTTAAAACTTTTTTATACAATCGAAGTCTTTATAAAATACAAGCGGAAGTCTATAACACTTTGTCTCAAACCATCTAATACAAATTTGAATAACTCTTGGGACAGAGACAATACAAAAGTCTAAGACATAAAATAAAGACATAAAGGTAATGGTGGCTTTATCCTCGATGCTATGAGGACTCACCAAATCTTCAACTCCTTTGCACTTCTAGAAACCTATCCTCAAGAATGGAACTCAATGTCGCCAAACCCTACATTTGATAAGAATGTAGGCAAGAGTATGTGTTAGTACATAATGTACTAAATATGTTAGTTAGAGTGACATCATAAGATCATAACACAAGGGTTAGCCAACATAAAACATAAGTCATAAGAATAAGAGACAATAACATAATCATAAGCATAATCTCCAACATAGGCATAATATGAGCATAAGTCAACATAAAGCATGATCCAATTACATATCAAATAACACATATTCTTAAGCATAGTCCATACTCGAATCCTCTTAACATAGTAGAAACTTCATAAGTAAGCTTCAAGTTATACTTGTGCAATGCATAAAGGAGACCCCGTAATCCCACCTAGGCTAAGTACCACTTTTAGGCCATCATACCTCTTTATCATATTTAATCTCATCCTTTAGCTTACTTCTCATAGAAAAGGAAGTCTCTCACCTTTAGTCAATCATATCATGGAAGGCAACTATAGCAACAATCCATCTAAACATACACCATACAAGAGAAACACTTCCTAGGTAGCCTTAAGTCATCATGCATATTGATCATCTCTTTGATCTCATATTCAGATCATCATAAAGGACAAGGGAACATCCACCTTTAGTCACACATGAATTGGAAGGGCTTTTAAAGCTACAATCCAAAATAAGCACACATCATACACATAAGACATAAACATAGATCATCATATCATAAAAGGAACATATCATAACTACCCTCAAAACATACTTGTGCCATGCATGAATAAGATCCCATAATTACATCCATGCTAAGTAAAGCTTCTTGAGTAACCATGATTCATAATTTATAATCATATTCTGGTTTTGGGAATTATCCTTAACCGACATAAACCATGTGAGCTTAACATGGAATCCGGTGTCTACCCCACACTGAAAATGGGTTGTTCTACTTGCCTAAGGTAGAACCATACTCTTAGCTTAGGTGGATCCAATAGCTAAGTAATCTATGAGGGCACACAGTTTATGGGATAAGGAGATAGCTACTAGAAACCCGAACTCAACTATGGTAGAAGGTTTCTATCTCATGAGATACATACTTTAGGAACCCGGACTCAACTAGCATAGAAGGAACCCATTTGGAAAGCTGGACTCAACTAAGGTAAAAGCTTTCATTTGGAAGCTGGAGTCAACTAAGGTAAAAGCTTCCATCTCATATTCATATCCACTCGGTGCTAAGCATAATTCCCATTGAGTTCATATTAAGTCTTGACTTAAATTCATATTTATGGAAGAATGTCTTGACACTCAATCAGACATAACTCATACTATAGCTCATTAGATCATGCGTGAGAATAAGCTTTAACCGTCCATGTCTACATATAGATTCATTAGGTGAGACTAGTATTCCAACCTTAGAATCATCATATTGTGAGGAAACTACTCACATCATATCATATTCATGCATAAGTGTGTATATGATGCTAACCTTTCAACAACATTACAACTAGGTCATAAGCATATTCACTTTACTCTCAAAGTTTTCTTAAGCATGTACTAATACTGCATAAAACATGCATACTATCATAACTTGACCTTTCAAGGCCAAAGCTTATATCAAATCAACACATCTAGAATGACTACATTAGACATGGATATAATCATAATTCAAGTAGCTCAATTACTACAAGCCTAATCTCATACTTCTCCTCTTTGAGGTTCAATACTTACTTTCAATCATCACACTTAGGGCTCAAGAACTAGACATGGAAATCAACCTAACTCATGTGATTCTATCACTTCATACATTCTCCATTTATTAGGTAGATTTGGTGGGTAAAGTCCTTCCACCACAACTCTATCTAGTAGTCTACCATTTTCATATAAGCTTCACTCTTAAAGCCTTAACATACATAATTCATCATATTGGTTTGACTCTCAAAGCCCTATTGATAAACAATCATGATTACAAGCCTTAATCTCAAAGCTTTATTTCTTACAATCATCATACATATCTAGATCACAAGACATTCAAGTCACAAGCTTCATCTTTAAGCAATTCTAGTCATAATTCATCATAAAGGTTAAATCTCAAGATTTAATAGTCTTGATCAATCATATATACCTTAATCTAATTCAATTAATGTTTACATGATTCTATTCTTGAACAATTACTATACAAGTCATCAATTCTAGAAGATTAACTCTAAGATTTCAAGTTCTCTTTACAAGGCATAAACCCACATTACTTCAGTTTCATCAATTAGACAAGGATTAACCATGGAAAACATATAATAACATCAATATATCTTGATTCAATACTAAATCAATCATAAACAAGTACTATCAATCAATTGAAATCATACCCAACTACACCCATAATTTTGGAAGGAACACTAACTTGAATTGGGGATTTCATCTTTAAAATTAGGGGAATTCTAGGGGAATCCATGGATGGAAGAATCCATGGATGAATAATCTAACATACCTTCGATATAAAGCCCTCACAAAAGCTTGCAATAATGTTTCGACTATACCCACAAATTTGGAAGGAACCCTAACTTGAATTGGGTTGGGGGAATTCTAGGGGAATCCATGGATGAATAATCTAACATACCTTCGATATAAAGCACTCACAAAAGCTTACAATAATGTTTCAACTACACCCACAAATTTTGAAGGAACCCTAACTTGAATTGGAGATTTCATCTTTACAATTGGGGGAATTATAGGGGACTATATGGATGGAAGAATGCATGGATGAATAATCTAACATACCTTGGATATAAAGCGCTCACAAAAGCTTGCAATAATGCTGCTGCTGCTTCTTCTTCTTCTTCTTCTTCTTACTTGAATTGGGGGAATTATAGGGGACTCCATGGATGGAAGAATCCATGGATGAATAATCTAACATACCTTGGATATAAAGCGCTCACAAAAGCTTGCAATAATCTTCTTATTCTTCTCCTCCTCGAATTGGGGATTTCATCTTTACAATTGGGGGAATTCTAGGGGACTCCATGGATGGAAGAATCCATAGATGAATAATCTAACATACCTTGGATATAAAGCGCTCACAAAAGCTTGCAATAATGTTGCTGCTGCTTAATAATTAATTAAAATAGGAAAGTTACCTTACCTCCCAATCTAACCCACTTATAGGCCAAGACTACCTCACCCACGAGACCACGCCCACGGACCGTGGGTGGTGGCTGCAGGTCCTAGTTTGGGGTTTTGACCAACGATCCCTTCCCACAAAGCGTGGGTCCACTTACCGGGTGTGAGTCCCAACAATAGGTAGGACTGTTTTGGGCAGCTTTTTGGGGCTATTTTAGGGAGGGTCCTCCTCAAAGACCGTTGATTGGTCCTTGGGGGGATTGTACCTTGATGCCCTAGCCCTAAAACCTTCATTCTAAGTACGGAAAATCATATTTACGATTCTAACCCTCACGTCAAACTCTAGTACCCTCACGTAAAGCTCTAGTTTAGCCTACTAGTTTTCCGGGTGTTACAATATCTCCCCCTTGGGAACATTCATCCATGAATGATGATTCTAAACACCTCTTAAAGGAAACAACTCTAGACTAGCATCCCATCATGCATGCAACACATTTAAATGCACACAAGCAAAAGGAGGAACTTCGTCTCCAAGCTAGCTAAACACACTCAATGTAACACAAGGAAGTAGAAACTACATCTAACAACCCAAGATGCAAGAAATTCTCATAACTAGTCATGTTCAAGTAGGAACTACCATCTCCTAGTCATAACATGCTCAACATACACTCATCGAGCCTATATGCAATTTACTCTAAAAAAAAAAGTATTCATTTAAGAAGGAATCATTCAACTTCAAACTAAGACATGCTCATATGTCCATCTCACAAAGTCAACTAGGCAACTCATACTCAATGCACTACAACATGAGGAAATAATGATGCACATAAGTCCTTTCTAACAAGATTTAAGCTTTTTCATGAACATGCATCATATAAGGAAATCATGGCAAAACATCTAAACACGCATGACTCCAAAACATAACACAAACCAAGAGGAACTTATCATCTCAAGCTAAAGGAGGAATAGAAGTAAAATATAAGGATATCGGGACATCTTATTGGCCTCGGCCTCCCAATTAGTAACCTCACCTCAAACCCTCACTACAAAGGTCACCCCTTAACGCTTTCATGGAAGCAACTTTCTTGCTCTTTTATTTCTTAACTCGCAGGTCTAAGATCCTTACCGGTACTTCTAACATAAAGAGGTTCTCATTAACTCCCAACTCTTCTTAAGGAATTTATGAATGTCGGATCTCCAACACCCTTTTATATTCTAGAGACATGGAAAATCAGACACATCGGTGCCACTCATTAAGAAACTCTAGTTCATAAGAAACCTTACCAACCCACCCCACTAAAGATCTCATATGAGCCTACAAAACCGAGACTAAACATCCCAAACTCACTACACCTCTCAAGGTGAGAATTTCAAACCAACCCAAATCATGAACATCAAGAACACTTGACAACCTTGCTATCTAAGCACATCATCTCCCCCTTAGGAGTAAGCATACTATACAAACTCTTATAATCTGATTCTTACCATGACCAACCACACTAACCTACTGTTCGAGTGTCTACGATCATCGATAATATGGTAACCCAACCAAGGGTTGGGGTCGTGTCCCAAGGGAGTGGCAGTGAAAATAGTAGTTAGGCTAGAATTTTGTTCTAGTTAGCTGTAGTTTGAGAAATTATCGAATAAAAACAAAGTAAATTCAAGTGGGTGACACCAAAGTGTCAAATATCAATGGGGATTTGTCACAAGTATAGCTAAACCAACAAAAATAAAGAGAAAGTTCAAGTATGGGGAGAAGTTCTTGGGGTGTGACCGCAATATATATTGATATACATCGTTGGCTACATGCTTTCGATAGGAAATTTGCAAGATAATAGTGACTAGGCAAAGCTTTAGATGGAAATAAGTTCCCTCTCAGGCAACTTATCATGTTTCATATGGGTTCCTCTCGGAAACCCATTAGCCGCATGAAGGCGAGCCTACGCCTTACCCCACTCACTCTCTCGAGCTGAGTGTTAGGATATGGCTATGTCTCACCCTCTTGGGCTGAACCTCATGTCGATCCACTCCTTAGGCCATCAGTCTAGCGGTCGTGGTTTTGCGACCTCTCTCTCGAGCAAGCCAAAAACACATGGGTGGTTTTGTATTTGCAACTACAAACCCATTAAATTAAACCACAGCCACTAGGTGAAATCACCATTAAAATACATATAACCTATTAGCAAGCAAAACCCAACAATAATATCAACACATATTTGCTAAATCACCCCCAAGAATGGGGGTTTTTAGCCACACGTCAAGAAATAAGAAATTATACCTAGTCATTACTTTTAAAATTTATTATTCTCACCAACATAAAATTTATTATTACTTTAAATTTGGTGAATATACATGATAAAGTAGGAATTGATTTGGTGAATATAAATAAGAACTGAGGCAGTAATACTTTTTTGGTTTTTCATAATAAAAAAAAATTCTCTTTCAGTTACATATGAAAATGTTTAAAGCAATTTAATATGAAAAAAGGACAAAATTGGTGGTGTATGTTTGATAATCACTACTTCCAATATGTTTGATTTTATAACTAAATTAATGCACTGAAAATGTGTAATTGCACAAAAGTGAAACAAAACATGAACCATTGATATTGACACACAAGTAAAAATCGACATAGCTTATACAGTGTTACATAATTATTTGCGAGAATACCAAAGGAGTTATGAAATATTTATGGTCTAAGAGCATGAAAATATAGTTGCGAATGATATTGACCAAGGCTCAAAGTAATAATGTTGATTCGTCTTTTCGGTCATATGATTGAGAAATGCAAGTTCAACGTGAAGAGATTGTTAGTGTTGTGTGAGAGGATTATATTAAAGACTAGTACACTACAATTTATGTTCATTTTTTAAAATTAAATTAAAGTTTAATCAATTAAAGTTAGATGAAACAGTTACTAAAGTAGAGAACATATAGCTTTGTAATAATTTACTAAGCGATTTTATAAATTTTTGTTTATTTGATAAGATTGAATAAACAATTGGGACTATTTTAATAGTTTTACAACTTATGAGATTCTTATGTTTATGAGAAAATATACAACACAAAAATCTCATATCGCATGTCCAAACAAAAAGTCAACTTCATCTCATGATTTCATATTATGATATCATATCATGATTTCATATTGCATGGCCAAACAAGCCCTAAAATTGTCGCAACTTGATTGTCATCCATATTTGTCCTCTATTTATTAGGCCTAAATATGAAAAGTAAGTACTAATAAATAAAGAATATACTAATTTAAAATTGAGGATCTTATTGCCACTAAAAAATAGCCTAAGTACACTTCATAGCTATAGTTTGCTACTTACGATTCATAGTTATATGTTACAGGGAAGAGAGTGGTGAGCAAGACTGGGAGAGGAAGGAGAGAGGGCAGAGAATGGGAGAGAAGTGAATTGTATATACATATCGGTTAGATAATTGTATATTATACTTAAGTAATTGTATATTCTGGAGAGAGATTGGGAAAGGGAGGAGAGAGGCGAGCGAGATTGGGAGAGGGGGGAGAGAGGCAAGCGAGAGAGGACAATAATTGGTATAATTCGCATATCGTTTTACAATTCGCATGTACGTTTGCATAATTCACGTGTTTTTGTATAATTGAATAATATAAAGTTTGAAATTATACAAATATAATAAAACTCGAAATAGCGAATTGATACAAACATAATTTATGATTTTTAAACAATTATACAAAATATATTATACAAATTACATTATATAAATTATATTATACAAAATCAAAAAACTACACGTTTATATAAACTGTAAAAAGTTATACACAAAAAAAATGAATGTATATGATGACAAAACTGAAAAACCAAAGGAAATTACATACAAATACAAACAATCATATACAAATACAAATCCAACAAAAAATTGTTAACTACAAATTATACAAATGTGGTAAATTATACATATACAAACGTGGCTAATTATATAAACTCAAAGTCATCCCATGTAATTACTGTATAATGTTAGTCGCGAGTGATAATTATAGCAAACTTTGCTTAACCGCTTAAGTTTCCCTTTAAAATAATCCTAATTTGTTATGACTTGTAATTAGTCTTATTCTAGAAAATATTAAAGAGGACATTATGAGTTGTAGTATAAAAAAACTATTCAAGTGTTAAATACATACGTGGTGTGACATTTTTAATCTGAAGCGAGCGTAAGAGTAGTTTTGGATCAAAGTATTAACGGTGAGGATATTTTAGGACCAAACAATATATTTATTCAATTTTGACCCACTTCCGTACTATATCTAGTATGGAAACTGAACATGATGATTATTTTTCAGACTACTCCACATGTCAAAAAGTAGTTTTCCCTGGAAACAGAACACAAGCATTTTGTATCACAAGTGTTGTGGGCACAAAATTGAAGCAATTCTAGACAAGCTTCATGGTGGTTTACTTATATGTTCTGACTTTTCTTTTTCCGCTGTTTTGGGCACTGCAGAAGGAATACACTTCTCTTTGTCATATTTTGCAATACTGTCCCAACCTACAACTTCTCTACACTCAAGTGTAGGTCAATCAAGAAACAATAGCCGAATCATCACTCTGAATCTGACCCGTTCACCATCCTTTCAAGTGAATCCATGTTCCCAGCTTCTGGGATGGTATGTAACCGAAGCTTTTCAGCATCCTCACTGACAATTATTACACAAGGAAGAAACAAAGACTGATTAGCTAAATTCTACTGTCTCACACCATGATTGCCTAAAATCTTGGAAGAGGTCACTTACTCGGCCACTCCAAATATTTCCTTAACAGTTAAGGAGCTATCCCTTGAGCAGAATTCTGGAAGCTGTTTAACAAATAGAGCAATTGAGGTAAACTCAGAAGCACATCACAGTGAAATTCAAGAGTCCACAGTGGTAAAACTAAATTCTACATCGAGTAGGAATACCCACAAAAATGCAGAGCCACTACAAAAGTTGGATGCAACAACTCAATATTCTAGAAATTACCAAGAAAGTTAGTTCAGATGAATCACTAATCGTAGTTTGACCCAACTGATACTAATAAAATTGCTAAAAGAAAGTGAGTTATTTAGCAATTCTAGGGGAAAATGTGGGAAATATACGTATTTTGAATTTAGGAAAATACAATAAAGTCAAAGTGGTATATTATAGAGTAGAAATACATATTAGGTAACTTCCGAGTTATATAGAAAGCTTTTTCTTTTCTTGTATAAGGGAAAAAATGAAAACCATTCTGTGATCAACCAAAAGGGAATGAAGACTTTTTTGGATAGAGGGAGTACTTCTATATGTGGGTCAGCAACGATCTGCCTTGAATTGGACCTGATGCTAACAAGTTACATTATATCTTCATCCCAGACCGGTGGCAGTTCACACATCCTACTTAAACATAAACGTAGAAATCTTAAGCTTTAAATGACAAAAAACTGGGAAAGCAAGTTGAGATGCAAATGCTAGTGTATCCAGAGTCACTAGTTTGTCTACATCTCATTATGACATTAGATCATTCGGTAAAGATAAAAGCAAGCTTGGAAAGAACCACATTTGAAACTGGAAAATAAGCCAACTGAGGGGGATCTACTTTTCATAGTCAATATAGTGAGGGAAAATATAAAATTGACGGATTCAAAAGGAGGGTAATAAATATGAGAGATGAGGAGAAGATATTCTCTTCTTTTTTGAAACTTGAAATTTGAGGAGAAGCTACTCTTCAAAGTCAAAATCGTAAAGAAAAAAAGAATTACTAAGCACTTTTATTCAAGAATGAAGGGATCTAGATATCAAATAATCAATCACAACCAGAGGAAAAGGAACATCTGAAATCATTCTGATGCAAAATATGTTAATGTAGGATTAGGTCCTCATTTGATAGGGCCCTTACCTCAGAGAGATAATAAATCTTCCCAAAAAGAGTTTGCACAGCAAGTTTTCTCTTCAAACCCTTCTCAGAATAGCCTGATATATCCATAACAACTGGACCTGAAAATTGAGAGACTTGTTTACAATAAATAAACTGTTGAAGAGATAACAAAGTTTTAGCAGATTATGCACACTTTGGGTGTATTTGGTATGAAAGGAAAATGTTTTCCCAGAAAATGTTCTTAGAAAATGTTCTTGGAAAACAAGTGGATTTCTAACTTATTTTCTCATGTTTGGTTGGTGAGTAGAAAATATTTTTTAGTGTTTGGTTGGGTGAATGAAAAACATTTTCTAGAAAATATCTTTTATTTTTGGCTTGAGACTAGAAAACACTCTTTAGGAAAATAATTTCTAACCCGATAATCGATCTAGGACCCAACCCTGATACCTGAACTAGGACACAACCCCGACGACCATTCCAAAATCAAACCCTGAAATATTTTTCAATTTCTTTTTAAAAAAAAAATAAAAATTGAAGGGGTGCTGAGGGTAGGGATGGCATAAAAATTTGAATTTTTTTTTCAAAATTAATTATATTAAAAAATTATTGATTTGGGGGGGGGGGGGGTCGCGGAGTCAGGTATGGGGTGGGGTTAAAAATGAAATATTAAATATTTTTCCAAAATCATTTTTTTGTGGGGAGTAGGGGGTAGTGGTTGGGTGAGGTAAAAAAAAAAATCTTAAAATTGAAATATTCTTAAAAAAAATTTTAAAATTTTTTATTTTTTTTTGTTTTGGGGTAGGGGGCTGGATACTGGTTTGGGGATAGGGGTAAAAATATTTGAAATTTAAAAAATTTACATTTTTTGGACGGGAAGGGTCGGGTACGGAGTATAGGGTAGGCTAAGAAAAAAAATATTGCAATTTAAGTATGAAATAGAGTTTTGGAAATGTTTTCCTTAATTTTTGAAGGAATTCATTTTCCTTAAATTAGAGGAAAATAAGTTGATTTTAAAAACATTTTCCAAAACATTTAAGCCAACCAAACATAAGAAAATTGGAAAACATTTTTTTCGTTCATACCAAACACACCCTATAAGTGTTTATATGGGAGGGGAAAACTCTATTAAGAAAACAACTCAACACCATGATACAAAGTCCTTTCAGCTAAATGATGAAATAACTAACAAATGATGTCAATATTGAGTTGCCTGTTCGACAGATTTTAAACCAAACCTAGATGAACATCCACATTGGAATGAAAATCTTTTTGCCCTTAGGTCCTTGAAATAGTAGATGAAGTCTAGGGCTTTGGTCTAGTGGTAAGTGTGCAACATGTGCTGTGTGGTTTAGGGCGCACTTCACGGGTTCAAATCCTTCTGCAGACAGAAATTAATAGATCTTTTGTTGTTGATGTCCATGTACTTTTGACCAATAGAAAGAACACTAGACCATTGGAACTTGGAAGTGTAGGTTCTCAATCAAGAAGTCCAACCATAAGCCACAAGGTAGCTTCATTTGCTATATAACAACATGAGCTTCTTCCTGATCAATGAGACAGAATATTTTTGCTACTTCTTCCCCATTGGGGTGTGTGCACAGTGTGAGAGGGTGTAAGCAGGCCTTCTCTTTTCACAAGTGTAGATCAGACCTTATTTCTAAACTAGAAGAACATACAACAGATCATTCAAGGAGAGATGGAATGAAGGGCTCACAAGAAATCCAGTAAACCTAACCTTTGTCTTGAACAATTCGACGTGAAATTTCGTTCAGTATTCCAGCTACTTCAGTATCAGTCAGCATTGATGCTTTCCTCAACTGAATTAAATATGCTACTAAATCCGGGCTAAATGGCTTCTCATTCAAGGAGTACCGAATATATTTTCTGAAAATCTCCTCCATATCAAAACCTGTCTGCAAATTTTACATGGTTTAATTCAAGACTCTATAATGATCAATAACAGGCAGATGGAAATTTAGATTAGATATATTAAAAGAAAAGAAAAGAATTGGACATTAGAAAAGGATAAAAAGCAGCAGCCTATCTTAATCACCACTAAAGGCAGATGCCTAATTCAAATATCTAATACCCCTGCCCACCAGTAAAGACAAATCTCTAATTCAAAAATTCAATGCCACAAGCAACGATCAAGTACCTTGAGAAGATGCCAAGTTGTAGGTAGAAGTAGCAGTCACTTTACAAGGGAAGTATATTACTGAAGATATTGAAGAAAAGTTACAGACGCATTGAGCCCAGAAAGAGTTTATCAGTACCGCTAGGGGTAGGAAAAGGTAAAAGGGATTGATTCTACTCTATCATCCTGTTCAATAACTTCCCAGACAGAAATTTCCAGAAGCATTAAGCTTCAAGTCAAAGAAATTTACAACCTCATCACATAAAATAACTAAACAATTTATTGGCTTACTCTGTGTAGCTTTTTGAATTGTAAATATGGCCCCAGCACAGCCTTTTAGCTGATATTAACATACACCCTTAACAGAAAAAAAAATAGAGTAAAAGCTAACTAGAGAGTTAAAAGTAATCCAAATGATTAGCTCCTAGCAGAAGAAGATTGTCAAAAGTGCAAACTAGTTGGTCAGATTCTACAAAAGCTCTCCTAATTAATTCGTGGTCAGACATATCTACATGAAATTATAAGGTAATACAACCCATTTTAGCAAAGGGAGGAAAGAAGGAGAAGGGAAAACATACAACCACAACAATTCTGCTTCAGTCCCAAATAAGTTGTGGTTGACTATATGAATCCTCATCTTTTCATTTAAGCTCATATCACCATAATAACAAATAAATAAAGGTGGAAAAAGACGTGTTATATATATATATATATATATATATATATTTAAGTGATATTAATTGTAATAATAACAATAACAACAACAACAATAATAATAATAAAAGTTCCGTACGAATCATAAATCTATCCTCAACAAGTAGTTATCACCTATATGGATCTTTTTCTTCCATTATTCCCTCTCCATAGCTAAGTCTGATTTGATACCAAGCAATTGCAGATCTTTTGAGACCAATTCCTTCCGTGTAACTTTAGGTCTAGCCCCATCCCCTTTTAACACCTTAACTTACCATAGTTTCACACCTATGGACCAGTGCATCTATAGGTCGACGCAAAATATATCCAAACCATCTCAAGTGACCTTCCCTCTTTTTATTCTCAATGTGTGCTACTTGCACTATTAATAGAATGTGGCCATTTCTAATTCTATCTAATCAATCTTATCATTCGCATCTCCGCAAAACTCATCTTGATATGTTGGACTTTAACAGCCCAATATTCGCTCATGTATAACATAGTCGGTCTTATAGTTGTTCTATAAAGCTTACCTTTCACTTTGAAAGGTATCCTTCTATCACATAACACCATGGTAGCACTTCTCCGTTTCAACCATTAGTTTTAATCTCATGAGTAACATCTTCATCTATCATTCAATTCTCTTGAAATGAGCATAAATATCTAAAATTGTTTTCATTTTGGCACTGCAATCCCATCTAGTCTCACCTCAACTTCATCCTCTCATGTTGACTAAACCTGTAATGCATGTGTTCAGTCTTTATTTCAACTTATCCGAAAAATCTTACTCTATAACATGTTTCTCCATAATTCAAGCTTTTGGTTGACACCCTCGCTAGTCTCGTCAATTAACAAAATATCATTAGCAAATAGCCTACTGGGACATTCTCCTGTATTAAGTTGGTTAGCTCGTCCATAACTATGGCAAACTAGAAGGGACTCAATGTCGATACCTGGTGTAAACCAACTGTTATGGGAAACTACTTTGTATCACCTACCACTGTTTTCATGCTAGTGGCGGCTCTGTCACACATTCATATACTTAACATAGATTCACTTCTTCTCCATCACATATCAAAGGACCTTGTATGGTACTCTATCATATGCTTTCTCTAGATAAATAACCATTATGTGTAGGTCTTTCTTCTCTTTTAGCAAGAGATTTCCATCAATCTTACTAGTAAGAATATAGCCTCTATTGTAGATTTAGCAGACATTAATCCAAATCGGTTCTCTTTCACTCTTGTTGTGTTTCTAAGTCTACACTCTTATCACACTTTCCTAGAGTTCCATGGGAAAAATAATTAAGGGTGACAAAAGAGTTTCAAAATTAAGAAAAAGTGACACAAGTCTTAATAAGTGAAGTTGACAATTTTAAGATTAGTGCTAATGACACTAATTTTAAAACCCCGCAAGTTTTATTGTTTACACAAAAGCCCTATCTTCCCCATCACCTCTCCCTCCCCGTCCCCACCCTTTTGCCGCCACATCCCCTCCCCTTCTACCGTCATCGTCACCACAACCTTCTCCATTTACTCCTTCATCACCTCCACGTCGTTCTTCGTTGTCACTACCAACACCAACACCTCCTTCACCGCCACAGCCAGCCTCTCCTTCACCTCACTTTCTATCAAAAAAATTAAACTATCGAAGTTGTCACAACAACTATACTGAAGTTGTTGTAACAATTTCAACAATTGCTGCAACAATTCAAACAATTGTTGCATTTGCTGCAAAAATTTTAACAATGGCTAAAGTTGTTGCAGCAACTATGATACCTACTGCAACAACTACGATAGTTGCTGCAACAATTATCATAACAACTATTTAGCTGCTGCAGCAATTATCGTAGTTATTGCAACAACTTCAACAGTTGCTGCAATAACTATCACAGTAGCTTAATTTTCTGCAGATTTTCTTCAATGACTTTAAACAAACTTAAAAATTTTCAAAATCAAAGAAAAATAGTTCGTAAAAATAAGGACCAAAAAGAGAAAAAGAAGATTAATCCCATTTGACCAAGTAAATGCCACCAATTTTAATTTAAAGACATGAATGACACCTTCTTCTCATATCTCTTGAGCTTCATCGTATGGCTCATGAGTTTAATACCACGACGGTTCGCAATACTTAGAATATCTCCTTTGTTCTTACAAATCAGAACCAAGATACTATTCCTCCACTCATTGGACATCCTACCACTTCTTAGTATAGCATTGAATAGCTTGGTAAATTGTTCCACTCCTAAACCTCCAAGGCACTTCCAAACCAGTGTTATCAAAAGCAAAAGGTGCAAAAAAGCTCTAAGGTTTATTGGGGCTTTAAGCACAAATAAAGTATGGGCTATAAAGAAAAAGTGAGCAAAGGGAGAAAAATACAAATCTATATGTTTAGACCAAGTATGAATATTGGCAAGGAAACCTTGATGACGAAATTGACGTGCACATTAAGTGAGACGAAGCGCTCAACACGTTTTGAGCCTCGCTTCTGGGCTTTAACTCGTCTTTGATAACACTGTTCCAAACCTCCATAGTAATACTATCTGGGCCACTAGCTTTTCTAATTCATATATTTTCATGGCATTCATTACCTCTGACGTTCTAGTTCTACGAGAATAGCTACAATTTCTATCATTCACAAACGTGTGTATATCGAAAATGTTAATAGTCCAGGTTCGTGTTGAACAATTGATCAAAGTATACCCTTCATGACCATGTAGAGAGAATCACAAGTAATAATCCGCAACTAAGTGCCTATTTGGATTGGCTTTTCACTTATAAGCCAAAAGCCATAAGTTAGAATTTCTAACTTATAGCTTTTGGCTAATATTGATCATTTTAGCTTAAAACCATTCAACTGCTTATAAGCACTTTTAATTTACCCAAACACTCAAGAAATGCTTAAAAACTAGGGGGAAAGGCCTAATATACCCCTCAATTTTGTCATTTAGAGGTGATACACCCTCGTTATGAAAATGGTTCATATATACCTCTATTGTGACACAAATGACTCACATATACCCTTTTCCTCAAACGGGAGTGAAAAAAATAATTTTAAATTAATATTTTATTTAAAAAAATAATCCATGTAGGGGTATATTTGATCTTTTTAACACGTATTATTTTTATTTCTTTGATTCAACAGGTTTATTTGGATGGTCAAATTTATTTTTTCACCAATTTTCTCGTAAAATTTAACATAGATGGCCTAATATTTTTTACAACTACAAAAACTTAAATTAAAATATAGCCGAAAATTAGTTTAAGAGAAAATGGTCTAAAACTCCCCCAACCTATACCCGAAATCCCAACTACACACTCCAACTTCACGGGAGTCCTATTACCCCCCTAAACTTTTTAAAAGTGGAATATATACCCCCTTGAAACGCCATAACCAGTCAAGCGTCAAGTGGGTGAAACACACGCACTTACACCTAAATTTCACCAATTGTTCTTTTTTAAAAAAAAAAAAATTCTCTTCGTCTCCTTCCTTTCTTCAACAATTTTTTTAACCCTAATTTTTTGTGTAAGCTTGATTTGGGGAAAATGTTGAGGGTCTTCCCCCACCTCCGCCTCTCTCTTTATCATCTTTCTCCACCTTCATCATTATCTTTTTCACCCACTAAAAGAACTCTCCACCATTTTCTCTTGAGAATAAAGCTTCAGATTGAAAAGACATCAAAATCATCGTAAATCCAATTTCAATTCCACCACCAAAAGTTTAATTGGGATTTTCTTTGGTTGTTCGTTGTCGAAGCAAAAAGATGTGTGGTTTTTGATGGTTCGTCGGTGTCTTGTTTCTTGTCAACATGTGAGAAGAGAGACACTAAAGAGGTTTTGATTCGGTGAAGTTGCTGCTCCAATGGTGTAGGTGGTCTTGTTATTTTACTGTTGTTTATTGGTCGAAGCTCCGGCTGAAGATCCATTTGGAGCAGTGACAATGGTGGAAAGGGCATGAGAGAAAGAAGAAAGACAACAAATAAATAAAATATATAAATAAAAATACATATATTCATAAAAAATAATTAAAAATAAAATTTTAATAATTTATTTTTGTTGCTCACTCTCTCAAAGAGAGTGAAATACACCACTTTGCCAGATCAGCAATTAGAGAGGTAATAATTTAAGTTTTAAATGGTTTAGGGGGGTGATAGGACCCCAATAAAGTTGAAGTGTGTAGTTGAGATTTCGGGTATAGGTTGGGGGGGTATTTGACCATTTTCTCTTAGTTTAAAATCACAATATAGCCACAAAAAATATTAGTTTTTTCTCTCTTTTTCCATTAATATTTCTATCTTTTATTTCTCATATTTTTACAATAAGAATAAGAAACTCAAATAATGATAATCAAATAAGTAAAAAAATAATTCATGTGTGAAAGATCATATATATCCCTACATGGATTTTTTTAAAATCAAAAAACAATTAAATTTATTTTTTCACCCCCATTAGATGAAAAGGGTATACGTGAGCCACTTTTGTAACTATAGGGGTATATGTGAGCCACTTTTGTAGCGGTAGGGACGTATGTGAGCCATTTCTGTAACAGTAGGTATATTAGCTCTAAATAGCAAAATTGAGGGGTATATAAGACCCTTTTCCCTAAAACTATTTTTTCTTAAAAGAGCTTAAAATACGTCAATCCAAACAGGCACTAACTACAAGATAAGTTTATGACCTAGAATCATATTTTTACTTAGTTATTTTGATTGGTAATTATGACATAGACTAGAAGCTTCTAACTGACAATAGTACAGTACATTAGTTAAACTGTAAGGGGTCGTTTGGTAGAGTGTATAAGAATAATGTAAAATATAGTGTATTAGAAATGCTTGCATTAGTAATGCTTGTATTAGTAATGCTTGCATTAGTTATGATGAGATTTTTTTATGCAATGTTTGGTTTGGTGTACTAAAAATATTATGCATTACATAGTTTTTTTAGAAAAAATATTTGTTTATAAAAATACCCTCAACTATAGTGGAAAGGATGTAAAAAAAGTATTTGAGGGCAATTGTGTCTTTAATAATGTTAATGCATGCATTAGAATCCATTGCATTACTAATGCATAGAAATAGATGGTATTAGTAATCCACTCTTCAATACACAATAGAGTGTATTACTAATACAAGCATTAGTTATGCATAGGTTAGAAAAGTGTACCAAACAAGGTACTAATAATACATCAAGCTAATGCAAGCATTATTTTCTCCAATACACTCTACCAAACGACCCCTAATATTCTTATGCTTAAACCAAAATAATGTTCTAAATCAGTCCAGGCAGGATCTCTGTGTCACAACTAGATAAGACATAACTCTGAATCCAGAACATACAAGGAATAAATGAGATTTTAAAAGATTACTGCTAAAACCAAGGAAAGCTAAATGTTGTACCATGGAGAAGGACTTGATGTCATGTCAAATTAACCTAAAGATAGCAATATGGACAACACATCATACCTTTTGTGCCAGTCCCTTCAAAGCGGAGGGCTCAACATAATCTTTTCCATTCTCAAATAACTCATCGATTGACTTGCATAGCTCAGCATTTTTGTTTACCTAAAAAATTGTACTTGTCAGGCTGTTCATCAAGAAACGCACAATACTTCCCCTTCTACGAAATGACCATATTCTATAATAAGAGAAGTTGATCACATTCACATATTATATTCTTAAGCTATGATATTATGGCAAACACAGAATATCTTCCCAATAGGTAAACTGGTAATAAGAAACTTCAGATTTGCGGTACTATATTCAAGAAGTGTAATATACTTTGAGAAAAGACAAAGATTAGACGTGCATCAGCAAGGCTGGCATTTTATTTCTGTCATCAAAAGGACATTTGGACCAGTTTAGCCAGGTAGATATGGATATTAACCTCTTCCTTTTGAGAAGGAAATGTTTGCATATAATTCTGTTCCTTACCATAGCTTCCAACTTAGTCCTTTCTATTATAATATAATCAACATCTTGCTTCCAAGAAGACACATCAAGGGTTTGACCATATAGACAAGGGTGTACTAATTTTCCAAAAAATAACTAGCTAAAACTCAGAAGACAGTGAGAAGCAACTTAAAATTTGAAGGATAAATGGTGGAAATACAGGTCTACGTATCTTAATAAATATTAAATGTGTTGTAAGGAAAACAGCGATCATATAATTGGATGCGTAAACAAGGGAAGCTGTGATACCAATTTTTTACGCTTCTCCCTGGGTGAATTGAACTTGCGGACGGTTTTGACGAAGGCAATGACAAAAGTGATGCCAAAGTAAGTCAAGGGCACCGCAAGAATCCATGGGAAAGAGCTAGATCCAATCCTAGGGCCAGGAATTGCCTGAGTCACAGAACCGGTGAACTCAACCAGGTCTAATGCTTTCTCTTGTATCCATGGCAGCTCCTCTTCCTCCTCATCTTCCAAAAATTCTTTCCTTTTGTCACTACTGGCATTTGCGCCACTGTCACTCTTTGCTGCTCTAGTCGAAAAGCGAACTGTGGCAGCAGTAGTGTTGCTTCTGTATCTGGGAAAACTCAAAGCTTTATTGTTGGGAGGAGATAGGGTTGGGACGCATAGGGTTGTGGAGGCTACATGGGGATGAGAGAAACTGTGAACTGTACAAGCAGACGCAGCCATGGGAGACACCGTTAGTCTTACCAGTGATTGTTGTTAAGTTGAGGAGACAGTGGCGCCACCCTGACCCAGCCGGCAGGAACCACAAAAATTAGAATAGGTTTGGGCCTTTCCGGAGGCTATGGGCTGGGCTAATCTTATAAGAAAAATTACTTATATACCCATATTTATTTTTCATAATTACCATTATTCCCTACAATTCTAAAATATTTTCAAAATCTATTATTTTACTATCAAACCCAAACTTCCGGATATATAACCTTACACTTCTAAAATTGTTTCTCTTAATTAATTTACTTTATTAATCTCTCCCTATTTTCACTCCACAATCTTATCAGTTAATTCTTTCCTTACAATTTGAAATTTAAAATCGTTCTCTCTCCAGTCAAATAACATCTTCTTTATTTCTCTCCATTCATCCTTGTTTTTTTCAATCATCTATTTACTGATACTTATGGATGATGTTTCTTCTTTTAGTATTAGTATTACCAAATTAGTTTCAACTACTCAAGATATTGTACATCGTGTCTTTGATTCTAACGATGAGGATATTATTGGAAATAGATCTAAACAAAGAAATGATCCATTATTCATGAAGAATCTTGAGTCGGGGAAGGCAAAATCCAAGAAAAATGCATCTCCACGCCCTTCTTTACCAAAGTTACAGATTCTCAATGTATCTTGTTTATTTTGTTTCTTAAATTAGCCTTTGTTAGTGGTATGAAATTTTTGATACATCAATGCTACAATAGATTATGTTTTATGCAATGTATCATGTATATATTTATTACATTGATACATAACCCTAATATTGTTGAATATTCGACTAGTGAGTTTCATGTTCAATACTTATGTACTTGATACATAAGTAATGCCTAAACCATAATGTACTATAACTGATATATATTAGTGACTAATGTGTATCACACGTATCTGATACACATTAATGGTCATGATACATTTATACAAATTACAGCTAAATACTCATTCTTTGGTAATGATACATTCATACAAACTAACACTATATGTATATGATACTTAATATTTATCACACAATAATGTTTCAATATAAAACCAAACACTTTACCATCAATGTTTACTTCTCTAATGTATCTGTAGGATTGCAGTATGTAGCAATTTACTAAATATTTTAGGAATAATAATGTATCATGAGTAATTTATCTATCTCGAAGAAATAAATCAAAAAAACTTTGGTTATGATACATTCATACAAATTAACTGATACGTAATAACTACCACACAATAATATATCGATCTAAAACCAAACATCTTATGAGCAACCTTTACTACTTTAATGTGTCAGGTAACTAATTAGTGAACTAATTATGTATATATACATTTGTACAACAATAACATTCAATACAACAATTGGAAGAGATTGATTGCCAACCCTTCAATGAAGCAGGATATGTTGTTTCCGCAACCTGCTCAATCAAGTGATGCTTTCCATCAAATTTTGAATGGACTTGCTCGTAAACTGCCATACGACAGGAGTGTCTACTTGATGCCGGGAGAGAAAATCTTAAACTGGTTGGTGACTTAAAACCTTGGTAAGCTCCTTCTTTCTCTTCAAAATAAGATCAAGCTCTTTGTTGCAACATTTATATGTGCAAACTATGAAATCCACAAAACTTGTTTCTATTATTTCTTGGAATTTAGTGTTAACTAGTATTTTTTTGGCCATAGATACAAGTTCAATCATAAGGTCTATCTAAAAGTTTACTATGTCAAGTAAGGATCCTTGCATCATGCATTTCATCACATAATAGTCATGGCAGTTTTCAAGGTTAAGGTCAACCAACCAAAATTCTCTTTGTCCTGCTCTCTTTATCAATTTTTGTGTAGTACGATGGAGAAGTACCTCCCACACATACAAATACGACCAAAGAGATCAATGAGCCATAATTGAGAATATCTCTCACTACTCTTCTTCCAAGTTCTTCATAATCTCATCGATCTCCAACTCAGCTGCAATGGCGGATTTGAGATTCACAAATGAAATTGTTTATCCAACAATATTTCCATCACTTTTGTAACATTCATAACTCACCTCGCTTACCCAAATTCCTCAACAAAATCGATATATTCATGTTGTATCAACCACTTTGGTTGAGTAATTTGGAGTTTTTCACGATTTTGGATTGATGGAGAAGATGAAAAATTGAATTTTTAATTTTGTGAATCTATTACAAATTGGAATGGATTGATATCAATCAGTTTTGCATGAATCGGTGGAATTAAAATCCAGTTTACCTTAATATTCCATATTAAGTGCAACATACACATATATAATGTATCACAATTAATGTATCTGGATAGCCAGTTATGTATTGGGATGACTGATATTTTAAGAGATTTTTGTAAAATAGAAAAGAGTAGGGATATGATGTAATTTAGGTCCTATACTTTTGAATTTATGTAAGTTATACATTCTTATAACCACAGTTACACCACGTGTACAATGTCGTGGTATTGATTCTTTTTGTCCAAGTCCTTTAAAAATATTCTTCCTTTCATAACACAAAATTTTACCCACACTATTTTAGTGTAAATCAATACTTCAACTCACTGTACTAAAGCCTTATTTATTTGTACTTATTAAAGGTCTAAATCGGAATTGTTTAGATATTAGGCTATTAAGTACATTTATTTTTTCTACTTTAAAATCTCTTAGGCCTCATTTGTTTTCATTAAGATTAAGACGCCAACATATAAATATTAAGATGTGCATTAAGATATTAACGTCTAGATTTGAATACATATATGAATATTAAGACGTGGTCTCTACATCATTTATTGGATTAAGGTGCAAAACAACTTCCTAAATATTATTATGAAAAAAATTATTGGATTAAAGTTCAAAGCAACTATAAGCATTAACATTTTATTAGATATAAATCCATATATTAATTTGGACTATATTAAATTCAAGAAAATAGTTCAGGTTATGTGGCAATCCAAGTCAAATTAAATGAGTCACTAGAATCAATAACAAATGCCAAAGCTATGTGGCAATCCAAGTCAAATTAAATGAACCACTAGAACGATGCCACTTGCCAGCGTTATGTCGCAAACCTAGTCAAATTAAATGAGCCACTAGAACAATGTCACTTGTCAAAGTTATGTGGCAATCCAAGTCAAATTAAATAAGACACTAAAATTATGTCAAATGTCAAAGTTATGTGGCAATCCAAGTCAAATTAAATGAGCCATAGAATCATGACACAAGCTAAAATTATGTGGCAATCCAAGCCAAATTAAATAAGCTACTAGAATCATGTCACATGTCAAAGTTATGTGGCAATCTAAGTCAAATTAAATGAGCCACTAGAAAAATGTCACTTGTTAAAGTTATGTGACAATTCAAGTCAAATTAAATAAGTCACTTAAATCATGTCAAGTGTCAAAGTTATGTGGAAATTCAAGTCAAATTAAGTGAGCCACCAAAATCATGACACGTGCTAAAGTTATGTGGCAATCCAAGCAAAATTAAATAAGTCACTAGAATCATGCCACACATCAAAGTTATTTGGCAATCCAAGTCAAATTAAATGAGTCACTAGAACAACGCCACGTGTATATTTGACATGTTCAAACCAATCAAATCAAAGCTTTTCATCAGAATAATGTGATTAGCCGGTTCAAATTGACCAATCAAATCACATAGGTACACCACTCTGTACTACTATAAATAGGGGTTCACATCATTCTCAGATAGGGGAGTTTTCAAGAACAAGAAGCAAGAAGAGAGCTATGGATCAAAAACATATTATCTACAAGTTACAAATTCAGACAATCAAGTTCAAAGTTCAAGTTCAAGATCAAGAACAACGACAAATATCAAGATGTCCAAGATCAAGTTATTCGTTCATATTCATTATTCGTCATAACCATACAAGTATTTGTGACGAATAATTCAAATCCAAGTTCGAAGACGAAGATTCAAGATCAAGATACTCAAGCCCTTGACTCTAAATCAAATTTAAGTCCAACATATTTCATAGTATTTGAAGATTGAGAGGATTGTAATAGAGATTGTAAAACACACTACATTTTGAAATCAAATACTACACTTTGTTACTCCAATTTTCATGTCTTGATTATTTATTTATTTTTGGCTCAAAAATTTGTTGTTTACAAATTTTGACATCCCTGATGGGACAATCTCAACCTCTCATCTCTTTACATTGATCATTAAATTTCAAGTACACTAAAATGGTATCTAATAAGTTTGACTCCAAGTCTATTGTTGCTAAGATTGTCGATTTCAAGTTTTTTACTGAGGTGGAGAACATATTGGATGCAACTATTGATAGTTTGGGACCTATCACTAGGCACAAACAAACTTTCTAGGACAACAAGCACTTCAAGTGTCATCCACATCAGTCATATTTTGGATCTTCCATCTTCAAAGGGGAGGGATTATTTCCAAAATGAATTAGTAAAAGGAGAGAATATAGCTGAGGTTGTTGAAAAGACATTGGCCCGAATCAGTCCATTTTGTACCATAGATCCCACTATTCAAGATAAAGATGAAGTCATGGTCGTTGTTGACACCCAATTTTGGACCTCCATAATATAAATTAATCATCGAGCTTCTTAAAATTCCAAACTATTTGAAATAATTGACTTTATAAAATTAAAAATATTTCCAAGTTAGTTTTATGTAATTTTGTCACTTTTTGGAATTTTTAAATTATATATATATATATATATTAATTAGCATATTTTATAAATATTCGAAAATCATCGAAAAAAGATTTTGTTTTAATTAAATATTTGGTTAATTAGTTTAGTTATATAATAGTTTATATTTTTAAATCATTTGGTTTATAATTAAGTTAATTATTTCATTTCGTTAAGTTTAAGAAGCTCCTTAATTAATTTTATTTAAATTCATCTTAGATTTTAGCCGAGTTTGCAAATTAAATTCAATTCGGCTATATTGTGAATTCTATATGGCTATAATTGCAATCCATTTAGCCATTTTGAATTTGCAAATTTTACCCTTTCTATTACAAATTTTCACTACCATTTTGCCCCACCCTAAACCATTTGGGACAAGACCATTCTTGGGTCATTTTCTCCTAGCAACCAGCAGCCCATTATTCTTAATTACAATTTCAATAACCCAGGCCCATTCCCAATACAAAAGACCTATCCAATACAACAATACAATACACCAACATCGCATACCAGCGACCCCACTTCACTTCGTTCTTCTTCTTCCAGCTGAGAACAAACCTAGAAGCGCGAAGAAACCCAGCAAACTCCAGAGTCATAATCCCTTATAGGACACATAGAATTTCGAAATCTTTATCCCGACTAGAGTCAATAAAAGAGAATGATACCTAGTCTACTTATTAGACATATAATCCCTTATATGGACAATAGGAGCTTGGAGAAGAACCCCTTGCTCCACATTGTCTTCCTCATTCTTTTCAACATGAGCCTTGAAGTAGTCATATCCTGAAAAACCATAGGGCACACATTAGGAGGAAGACCTAATAAAGCTAAGCTCTAGGGCACAACTTAGAGAATAAAGAAGTGAAGTTTCCTAATATTCGATAGCCTCCTATTCATAAAACGTGGTGCGCTTCATATTTATGAACAAGACTCTACTAGATGTGGTTTGAGACATCCTAAAAACCATCCCGAAAACCTTATGCTCTGATACCACGAGTATCCCCTAGACGTAACAGGAAGTACTTGACCACGAAGGGGTCGCATACAAGCCTCATAACATAACTTGAACATAAGAGCATAGGAAAATAGTGCGGAATTTAAAACTTTTCTTTACAATCGAAGTCTCTTATAAAAAATGAAAGAGAATCTATGACACTATGTCTCAAACCATCTATAACACTTGGATTATAACTCTTGAAATACAATCTTAGGGACATAGCCCTTACATAAGTCTAAAACGTAAAATTAAAGACATAAGGGATATATGGTTGAGCCCTCGAATACAATGAGGGATTACCAATCTTTTTCTTCTTGATTTACTTGAGTCCTAGCCACGTAGATGGATTCTGATATTTCCAAAGCCTACACTTATAAAAATGTAGAAAGATGGGGTTAGCACAAAAAGTACTAAGTATGGAAGCCATGCACAAAAACCTTAAAACATGCATAAAAAGAGACATTTCATTTGAAATCATGCTATATGCCATTTTTTAACATCGAATGCAACCCATAAGGCAACTCACATACATTTCATCATAACATGAGAGATATCATTATAATAAAAAGCATAGTCTCCAACATCAACACAATACATATCCCAGTCTTCACAATACATAGCCTCCTATTATAACATAATACAAAGTCAAATACCAAGATCATCTCATCATAGAGTGATCATGCAACCCCTAAGAAACACTTGTGCAATGTATGATTGACATCCCATAATATCAACCCTACTAAGTAATCCTTTAAAGCTACTTTAATCTTATATTTCATCCTTAGACCTCATCATAAGCAATAGCACCCATAAATAAGGAAATAGTCATGTACATTACTTGAATTATAAGGAACGTCATTCATAACTACAATCTATTCAACATACATGCATACATTCAAATCTTATCATAACATAAAGGAACCATCCCATGACATCCTACCAAGTCTACTTGTGCAATGTGGAAGTGAAGTCCCAAACCCCCACTCCTACTAAGTAAAACTCACCAAGAAATCATAGTATAGTTCATGTCTTATTCATTATCTTTATTATATAGGGAAAAGTAGCCATAACCGACATAGACCATGTGAGCTACATGGAATCTGGTGTCGTGTAACCCCACACCGAAAACAGGTGTCCTACTTGCCTAAGGTAGAAATAAATGTATAGCTATAAGGTGGATCCACTAGCTAAAGGCCTATGTGGGTACATAGTTAAGGGATAGGGAGATTTTTCCTAGAAATCTGACCTATTGCTTTGGCAGAGGAGCTTCCATTTCATGAGTTTAATTTAGATGACCCGACCTATTGCATTGACAGAAGGGCCTTTACCTCATTTTCCATATCCACTCGGTCCTAAGCATTATTTCCCAATTTATACATGATTAGTCTTGAATTGGATTTACATGTTTGAAGGGGTATTTTACCCTTCGTTCAACCCAATTCATAAAATAGCTCATAGATTCAATTAGGTGAGAATGAACTTTCAACCTTAGAATCATCATTAGTATGTGATAATAACTTTCACACCAAGATCATATGTTCTCATGAGAATGGGCTTTCAATCAACACAATAGGATCATCATGGTCATGTACATTTCATGCATAATAATGTGTAAAGGTGTATATGAGAATTACACTTTCAATTAACACCATTGATACATCATAATCATGCTTATGCATGGAGTGTGTGTGTATAATTGTCCTTGAAATGACACAACAACAACATTATCATCATAGACACTTCCCTCTCAAAGTGTTCATAAGTATGTATATAATATCATAATCATGCATCATTCACATATATTGCATTCAAGGATCATAGACCATGTAAATCAACACATCTAACATTTATCATAATAGACATGTATATAATCATAACTCAAATAGTTAATTCATTTGCATGTATAAGCTCATATATTCACATTGTAGGTCATGTGGGTAAAGTCCTTCCACAATAGTACCTTATACAATTCAACATGCATAATAGCTTTCTTCTTTAAAGCCTCAATATTCATAGTTCATTTCCTTTAGCTTTTACCTTTAAAGCCTTAGGAGTCATCTTCATATTATGAGCATTACTCTCTAGCAACACCTCACATGGTCATCAGGTAAACCTAATTCTCAAGGTAGACTAACCGCATGCTTCATTCTTACTCAATTATAGTCATATAGCATCAAGTAAACTAAATCTCAGTACTACTCAACATGATTCATCATGCAAGACCTAATCAAGTTCATTCATGTCTACAAGATTCACTCATAAGCAATTCATGTTTAGGTGATCTAATCTAAGGCAATTCATCAAGAAGTTCAGCAATTTTAGAAGGTCACATCTAAGCCCTCAATTTGCCTCTTTCATGACATAACCCTAGGCTATATCAATTTAACCCTAGAATCTTAGGTCAATCAAGAATACATGTAGATATACACTAACATCAAGTAATTTCGTCATAATCAACCCACCTTCAATCAATTGTATCAACTTCCAACAACATTCATAATGTAGAAAAAAGTCATAGCTAGGATTGGGAAAAACTCATGGATTCATTTGGAATTCAAGTTAAACTCATCTAAAATAAGTAGTATCATCAATAACAAACATGATTCAATCTTTAAATACAACTTTGAAAGGAATCCATGGGTTTGAGTTGAAACCCTAGCTATTTGAAGATTTCTAGAATCAAATTAAAAGCTTTTGAAGGGGCTCCTTGGGTGATAGCTTCCCAAGGATGAAGAACTCCCATACATTAGGTGTAGAATCCCACCAAATTCATATTGAAAAGCTCCCATATTCAAGCCCTAGTTGATCTCTTTCTTGGTCTTCAATGGAGGTGCTAGAGAGAAGATTCTTGGAGGGAAGGGAAGTTGGGTTTTGGTTTGGGGTCTTGGGTTATAATGAATTAATGAGGTGTTTAATGGCATAAAATAGTTTTTATATATATATATATATATATATATATATGTATGTATAATTGCTATATTAAATGACCCCTACTCAAAACAACTAAAAAAAAGAATTACCTAAACTAACCCACCTAAGGCCGAGTCTAGGCAGTCTACAGGTGCAAACCAGGAGACCCCCAACCACGGTTCGTAGATGGGGTCACGCCCCATCCTGTGGGGTCGTGGTTTGAGTCTGCAACCTGGACTTGGGGGCCTTGACCTATGGAGCAAGACCATGAGGCATGGATCAGTCCACTGGCTGTGGATCGCCATTCGTAGGTTACAAGGTTTTGACAGCTTTTGTGAACTTAGACAGCCTTAGGGGTTAGACTTTAGGGTCCTCCCCAAGGACCCTTCGTTGGTCTTTGGGTGGTCATACCTTGATGTTTAACCCCTAGACTCCTCAACCTAAATACGGGAAGTCAATATACAACCTAAAACCAAACATTAAACTCAAAATCTCACACGTAAGGCTCTAGTCTCACCTACTAGCTTCCATTAGGCTCTAGCTTGGTCTTACTAGTTTTTCGGGTTGTTACATTATCTCCCCCTTAGGAACATTCATCCTCGAATGACACTTGAAACACTTTATGGAACTAAAGACTCAAGACTAGCAGCCCATCATGCATGAAACATCAAAATGCACAACTCAAGATACACTATTCATAATGTGCACTTATTCAAAGGAGGGAACATCAACTCCAATTCAACATGATCAATGCAATACAAGGAAGTATGAACTATATCTAACAACCCACTTATGCATGAGATTCTCATTACTTATCATGTTCAAGGAGGAACTACCATCTCCTAGTCATAATATGCTCAACATACTCTCATGGAGTTCATATGCATTTTACTTTCAAAAAAGCATTCCATTCAAGGAGTAGTTCCTCATCTCCTAACTAAAATAGGTCTATATATTCTTCTCATAAAGTACAGTAGGCAACTCTTACTCAAAGCACCACAACATGAGGGAAACAATTCACATAAACTCATTTTCTTTCAAAACACAAGTTTTTCATGAACATGCATTATATAAAGAAGTCATGGCAACATATAAGCACATAACACAATGTTAGCTAGGCACACCATCTCCCCCTTGGGAGTGAACCTACACAAACACTTCTAAACATCATTATTCACATAGTCATAGGAAGAACTACTTTTTCCAACTATAAGCAAGCCCAACACAACATTATGGAGCAAATGTGCCATTTCATAAAAAATTTAACAAGGCATGTTCATCACATCATCTCATGAAGTTAAATATGCCATCACCATACTAAATGCACAACAACATGGGGAACATGTAAATCATGAAAAATCCATTTTATACAAAATAAGAATCTTTCAATAACATGCATAACATAAGGAGATCATGGAATTTCTAAAACACTCATGACTCCTAAACATAAAACAAGCCCAAAAAAGAACTCTTGGTCTCAAGCTAGAATAGGAATAGAAGAAAAAGATGAGGTTATCGGGACTCTCAATCAATGTTGCTACTCAAGCACATGATCTCCCCCTTGGGAGGAATCCCCTTTTTTTAAAACCCTCAAATACAACTTCTTTTAAACAAATTCAAGCATTACCAAGGGGCTCATTATAACCTTATCGGGCTCTAAAACCAATAGAGGTCTAATAACCATGCATCCAAACCCTACCAAGATTAACAAGGGTAACTCTAAGGGACAAGGGAATCATAGGACACATTTAACATCCAAGACTCCAAAATCATGAAATGAGTCAAGGAGAACTTATCACCTTAAGCTAAAGGAGGAATAGAAGGGGACATAAGGATATTGGGACATTTCATTGGCCCTTGGCCTCCCAAATAAGCATCTTCAACTAAAAACCCTTACTAGAATACCACTCCTCAACATTTCCATGGAAGCACTTTCTTACACTTCTACTTCTTAACTTGCCGGTCTAAGATCCCAATTGGTACTTCTAAATTAGAGAGGTTCTCATATAAGCACTCTTGCTCACAAGCAACCTTACTAACACCACTTAAGGCCTAATATGCCTACCAAACCGGAACTAAACTCCTCAAACTCACTACACTTCTTAAGGTGAGAATTTCAAGTCAAACCAAAACATGGACATCTAGAACACTCAAATTTTCATATCCATCACACAAGGTGATTCTAACAATGGAGAATTACACTTCTAACCTCTTTAAAAGGAGTCTACTCACTCAACCCTCTAGGCATCACTCAAACACCACTATTCATCAACTCTTCCAATACACCATAAAACTAATTATGGCTAAGTTGGGTTCTACCAACACACATATATAACCACAATTAACCCATGTATACTAAGAACAACATAAAAACTCATCATGTTCAACTTATCAAGTCATAAAAGATAAGTACTACCGGAATTACTCCTACAAGGTCAACACCCTAGATATCTCATCTATAAACTCTAGAGGACCTTCCTCTATCTTTGACCCATAGAATTCCAGAATCTTTATCCCGACTAGAGTCAACAAAAGAGAATGATACCTAGTCTTTTTATTAGACACTTAATCCCTTATAGGGACAATAGGAGCTTGGAGAAGAACCCCTTGCTCCACATTGTCTTCCTCATTCTTTTCAACATGAGCCCTTGAAGTAGTCATATCCTCAAAAACAATAGGGCACACATTAGGAGGAAGACCTAATAAAGCTAAGCTCTAGGGCACAACTTAGAGAATAAAGAAGTGAAGTTTCCTAACATTCGATAGCCTCCCATTCATAAAATGTGGCGCGCTTCACATTTATGAACAAGACTCTGCTAGATGTGGTTTGAGACATCCTTAAAACCATCCCAAAATCCTTATGCTCTGATACCACGGGTACCCCCTAGATGTAACACGACGTACTTGACCATGAAGGGGTCATATACAAGCCTCATAGCATAACTTGAACATAAGAGCATAGGAAAATAGTGCGGAATTTAAAACTTTTCTTTACAATCGAAGTTTCTTATAAAAATGAAAGAGAATCTATGACACTATGTCTCAAACCATATATAACACTTGGATTATAACTCTTGAAATACAAACTTATGGACATAGCACTTACATAAGTTTAAAACATAAACGTAAAGACATAAGGGACATATGGTTGAGCCCTCGAATATAATGAAGGCTCACCAATCTTCTTCTTCTTGATCTAATTGAGTCCTAGCCACGAGGATGGAATCCAATATTTCCTAAGCCTACACTTATAGAAATATAGAAAGATGGGGTTAGCACAAAAAGTACTAAGTAAGGAAGCCATGCACAAAAACCTTAAAACATACATAAAAAGGGGCATTTCATTTGAAATCATGCTATATGCCATTTTTGAACATCAGCTTTGAAATAGTTAGAAATGCAACCCATAAGGCAACTCACATACATTTCATCATAACATGAGAGATATCATTATAATAACAAGCATAGTCTCCAACATCAACACAATACATATCCCAGTCTTCACAATACATAGCCTCCTATTATAACACAATACAAAGTCAAATACCAAGATCATCTCATCATAAAGTAATCATCACATAAGCAACCCATAACAAACACTTGTGCAATGTATGATTGGCATCCCATAATACCAATCCTACTAAGTACTCCACTGAAGCTACTTTAGTCTTACATTTCATCCTTAGAACCCATCATAAGAAAAAGCCATAAATAAGGAAATAGTCATGTAGATTACTTCAATTATAAGGAAAGTCATTCATAAAAACTATCTATTCAACATACATGCATACATTCAAATCTCATCATAGCATTAAGGAACCATCCCATGACATCCTACCAAGTCTACTTGTGCAATGTGGAAGTGAATCCCCATACCCATACCCCCACTCCTACTAAGTAAAACTCACCAAGAAATCATAGTATAGTTTATGTCTCATTCATTATCTTTATTATATAGGGAAAATTAGCCATAACCGACATAGGCCATGTGAGCTACATGGAATCCGGTGTCGTGTAACCCCACACCAAAAGAAGGTGTCCTACTTGCCTAAGGTAGAACTAAATGTATAGTTATAAGGTGGATCCACTAGATGAAGACCTATGTGGGCACATAGTTAAGGGATAAGGAGATTGTTTCTAGAAACCCGACCTATTGCACTGGCGGATGAGCTTCCATCTCATGTGTTTAATTTAGATAACACAACCTATTGCATTGACAGAAGGGCCTTTACCTCATTTTCCATATTCACTCGGTGCTAAGCATTATTTCCCAATTTATACATAATTAGTCTTGAATTGGATTTACATGTTTGAAGGGGTATTTTACCCTTCGTTCAACCCAATACAGAAAATAGCTCATAGATTCAATTAGGTGAGAATGAACTTTCAACCTTAGAATCATCATTAGTATGTGAGAATAACTTTCACACCAAGATCATGTGTTCGCATCAGAATGGACTTTAAATCAACACAATAGGATCATCATGGTTATGTACATTTCATGCATAATAATGTGTAAAGGTGCATATGAGAACTATACTTTTAATTAACACCATTGATACATCATAATCATATTAATGCATGGAGTGGGTTTGTGTATAATTGTCCTTGCAATGATACAACAACAACAACAACATTATCATCATATACACTTCCCTCTCAAAGTGTTCATAAGTATGTACATAGTATCACAATCATGCATCATTCACATATATTGCATTCAAGGATCATAGACCATGTAAATCAACATATCTAACATTTATCATAATAGACATGTATATAATCATAACTCAAATAGTTCATTCATTTGCATGTATAAGCTCATATACTCACATTGTAGGTCATGTGTGTAAAGTCCTTCCACAATAGTACCTTATACAATTCAACATGCATAATAGCTTTCTTCTTTAAAGCCTCAATATTCATAGTTCATTCCCTTTAGCTTTTACCTTTAAAGCCTTAGGAGTCATCTTCATATTATGAGCATTACTCTCAAGCAACACCTCACATGGTCATCATGTAAACCTAATTCTCAAGGTAGACTAACCACATGCTTCATTCTTACTCAATTATAGTCATATAGCATCAAGTAAAATAAATCTCAATACTACTCAACCATGATTCATCATGTAAGACCTAATCAAGTTCATTCATGTCTACAAGATTCACTCATAAGAAATTCATGTTTAGGTGATCTAATCTAAGGTAATTCATCAAGAAGTTTATCAATTTTAGGTTACATCTAAGCCCTCAATTTGCCTCTTTCATGATATAACCCTAGGCTATATCAATTTCACCCTAGAATCTTAGGTCAATCAAGAATAAATGTATATTTACACTAATATCAAGTAATTTCATCATAATCAACCCACATTCAATCAATTGTATGAACTTCCAAATATTTATAATGTAGAAAAGAGCCATAGCTAGAATTGGGGAAAACTTATGGATTCTTTTGGAATTCAAGTTAAACTCATCTAAAATCAGTTATATCATCAATAACAAACATGATTCAATCTTTAAGAACAACTTTGAAAGGAATCCATAGGGTTGAGTTGAAACCCTAGCTATTTGAAGATTTTTAGAATTGAATTAAAAGCTTTTGAAGGGGCTCCTTAGGTGATAGTTTCCCAAGGATGAAGAACTCCCATACCTTAGGTGTAGAATCCCACCAAATTTGTATTGAAAATCTCCCATCTTCAAGCCCTAGTTGATCTCTTTCTTGGTCTTTAATGGAGGTTCTAAAGAGAAGATTCTTGGAGGGAATGGAAGTTGGGTTTTGGTTTGGGGTCTTGGGTTATAATGAATTAATGAGGTGTTTAATGGCATAAAATAGTTTATATATATATGTATGTATAATTGCTATATTAAATGACACCTACTCAAAATAACTAAAAAAGGAGTTACCTAAACTAACCCACCAAAGGCCGAGTCTAGGTAGCCTATAGGTGCAAACCACTAGACCACCAACCATGGTCCGTGGATGGGTTCACGCCCCATCCTGTAGGGTCGTTGTTTGAGTTTGCAACCTAGAATTGGGGGCCTTGACCTACGGAGCAAGACTACGAGGTGTGGATTAGTCCACTGGTCGTGGATGGCCATCCGTAGGTCACAAGGTTTTGACAACTTTTGTGAACTTAGGCAGCCTTAGGGGTTAGACTTTTGGGTCCTCCCCAAGGACCCTTGGTTGGTCTTTGGGGGGTCGTACCTTGACGTTTAACCCCTAGACTCCTCAACCTAAGCTCGGGAAGTCAATATACAACCTAAAACCAAACATCAAAACTCAAAAGCTCACACGTAAGGCTCTAGTCTCACCTACTAGCTTCCATTAGGCTCTAGCTTGGTCTTACTAGTTTTCCGGGTTGTTACATTTAATTAAGTTCTAACCGAAATGTTTTGACTATTTGGCTACTTGTATTAATTGTTAAATTGTTTCTATGCTTTACTTGTTAAATTGCTATAAACTGTCATTGCATTCATGACATTTTCCAATATGTATGTATAGTATATTGAAGAACGGTTTTGCGAAACCACAGCCGGAATTTTTTATACTCAACCCTTTTCCAGAATGATCGGCAATTTATTAGTTCGTCATACGTCCAATGGTTGTCGTGAGTTCCAGCCTAAGTTGTCCGCTTGGGTTTCCGGTCTTCCAAAAGCCACTCTTAGTCAACTAGCATAGAACGATACCAAAGCTCAAATTTAGCGCATTTTGAACTAAGTTGACCCAACACCTAAGGCGTGTTGGGCCCATTAGAAGCCTACCTTGTGTCTATTTGGCCCATTGGTCAATAAAAAGACAATCATACTTATGTGTTTAAATTTTAAGGATGTATAAGACATTTGGCAAAACATTGTCTCTTGGGGTTGGGAGTTTAATAGTTCGCTCGAGTCGAATCAAGTTACCATTGCATCTAAAGGCGTTGGCACCCAGAGACGACAAGAACTTCAAGAATGAAGGACCTTCATGGAAGCATAGTTTAGGATTGTACCCTTACGCGGGACTGATTATTTTGTATCCCATTTCCCCTATTATGTATCCCCATGCAGTTTATTTGAAAAACTTGTATAAATTTGGGTTTTAGGGCAATGGAATGTTTCAAATGACGTTATACATCATTCAAATCGTTAGGCCTACCCTTGGTACAAAAGGGTCACATATCTGTTTATAACGCGCAATATTTGTTCATGTGCTATAATTGTTTGTGTGAATATGTTGCTTTATTTGAAGATGTGAGCCTACTCTTTTCGAAAATTTTCTAGAAACCCTTAAGCACAAATATCAAGCAACTATCAAAAGTGCGTCCAGATACTCTTCGAGTCTTTAGTTTCCCAACAAAATTTGAACTTCATTTTTTCAATTATTACTCTTATATTAGAAAAAGATTCATCGTCTCAAATTGAAAGAAATTCAAGTTGGTCGAACTACGTAGTACCTGAATTCTCCTCCGTGATATACGTAGGCAACCTTTCAAGGTTCGGTCCCCATTTTTGAGAAATTCTATCTTTTCCAACTCTTACAAAGAAATTAGAGTTACATCTCAGTAAAAAATCAGAAGTAAGACAATGAAAGACACAATCAACTTGTCTCAACTCAAGTCAACATTTCCGATTCACTAGGCTTAAAATCAAATAGACAAATTCCTGTCTATTTAGTCATTTCTCTATATATATGGGCTAGTTTATCTTCAAATGAAGCAACTCTTATGTGTTTACAGTAATGTGTGTGATATTTTGTATTATTTATCATCGACACAGACTAACACATTTGCCTTTGAGTTGTTTTTCTTTGTGAGGTACTCAAAACTGATTTGTGTTGAGAAGAAAATGGCAGAGCATCCATACTTGACAAGGTCCAAAGACCCCAAAGATTCCTTCTCCAACCAATTTTTGTCAAAAGGCAAAGATAAAATGGTTGAAACTGTTGAGAATACTGATTTGAATGAAATTACTGTGAGTGACCCTATCATTGCTGAATAGAACAAGTTGATTGCACAATTGTTCCAACAGATTGCTGAAATGAGGGCTGAAATGGATAAGACCCAAGATTTGACGAATTTGGCTATCATTGCCAACACTTCTTCTCCAGACAATGGAAAACGTCCACTCTATTTTCCTACTTCGGATACAACATCCGAACGTCTTCCAAACAATTCATCCACTGCTACGGATCCAAAAACCCCCCATCATTGACCTAACCACCCCTAGCCCACATCATGCTAGCTCCTAACTCCAAAAGTTACCTACTCCTTAAAATCCAAATGCCAACATTTTCCAGAATTTTCCTCTAGTCCATCAAGTCCCTACTCAAATTGTCCAAAATCCACTTACTACTCAACCCATACCTCTAAAAACCGCATTTCATCTTCCAATATCGCCAGAAGCATATCCTTCTTCTACTACACATTTTGAACACGAACATTATGAGAAGAAAGAGAAGGAGTAGAAGGTCACAAAAGGAAAGGCTGAGCAAAGCATCAGAGAGGAAATTTTGAATGCAATGAAGGACTTCCAGTACATTGCGGACATTGTGGGGTTGAATTATGAAGATTTGTGCATTCATCCACATTTGGAGCTTCCAGAAGGTTTTAAAGTACCAAAATTTGACACTTTTAGTGGAGTCAAGAATCCTTTGATTCATTTGAGGGCTTATTGTGATCAACTTATTGGAGTTGGGAAAGATGAGGCTTTGTTAATGCGACTCTTTAGTCGAAGTCTAAAAGGAGAAGCTTTGGAATGGTTTGTTTCTCAAGAAATCAAGAAGTGGCCAAGTTGGAGCGTTTTGGCTAAAAACTTCATTGTATGGTTTGGTTACAATGTAGAATTCATCCCTGATTGATACTCTTTAGAGAGAATCAAACAGAATTCTATTGAAAGCTACCGAGAGTATGCTTATCATTGGAGAAGAAATGCTGCAAGGGCTAGGCCTCCCATGACCGAGAAAGAAATTATTGAAGTCTTCGTGTGCATATAAGATCCAGAGTACTATAATAGGATGTTACTCATTTTAGGAGGGAAGTTCAGTGAGATAGTCAAAATTGGTGAAACTATTGAAGACGGTCTCAAGACCGAAAAAATCATCCGAATGACTCCCCAAGGTGAATCCTCGGGACCATTGAGGAGGAAGAGGGAAGATGTCTCATCTATCTCATTTGAATCAAGCCAAAAATTAAAGAGGCACGCTGGTCTCAATGTTCAAAAGTTTTTACCATCCAAAACCTATCCTTTAGCTCCACATAATCCTTACCCAATCAAACCAAATTACCAAACTCCACCACCAAATCATCCAAATTACCAAGATCCATTACCAAATTACCCAGATGCTCAATCAAGTTACCAAGCTGCATTGCCAAATTACCCAAATGCCCCTCATAGCTACCAAGTTCCACAATACTAAAATTTCCAAACACTGGCACCTACTCGCCAAAATCCTCCCAGTTACCGCCAAGTACCTCCATCTTCACGAAATAATTACAATCTTTCTTGTCAGGAGCTTTGAAGAAATCTTCTCTAGTCTTTACTCCTTTAGTTGAAAGTCGAACCCAACTCTTTGAGAGATTGAAAGTGGCTGGTCAGATACGAACAATTGATTCAAAAAATGTCAATGTCAATTCTAGACTTTACAGGCTCGATCTTCATTGTGCTTACCATTCAAGAGGTGCTGGACATACCACTAAAGATTGCATCAACTTGAAGCATAAAATTCAAGACTTGATAGATCAAAGAATTGTCACCATTCAAGCTGTCACTTCCAATGACAATGGTGATTCACTGTTGAATCGTGGTGGATTTACCATTAATATGATTGAGCACCTCTCCATCAAAATGCCCGAAACTATCGTCAAATGCCTTGGCCTCAACAAGGTCATTATGATCCTCCTCCTCTATGTCTTCAGAAGGAACCTGCTCAAAATTTTACTCCTCTCATTGAAAGCCAGACGAAGTTGTTTAAGCGATTGAGAGCGGCAGGTATTATTCATACGATCAAGCCCAAGCTAGTCGATACTAGCTCAAGATTTTATCGAGCTGATCAAAGGTGTGCGTGTCATTCCAATAATGTTGGGCATGATACTGAAGACTGTATTAATTTGAAACACATGATCTAGAACTTGATCGATCAAAAGGTGGTCAGGACAGTTGTACCCAGCGTCAATAGTAATCCTCTGCAAAACCATGGAGGCATCACTATCAATATAATAGAGATGGAGGATGAATGGTGCATGGTAAAGGCGATAGTTTCGGCTGGTCCTAACAACCTTGAGAAAGTTGTAGCTTCTTCGAGCATAAGTGAGAAACTCAATTTTACGAGCATGACACCTCATCTAGATTTTGCTTTAGTGTCAAGAGAAGGTCAGAACAAGAAGGGGATTAATCATGTTCCACCAAAGTCTTTGCCTCATTTATGCCAGTTCTTTCTGGTAGAAGAACATGCCAATGATGACGGTCTTGGAGAAGGAGCTGAGGGTCTTTCTAAAGAAGGTGATGTTATGGTTGAAGAGATTAATCTTATGCTATTTCTAAAATTGGTGGTAGTCCGAATGAGGCCCAGAACTCACTTTTTATGTCATTTTAATTAATTAAGCTTTAATTTCCCTCGTAATGTTTTGAAAAAGGCAAAATGACTCATGGTCATGGCCAAAAATTGTATTTCCTTATTTTCAATGAAAGCCTCTTCTATTGTGAAAATTTGTTTTACTTGCTTTAATTTGGCTATCTAACCATCTTTGTTTGTGTTTCAGTAAAAATAAATTTTTAAACTTGTCAATAGTAGATGAAGATGAGTTTAAAGAGTATGACGTGGAGATCATGATATTCAAACGCCTTGTCAAAGATTTGAAACAGTTTGAGACTCAAAGTAAGTCAAATCTGGATGAGACAAAAATTGTAAATCAAGAAAAGGATGATGCCTCAAAAAGTCAGAATCAGGGTCCATCTGAGAGAAGCTCGAAAAAGAGAACTCGATAGTTTACTTAGAAAATACATCGATGCATTTGTTTGATCACATGTCGCGGTTGAACATAGACATTCATCTCAAGTTGCCAATCAACTCAGATGCTATCAAAATGCTGTTATAGTTGAAGATTTAGAGTTTCTTTTATTTCTTTCCATGCAATCGCATCGTTTAGTTGTAATTGTCTTGCGTTCTATAGTTAGAAAATTATCTTTTATAATGAACTGCGTGTGACCTGAATCCTCAAGAATGAGATACGTAGGCGGCCTATATCGGCCTCGAACGGTTCCTTGTTTTATTTTATTATTTTTGTTAATCCTCGAGAAGGGGAACTACATTTGACCTGATTCCTACCTCAACAGGATACATAGGCGCCACAATGACTCAGTCATATCTCCTGTAAGATTTCTATTTTTCTTTACAATAGAAACTGGGACATAATTTTTGAGAGGGACTCAAATATTCTCAAGAAGAAGATCTCTCCAACACGTTAAGACTGAAGTTACATTGAGAATTATAACTGGGACAAAATTTTTGAGAAGATCTCAAAAATTTCAGGATTTATTCATCAACAGTTCGAGATACCCCAAGATTTCTAATTGGGACAGAAATTTTTGATGATGGCATCAAAAATTTCTTCAAGAATCACTAGAAGTTTGTAGTAAATTTCAAACATTTCAAGCATGATTAGAAGTTTAAGGCTAACTTCAAATGATCTCTAAAGTTTACAATCAACTTCAACAATCTCCGGCACCGTTGAAGTTCAATGTCAACTGCAAAAATTTTCAATTATAGTAGACTTCAATAGGACCATGTCAGAGATTTTCAAAGCTTTAATGATCTTTTGAATTTTGTAGAACAAGCTATCGGACACGCCAAAGTTTAGAACCAAGGACGTTCATTAAAGTTGACTTGACATGATACTTGACATTGACCTTTTTCAATTACAACTTTTTGAAACCCTTTTAAAAAAAAGATTTTATCTATATGTTTCAAATATTTTTGCAAAAAATGTTTTTTCTTGTCTATCAAGAAGCAAGATATCGGAGCGAACAACTGAAGATAGAAAGACAAGGAGCAAGCATTTGAATCAACACAGATCAGTTTGTTTTAAAAACTAACAATTTTTCTATGGATGCAGGTCTATAAGATCGCCTCAAGTTCATCATATTCCTCCATTCAACGAATATGGAGAAGTTAAAAGGGTGAGGAGCTCCCCAAAATTGACAACTTTTTTGTGGATGGAGGAAAGTCATTGAAGTTTTTTTCAGAAAAAAAAAAGAAAGAATTCAGAATACGTGCAACAACACCTCGTTCAAATTCCCAGCAAAGCATGAGTCACAATAAATACAAATGTTCAAATACAAACAAGTTAAAACATCACTCTCAACATGTAAAAGCATCTACAATGACATCAAATTACGTTTTCCAGCATCAAGAACATTTGAAGAATATTCACAAATTACGTCGATATCAGACGCGGTAATGTGAATTACGCAGAGGAACTTTTCTATAGTACCATCAAATGAGATAATAGCACCACCCAGAGGGAGATTTCTACAGTATTATCAAATGAGATAGTACCACCATCAGAGGACATCATCGTCATTTTATCGATGGAATATCAACATGATCCTACCAATGGATCATCAAGGAAGAATCATCATTCTATCAATGGAGCATCAACGCCACCACCTAGAGGGACATAAACATAATCCTACCAATGGATCATAAATGAAGAATCATCATCCTATCAATGGAGCATCAACATCATCACCTAGAGGGACATCAACATCATCCTACCAATGGGGCATCGTCATCCTATCATGTAGCAGCATTATTCTACCAATGGATCATCACCATCCTATCAATGAAGCATTGTCATCCACATCATATCAAGCCATCATCTACTGCTTCAAAACCGATGGAGGATGACGTCAGAACATTTATAGAAAAGAACATGTGCCAAATACGGTAAAACATATTACTTCTTTATTTAAATTACAATTTTTGCTAACAAGTTTATTTCATTTGTTTGTCAAGAGCATCCAAGAGGATGAATTCTCAAATCAAACCACAGGTGCATACGACATTGAAAAGGATGCAACACAAAGTGGAACTTTTTATTAGCATGGGCTGAGAAACAAATATTCATCGAGCCATCCACCTCATTACAGTTGGATATTCATCGAGCCATCCACCTCGTTACAGTTGGACAATTATCGAGCCATCCACCACGTTATAGTTGGATATTTATCGAGCCATCCACCTCGTTACAGTTGAACAATCATCGAGCCATCCACCTCATTACAATTGGACAATCATCGAGCCATCCACCTCGTTACAGTTGGATATTCATCGAGCCATCTACCTCGTTACAGTTGCACAATCATCGAGCCATCCACCTTGTTACAGTTGGATATTCATTGAGCTATCCACCTCGTTACAGTTGGACAATCATCGAGCCATCCACCTCATTATAGTTGGATAATCATCGAGTCATCCACCTCGTTACAGTTGGATAATCATCGAGCCATCCACCTCGTTATAGTTGGATATTCATTGAGCCATCCACCTCGTTATAGTTGGATATTCATCGAGCTATCCACCTTGTTACTGTTGGACAATCATCAAGTCATTCACCTCGTTACATTTGGATATTCATCGATCCATCCACTTCGTTACAGTTGGATAATTATCGAGCTATCCACTTCGTTACAGTTGGATATTCATCAGGCCATCCACCTCGTTATAGTTGGATTATTCTTGAGCCATCTGGCTCGTTGTAGAGATTATCGGAGTTTGTCATGCACAAAACAAGAAATGACATTTCCAAATCCTCAGCAAATCATGAGTTGTAATGGACATACGATGTTCGAAAGTGGTATCTATTATCTTTTACTCTCAATACTTCTTTATTTTCTCATCCAGTTTAAAAATATGTTTATGCTTATCCATTAAGATATATTCATTTGTTATATGAATGATCTTTCATTATTTTTTGACTCAAGCCGCTAGCTAAAGCGACACTATGTCTACTAATAGTTTACTTTGAGTGTGCAGACATATACTGAACATACGCATGTGACATCTTTCAAAGCAAGAGTAATTTTAGAACACTAAGACAATGGTGTATCTATAGAAATATGCAAGAAGATAACTGAAAAGTATCGTACGAGATGCTACCACATTTTCAATTATAGTTTCTACTAACAAGTTTATTGCAGTCTTTGCCAAGAGCATCCAAGAGGATGAATTCTCAAATCAAACTACAGGTGCGGACGACATCAACAAGGATGCAACACAAAGTGAAACTTTTTCTTAGCAGCGAATTGGGACATAGTCTGAAGAGAAGTATCAAACTCTTACAACGCGAGCTGAGGAACGACTTCCACCACAATCAAACCACACCCCTATCAGAAGGCATGCAGGTTTTCTTCTGTTTTGCATTTAGAAAACTTTTCACTCTCGCCGGAGGTAACTTTCCAATCCAAGTGACAATGCACCAAGAGCTTTGAAAATTATGTCCGTGTGAGTTCTTAATTATGGGTGTGTGCACCACATTCATGGCTAAGAGGTTGCAAGCCTCTTTTTCATGTTCGATTTATTTGTCACTCTTCTAGAACCAAAGGTTATCTTAGCATAATAGATTTCATTTTCAACCGAACGAGTTGAACTACAAACAACTTGATTCCTAAGGTTTAGGAGATATGTAGGCGGGCTCAATGTTGAAAACTCGGTTGTTTTCTGATATGCGCTCTTAATTCTTATTCTCAAGCACTCTGGACCCTTCATAATTCAATATCGGGATAGCTTTTGAATTCTTTCAAAATCGTGCATCAAATCAAGTGTATCGAACTATAGGTGACCTGAATTCTCATATATCCTGAGATATGTAGGAAACCCATGTCTAGGGTTCGGCCATAATTCCTAAAGTCCGTACCAAAAACTCTTTTCTGAAAGATAAAGATGTGGTCGGTCAACATTGGATTTGTCAATTTCATTTGCCTCGAATTTCTTTCATCAATCAAGTCAAACGAGGGACAGTTGTTGACAACCAATTTTGGACCTCCACAGTAAAATTAATCATCGAGCTTCTTAAAAGTCCAAACCATTTGAAATAATTGACTTTATAAAATTCAAAATATTTTCAAGTAAGTTTTATGTAATTTTGTCACTTCTTGGAATTTTAAAATTATATATATATATATATATAGTTAGGATATTTTATAAATATTCAAAATTCATCTCAAAAAGATTTTATTTTAGTGAAGTATTTGGTTAATTAGTTTAGTTATATAATAGTTTATATTTTTAAATCATTCGGTTTATAATTAAGTTAATTATTTCATTTCGTTAAGTTTAAGAAGCTCCTTAATTAATCTTATTTAAATTCATCTTAGTGTCACGACCTGAGTCTACACCCCGGAAGTGACACGGCGTACAAGACTCCGAAAAGTCTTATACAATCCTCATATCATATGACCATATAAAAATAATGTAGAATTTAAAACTTTTCTTTTACAATCTAAGTCATCATAAAAGCAAGTGGAAGTATTTTCTATATTTTGTCTCAAACCATCTATAAACATAAGACTTAAAACATTGGGACACAGCCCATACAAAAGCTCTAAACATAAAGTAAAAGACATAAAGGGTGATGATGGGTTCGTCCTCGAAACTATGAGGACTCACCAAATCTTCATCTCCTTGCACCTTAGAAACCTATCTTCCAAGAATAGAAAATCAAGTCCAAACCCTACTCTTTGTAGCAAAATGGAAGAAATATAGATTAACACAATTAAGTACTAAGTATGATAGCCATGCAAAAATCATGCTTTAAAACAGACATTTGGTTTGAAAACCATGCATTATGCCAATTTGAGAAAACTTCATGAACTTTTGCATAAAAGGCATAAGATACAATCACATTCAACATATAAGACATTTCATCACATTAAGATTTCACCTTAAATAACCCCTAGATATACTTTGTGCAATGTATGAATAGCGTCCTATACCACAATCCACACTAAAGCACCACATTAAGGCCACCAAAAGTGAACTTACCATTCTTCCTCTTTACCTTCAAGCATTCCTTCTTTTCATCTTTAAACAATATTCATACATAAGGAACATAAGCATTTCATAAATCATATCAACACATTAGGACCATCATCTAGGTCTACCCTAAGTCATACTTGTGCAATGTATGAGTAGCGTCCCATACTACTACTTACACTAAGTACTCCTTTGAACCACCATAGACAAGGCACATTCATATTCAATAAGTCATGACAAGGAAGTAACTCAGAATACAATGCAAGTAAGGCATGCATCATTACATTAGACATTTAAGTCAACATTCTTCATTAGCTTCACTAAGAGCACATTCATACATTAGTCATTAAGACATTAGAGAACTCACTATATCCCTCTCTAAGCCTACTCGTGCAATGCATGGATGGCATCCCATACTACCACCTACACTTCATAGAACCTCTCAAGTAACTAAAGTGCACATCTCACATGATGGGAATAGGCGTTTAACCGACATAGATCATGAGAGCTAGATCGTGGAATCCGGTGTCATATGACCCCACACTGGAAAAAGGTGTTCTACTTGCCTAAGGTAGAACTAGTAACATTTTAGCGTAGGTAGAAACCACTAGCTAATATACTATGTGGTCACATAGTTATGGGATAGGTAGATGTTCACTGGAACCCGGCCTAACATGGGGAGAGTTTCCATCTTACCATATCCACTCAGTGCTTAGCGTCCATTCCAATAGAGTAGTTCATTTTCATTAACATTATTGTACTTGAGAGGGCCACCAACATTAGGCCTACCAACCTAAAGTACATCACACAAGAAAGGGCCACCACCATTAGGTTTACCGATTCAAGGTACATTAAGGATATCTCATTGAATTTCCAAGAAGGGCCATCAACATTAGGTCTACCAAAACAAGGTTTATCATTTCACACATGAAAGGGCCACTAACATTACGTCTACCGATTCAAGGTTTATCATCAACATTCATGGAAGGGTGCCAGAAGCCTACAGATCCCAAAGTTCATTAACATCATTTATGGAAGGGTGCCATAAGCCTACAGATTCCAAGGTTTATTATTAACATGCATGGAAGGGTGCCATTAGCCTACTGATCCAAGATACATCATTAGAATAGGTCATAGAACTCATCATGCAAGGGCTACTAACACTAGTTAGGCTTTAGTTTCACCTATTCATTTTACGGGTCGTTACATTATCCCCCACTTGGGAACATTCATCCTCGAATGACACTTTAAACACATTACGGGATTAACGACTCAAGACTAGCAGCCCATCATGCATGCAACATTATAAACAATGCACAAAACCATAGTAGAAAACATCAACTACACATCAATAAGCTCAATGCAACATAAGAAAGTAGGAACTACATCAACAAATTCATTATGCATCAGAACTTCACCATTTCTCATTTCATTGGAGGAATTACCTTCTCCAACTCAAATCATGCTCATCATAACATCATTATGCACATTATGCATTTTCTTCATAAAAGAACACTTAGGCATGTTCAACAATTCACCTCATGAAGCATATAGATAACTTATACTAAATGCACATCAATATGACAAACATATATCATAAAAACTCATTTTCTCATTTAAACATGAATTCATCAAGAACATGTATATCATAAGGAGACCATGGAAACACATAATCACACATGACTCCAAAACATGAAAAAAGCAACAAGGAACTCTTGGTCTCAAGCTAAATAGGAATAGAAGGAAAGAGATAAGGATATCGAAACTCTCAACAACCTTACTATTCAACATACTATCCCCCACCCAGGAGTAAACCCAACTAAGGCTAACATGAAAACAATATAGGAACCTTAATACACCATTCAAAACCATAAGGAGCTATCAACATATCGGTGCCTTTAAACTAGGAACGTCCTCATGAAACAACTCTTGCTCACAACAACCTTACCAACACCACTCAAGGTTATGAGTCTACCACACTGGGTCTAAACTCCTCAAACTCACTACACCTCTTAAGGTGAGAATTTCAAGCAACCCTAACTCATGAACATCAAGGATACTTAACGATTTTGCTATCTAAGAACATCATCTCCCCCTTGGAAGCAAACCTATACAAACTCTTTTAAGCATCATTTCTTTCAACAAACCTCAAAACTAATCATGACTAAGTCAGGTTCTACCATCAACTAAACATAACCATAAAGAACACATTCATACTAAAGATAACATCACAATCTATCACCTCAAATCGAATAAGTCACTAGCCATAATTGACATCACAACCAACCTTTCTCCCTCACTCCTTCTAGCATAAGCCTTTCAAGTGGTAATATCCTAAAGACCATCAGATAAGGAATAGGAGAGAGACATTATAGAGTTAAACTCTATGGCACGACTTGAAGAATGAAGAAGTGAGACTTTCCTAACATTGAATAGACTCTTATTCATAAATGTGGCGTGCTTCACACTATGACCAAGACTCTACTAGATGTGGGTTGAGACATCCTAAACCATTCCAAAATCTTATGCTCTGATACCATATATGTCACGATCCGAGCCTACACCCCAAAAGTGACACGGCGTACAAGACTCCAAAAAGTCTTATACAACCCTCACAGCATTCATGAACATAAGAGCATAGGGAAATAATGTAGAATTTAAAACTTTTCTTTACAATCGAAGTCATTTTTCATAAAAGCAAGCGGAAGTCTTTTCTATACTTTGTCTCAAACCATCTATAAATATAAGACTTAAAACATTGGGACACAACCCATACAAAAGCTCTAAACATAAAGTAAAAGACATAAAGGGTAATAATGGGTTTGTCCTCGAAACTATAAGGACTCACCAAATCTTTATCTCCTTGCACCTTAGAAACCTATCTTCCAAGAATAGAAAATCAAGTCCGAACCCACACTTTGTAGAAAAATGGAAGAAATATGGGTTAGCACAATTAAGTACTAAGTATGATAGCCATGCAAAAATCATGCTTTAAAACGAACATTTGGTTTGAAAACCATGCATTATGCCAATTTGATAAAACTTCATGAACTTTTGCATAAAAGGCATAAGATACAATCACATTCAACATATAAGACATTTCATCACATTAAGCTTTCACCTTAAGTAACCCAAGTTATACTTTGTGCAATGTATGAGTAGTGCCCCATACCACCATCCACACTAAAGCACCACATTAAGGCCACCAAAAGTGAACATACCATTCATCCTCTTTACCTTCAAGCATTCCTCCTTTTCATATTTGAACAATACTCATACATAAGCAACATAAGCATTTCATAAATCATATCAACACATTAGGACCATCATCTAAGGCAACCCTAAGTCATACTTGTGCAATGTATGAGTAGTATCCCATACTACTACTCACACTAAGTACTTCTTTGAACAACTATAGACAAGGCACATTCATATTCAATAAGTCATGACAAGAAAGTAACTTATAATACAATCCAAGTAAGGCATGCATCATTACATTAGACATTTAAGTCAACATTCTTCATTACCTTCACTAAGAGCACATTCATACATTATTCATTAAGACATTAGAGAACTCACTATAGCCCTCTCAAAGCCTACTCGTGTAATGCATGGATGGCATCCCATACTACCACCCACACTTCATAGAACCTCTCAAGTAACTAAAGTGCACATCTCACATGATGGGAATAGACACTTAACCAACATAGACCATGAGAGCTAGATCATGGAATCGGGTATCATATGACCCCACACCGGAAAACGGTGTTCTACTTGCCTAAGGTAGAACTAGTAACATTTTAGCATTGGTAGAAACCACTAGCTAGTATCCTATGTGGGCACATAGTTATGGGATAGGAAGATGTTCATTGGAACCCGACCTAACATAGGGACAGTTTCCATCTTACCATATCCACTCGGTGCTTAGCCTACATTCCTATAGAGTAGTTTATTTTCATTAACATTATTGTACTTGAGAGGGCCACTAACATTAGGCCTACCGACCCAAAGTACATCACACAAGAAAGGGCCACCACCATTAGGTCTAACGATTCAAGGAACATTAAGGATAGCTCATTGACTTTCCAAGAAGGGCCACCAACATTAGGTCTACCGATACAAGGTTCATCATTTCACACATGAAAGGGCCACCAAAATTAGGTCTACTAATTCAAGGTTTATCATCAACATTCATGGAAGGGTGGCATAAGCCTACCGATCCCAAAGTTCATTAACTTCATTTATGGAAGGGTGCCATAAGCCTACCGATTCCAAGGTTCATTATTAACATGCATGGAGGGGTGCTATTAGCCTACCGATCCAAGATACATCATTAGAATAGGTCATAGAACTCATCATGCAAGGTCTACCAACACTAGTTAGGCTCTAGTTTCACCCATTCGTTTTACGGGTCGTTACACTTAGATTTTAGCCAAATTTGCATATTAAATTTAATTCGGATATATTGTGAATTCTATATGGCTATAATTGCAATCCATTTAGCCATTTTGTATTTGGAAATCTAACCCTTTCTATTACAAATTTTTACTACCATTTTGCCCCACCCTAAACCATTTGGGAGAAGACCATTCTTGGGCAATTTTATCCCAGTAACCAGCAGCCCCTTATTCTTAATTACAATTTCAATAACCCAGGCCCATTCCCAATACAAAAGACTCATCTAATACAATAATACAATACACCAACAACGTATACCAACAACCCCATTTTGCTTCGTTCTTCTTCTTCCAGCCGAGAACAAACCCAGAAGCGCGAAGAAACCCAGAAAACTCCTACGAGCCCAGAACCAGTCCAGCAATCTAGAGAAATTGTAGCCCAGCCCTGAGCCCAGCTCGACGCATCCCTCTCCCTTTTTCCCTTATCCATTATGTATGCGAAGACCATTCGAGAATGAGACTGATGTTACGATCTTGTAGCTCGCTTATCCTTGCTTGTAATCGGACGATCATCATCTATATTCTGTTGCAATTGTACAATTTGGTACAATATTCGAGCTCCAACCTTATCCTTTAGAGAGGAATTTGAATTTCGAATTTCAAATTTGCCCCAAGTTTGCACCTGATTTCCCCCTTTTTTCAACCGAAATATCATCTATAAATAGCCCCCTCTTCTTCTTTGTTAAAGGTTGGAAAAATTAGAGGAAAAGGTTGAAAAAAAAAATTGAAGGGAGAGACAGTGAAAAAAAAATTTATACAAGAAAGGAATTATAAGTTTGCAAAGAACAATAGGCAAAATATAAGTAGATTTCAGAGCGATAATTTTTTGGGTTCAGTGTTAGGGAGGTTCAAGCCTTCCTCAAAATTCTCTGTTATTGGTGGTAGAAAGTTTTTCTCTGCTCGAGTTCTCAGTTCGCTGCCTGGAGAAAGGTAATCTCTCCCCTTTTTTGTAAACTTTGCTTACTGATAATTTCAAGTATGGTTCTATTTCTTTAAAGCTATGCCTAGATACCATCTGTTTTAAATTTTCACACATTGTAATAGGGAACTCATCTTTTTGAAGTATAAGTTTCTGCTACATGATTGAATATGGTTACTTACTGTTGTTTGCAATCACTAGTTTGACTCGTTTGAAGTTTGGATTTTGTAGCATGCTAGTATCTCGACTTGTATTCGAATCTTTGCTTCTTTTTTTTTTCTTTTTCTTTTTCTATTCTATGGTTTATTATCAGATTAGTTCTTGTCTCATTTGGTATGAAATAAGGTCTGATCCTTGCTCGTTCTTTAAGTTACAGATTGTATTGTGTCTCATGGTTCATGATTGATAAGTTCTATATTCATCCAAGCTTTGGTGCATCTGTTTACTTTATTTTGATCCATCTTTGAATCACTGTTTCATCATGACCAGTGACTTGTATCAATTCCTTCTAAATTACTTTTTTTTTTTACTCTAAATAAGTTGTTTTGATCAAAAGATAATGTTGTTGCTTTAATATGATTTTCTCTACTTCTGGCTGTTGATATTCCTTGGCTTTCAAGGTAATGTCTTGATAGTTTGGCTTTAAATTTGTTTAACAGAGTAGTAGCCTTATTGTGTAAAATTGGGTCTGCTTTGTTGTTGACACATTCATGACTGGTACTTATTTGTTGGTTCATAATGTTGTTTCCATTAAAATCCATGAGTGCTCATTTTAAGGTATGTTGTCTTAGTAGTAATAGATGGTCCAGTTAGTTCATAGCTCCTTCATGTGATGCTACAATAATTTGCAAGAGTATATAAGCTTCTGTTTGCATCTTCCCTATTACTTTACTAGTAGTAATAACTTGTTTGTTGATAACCTTGACTTATATATTTATTTTATTCCTATTAATTTTTTTTCCTATACTTTGTTTACATGTGACATTGGCCGAGTCTAATTGACTCCAATCCTTGCATATCGTTGAGTTGTATCTTGTTTGAGTCAGCCTCATCTTGTTCTCGTGAAATGGAGGCAATATAATTACTGTAACTCAAAGTGCAAGCCTCCAAAATTGCAAAAGGGGTTGTATACCTATTGTATATAGCTATATACACTGATATACAGACATTGTATACATCATATACAAGGCCAAAAATTGATGCAGGTGTTTGGAGGCAGAAGTTTGTGCTATACGGATGATATACAGACTGATATACACCGAAAGAGGCGGAAACATGACTCGTATACAGTAATATACACTTGGTGTATACAGGTCCTCAAAAGCAAAAGTGACCAAAGCCCAAATGAAATTACAGCAGGCCCAAAAATGATAAGGAGCTGATTTTTGATGAGATGGGACAAAACCCATCACTTTTGACAAATTTTAGATAATAGGACAGGAACAAAGGTGCTGGCAAGCCCATTTTCGAATTTGGGCAAAGAGCCCAAGTTCAACAATTCTTTCCTTTGCTTTTATTTATTTGTTTATTGTATTGACTAACATTTTACTTGACTTGGTTTTTATTTAATTAAATTCTCAAAAGAAAGTCTTTTCCTCCTTATGTTCAAATGAAAATATTTATATTTTAATTATTAGTTGTCTTATCAATACTTTAATTATTTTCTTAAAAGTTTCCTTTTGTTTATTTCCCTTTAAATAAAAAAGGGTTTTCTTACTTCGTTAATTTTCTCAAGTTAGTCAAATGTTTTTGTCAAATCGTTGGTCAACCGCAAGTTAGCGGGCATTCTAAGGGCCTAACACCTTCTCGGAATGTAAATTGAACCCCGAACCCCTTTGGATTTTCGAACGATTTTATTCTGTTTAAATCTTTTGAAAAAATTGTAGGTTTTCTTAATTTCTTTCAAAAATTAAGTGGCGACTCTCTTTGGAAAATCGATTTCTCTTCAAATCATAAGTTAAGTCGATTTTTCAAAAACATCTCATTTTTTTTATTTCTATTTTTCGGTAAGACAGTCACTAGATCTGGCCAATCACTCGATGTAACATGTTCCAATCAAATTTCAATTTGAGGGAAACTTCATTGTTTACTCTGTCATCCATAATGGCCATCCAAGAAATGGTGACTAACACCTCAACTGTTGAAGAACAATTGGAAAGTTTGACAAAGGCAATTGAAGGTCTAACAAAGTTTGTGCAAGATCAAGATAGTCGAATTGTCAAGTAGATGGACAGAGTTGAAAATGTTATGGAGGGGGGCTCAAGTCATGTAGCTAGAAAACTCCCCATGGTACAAGAAAAAGAAGATTCATCTAAAAATAAAATACTTGTTGATGATGAAATACAAGTATCGGCTGAAAAGAGGATTCCCATTCAGCAACTGAAGGACATCATAATGGGAACTATCAAAGATAAATATGATGTCTCTTCAAAATCATCATTTACATATGCCAAGTCATACACTTCAAGGATGGATGTTTTGAAAATGTCTTAAGGTTATCAACCTCCAAAATTTCAACAATTTGATGGAAAGGGAAATCCAAAGCAACACATTGCATATTTTGTTGAAACTTGCAATAATTTTGGAACATTGGAGAGTATCTGGTTAAACAATTTATGTGCTCCTTGCAAGGAAATGGCTTTGACTAGTATACAGATCTTGAGGTTGGTTTTATTGATAGTTGGGAACAACTTGAACATGAATTTCTCAGTCATTTCTATAGAATGAGGTGCGCAATGAGTATGATTGAACTCATGAATACGCGTCAGTGAAAGGATGAACATGTCATTGAGTTCATCAATCGATGGAGGAATGTAAGCCTCAATCGCAAGGACAGACTTAATGATACCTCTTGAATAGAAATGTGCATTGAATGAATGCATTGGAAACTCTGTTACATCTTACAAGGTATCAAGCCCAAGTCATTTGAGGAACTATCCACACAAGCTCATGATATGAAGTTAAGCATGCCCTCAAGAGGAAATGAAAGACCAATTATTTATGAGCCTCGCAGGCGAAAAGAAAAATAGAGGTGAATAAAGGGAAAAGTTTGCACCTAAGTCTAAAAATAAAGAATCAATGAATGTTATGGCCGCACCTTTGAAAGTTTCAACAAATCTAAGCAACAATCAAAGTTTGAAGAGCACCACTTTTCAGAATAACGCCGACAAAAAGTTGACTTTGAAGGAAATACAATCAAAAGTGTATCCATTCTTGGACTGAAATGTTTCAAATTTTTTTGAAGATATCCTTATGTAGAAACTCTTTGAGTTACCTAAAATAAAACGCCCAGATGAAGCTGGAAGGACTAATGATCCAAATTACTACATATATCATCATTTAATAGGCCATCCTATTGAAAAGTGTTTTATATTTATGGAAAATATCATCGACTTGGCTCTTGAATGAAAGATATTGCTTGAAGATGAGAAAGAAAGTTCAAATCAAGTCTCTGTCTCATTTGGCTTCACATGATCCTATAGTTCTTTGCAAATTTGTCAAAGTACATGCATATGGTGATTTCGTAGCCACCTCACCACTAAGGATAACCAAATTTGGTGACTTTGAACAGATCGATGTTAGCACATTATTGTTCCTTCCTTCGATGGATGAGGCAATAGTGAAAGAAAACCCTGTAGCATAAAATCAATCTTATGGATATCATACTAATGATAAAAAAATGGATTTTGGTGACATGATGAAGATGCTGCAAAATGAGCTCACCGAGAGCAAAGTAAGGAAGTGACAAGAGGAAAGATGAAGAAACCACTTAAAATTGAAAGAGTAAAGAAGAATGTGAAGAAATCTAGATTTATGGAGAATCACTATCAAATACTCGAGTGACATTGGAGTAATTATTGCCAAGATGGTTCCACATAAAGCTTTCTCACTGTGACACCAAGGCCTCATGTTGTAACATTGACAAAGAAGATATTTACAGTTGAAGAATCATCACTAGCCTTACTCCCATGGCATGAAGATCCCATCAAGTCTCTCTCTCAAGAAGTGAATACTTTTATGCAAAGTTCACAATCACTAATGATGATATTTTGTTGGGTGAAACATTACATAATCGTCTTTTATATATGGTAGGATTTGTGAGTGGGCATAAAGTAAATATAATTATGGTGGATGATGGATATGGGGTCAATATTCTTCCTATTCGAACTTTGAAAGAACTTGGAATCCCAATGAATGAACTATATGAAAGACGTCTGATGATTCAGGGGTTTAATCAAGTGGGGCAAAAAGCCATTGGTTGCTGTCCAACTAGATATAATGATGGAAGATATGTGTTCAAGTGTGTGGATGCATGTTATTGACTCACAGACCTCATATAATATCTTGTTAGGAAGGCCATGGATCCACGAGAATAAAATGTTGTCATATGCATACCATCAATGCTTAAATACTTTGAAGATAAAGTTCAAAAGAAGGTAGTTGCCGATGATGAACCTTTTACCAAGACAGAAGCACACTTTGTAGATGCAAAGTTCTACTTAAAGAATCATGTCTCAAAGGATGTCAAAGTTGATAACGTCTTACCAATCAGAAAGGTTGATATTGCAAAGAAGGTTGATGTACCATCTGGAAAGGTAGGGGTTATGATGGAAAGAGATCAAGCACTTTTGGATATGAGGAAAGTACCTAAGACGAATGAGTATCTTCACTATGTCCCAAAGGAAAATAAGGTCAAAGTCCAACCTTTTGAGCTATAGAGTATAAGATTGACATTTCCTATTAAGAAAATTGATGCAATCAAATCACCTTCAAAAGTGATAAGAGGATTTGTCAAACTATAAAACAATGATTCATATGAATCACTTTCTAAGAAGCATACAAATGAAGATTTTGACCTGAATTCTTATAAATTGTTGGTGAAAGTAGGATACAATCCCAATGAACCCTTTAAATTAGGGAAGCTCCCGCATGAAGTTTTTGAAAAGGCAAACCATGGCCTAAATCCTACTCAAAGGATAATGATAAGAGATGGTATGTTGTCAAGCAATCACGTGAATGCTTGGGTTACAAACAACCATCACCAGCCTAAATCTCTATTAGAAGGATGAGCATCAACTACGTTACCACGGCTGAAGAACCAATGATGTCTAACAAAAGGCCTTTTGTGTTTGATCGGCTTACTGTCCCAACTTCTAATATTTCTATATTTGATCATCTTGTTGAATCAACTCCAAAAATTCAATGTTTGATCGTTTGGGACTAATGAAGAAGAAATAAAAATGCCAAGGAAATTATAGAAAAATGGGAGAATGCGTTCATTCTCAAGAGCATAGTTCACCCAAAAATTGTCCCATTTTGATTCCTTCTAGAATGAGGCGAGAAGAAAACCTTGTAGTTTCATGTGGAAAGGTCCTAAGAGAAAGATCACATAATATAGTTCATACTAAGGAGCGGGATGAAGATGAAGACAGTGTAGGATCATCATATCACATCACAATTTGTGACAAGAAAAGTGTCTCACTACATGCAAAGATTGAGGAAAGATTTGTTGATGTTCATACATGTCATCACATATCCTTCAATTATGGTGATACTCAAGAAGATGACACTAAAGATACACCCCATGAACTCGAGGAAGGGATAAAAAATATTGTTGATGCATTAAAGGAAGTGAACCTTTGGGTTGATAATGATATAAGACCTATATAGGTAAGTGCCTCACTGAATGAAGATGATGAAAGTTTATACATTGAGTTGTTTATGGAGTTTAGATTTGTATATTTTTTGGAGTTACAAAGAGATGAAAGGATTAGATCATAGAGTTATAGTTCATCATCTCGCTCTAAAAAGAGTTGTTTGTCCCATTAAGCAAGCTCAATGTCAAGACCTGGACTAATTCCTTTGATCGAAACTGAAGTCAACTAGCTCATTGAAGTAGGCTTCATTCATGAAGTCAAATATTCTGCATAGATTTCAAGCATTGTGACTGTAAGAAAGAAAAATGGCCAAATCCGAGTTTGTGTTGACTTTAGGGATCTTAACAATGCATGCCATAAGGATGAATTTCCACTTCCAATCCCTGATCTTATGATCGATGCCGCAACTGGATATGAGACAAATGTCTTTTATGAATGGTTCATCTTGATACAATCAAATTTGCATGACACCAAGAGATAAATAACTTACTGCATTTCGCACTCCTAAAGGCATATATTCCTACAAAGTGATGCCCTTTGGTTTAAAAATGATGCAACTACTTATCAATGAGCAGTACAGACTATTTTTGATGACATGCTTCATTAAATTTTTTAGTGTTATGTTGTTGACTTAGTGGTGAAATAGAGAAAAAGGGATGACCACTTGCAAGATTTGAGAATCGTGTTTGAACGACTTCAAAATACCAACTTAAAATGAATCCTTTAAAATGTGCCTTTGGAGTTATTTCGGGGAAGTTTCTTGGTTTTATTGTTTAACATCGAGGGATTGAAATTGACCAAGACAAGATAAATTCTTTTTAAAGATGCCTGAGCCTAAAGATATTCATGAGTTGAAATGCTTTTAGGGAAAGTTAGCATACCTTAGGAGGTTTATCTCGAATCTAGTTGGCAGATGTCAACCATTCAATCATCTTTTATGAAAAAAAGATGTTCCTTTTGAATGACATCAAGCTTGTACCAATTCTTTCGAGAACATATAATCTTATCTGATGAAGTGTCCAGTACTTGTAGTTCATATACCTGGAAAACCATTGATATATATTATATATTGCGGCACAAAAAAGGTTAGTAGAAGCACTTTTAGCACAAGAAAACAATGAAGGGAAAGAAAATGCCCTTCATTATTTGAGTAGGATGATGACACAAAATGAGATCAAGTATTCACCTATTGAGAAGTTATGTCTGGCCCTCGTATTCTTGATTCAGAAGATGAAGCATTAGTTCCAATATCATGTTTTACGACGTTTATCTAAAGCAAATCCTATCAAGTTTGTCATAACTAAGCCTGTCTTAAGTGATCGGCTAGCAAGCCGGTATCTCCAGTTTCAACAATTTCAAAATTACAGATATCTCTCCAAAGGAAGTAAAAGGACAAGTTCTATCAGATTTCTTAGCCAATCATCCAATTTCAAATGATTGAGAATTATCTAATGATTTACCTGATGAAGACGCAATGTTAGTGGAAATCCAGCCACCTTAGAAGATGTATTTTGATGGAGTTGCGCATTGTGAAAGGGACGACACTGCAGTAGTGTTTTTCACTTCCTATGGAGAAGTCCTGCCATATTCCTTCACTCTAACACAACACTGCTCCAATAATGTCGTTGAATATCAAATACTCTTACTTGGGCTTGAAATGACTTTTGATATGAAGCAATTGCAACTGCACATTTTTGGGGATTCCAAGTTAGTAATTAATCAGGTGATTATGAGGTAACGAAGTCTGAGTTACTCCCATACTGCAATTGTGCTCAAAATATGATAGGTTGGCTTTTGGGGAGGTGACTATTCAACATATCTCTAGAAAGGAAAATAAGAATGTCATGACCCAGGGGTACACCCTAGATGCAACACAACGTACTTCACCCCGAAGAGGTCTTATACAAGCCCTTAGCATACATAAACATAAGAAAATAGAAATGACGCGGAATTTAAAATTTTACAATCGAAGCCTTGTTTCATAAAATCAAAAGAAATCTAGACATTGTCACATAATCCATCTAGTACAATAGAATGTCAATAGGGTCACAACCCTTTACAATCAAAAGTAGAATATAAGAAAGTAACTAGAAGTGAATGACATCTTGTCCTCGAACCATGAGGACTCACCACAAGTCTTGGAGATAAGCAATCCAAGCCTTAATCAAGAAAGGAAGTACACTTCACCTAGCCGGAACCTACACTTATAAAAAATCTAGAAGAAATAGGGGTTAGCACAAATGTACTAACTATGGAAGCATGCATAAAAATCCTTGAAATATGGTAAAAAGGACAATTTATTTGAAAAGCATGCATTTGTCAAGTTTGAGAATCACACTGCATTTTTAATGTAAAATGTAAAACACAAGTCATAGCATATTCATCACATAAATCCCTATAACATAATAGAGCCATCACCTTAGTAACCTTAAGGTATACTTGTGCAATGTATGGTTGGCATCCTATAATACCAACCTTACTAAGTACTCCTTTAAGGCCACCTTAGTCATACATATCATCCTTGGAACTCATCATAGTCAATAGTCATAGATAAGGAAATAGTCATGTACATTAACTTGGACATAAGGAAAGTCATTAATAGCAACAATCCATTCAACTTACATACATACATTCATACATTTTCATAGCATTAGAAACCACCCCACAACCCCTTTCAAAGTCTACTTGTGCAATGTAAAAGTGAAGTCCCATACCCCCACTCATACTAAGGAAAACTCATTAAGAACTCATAGGTATAGGTCGTATCATATTCATAATCTTGTTATGTAGGGAAAATAGCATTAATCGACATAGACCATGCACTACAAGAAAAATAGCCTCTAAGGAAGGGAAATATGGTCCCTGAAAGTCCAAATCTGGTCCTAAATGAGCATTTGAGACCTGAAAAAGCTGGTCGCCACTCGTCCTAAAAGCCTCCGCCGCTATTGGTTAATAACGACGGGTTCAAAAAACTGGTCGCTAAATTATTTTGGGACGAGAGAAAAATCCGGTCGCTAAATCCTTTTAGAGACTACATTTCTGGTCTCAAATAGACCATATATTTCTTATTTTCCAGATCGTTAAAACTCTTTAGCGTCTATCAACACCTGGTCCTAAAAATAGCTTTAGCAACTATCAATGGCCTGGTCCTAGAATAGCTTTTGCAGACGAACATCATTTCTATTCCAAGATTATGCATTAGAGACGAGCAACATATCTAGTCCTAGATTGACCTTTAGAGATGAGCAATTATTCTAGTCTCTAATTTACCACCAATGGTCCCACAACAATTAATATCACAAGAATAAAAATTTATCAACAAATATCATACTGCTATATCTCAATACAAACAAAAGATATATATATATATATATATATATATATATATATATATATATATATATATATATATATATATATATATATATATAGAGAGAGAGAGAGAGAGAGAGAGAGAGAGAGAGATAGAGAGAGAGAGAGAGAATATACAGAGACGAGAAGAGAGATAAAAGAGTGTATGATCGCATAATTTTAGTTTTAATGTTTGCTTAATAAAAGAGCATAGCTAACATCCTGGGATAAACTATCATATCAAATTTTTCATAACATTCATAGCAAACTAATAATGAGCTCTTGCATCTTCCTCTAAACTTGTATCTTGACTGAAGAATGAACAAAAGCTGGGCATAAATTTAAAGTTTCAATGTTCATCAAGTGTTATCAGAAACATCAACAAAAGCTGCAAGAAAATAGAAAAATTCCATTAGAAATGAATTGGTAAGAAAATAGAAAAAGCTGGAAGAAGAGCTGGATAACAAAAATAGGGTAAACATAAATGGAATGAATAAAAACTGGCTAAAATTTGTTGTGTGTGTGAAAACCTCTTCCAGAACTAATTGCCGAAGCATTCACAATGATTCAAATGAGAACAAATTATGCTTTTACACATTCCATGACTTCATTTAGCAATAGAAGTTAAGGTTTCATTAAATTACAGTAGAAGAAAAAAACCATTTATGATGTTTGACATTTCAGTTTTCCATTGTAACAGAGCAAGAACTATAAAATTGAACTTTATTGTAATACACCTTGGCATTCTAAAGCCTGTAATCTTCTATAGCTCTGTTCCTCAATATATCTTTGTCTGCTTCGTTACTAGATTACTTAACAAATCTTAAGTAGTAAAACCACTCATTCTGCTGAAAATAAAAAATTGAGGAAAAGTTGTGCCGTTGTTAATGTCGAAAAACTGTTCAAATGGAGTTGTGAAGCTATTGTTAGTTAAAAAATTAATGTATTATGTTCCACATGTTGCATTTTTATTTTTTTTTCAAAGGTGACGCATCAGTCTCTCACCTCATTTCTTCATGTCGCCTCACCTCATAAGAAATTACAGTAGTAAGTAATGGAGCTACTAGTTGAGAGTCTAGTGTTCTTTGATGGAATCAATGCTACAATAGAAACTATAGACTACACCCAAAACTTATACTATATGGACATTAGAAACAATAGACTTTTAAAGGCGATGAGAATCTTGTAATAATTATGTACACAAAGTAAGCTCCACGTATATACGCTTAAAGTTAGTAACTTAAAAAAAAGGTTGGTCCAGATATTTCATCAACCAGCTCGGTGAAGTCTTGTCCGAATAATGGAGTAACACTCACCATAGATTAGAAGAGACCATAAAGAATGCAGATGAACAAAGAAGTGAAGAAATCATGACAAAAAAAGTAACGATTTTCACTTTCAACACAAACATAAAATGACAAACAGGGATCCTTAGTACTAACTGTGATGAGAAAATATTTAGTACTAACCGTGATGAGAACTAGTTTCATGTCTGATATTCAAGCTTATTTGGGTTAGACTATATGAATCTTCACTAATCATGTTACCAATACTTTTGTCTTCAATACAATGTTTTGGAGAGTGAGAAGCTGAAGATGGGAAAGAAATACAAAGCAAAGAAAAAAAATGGTTTCAGCCATGTAATGGAAAAAACCTGTGAGGACTGCAAGGTTAGTTGGATACTGTTACTACTACTTCACCACTTTTGTTTTCCTTTTTATTCTTGAAAATTATGAAAAAAGATAAACAGAGGACTGCAATTTTTGTTGGACTAAAAGCTAACTAATTAGTTTGTCTAATTGAGTCCTTTATTTCTATCAACTAACTGTACCTTAGTTGGAATGTTTACTGTACCTTTGCTGGAAAGTTTAAGTAGAAAATGACTATATGCAAATGAACAAAATAAATTAAAAGGTCAGGTATATTGTTACTTACTTGGTCAGTAGAAAAAACAATCGTCATGCAGTATAAATGGGCGATGTCGTACATGTGATTGATCCAAATAACCAAGTAAGTGATCTAAGAGGTACCCGCCAAATTTAAACCTGGAAACAGATGCAATGCATTGTAGACATTTCCATGCATAAGACCACTGCAAGTAGATAATCCCTGATGCATTATTTGCAATGAGAAAATATGTATCAATATGTTCTTGATATATCATAAGAGGTGTCAACTTGTTTCTTGATATGCCCTGATGCATGCTGTTATGCAATGAGAAAATATGTATCATATTTACTTGGTATATCATAAAAGGTGTCAACTCGTCGCCTGATAGTACTAAACTGAACATGATCAATTCACCGGAGAAATTGAGGTACATTCCCTTATAGGCATTGTAATTCAAGTGAAAACATAAAATTTTGTTTAACGTTTTCGTTCATCAAGAAGACTAGCTAGGATGATGCGTAGCAAGTCCTAGTCGTTAGTATTATGATTTTCATGGCAAAATAATAACCCTACATCAAATTATGATTTTGACAGCTATATGATTCACTCGATGGAAGAAGAATTCCAAAGAATAGTTTGTATAAGATAAGAATAAATGTAGTCCTTTGCTCATTTTTCTTCCTCTTCTCTAACTAGGCAGAGATTTAAAAGTTGTTTAAAGAGACATTGGCCTGAAGCGCTCGTTTTTCATTATCGAGTCTTCCTTGACTAGGTAGAGAGTTAAAAATTACAGTATACAAACAAGTGTTTGCTCATCTCCATTACTGATGAGACAAACAAACACTTGTTTGTAGACTGTTATTATGCTGCAATGTTGAGAGCTGTACTTTTATACAATGGCTCAACATCTCATAGCCTAAAAGAGAACTGAAGACTACAGTGGAGATGATTAGAAGGAAAAACTAGAAGTAGTTGAAGAAAGAAGTGATGGCTTCTCTATGGGGGGGCTATGGTGTAGTATATTTCGAAAGCAAGAAAGTTGAAATAGTTCAAAGGTTCTACGTAGAAACTTGCTTCTTTTTTTTTCGTAAACACAACAGATTTGCATACACAACAGATTTCTAAAAAAAAGAGTTCTTCAAAAAACTTCAAAACAGAATAGATTTGCAAAGAAAAAAAAAATTTGATAAAATCTTACTTGTTTCAACTTATTGGGTGTACTGCTTAACTTGATTAGTAGATGCAAGAGTTGAAGTGTTAATCCACATGTTCTCTTTCTGAAGATCCATGGAATTTCTTTGTGTTATTCTCATTCCTTGACTAGAAGACAAAGTAGGCTTTTTTAGGTCCTTGTCCTCGACCTTTCCCAATAGAAACTGGAGAAAACATATCCTATTACCAATACTTTAGCACAATGTTTTAGGGAGCGAGTGGATGAAAGAAATGACAAGGGCTCACAAAGAAGATTAGATTGTTAAACAGAAAAAAATAGAGCGTAATACAAAATAAATTGCAAGGGTTCGTTTTTAACTATGGACTGCTTCAGGGCAGAAAATTAGAATACCCAATCAAACTAATGATATAGTGAAGCAACAAATATAACACACCCATATTTCGCTTACTTATAAATCTACAGTGATGCAACATAGAGCATAATGGTTCTATCTCTATAAATCTACTTTAGAACCCACATGGATGTAATAAATCCTTTTACGAGCCTCACCTCCTCTCTTTTCATGTGGATTCGGAGACACTCAACATAAACATTGCAACTAGTTCTGTAACTTTTGCTCTTCTTTTCGCTCATTCCCCACAATGAACACTTTTCTTAAGGAGATGCAAATATATCTTACTTTTAAAGTTATATTTATCAAAGACATCTTGACTGAATATGGTGAAGAATTTGATGAGGAGGAAGATAGTTATGATGATCTCGTCCACTTTTATCATCAAAAGTTGAGTTATGATATCGAACTAGCAATAGGAACTTGGTTCACAACGAGAAAACAACAATTATCATTTTCAATCAACATGACATAGCAATAGAGTACGTATAGATAATTACAGATAACAATCTGGACTTTTGTTTAATATGTAAATTTAACTCATAGATGATACCAGAGGATAACAAACAAATTCGTATCTTTGTTGACTATGTGTTAGATTATTCTGTCTCTTCCAAACTTAAAGTGACATCGGATGCAAGTTTTAGTGGAAAAAATGTACATTTTATAAGTTATTCCTTTGTATAAAACTCTACTAAGCCCTCTTACATAGATGGTTTCATGTTCTAAAAAAAATAGTAGACTTAACCGGACTAGTCTGCAAAAGCTCAACATCCAAGACATAAAACTAGTATATTGTTCACGAAATAATTATTTTTTCCAAATTCAATATACACTCTAAATAAAATATGAATCTTCAAACACATATTACACTTCAGAGAATCAATCAACTATTAGAAATCTCATCCCAATAATATTTTCATTGATTGTACATAAGAAAGAGACCAGATTATGAAACTTATAAACTATTTAATGATAGAAACGAGCAAGAAGAAGAGGATTAACTTGAATAAAACAAGAAAAAATGTCATCAATATAATTATGGAAGAAACAGACCAACTACAAAAGAAGATACCTACTCTGAGTTTAGGGCAGAGCTGCAATGGAAATCCACAAAGCCAAATGACTCAATTTCGTATATTTTCTCAATAAGATTAGTTGTTTCCAACATACAAATACGTAGAACTAAAAGAGAGAAAAGGAACCAAGAAGACACCTACGTTGAGATTAGGGCAGAGTTGCGGCGAAAAGAAGCGGTCTAAAGAGAAATTAGGGCAAGTTGCAACGAGCTGACAATAGATACGTTTTTTTTTTAAATAGAGAGTTTTTTGTCTTTTTAAGTTCTGTATGAAAAGTTTTGGCAGAGGTATCTCCCGCTCAAGTACTTCAAGTACAATTTGGGACCAGTTAGTAAATTCTTTAGGGACTAGATTTAGTACCTTCCCAATAAAATATATAAATAAGGACTAGAATAAAATCTCGTCATAATAGATATACTTTTAGAGACGGGATTATTAGCTTGTCCCTAAATATTGGTCATAAATAAGGCTTTTTCTTGTAGTGATGTGAGCAACATGGAATCCGGTGTCGTGTAACCCCACGCCGAAAGAAGGTGTCCTACTTGCCCAAGGTAGAACTAAATGTATAGCTTTTAGGTGGATCCACTAGCTAAAGACCTATGTAGGCACACAGTTGCTGGATAGGGAGATTGCTTCTAGAAACCCAACATATTGCATTGGCGGAGGAGCTTCCATCTCATGAGAATAATTTAGATGACCCGACCTATTCTATTGATAGGAGGGCCTCTACCTCGTTTTCCATATCCACTCGGTGCTAAGAATTATTTTCCAAATTATACATAATTAGTCTTTGAATTGCATTTACATGAGTGAAGGAATATCTTACAATCACAACCCGAGAGCACCCCCTAGTCGTAACACGGCATACTCGACCCCAAAGGGGTCGAATACAAGCCTCATAGCATTCTTGAACATAAGAACATAGGAAAATAGAGAGGAATTTAAAACTTTCTTTACAATTGAAGACATTTCATTAAGAAATAAGCGGAAGACTTTCTAGACTTTATATACTATGTCTAAAACCATCTAATACATTGAATACAATAATAGACTTAGCCCTTACAAAAGCTTTAACATAAACTAAAGACATAAAAGGAAACACAATGGGTTTTGTCCTTGAAACTATGAGGACTCACCAAGTCTTCATCTTCAAGCACCTTAGAAACCTATCCTTTAAGCATAGAACACTAATATCTCCAAACCCTACACTTTGGTAAAAAGGGAGAAGAATGGGGTTAGCACATTAGATGTACTAAGTATGATGACCAAGCGAAAACATGCTTAAAAAGGAACATTTGATTGAAAGCCATGCTTTTATGCCATTTTTGTAAAACTTCATGAACATTGATACAAGAGTCACAACCATCATACAAAGCCACATACTTCACATTTGAACAATAACCATATATGAATCTTTACCTTAACCTTGAGCCTCCACCTCAAGTAACCCTCAAGATATACATTGTGCAATGTATGGATAGCGTCCCATACCACCACCCACACTAAGGTACCACCTTAAGGTCACCATTCATCGTTTCCACATTTACACAATAAAGCATTTAAGAGACATAAACATTACATGAATCACATCATCACATTAAGACCAACATCTAAGACAACTCTAAGTCATACTTGTGCAATGTACAAGTAGCATCCAATACTACTACTCACACTAAGTACTCCTTTGAAGACACCATAGACAAGGCACATTCATATACAATAAGCCATGACAAGGAAGTAACTCTAAATACAATCCAAGTATAGCATGCATCTTTACATTTAAGCATATTAGAGTCAACATCACTCAATAACTTCATTTAGTGGACTTTCATTCATTAGACATTAGATCAATATTCTCCTTAACTTCTTCCTAGGAAGACATTCAAACAATAGTCATTAAGACTTAGAGAACTCACTATGACCCTCTCAAAGCCTACTCGTGCAATGCATGGATAACATCCCATACTATTACCCACACTTTGTAGAACTCATCAAGAAACTATAATGCACATCTCACATGATGGGAATAAGCATCTAACCGGCATAAACCATGCAAGCTAGACATGGAATTCGGTGTTCTGCCCCCACACCGAAAAGAGGTGCTCTCCTTACCTAAGGAAGACTGGTAAGATTACCTTAGATTTGCATTGAATCCACTAGCTAATATCCTATTTGGGCACATAGTTATGGGATAGGAAGATGTTCATTGGAACCCTAGCCTAACGTTGGGAGAGTTTCCATCTTACCATATCCACTCGGTGCTTAGCCTACATTCCCATAGAGTATTTCATTCACATTTATTGCACTTTGAGAGGGCTCCTAACATTGGGTCTACCGACCCAAAGTACATTACACAAGAAGGGCCACCACCATTAGGTCTACCATTTTAAGGTACATTTAAGGATAGCTCATTGATTTTCCAAGAAGGGCCACCAACATTAGGTCTACCAATACAAGGTTCATCATTTCACACAAGGTTTTACATTCACATTGGGTTCTAGACTCATCATAAAGGTCCACCATAGCTTGGTCTACTGGTTTAAGACATAGCCTAAAATACCTCATTAGTCATTTATAGAAAGCTACCAACACTAGGTCTATCGACTCAAGACATTCAGTCATTCATTCAAGAAGAAGCTACCAACACTAGGTCTACCAATTCTAGATCATCAACACATTCATTAGTCATTTATGAAAGGGCTTCAAACACTAGGCCTACTGATTCATGATCATTAAGCCATTAAGTCAAGGTACATTTATTATTCAAGAACAGGATGCCTAAGCCTACCAAGTCAAGATACTTCATCATGATCACATTCATCAATACAAGAAGAAGATGCCTTAGCCTGCCAATTCAAGAGATAACATTCAACATAGCTTTCATTTATCAATAAGAGGGCACCTAAGTCTACCAATTCAAGATATACAACATTAAATTATAGAACCCTTCACATTCCATCATCAAATTTCATGAGTGTTAATAGAGAGATAACATTCAATCCTAACACAATTAGCTTCTAAACATGATCATCATTCTATTATTGAAATCACATGGAAATCCTTCACATTATACATTTGCATATACAACATCATGATATTACTTCAATCCTTCACACTATGCCTTCAAGGACATGATCACAATGTACATAGTAAGTAAACACCTCCACCTTTCAAGTGGATCAACAATTCAAGCACAATTCTACTTTTACATGAAATTAGGTCAAATTTGCACTTTAAAGGCTATGATCACAAATCCACAATTCACCAACAATTCACCATAATTAGGCACAAATGATGATACGATTCAACAATCTAAATCAATCTAGGCATCAATCCATCAACATTCATTCATAATCAACAAACCTACTTCATAAGTTACATTTTAGGAATTGATAGAAATCATGGGTTCATAGAGTATTTTCATCTTAAATCATCAATTAAACATTAATATAATAGTAATTTATCTTTTGAAAACGTTTAATGCAAGAGCCCATGAGATTGAGTGAAACTTAGGGTTTTTGTGAAACTTGAAAACTTTGAAACTTTTTTAAAATTGACTCTAGGGTGAAAGCTAACCCTAGATGAAGGAACACCATACCTTTTACTTGAAGAATCCCACGAAAATCTATCAAATAGCCTTCCTCTTCAAGACCTAAGTCTTCTTTTCCTCTTGGTCTTCAATGGAGTTCTTAGAGAGAAGATATTTTAGGAGAGAGGGTTTTGATTTGGGGAAATTGAAGAATGAAATCTAAAATACTATTTTAATGTTTTAATACTCTTAAAATACCTTAAAACACTTCAAATAACTGTTCATACATTAATTAGAACTTGGGGTGAATTTACCAACTCACCTCTAAGTTGGCCGTGTCACTTGATAGCAAACCAGGTCCAATTGACGGCCCCCATCCACGGACCGAGAATGGGTTGATGGACCGTACTGGTTATCCGTCAAGGGTGGCTGTGGTTTGCACTTATGGGCCATGACCCACGGAGGCCATCCACGGGGCGTGGATGGACCTACGGGGCGTGGTCCCCTTTCGTGGTCCATCAAGTTTGGGGTAGCCTTGAGGTTTGAAGGGGTCTTAGGGGTTAGACTTAGGGTCCTCCTCAAGGACCCCTAGGATGGTCCAAGGGGAGTCTTACCTTTATGTTTAACCCCTAAACCTTTTAACCATGACTCGGGACAACATTAAACCACTTCAAAACTCAAGACAAACACAAACGTACACATGTTAGGCTGTAGTTTCACTAGTTCGTTTTGAGGATTGTTACATTATCCCCCACTTAGGAACATTCATCCTCGAATGACACTTTAAACACATTAAGGGGTAAGACTCAAGACTAGTAGCCCACAATCATTCATGCAACATCAATATAAATGCATAAATATAGGAGGAAACATCAATCCACATCAATAAACTCCAAACACAACAAGAAGGTAGGAATTACATCTACAAACTCATTATGCATCAAAACTTCACATTTCTCATTTCATTGGAGGAACTTCCTTCTCCAAATCACATCATACTCATACAATATCACTAAGCATATTTGAGAAATTTTCTTATAAAAGCACATAAACATGAGGAACAATAAATCATGAAAACACATTTTCTCAACTAACCAAGAATCCAACTAGAACATGCATAATATTAGGAGAACATGGAAACACAATGTCACACATGACTCCAAAAACATGAAAGAAGCCAAAAAGGAACTCTTGTCTCATGCTTGAATAGGCACATAATGAGAGAGGTAAATCGGAACTCTTAACAACCTTACTACTCAACATACTATCCCCCACTTAGGAGTAAACCCAACTAAGGCTAACATGAACCCAACAAAGGAACCTTAACAAGACATTCACAACTTACAAGAAACCATCAACATACCGGTGCTTTTAAACTAGGAAGGTCTTTGTTAAGCAACTCTCACTCACAAACAACCTTACCAATACCAATCAAGGTCTCATATGAGTCCACCACACCGGGTCGAAACTCCACAAACTCACTACACCTTATAAGGTGAGAAATTCAATCAAGCCTAACTCATGAACATCAAGGACACTCAAAGACCTTACCATATAGGCACATTATCCCCCACTTGGGAGAAAGCTTATACTAGCTCTTTCAACTTCACTTCTTTCCACTCTAAGGTCGAAACAAGACATCACTAAACCTTCATACTCATCACACCTAGGCATTTCTAAAACACCACCTTCATCAACTCTTTCAACATACCTCAAAATTCATCTTGACTAAGTTGGATTCTACCAACAACACACATAACCATAAAGCAAACCATTCATACTAAAGTCAAACACCACCATATATTATCTCAATCTATCAAGTCACATTGCCATAGTTGGCATCACAACCAACCTTCCTCCCTCACACATTCTAACATATTCCTTTCAAGTGGTCACACATTAAAGACCGTCGGATAAGGAACAAGAGAGAGACATTATAGAGTTAAACTCTATGGCACGACTTGAAGAATGAAGAAGTGAAACTTTCCTAACACCCAATAGCTTCATATTAATAATGTGGCGTGCTTCACATTATGAATAAGACTCTACTAGATGTGGTTTGATACAACCTAAGACCATTCCAAAATCTTATGCTCTGATACCATGTTTGTCATGATTCGAGAGCACCCCCTAGTCGTAACACGGCGTACTCAACCCCGAAGGGGTCTAATACAAGCCTCACAACATTCTTGAACACAAGAACATAGGAAAATAGAGAGGAATATAAAACTTTCTTTACAATCAAAGTCATTTCATTAAACAAACAAGCGAAAGACTTTCTAGACTTTATATACTATGTCTTAAACCATGTAATACTTTAAATACAACTTTGGGACTTAGCCTATACAAAAGGTTTAACACAAACTAAAGACATAAAAGGAAACACAATGGGTTTTGTCCTCGAAACTATGAGGACTCACCAAGTCTTCATCTTCAAGCACCTTAGAAACCTATCCTTCAAGCATAGAACACCAATATCTCCAAACCCTTCACTTTGGTAAAAAGGGAGAAGAATGGGGTTAGCACATTAGATGTACTAAGTATGATGACCATGCAAAAACATGCTTAAAAAGGGACATTTGATTGAAAGACATGCTTTTATGCCATTTTTGTAAAACTTCATGAACATTGATACAAGAGGCATCATATAAGTCACAACCATCATACAAAGTCACATAGTTCACATTTGAACAATAACCACATATGAACCTTTACCTTCACCTGGAGCCTCCACCGCAAGTAACCCTCAAGCTATACATTGTGCATTGTATGGATAGCGTCCCATACCACCACCCACACTAAGGTACAACCTTAAGGTCACCATAAGTGAACTTGCCATTCATCCTTTCCACCTTTACACAATAAAACATTTAAGAGACATAAACATTACATGAATTACGTCATCACATTAAGACCAACATCTAAGACAACTCTAAGTCATACTTGTGCAATATGCAAGTAGCATCCCATACTACTACTCACACTAAGTACTCCTTTGAAGACACCATAGACAAGGCACATCCATATACAATAAGCCATGACAAGGAAGTAAAGCCTAATACAATCCAAGTGTAACATGTATCTTTACATTTAAGCATATAAGAGTCAACATTAATCAATAACATCATTTAGAGGACTTTCATTCATTAGACATTAGATCAACATTCTCCTTAACTTATTCCTAGGAGGACATTCAAACAATAGTCATTAAGACTTAGAGAACTCACTATGACCCTCTCAAAGCCTTCTCATGTAATGCCTGCATATCATCCCATACTGCTACCCACACTATGTAGAACTCATCAAGAAACCATAATACATCTCACATGATGGGAATAAGCGTTTAACCGACATAGACCATGCAAGCTAGACATAGAATCAGGTGTTTTGCCCCCACACCGAAAAAAGGTGCTCTCCTTGTCTAAGGAAGACCGGTAAGATTAGCTTGGATTTGCATTGAATCCACTGGCTAATATCCTATTTGGGCACATAGTTATGGGATATAAAGATGTTCATTGGAACCCTAGCCTAACATTGGGAGAGTTTCCATCTCACTATATCCACTCGGTGCTTAGTCTACATTCCCATATAGTATTTCATTCACATTTACTGAACTTTGAGAGGGCATCTAACATTGGGTCTACCGACCGAAAGTACATTACATAAGAAGGGCCACCACCATTAGGTCTACCATTTCAAGGTACATTTAAGGATAGCTCATTGACTTTCTAAGAAGGGCCACCAACATTAGGTGTACCGATACAAGGTTCATCATTTCACACATGAAGATCCACCAACATTAGGTGTACCGATTCAAGGTTTCACATTTAGTTCTAGACTCATCATGAAGGTCCACCACATCTAGGTCTACCAGTTCAAGACATAGCCTAAAATACCTCATTAGTCATTTATAGAACGCTACCAACACTAGGTATACCGACTCAAGACATTCATACATTCATTCAAGAAAAGGCTACCAACACTAGGTCTACCAATTCTAGATCATCAACACATTCATTAGTCATTTATGAAAGGGCTTCGAACACTAGGCCTACCGATTCATTATCATTAAGACATTAAGTCAAGATACATTCATTATTCATGAGGAGGATGCCTAAACCTACCAAGTCAAGATACTTCATTCATGATCACATTCATCAATACAAGAATAGGATGCCTTAGCCTACCAATTCAAGAGATCACATTCAATATTGCTTTCATTTATCAAGAAAGGGCACTTAAGTCTTCCAATTCAAGATATACAACATTACATTATTGAAACCTTCACATTCCATCATCAACATTCAGGAGTGTTAATAGAGAGATAACATTCAATCCTAACACAATTAGCTACTAAACATGATCATCATTCTATCATTGAAATCACATGGAAATCCTTCATATTATACATTCACATATACAACATCATGATAATACTTCAATACTTCACACTATGTCTTCAAGGCCATGATCACAATGTACATAGTAAGTAAACACCTCCACCTTTCAAGTGGATCAACAATTCAAGCACAATTCTACTTTAACATGAAATTAGGTCAAACTTGCCCTTTCAAGGCTATGATCACAAATCCTCAATTCACCAACAATTCACCATAATTAGGCATAGATGATGATACAATTCAACAATCTAAATCAATCTAGGCATAAATCCATCAACATTCATTCATAATCAACAAACCCACTTCATAAGTCACAATTTAGGAATTGAGAGAAATCATGAGTTCATAGAGTATTTTCATCTTAAAATCATCAATTAAACGTCAATATAATTGTAATTTATCATTTGAAAATGGTTTGATTCAAGAGCCCATGAGATTGAGTGAAACTTGAAAACTTTGAAACTTCTTTGAAATTAACTCTAGGGTGAAAGATAGCCCTAGATGAAGGATCACCATACCTTTTACTTGAAGAATCCCATGAAAATCTACCAAATAGCCTTCCTCTTTAGACCTAAGTCTTCTTCTCCTCTTGGTCATCAATAGAGTTCTTAGAGAGAAGATATGTTTGGAGTAAGGGTTTTGATTTGGGGAAATTCATAAATGAAATCTAAAAAACTATTTTTAATGTTTCAATACTCTTAAAATACCTTAAAACACTTAAAATAACCGTGCATACATTAATTAGAACTTGGGGTGAATTTACCAACTCACCCCTAAGTTGGACGTGTCACTTGACACCAAACCAGGTCCAATTGACAGACCCCCATCCACAGACCGTGGATGGGTTGATGGACCATATTGGTCATCCATAAATGGTGGCTGTGGCTTGCACTTGGGGGCCATGACCCACGGAGGCCATCCACGGGGCGTGGATGGACCTACGGGGCGTGGTCCCCTTCCGTGGTCCACCAAGTTTGGGGCAGCCTTGAGGTTTCAAGGGGTCTTGGGGGTTAGACTTAGGGTCCTCCTCAAGGACCCCTAGGGTGGTCCAAGGGGAGTCGTACCTTGACATTTAACCCCAAAACCCTTCAACCATGACTCAGGACAGCATTAAACCACTTCAAAACTCAAGACAAACACAACACGTTAGGCTCTAGTTTCACTAGTTCATTTTTAGGGTTGTTATACTTACCCTTCATTCAACACAACTCATAAAATAGCTCATAGATTCAATTAGGTGAGAATGGACTTTCAACCTTAGAATCATCATTAACATGTGAGTAAACCTTTCATATTATGTTCATAGTGTTCCATGAGAATAGCCTTTCAATCACTACAACAATATTATCATCAGCCTAGACAATTCATACATAGTCATGTGTAAGGGTAAGGAGAGAATGATCTTTCAACAATACCACAATTTACACAATAGTCATAGGATCTTCACTTTCTAAGTGACTTATAAGTTCTTACACAATTTTCATTAACATGTACAAAACCTCATATTTTACCCTTCAAGGGTCATGAATCATGTCTCACAATCACACCTATAAATACTTCAATAGGCATCCATAATAACATGATTTCAATAACTAAAGTAACGTAGACACAATTCATAGTATTCATCTTGCATCAATATGCCTATCACAATTCATGAAATTAGGTCATGGGGAAATTTATCATGAAATCATCATAAAACAATAATTCCATCATAATATAAGGCAATCAACTCACTGAAATCATTTTTAGGAAGAACCCATGACATAGATTGAAAACCCTAGGTTTTGAAGAATCTACTAATTTGAAATAGAGAGTTTTTAGGGCTTCATGGAAGAAAGCTTTCCATGAATCAAGACCCCCATACCTTGATTGAAGATTTCCCCATGAATTGGAGTTGAGAGGATGAGTTCTTGAGCCCTAGCCTTCAAGTTCTTGTTCTTCAATGGAGGATTTCTAGTGAGAGAAATATTGTGAGGGAGAGGATTTTGGGAATTATTTGGGTGTTGTGAATTAATGACTAAAATTGGGTGAATTTGACTTAAAAACAACTTACATAGTACCCCTAAAAATACCCAAAACAACCTCACTTTAATTGGACTTAAATAGGAAAAGACTTAAATGACCCTCACTTAGTGAACCCGTCCAGGCATCACGAGCCCCTTCACGAGTCGTGGTCAGGACCACGATCCGTGGTCCCCCTCGTGAAGGTTGGGCAGTGGCTAAGAACTAGGTGCTTTTGACTAACAAGCCCAAGGCATTACCACGAAGGGCTCCACGAGTCGTGGTCAAGACCACCAGCCGTGGTCCCTCTCGTGGTCCTTGAGGCAGTAGCCTTGCCACTTAGGGGTCTTATCTCAATGCCTAAGGCACCTTCACGAATGGTTTTACGAGCCATAGTCCCTTCCGTGAAGTTGAGGTAGTGGCTAGGACATTTGGAGGCTTCTGTCCTTTGGCCAAGGAAACTCCACTAGACCTCCCACGAGCCGTGGTCATGACCACGAGTTGTGGTGATGGCCATGCAAGTTGAGGCAGTAGCTAGGAGATTTGGTAGCCATTTTTCCATGGACAAGGAAACTTCACGAGCCCTCTTCACGAGCCGTGGCGAGGACCATGATCTGTGGTCCCACTCATGAAGAGTGAGGCAGTGTGCTCAAGTTAAAGGCAACCTTGGCCTTTTGGCTTTGGCTTGCGCCCTTTGCCTTGGCACTTGCCTCTTGGCCTTGACTCCTATAACCCTCATACTTGATGTTTATCCTTATATTTAGGCTCTAGTTTACCCTATCATTTTCCGGAGTGTTACAAAGAAGGGTGATGCGTTGGTAGCTTTAGTTTCTAATTAGTATCGCTCGATCCAATGCAAGTTGTTGTTTGGCAGAAATGGATAGCTCCATCACCAGATGAACATTAATAAAAATTTAGACAAGCCATCACTACTTCTGAGGCTAAACATGAAGACTGGTGACAACCAATAATTGATTACTTGTGTTATGGAATATTTGCTAGAAAATTTTCGAGGGAGGATAGAAATCTGACGGCGAGCCCCTCATTTTCTTTATTATAAAAAGGGTTTTGATGGAGGTAGTCTTACATTGTTTGGGGGCAGATGAATCTATTTAAGCCATTTAAGAAGCACTTTCTTGAGTATGCAGAGCTCATCAATCTGGGCCAAAACTTCATTTTCATATAAAAAGGAGGGATATTATTGAAAAACTATGGTGAAAGATTGCTTGGATTACGCCTGAAGGTGTCAAGCTTTCCAATTTTATACATTAAATGGCCCCATAAGTACTACACCGAACTACTGCTTCATGTCCATTCAAAGATTAGAGTTTGGATGTTTTTGGGCCATTGCCTAAATCCTCTAGTGATCATTTGTACATCCTGGCTAGAACTGATTGTTTTCCAAATGGGTAGAAGTTGTTTCTCTTAAAGAAGAGAAGAAATATAATGTCGCTAACTTCATCCGAGTCAATATTATCTATCATTTTTGCATGCCTCAATATATATTAACGGACAAAGGCAAGCCATTTGACAACAAGTTGATGACAAAGCTATAAGGTCTTTTTTTCTTCAAGCAACACAACTCCTCTATGTATTATGGTGCTGCTAATGGGCTCACTGAAACATTTAACAAGACACTCTGCAACTTGTTGAGGAAAAGTTGTCTCCAAGTCTAAGTGAGATTGGTGTGAAAGAATGGAAGAAGCTCTTTGGGCATATAGGACCCACATATCACACACCGACACTGTTGACATACAATTTTGACCAACCTGTAACCTTTTCGGGATTTCTATTTGATTAAATATGTATTGCAAAAACGTTTTCCCCTAATTTTACGGGTTCAAAATTTAAATTAATTTTATGTAAATAATTTGTTTTAACAACCATGATTTACAAAATTTATTGTAATTATTTTTCTTATCAAATTACTATTTTATTAATTTTATTTATCGATTTATCAATTTTGATATAGTTATTTTATTTATCGGTTTAAAGGTTTGAAATATTTAAGTATGCTTATTTTATATGTAAATTTATTTATTTTTTGTAATATGTTATTAATTAAATGGCAATTCACTCATTCTTCCCTCAAACTATTTAAATTATAGCCTCTTTTACCCATTTCATTCAATTCATAACCCTTTTTCCTTTTCAATTTTATTTCAATTTTAGCCTTTTAAATTCAATTTCCATTTCAATTGTAGTCAATTTTCAGAAGAATGGGAAATTTTTCTCGCAGACAACAACGTTCTGGTATAAAATTTAGGGATCAATAAAATAAAATAACAACACCCCACTTGTTCATTTCAATTGTAGCCAGATTAGGTCAATTTCAATCCGATTCATGAAGATTCCTCTTAATCTCAACCGTCCATCTCATCCTTCTAATCTCATCCGCTCATCTCAGATAACTCAATGGTCCAGACTAAAAACGCCATTCTTGACTATTTTATCACAAAGACCCCAACCCTAATTTTTTTCATCATTCTCTTTCTCCTCTCCTAAAAGATCCACCAGAATCCTCCTTATTTCTCCTCTCCTCCCCTGCCTAGAGACACCGGGATTGCCATCGTTGTTGTTTGGCGATGGCTGTGAACCAGCGAGATCCTCCACCATCGCCTCCTCTTTTCTCAAGAAAAACCTCAAACTCCACCCTCTCCTTCTCAAATCGTCATCTCAGGTGAAGCCAAACCAAACGCCCCACTCTTATTTTCCTTTTCTTCATCAAGGCTAATGGACAGAAGTGGCAAGGAGCAACACTGCTCCCACCGGTTATGTGCTCCGACCAGCAATCAATGGCGAACCCCACTCCCACGAGGACCACCAAAAAACCTCCCCACTTTTCTCTTTCTCTTCTTCGATTGGCAGGCTCCGATAGAAATAATAACTCTGGTCAGTAACTTTGAAACTGACAACAATAAGAGTAGTACTACTCCGAGCTCTGATTGAGCAGCAACAAAGACGAGCTAGGCAGAGAAAACTCTGGAACGAAGAACTCTCCACTAGGTTTAGACGGATCTTAAAAGATCTATCGCGGGTACATTTCAAAATCCAAATTTCTATTCTTCAAACTATTCAGTTTTTTCTCTGTGAACAGATATTTGAGATAAAAAATTTACATCATTATCCATGGTTTTTGTACGCAAGTTTTGGTTAATCACCAATTTGTTTTCTTGCTTGATGTTAAGGGTAGTATTCAACTATTATGTGACCAAGTTTTCTCACCTATTGTTATCGCTACTTTTGTACTCATAGGATGAACATTTAAATGATATGATAAAAGTTTTCAAATATGATATATTATATCTATTAATTTTGAGGCGTAATTTGTGATTTGGGAATATGTCATTCTTCAAAAGTTGATTGTGTGAAGTTGAGTATAATATTGTCACGCCCTGATCCTACACCCTGGACATGGCTGGCACTCAAAAACCATTGCTTGTCCTAAAGCAAACAGTTGGCCTGACTGACTACTGCAACACTCCAGATCTGAAAGAGGTAAGCCTGGCCAATTGCAGCAATAATAGGTGCCATCCCACGACCCGTAAGTTGATCTATGGACCATAGATCTGTCCGTGGATTGGTCATTCCAAAATTGGTACAGACTATGGACCGTAGGTGGGTCCACGGTCTATGGTCCAAGGGCTGTGGGTCAGGCCAAAATTCTCTGAACTTTGTGACGGACGTGCAGGACGAACCGTAGGTCCATCCATAGTTCATCGGTGGGGTCTCATCGATGACAGTTGTCAGTTAATTTTCAGGGTTAGTTGGATCTTTTCCTAATTAATTAGTTCTTATACTACGTCATTTGGTCTATGTTTAGGACCCATATATAAGTCTTTTTACCCCCAAATTAACCCCATTTAATTCATTGTTCCAATTCCCAAAAGAAGACCAAACTCCTCTCCAAATATTCTCTCTCTAGAACTTGAAGAAGAAGAAGAAAAAGATTCAAGATAGGGTTCAAGAGCAAGCTTCCATACTTCAAATTTCTTTGGGATTTGATAGTAAGGGATGATAGTTTTCATCCATAGTTTTCTTCAATTAGCATGTGTTCTTTTTATTATTGATTTGATTGATTGGATTATGATCTTCTAAGCATGAATTGATGAATTGTAATGGTTTTATAATGTTTTCCCCTATGAACCCATGTAATCCCCATGTTTTCAAGTTATGAACTATATATTATGGTATTTTGATCTTAAAGGAAGCGTTTTATGAAATTAAGCATGTAATGAGAGAATTGTATGAGTTTATAATGAAATCCATATCTAACCCTTGTTTTCTAAATGTTGATGATTGAAAGAGGGTTTTTGGCCTTGACAGGTGGTTATGGAATTATGCATGTTTTCATGAGAATTATGCAAATGCTTTAAGGGTGCTTTGAGAGTGCAGCACCAATGATGATGTTGTGTTATGAAAGCATATTCTCATAACACTTACTAGCATGATGTTAAAGGTTTTCTCACATAAAAAGGATTCTTAGGTTGGAAGGTTTTCTCACCTAATTAAATCTATGAACAAGAGTTATCCTAATGAACTAGCTTAGATTGGCAAGATGACATGCCTTTCTATGGATAATGAGAATATGTAAGAAAATACTATTCCGTGGGATTTATTCTTAGCATCGAGTGGATATTGACATTGAGATGGAAGCTCTTCCATTAGTAGAGGCCATGTTTCTAGAAGAAGTCTCATGAGATGGAAGCTCTCCCGCTAGTAGAGGCCGGGTTTCTAGTAGCAATCTTTTTATCCCTTAACTATGTGTCCCCAAAGGTTGATTAACTAGTGGATCCATTTAAGCTAGAAGTTCATGTGTCTACCTTAGGCAAGTAGAACAACCCTTTTTGGTGTGGGAGACACCGGGTGATCATGTTATAGCTCACATTGTCTCTATGTTGGTTACGGCAAATTACCCACATTAATAATGAACTAAGGTTACTCAAGGGTATCTCATATGTGTTCAAAGGCTTTAAAGATGATGTTACCATGCATTGACCATGATTTATGACTTATGTTTTATAAGTCTTTCATATGATGTTTTAGCTTGGTCAAATGCATGTCATAAAATGAAATGTCCCTTTTAGCATGTTTTGAATGTTTTATGCATGGCTATCATACTTGGTACATTGTTTGTACTAACGCATACTCTTGCCTACATTTTCCCCAAATGTAGGGCCTGACAGATAGGTTTTCGAGTCTCGTGGCTAGTAGTTGAGTTCATGATTTCCCGAGCTTTGGTGAGTCATGTTTTGAGGATGGAGTTATTGTTTAGTTTCTTTTATGTATTTCCCTTTTGAACATGATGTATGGGCTAGGCCCAATTTCATTCTATTGCACTAGATGGCTATGATGAGACATGAGTTTGGATTTCTACTTTCTTTTATAAAATGTTTTGGATTTAGACTATTGTTTCTCTTATTGTTCTAATTCTTAATTTATAAGAGCTAAGTGGCTTGTATGGAGTCCTTCGGGTTTTATACGCCATGTTACATCTAGGGGGTACCCCTGGGTTGTGACAAACTTGGTAATCAGAGCACAAGGTTTAGAATGATCCTAGGATGTCTCATCAGCCACGTCTAGTAGAGTCTTGTTCATTGATATAAAGCGCCCCACATTTATGAATAAGAGGCTATAAGATGATTAGGAAACTCCACTTCTTTCATTACTCTTAAGTCGTGTGATAGAGTTTAACTCTATAAAGTAACTATCCTAATCCTTATCCTATGTTCTTCAGGATATGGCTACCTAAAGAGCTTATACAAGAAGGAATGCAAGGGAGAATGTGGAACAAGAAGCTCTTCCCTAAGCTCCTCAAGTTTCGGTCAATCCTTTGGCCAGGCATGTATCTAATACGGAGTTTAGGGCTGCTTTTCAATTGTTGGATAGAGCCATGACGGCCCAAGCCAATAGAGCAGTTATGGTTCCCGTAATCCCGAATATGAGTATGGCAGCTTCAAGAGTGAGGGTGTAACGACCCAAAAAACTATTAAGTGAAACTAGAGCCTAACGAGTTTGTTTTAGAGTTTGACTTATGGTTTTGAGTTGTCAAATGTCTTCTCGAGCTTAGGTTGAGGGGTTTAGGGGTTAAACGTCAAGGTACGACTCCCCAAGGACCAACCAAGGGGTCCTTAAGGAGGACCCTAAAGCCTAACCCCCAAGACCCCAAGAAACCAAAAAGCTGTCAAAACTTTGGTGACTCACGGATGGGACCTACAGCTCGTAAGTCCATCCACACCTCATGGATGGCCTCCGTGGGTCAAGGTCCCAAAAGTCAAGCCATAGAACCAAACCATAGACAGACAGTACGGCTCGTGGACCCACCCACGGTCCGTGGGTGGGGGTTCGTAGGTCACCACTATTTTCTGCCTAGTTTCAGCCAATTAGAGGGGTAGGTTAGTAAATTCCCAATTAATTAATTAGTGTTAGGGGATGGTTTTTATGGTTTTATAATATATATTTAAGGCTTTTAAGACCATTAACTACCCTTACAACTCATTAGTTCCCCAAACTTAAATTAGAAACCAACTTCCCTCTCTCTCTAAGACTCCATTGAAGAATAAGGTCAAGGTCAAACTAGGGAATCAAGAACCAGCCTTTCTTCTCCAATTTCATGTGGAATTTAACCTAAGGTATGGATGCTTTCCATTCTTGGGTAGCTATCACCCAAGAAGCCCCTTCAAACTATGTTTTAAGACTTCCAAAAACCTAGGGTTTCACTCTTGTCATGGGTCTTCTTTCAAAACGATTTCTATTGTTTAATTATGGTTTATTATGATTGATTATGATTATTTATGGTTATATTAATGGAGTATTGTTGGATTTTGATGAAAATCTCCCTTGGACCCATGATTTCCCCTTCTTCCTAAATTGTGAACTAAGGTGTGACTTGATTGATCATGGAAGCTTGACAATTGATCATGTTGATGAAGATTATGTATGAACTCATGATTCACTTAGATAGTTATGATCCTATGACTATTGTGTAATTGTGCTATTGATGCAAGACCCTTCTTCCCTACACCCTTTACACTTGATTATGCATAAAGTATGTATGTATGTTTATGATAAGCTTGTTGTGTTGAATGAAAGGAAATCCTCATGAAACACTATGAATATAATGTGAAAGGTTTACTCACATGTTGATGATTCTAAGGTTGAAAGGACATTTTCACCTAGTGAATCTATGAGCTATTATGAAGTATGTTGGTTTGAGTATGCCTAGTGCATTCTTTCATGAACCTAAACATAAGTAAAGACTTGATGTGACTTTTAAAGGGAATTATGCTTAGCACCGAGTGGATATGAGTATGAGATGGGTTCCTTCATGCTAGTAGTTGGATTCCCAACACGGTGTCTCCTGAGATGGAAACCTCCACGTTAGTAGTTAGGGTTTCTAGAAGCAATCTCCATATCCCATCGTTAGTAGTTAGGGTTTCTAGAAGCAATCTCCATATCCCATAACTATGTTCCCACATAGGTCTTTAGTTAGTGGATCCACCTAAAATCTAAAATGTATGTTCTACCTTAGGCAAGTAGGACACCTATTTTCGGTGTAGGGGTAGAACACTGGATTCCATGTAGCTCAAATGGTCTATGTCGGCTAAGGCTATTATTCCTATATGATATGAATATGAACTAGGATAAGAACATGGATTTTAATTATGACTTCTTAAGAGGTACTACTTAGTATGAGTGCGGGTATGGGACTTCACTTATACATTGCACAAGTAGACTTTAAGAGGGGTTATGGTGAGGTTCACTTATGTTATGAAGACTTATGGATTATGTATGCATGATATGTATGGATGTTAAGGTTGACTTTACTTGTTACAAGTTATGAACATGAATAACTCCTTACTTATGTATGTTGGCTATGGGATGAGGCAAAAGTAAGATATGTATGTTGTTGGTGACCTAAATGTGATACTTAGAATTTGGTAGGGTTATAGGATCTTACCTTTGCATTGCACTAGTATGACTTTGAAATAGAGCAGTCGGCGTGCCGTCGAGCATTTCCACAAAGCAGTACTATACCGCCCAATGATCCAGGACACGAAGATGCTGAAGGCAAGAGCTGAAAGGCGATAAAGCAGACCAAAGGGCGGATCGCCGAGTGTATCGGTGATCTCGACTAACTGCATCGAATGGCTCCTTCGCAACACATTTTCTAAATAGTATAAATACTAGTTTAGTTTTTATTCTTAGGAGTGAGTTGTTTTAGTTGTAGGAAGTTTAGAATACAATTTTGAGAGACAACATTCTCTCTAAGTTTGGAGAGGATTTTTGAAGAACTTGAATATTCAAAAGGTTTCAACGCCAAGAATTTGGACTTGGGTTTTGTGGATTCTTCACTCTTGACTTGTTTTAAGACTTAATATTGCATACCCATCGATGGAAACTGAGATTGGTATAACTTTTTCTCTCTTTTACATGTCTAGATAAAACCTCAATTCTTGGGGTGTGATTTTGTGAATATGGGTTAGATTATCTGTTAGGTCTTGCTTGTTGATGGTTTATTTGTTGTGTTAATGTGATTTTGTTTAGTAGTTGTGGTGGAACTTAATGAAATTGTAGTTGCAAATATGATTTCACCTTTGTGTTTTCGGCTTCCGAGAGAGAGAGGTCGTAAAACTAAGATTACTAAATTGATGGCCGGTGGGATTGGGTTGACATGAGAGTGAACCCTAGTCCTTCTCCCACACACTCAGCTCAAGAGAGTGAGTGGGCTAAGGCGGAGGATGTGCTTAAAGTGGACACTTGCTGTTCAAGAGAAACCAGGTTGATTCGGGGTAAGTTGCTCGAGAGAGAATTTACCCCCACTATAGTTTAGCATATTCATAAGTATTCAACGAATTTACTATCAAAAGCATGTGCCCAATAGTCTAGTTTAGCCTATATTCCTATCACATCCCAAGAATCCCAACTCCATATTCATATCTCTTTTCATTTTTGTTGATTTTGCTCTTTACTTGTTTACAACCCCCCCCCCCTTGATATTTGACACTCATGTCAAACCCTTTAATTTGTCATGTCTTCATTAGATAAAGTCTTTAGCTACGGTTAACTTTAGCACTTACGTGCTTAACCACTAATTTTCAGGAACCTCTCCCTTAGGACTCGACCCCAACCCTTGGTTGGGTTACTTTACTATTGTACGATCGTAGACACTTGCATTGGAAGTTGTGTCTTGATTAAGCAACCATCAACTAGTCCCTCTTTTAAAAACTTGGAGCACTATGAGATACCTCTTTAAGCATATCTTATCTCCTCTTCTTTACTTTTGAACACTATGAGATACTTCTTCAAGCATGTCTTTGTTCATTATTATCTTGAACAGTATGAGATACTTCATTAAGTATGTCTTAGTCCATTAATGTTTTTAAACACTTGGAGATACTTCTTCAAGTATGTCTTGGTTCATTGGATACGGAGATTGCTACGAGAAACCCAAACACCACTAGGTGAAGGCTTCAATCTCATGAGACCTACTTTGGGAAAACTCAGACCCTACTATGTTAGGGTTCCCCCTTACTTTGTAAGCCCGGAATCAACTAGCTGTGAGCCTCTTTTATTTTGGAAGCCCGGACTCAACTAGGTGTGAGCCTCCATCTCATTGTGAATAACCATTTGGGGACAAGAATACACCCTCTTAGACTAGTTATTAAGCCTTACTTAACTCATGACTTATTGAGGGATATTCTTGACAACCAATCCATGTTTAAAGTGATTCTATCATTTTATGCATTCAAACATTCATAAGGTTTATGAGGTGGGCAAAGTCCTTCCACAACAATGATATCTACTAGTCTACCATTATCATATACGCTTCACTCTCTAAGCCATTACAAGCATAATTCAAGATATTAGCTTTACTCTGAAAGCCCTAACAATCCACATTCATCACTACAGGCCTTACTCTCAATGCTTTACTTCTTACAATCATCATACATACCAAGATTACAAGGCATTCTAATCACATGTTTCATTCTTAAGTGATTCTAATCATATATCATCATAAAGGTTCAATCTCAAGCATTACTAGTCGTGATCCATCATATATACTTTAATCTAATTCAATTCATGTCTACATGATTTTATTCTTGAACAATAACTATACATATCACCAATTCTAGAAGATCATCTATGGATCCTCAATTTCCCCTCACAAGGCATAAACCCACATTACTTCAATTTCATCAATTAGACTAGGGTTAGGCATTAAAACCATTTAATTTATTCATAATAACATGATTCACTACTAATTCTATCGTAAACCATCAATATCCACTCAATTGGATTCATAATCAACATAACCTACAATATTGGAAGGAACCCTAACTTGAATTAGGGATTTCATCTTCATAATTGTGGAATGACTAGGGGGCTTCATGGATGGAAGAATCCATGGATGAATAAATTATCATACCTTGATTATAAAGCCTTACAAAGCTTGCAACAATGGAGTCTTGATATGACCTAGCTTGAACCCTTCTTCTTCTTCTTCTTCACTTTCTAGAGAGAGGATTTTTGAGAGGGAATTGGGTTATTTTTGGTGAGTTGAAATAATGACTAGGATCAATGAATTTAGGGGTTTAAAGTCTTTATATATTTGGTCTAAACTAGGGTAAAATGATGTCACTTAATAACTAATTAATTTTGAAAATTTCCATAAAGCCCCCCACTTAACCGCCCAAGACCAACATTCTGCCTCACCCACGAGACCATGGCCACGGGCCGTGAGTGGACCCACAGGGCATGCTGGTCAAGCGTAGGTAGTGGTCTGCAACACTATTTCTGGGACCCTGACCCCTGACCCACAGGGCATGGGTCCCTTCATAGGTGGACTATTTTTTGGGGCAGATTGTAGGATCCTCTTCAAGGACCCTTGGTTGGTCCTTGAGGAGTTGTACCTTCTAACCCGAAACCCTTCATTTTAAGTACGGGAAGTTATATCTATGACTCTAACCCTCACGTCAAGCTCTAGTTTAGCCTACTAGTTTCCGAGGTGTTACAGTTGATAAGGGAAGCATCATAAAAGCATTGTAGATCATCATTTCATGCATATTTAAATATAATTAAACCATTAAAATCAACAAATCAAAGAACCCATGGTAAATGAAGAAAATCTTAGCTAATTGGGGTAATTCTACCATTTGAAATTGAAGATTTTGAGAGGGCTCTATGGGTGAAAGCCACCCATGGATGAAAACCACCATACCTCAATCATAAAGCCCTATGAATTTGGTGTGAAGATCCTTGCTTCTTGAACCCTAGCTTTCACTTTCTTCTTTTTCTTCTTTTAGTTTTCTAGAAAGAGAATTATTGGAGAGGAGGAAGTTTTGGGAATTGATTTAAGTTTTAGAAATAATGAGTTGGATGACTTAGTTTTAGGGGTTTAAATCTTGATATAGGTGGTCTAAATTAGGCTAAAATGACACCACTTAATATTTCTTAAAACTGGAAAACCCTAAAATACCCCTAAACTAATCTACTAAACAGTTCCCAGTCACCATCCATGAGACCACGTTGATGGGCCGTGGATGGATCCACGGACCATCCTGGTCAAGTGTGGCTTGGTGATAGAGATTTTTGATCACCCACGGACCCTCCACCCACGGGGTGTGGACCCACCCACGGGGCGTGGGTCCTTCCGTGGTTCACTACTTTTGGGCAGTTTCCAGGGATCCTCCTCAAGGACCCATGGTTGGTTCTTGAGGGGTAGTACCTTGCCGTTTTAACATGAAATCCTTTATTTTAAGTACGGGGAGTTACATTCAGGACTTTAACCCTCATGTTAAGATCTATTTTAGCTTACTAATTTCCGGGGTGTTACAAAACTAATTTGGAAAGAGCCAAATTGAGAATTTTGCAAGTTATGCTTAAATTGTGAGTTTTGGGTCAACTTCAAACACCTATAACTTTGAGTACACGATAAGTTAGGTGGCCCATAAGATACCAAATGGAAGGTCTTCGGATCCTCTTTCCAACGTCACTGTGTTTGCTAAATTTTGAGTTCGGATGAGGGAGACATACCTATTTGAAGTTAGTTTGTCCAATAAAGGCAATTTACCCGAATTAGTGAGAGGTATTTTGGTGTTTTCCTTACCCCCTTCAACTCTAGGATTTTTTAGTAATATTTTAAGGGTCTAAATGAATTGGGTCAGTTTTCACAATCTTAAAATATGCTTAGGGTTTTGAGAGGAGTTCAAGAAGAAGAAAACAGAAGAAAAGGAAGAACGATCAAGGTTCTTGCGAATCGAGGATTTGTTTTGCCAAATTACTTTATGTGAGCTCTCATAATATTGAGTTCATTCACCCACACACCAATCATGTGATTTTAAATCCATAATTTCGTTCTTGAGGTTGAATGACTTGAGTTCTTGAAGACTTTCTTGAAGTTTCGTTCCTAAATCGTTAATAATGAGTTCTTGAGATGAATATTAGGGGTTTGAGGGTTGTTTTTGAGTAGATTTTCATGTACTTATGTTGGGTATTCGAATCTAACTGAGTTGGGAAGAAACCATTCGATTCTGGGTGAATTAGGGAGAAAAATTTGAGAAGAAAATTCATCGGAATGTTTTGGGGAGGGGCTAGGGTGACGCACCCCGGATGTGCCAAGGGGGCTGGGGCGGTGCGCCTACAGTGTGCCACATTTCAGTCTCTGATGTTTAGAGGCAAGCGCCAGCAGTGCACCAGGGTCTCCTGCCCCCACTTTTTTCCGTCGTTTGCTCCGTATAAGTTCTTTTAAAGTGTACCTTTATTCTCTTCTGATTCTAACTACTCTAAACTACATCTAAACATCAAGAGATCCTTCATAACATGAATCATAACCCTTGATTTCACAATTAAAATTCAAGGTAGAGTTAAAGGTAAAGTCTTGAGAGTTCTTTCGATTCATTTTGTAGTCTTTTACAATCTTTTAAAACTTATTTTAAGACTTAAGTACTTGAGTTTAAGGATGAGGAGAGTTGAGTTTCATATTTCAAAATGAATAGATGGCAACTAAGTATTCCCAAGAGTAAATGTTTTTACATTTAAAATAAGAGGAAACATCGATTTCCAAATGAGTTCATGAGGAGTTTTTTAGTATAATCTATTTTAATAGAACCTTTGGAGTAATAATCTCAAAGCTTGAGAATGAGGAAATGTTTTTAAACATATGAGCTGATTTATATTTTTTGGAGTTGTATTGAGCAGCGCCTCATAAACCATGTAGCCAACGTGGGTAGAAAGGGTCATACTTTTTAGATGATTCCTTATTGCTTTTTAAGCATAGCTTATTGGATCCACTTAGTTGAGAAGTTCTACACACCGGCAAGGTATAGGACAGTTCTGGCAGCGTGGGCGAGTATTGTATCATCACATAGCTCATTGTGATGGTTGTCGGTTAGAGAATCTCCCAAACAGAGTTATTTTATGTTTTTACATATGAACTGAGTTATTATTGTATTTTTGAATACATTGAGTTGTTATTTATTGTTTAAAATACTTTATATAAACTGTATCTTTATTGTTGTTTTTATACTACTTTGAGTTAAGATCCATGAGTTCTTTGGTGAGCCTCCTTGCTTTCGGAGGATTCCTTATTTATTTTCATCTATTTTTGTTTTGTTATGATGATCGAGGGTCATGTCCCGACATCCCTCATAGTATTAGAGGCTTTATAGATAGATAGACAATAGTAGTTCATGAGTCTTTTTTTATTTCCAGTGTTTAATGTTCTAGACTTGAGTTGCCTCTTTGAGCCAGTGAATGTTTTATTTTTGAAATATTCTGAGTTTACCTTTTTAGACAATTGAGTAAAGTTTACTTTTAAAGTCCCTTTATGGTTGAGTAAGTTTTTCGCTGAGTATTGAGTTAGGTCAAGGGTTCGCTTAGGGCTAGAAATGGTTCTCGAGTGTCGTCCACGTCCAAGGTGTACGCTTGGGGCGTGACATCTCATTTTTACCACTCATATCATTGCAACAAACTTCTCAATTCCTCACCTACTCTATGTCAAGTTTACCAGATCAAATCTCAAGACTAACATCATCACCCTTATGTTGCCACTTTTTGTTACCATGATTCTCATCTCAAATTCAAGCCTAGTGTCTATTACAAAACATAGATATCAATATAATTGCTCGCATACTATACTAACTGATAAATACAAGATAAAATTAAGAAAAACTCGCTCACTAAGACCTCATGAGAAGTAGTTAATCTTTATCTCATAACCATTTACTTACAGACGACCATCACATTCCTTTTCACAACTTAAGTACTACTTACACATTCACTACACATTATTGCCTAGCTTAGATCTATCACCTCATGAATACTCTACTCTTCTATTCAACACCTACACTTGGTCTTCACTAACACAATGGCACATCGACATAAACTCTTCTCTAGTTAAAATATTCTCTAACTCATCTTGCCTAGTAACTATTACTCAACTTTCTTTCATGAAATCCACACAAAATTACCACTTCTTAGCCCACACAGAAGGGAAAACTCCTCATTAATGACACATAATTTTCCTCATCACTAAGTCTCTTTCTTAGATTACCATACCTGTACATGCATTCTTCTAACTCTGTGCACTTTTACTACTACTAGCTCATTACATCATAACTCATACTTTTTTTTTCAGGTGAATACTACCCAAGCTCTAAGACCCACTTCCTAGTAAGAGTCTCAACTGAGGCAAGATTTAGAGAAAGAAATATGGGCATACATCTCGCTTTTAGCTCGAACACACGATTCACATGAATAAGAGTGTATTCTTTCTAATATGAACACTTAAGCCCACTCACAGGATTCTCTCAAGCCCCTATGGAGTCTTATGACTTTCTCAATACTTTTGATGAGATTAATTCATCGATAAGGATGTGCTTTTCTTTTCAACTACCTTAAGTATAAAGGGTAGTCGAATAAATATGAGAAACGCACGAATTTGAATAAGTTCCTTATAACACAACTCTATTGCACAATTTAAAGTATAAAAGAAGGGAAACTTTTCCTAAATGTATGTAGTCCTTTAGTTATAGAAGTGGGGCCATCACAACCATAAATAAGATCCTACTTGACATGAATTCATAGACACCCTAGGACACTTGAACTTTGTGCTCTGATATCAAGTTTTACATGACCCGAGCCTACACCCTGGACTTGGCCGACACTCAAGAACTATTATTGGTCCCCAAGCGAACCCTCATCCTGGCTGACTACAAGCAGAACACTAACTCAATAATACATAAGCATCAAATTGAAAGAAAGGATAGACCAATAGTTTCTTTAAATCTCAAAACTCTCTAAAGATACTAAGTATGAACATAGGTTTTAAATAAAACATCTGAAAATTGAAAGACTCTAAAAAATTGTGTATCTATGATGCCTCAATTATAAAAAGATGAGCGTCGAGACAAGACCCACGACTTCTCAAAAGAACTACTACTAAAAACTAATAAAATTGGAGTCCTTCGAAAGCAAAGAGATCTCACTCATAAGCAGACGAATGGATGAAGTGATCTCAACAGACTCTTGTTGAGGATCCTAAGAACGTGTATCTACATCATTAAAAGATGCATGTTGAATAACATCAGTACATTAAATGTACGAGTGTGTAATATAACTGAATAAAAAATAACTTAAAGAAAAGACTGCAATAGATAACAATGTACTCAAGCTAAATGTAAAGAAATAAAGAAGTTAAATCATTTAAAGCTTTACAAAATACTTTCTCATCTAAGGGATCCACTAAGATAAGCTTGAAAGCAATAGGGAATCATCCAAAAAGTATGATCCTTTACCCATGCTTGCATACATAGTTTATGATGATTTTGAGTTGTCTGAACTCATCCTCATATTGGTGCTTAATACTACTCCAAATAATATACAAAACTCATGTTCATGTGTTTAAAAACATAACTCTTCCTCTAGTTTGAGATAATTGTTCAAACTACCCTCTTAAAAGAGGTAACTGCTCTTGAAATATCTTTTGAACACATAACTCATTTAGAAATCGAGGTTCCTCTTTTATCAATGTAAAAACTGATACATTTAGGAATACTTAGTTCCCTTATACTCTTACTGAATTCATACTTAAAAATTCTTTCTCAAAAATATAGCAAAACCATATTGTGATGTGATCATTAATGTCTCGGGAAGTAATATTGCATAAACATTGATGGCATAACTAGATATTATACTTCTTAAATATTGATGACATACTCGAATATCATACTAATCATGTTTTAAAAACTCTTTCTCAAAAATCATCTTTACTTCCTCAAAAACTCAATTTAAAACTCAACTGTTGACTTTAAAAAGATTCTCAAGATTTATAACTCAATTCATAGGGTTCATGCGGAATTATGGACATGAACGACTCAGCTCAAGGGTCTTAATAGAAACATGGAAATTCAATACTCAGAACTCAGGGACTCAAGGACACTACTCATCTCAAGAATAATCAATTCATGGGGTTCATGTTGAAATGTAGATATGAAGAAATAAACTCAAGAATCTTAATGGATAACATAAGCAATTCAATAATTAGAAATAGAATTTCAAAAAGAACCAGGAACTCAAGAAATCAAAATCAACTCATCTCAAAAATACTCAAATCTAGGGTAGAATCCTAGATTTCTCTTTTATTAATTTGAAAGTAGATGTAGGACGTGAGGGTGAACTAGTCCAACACTATGATAGCCTTAAATACCTGGAAGAACAAGGTTCTTGAAGAATGTTGAAAAATATTGAAGAATCTTGAAGAAGAAATTGATTAAAAGCCTTGAAACTCTAACTTGAAGTAGAAAAATCAAGAAAACCTTTCTTGAGATTCTTGAATTAGTTTCTTGAAATCTCTATGACCAAGAATTATGATTTTCATCGATGATTCATAATTAAATTTGAGTTTAAAAAAATGGAATTCTTTGAGAAGAACTTACCTTGAAGAAAAATCTTGAAAAAAATGGAAAGAATCTTGAATTGAGTCTTCTACTTTGATTTTTCCTTAGGATTTTGCCTTAGGGTTTAAGAGAGAAGAGAATGATGGATTAAGAGATGATAATCTGATTGTTTTAGGTCTTTAATTAGTCAAGAAATTCGTCTAGTGTTTTATTAGAGGTAAAAAGACAAAAACAACCCTTTTTAATGTTTTCCCGTCAGCCAATTCGCCACTGCACTATATCATGTTACTAAAATGGTCATAACTTCTTACTCGAAACTTTGATTAACGTGAAATTTGTGGCATTGGAAAGAAGATTAAAATACTTTTAATTTGATAGGTTATGGGCCACATAACTCCTTATATTCTAACAGATATGGTCGTTTGAAGTTGACCCAAAGAGAATCTTACATCAAAACTTAATTGGTAAGGAAACTTTCAACTCAACTATGTGCTAGAAGGTTCTAGTGACCTTAACTGATATCCAAAACCATTCACACACTAAAGAATTTACCTTTACAAATATGGGCAATTTAAGAATCACCTGGTACGATCTTATTCACAAATACAGAATAACACAAATCTTATTTTAAAAATTTTCAGGATGTTACAACTACAAAGTATCCTCTCCATTAGTTATTTTTATGGACTATTTATAAATGTAGAAAACCTAAATAAAACAATATAATCAAAACAAATTGGGAATCCAAAACCAACAGGAATTAGATTTTGCACAAGAAACTGTTTTGACACATACTGCAATTCAAATTCATTCTTCACTTGATATATATTTATATTATTACATTAACTTTAATCAAAATTAAGTCTACTGTTTTATTTTCTTCTATAATCTTCTATCTTTAATTAGTTTTAGCTCCAAACTTCTTCATCTTCTCACCAATTTAATTCTACAGAAAAATATATTACAAAGCACAGTTCATAAAATTTATGTTAAAAAGGACAAATAAAAAATATTAACTGTGAGGTAAATAATGATTAAAAATATGTATTTTTTGTCTCACATCACATAGCAATATGAGAGCATCACTTTCTCAATAATCTATCAGATCTTTTTTGCACCAACACACCAGAGTTAATATCATCAAAATAAAATAGAAAAAAATACATACCCTGGGTAGTGTAGGTTGAAAAACTGCAACTGCAATTTTCCTTCTCCCTTTTTTGGGGTTTTTTCCACATTGACTTTAGAAGATGAAGGTGCATCCTTCTTTGCCCTGTCAATACTCTGATTCTTCATTGCTAATGGGTTATGCAAAAGTTTATATCTATTTTCAGCCAATTTATAGTCATCAGAATCATAAATTCGATCAGTGTTAGTAGAGTTTAGTTGGGTAATCTCAATACTAAATGAAGGAGCATGATCCATATGTATCAGGAATTGATGATGAAAAAAATGTAATGAACAAGACAATGGAGTGGACGAAAACTACACATTTAATTATTTGAATTAGATTAAATAGAGAGAGAAACCTCTTGAACTTCAAATTGAGATGATTGATTAACTGATAAGATTGTGGGAGTGAAAATAGGAAGAGATAAAGGAGAGAAAAGGAATGAGAAAACATGAGTTTGAGTTTGGGATAGTTATGTATCCGTAAGAATTGAAATTTGGGGGAAAATGAAGATTTTTTGTATTTTTTTATAATTGTAAGAAATAATAGAAAATAAGGTAAGTATAGATGTGTGTATAAGTAATTTTTCCTTAATATATATATATATAGTAAAGCAATATAACTCTCAATTTCCCAATATAAGTTAGTCCCTTATCTAGTGGAAAAAAGCCTGGAATTATTCACAAAGTTATTTTAGTAGACTTGATGATATAATTTTATTTTTTTATAAAATAAATTTTATATATATAAAACGAATACACACACAAATATTATTCACATTGTAAATTTTAAGTGGTGTTAATTAAAATAAATTATATATATTTGCATGATAGTAAAATAGCTTGGTGTGGGTCCCCTAAAACACTCATTACAAAAAAAATGATCTTTAGCAGTAATTAATTGACGACAACAACTTAATTATCATTGAATATGTATTTTTCATGGGAATTAATACTCCTTGTAAATTTTCCTAATGTCTATAGCGAAATTAGATTTAATAAAAATTAACTAATATCGGTAAAGACTTTAAAATTTTTGATTGGTGCTTCATAAAAATAATTTAGATATTAATGGAAAGTGTCTTCCTAAATCCTAACCTAAAAGTATTAATTGAAAATGATTAGATGGTAAAAATAGTTACAAAGAGTCATCGGTGTCACAGTAGCCATATTCTCATATTAGATGACATCAGGGTAGTTTTAAGGTCCTTAAACTTGGATGTATTTACCAAAATATTTTAGGAATCATGAAATAAACTGAAAAATCAAGATACTCTAGAAAACACCATGTTGAACTAAAGTGGATATGAAATATATAATTATGGTCTTATTGTCCAAATGATAGGCACATTCAACTTCAATAGCACTAAGTACAACCACCACCTACATGAAATACCACCTATATAACCAAACTACCCTCAAACTCCACTGTTACTCTTCTAAGAACACATGTTGATGGGAAGCACGTCAATTGTGGCTTAAACGTAAAAAAAATTATAATATCTAAAATTAATATTAAAGTTTGATTAGTTCTCCAATAAGTTGAAATAAAAATAATGGTAATTCTGTCATTGGCTCAGTAATATATATATTGCCTTTCCACCCACGTGACTTTAGTATACACATTTGTGTTTCTTTACAAATATCCCAAAATCAACACTTGTATTCCTCCCTTGTTTTTGCTCTTTCAAATACGATTTCTCTTATTTTCTTTTCCAACATATCTTTGTTCTTTCTGTTATTGGTAATCCTTGATGGGTGTTAGTTTGGTATTGTAATGGTCTGTGGTTTTAGAAGAAATAAGTATAAGTAGAAGATGTACCAATGGAAAGCAAAGATGGTACGTAAGAGTTTCACATCTCCGATCAATCACTCTTCCTGCTCTCATTAGCATATTAAAGACTATATTCCCCATCAATGTCTTTCACTACAAACACATTATTAAATTTTCGTAATTTTTTGTCCATTGTTCTTTATTAAATATATCATGAACAAGTAAAGACTACTCAACAAAATTAAATTACTTTAATGTCAGACCCTTGCTTATGGGCATAACTCTTTACTTTGATTTCTTTCCAATATTTTTAGATTTGTTTAAATTTACACTTTTCCTTCACAAAATTAAGAAATTTCAATTTGGTAGGTCCCCTGCAAGTTGTAGCTGGTCTAATATGTAGTGTAAGTTAAGCAAAATACATATTCAGGTCTATTTCACAGTTTCCAAGTTCAATTTGATGTATATGTTTTGTTGTGTGAGGGATAGAAATTTAATGGGGAAATGACAAATATAATACGGGAAAAAGAGAAGTGGAGGAGGACAAGGTTGAGGAGGTGCAAATTGAAAATCAATGAGGTAGAGATTTTTTGGCAGGTTTAAGGGAAGATTCCTAAAAAGTCAAAATTTTCATTTTGAGAGATCTAGAATTAGCTTAAATATGGAGAAGCACACGGAGCGATAAGAAGTTAATTTGTGTGTGTGTTGAGTTATTAATTAACTATTCGATTTCTGATTTGATGAATTTGTATGAATAAATTTAAGTTATGGTGATTATAGAAGTTGCACATGGAGCTTTTAATGTTTTGATGAATGATATACTATGAGTATACAGTATTTTTATTACATTTCACTTAAGAGTTGTGTGAGTCTAGGGCCATTTTGTATTAGAAATAATGTGTTTTGTATCATGTTTGCAGGAAATAGGTTTGGACGTGGTAGAGTGAGATGACAGCTAAAAATCTGCAGAAGGAGCCACCCATGAAAGTCACCTACGGACCGTAGGTCCTTTGACGGTCCATCAATGGGTGGCGTAGATGGAGCATCAGGGAAGTCTGACTAAGAGTGGAACCACGGATGCAAGTGACGGATCGTAGGTCGACCCACAGGCCATCTTGCACATCTGTTGAATGATTCAGAGAAGTTGAAGTTCCAATACCTGATGAAAATCCTAAGTGTGGAGCCACGGAAGAGGATCCACGGACCGTAGGTCAACCTACGGTCCGTTCTGCACATCCGTCGTTTGTATCTAAGAGTGAAGGTTCCAGCCTCTGTGGAAAATGTTCTTAGTGTTGACCAATGGAGGGGACCTACGGACCGTAGGTCGACCCACTGTCTGTAGGTCAAGCTTGTCGATCGAAGCCGCATATTATTTCCTTATTTTGTCTCCTTTTTGTTTAGGACATATTTTTCTATAAATAGGGTATGGAAACCTCCTTTTCGGGGGTTAGACATTATTGTTTACTTTTAGTTCTTGATATTTTCTTGGGAATTAACTTGCATACTTTGGCAATTTGATTTCCAGATTTCGGTTTATAAGATTTTTGCTTTGAAATTCAATTGGAGATTTTGGGTTTCTTCTACTCTAAAAATAAGTTCACGAATTCTTATTATCAAAACATGAATTGTGTTCTTTAAAGCATGAGTAGCTAAATCCATAACTAGGGTTGTGGGAACCATAAGCAATTAACAATGTATGAATAATAACTAAGTAACTCTTGAATAGTGTTTATGCATGTATTGGTAATTATTTCGCTTAGAAGTCTTTTTAACGAGTGCACGCGTTAGAACTTGCCTTGTTGCTACTTGCCGGACCAAGGAGGTAGTTAATAAGAAAAGAATTATCAATAGAGATTTAGGGTGATACTATCTAATAGTCTAATGTCAATTGGTGCGAGGGTGAAAACTAAGTCATACATTGAAGTGTTGTCTAATCTGAGGTAAAGGTAAGAGTTAGTAAATTATAAACACGTAGCCAGACCAAGGTGCGGAGTGAAATTCCCTACTTGGAGGACCAATCACTTAGGTATATATATCTTACCAACTTTGCATGTAAAACACTAGGAAAGGATTACTATTATTAGGATTACCGCGTTAAAAGCTTATGGAGAACACATACACCCTAGTTTCTCTCTCTCATTGATAACAACAAAGTTTGAATCTTTCTCACATGTTACTGAAACAACAGTCAGTTATTTGCTTACACAAATCCCCCCATTTATTTACTTGTCTCAAAAATAATTTGATTAAACGGATATAATAGTGAGTTAAGTTTAAGTCTGAATCATATTCCTCACGGGATCGACCCCAACCTACAAGTTGGGTTCTTTATTTGACAATGATCGCTTATACTTCTTTAGGTAGGTGTAATTTGAGTGTATCAAATTTTGGCGCCACTGCTGGAGAATAAGGCTTTTGGATTAAGTTTAACTACATTATTGAACTTTAGTCAATTATTTCCTAATTTTATATTTTCTTTTGTTTTCATTTTCTACAGGTTTCTACTCTAGTGTATGCCAAGTACACGGAGTCGAGGCAAACCATTGACCCCATATGACCCCGAACTAACTAAGACTTTGAGAAGAATGGAAAATCAATGGGGCAATAATAATCCAATCATAGAGGAACATGAGGAAGGAGTGAATCATGAGAACGTTCAGGTTCCTGGTGGTAATCTACTTAGAGATGCATTGAGGGTGCACAATCCGCGAGAACCATGGCTGCAAGATAACTACAGGGTCGAATTGAATACAATTGAATCAGAAGGACCCATTGTTCTCCCTCTTCTACCACTAGGGCATACATTTGTGGTGACGAGCAGTCTGATGCAGATGCTTACAGCGAGGGGGGTTGTTTTCTGGTATGGCTTGAGAAGATCCACATGGGCACATGGCCAAGTTGAGGAGTGTTTGCAGAAGTTCTGTAGGGCGATCAAAGTTGGATATGAATGTCATAGCGTTGAGAGTCTTTCCTCTATCATTGACCAGAGATGTTGCGGTGTGGTTTTCTGAGCTTCCTTATAACTATATTCATATATGGGACCAATTGCACAAGGTGTTCACGGCCAAGTATTTCCCGTTGTCTAAGAAGTTGAACCATAAAGACAAACATAACAACTTCATGGCACTACCTGGAGAGTCTATGAGTAGTTCATGGGATAGGTTCACTGCACTCATAAGAAGTTTTTCTAATCACCGCATCGATAATGGTTCATTGAAGGAGTACTTCTAAATAGGTCAGGATGATAATGGTAAGGTTGTGCTTGATACTATCACTGAAGGATCATATCGTGAGTGCACTTTTGAGGAGATCAAAGAGAAACTAGAGAAGATTTCCTTAAATAATAAAGCATAGAGCACTAGAAAGTCAGACACTGGAAGAAGCACATTCGTAGTTCAAGGTGCGCCTAGTCAATCTGATGATGATATTCGTGAAGAGATGGCCTAAATGAGAACATAATTGGGTTTGGTACTAAAGCATGTTACAGGAGGTACAAAGAAGGTGAATGCAGTAAACTATCTGACTAGAAATCCACCACCACCAGTTGAGGAATGCTACTATGAAGAGGATCTTATTTGGTGAATGATCACATGAGGGGTTTCCGAGCCAATGCCAAAAGTTCCAACTCGGATAACTGGCGCCGAGGTCAAGGAAACCAAGGTTGGAACTATGGTAACTACAATAGAGAGGGTAACTATGTCCATGATGGGAACTACAATCGTGACAACAACTACAACCAGAACAACTATGGCAATAGGATCGAGAGAGTTGGCCCTTATGTTCCACCTGTAAATTGGGAATCGGGCAACAGAGAAGTTGGGGTTGTATGTCACCGATTGAGGATATGATGCAGAAGATGATGAAGAGGTTTGATGCGACTGATGAGAAAGTGAAGGAGATGCGAAATGAATTGTCTGGAATCGGTCAAAAAGTTGATGCCCATGCAGTGTCAATCAAGCAACTTGAGCAGCAGATGAATCAGTTTTCCATTACAGTAAACCCACGTCATCCTGGCACACTTCCTAGCAACACTATCTAGAATCCGAAGAATGATGGGCATTGTATGGCAGTCCCCCTATGCCGTCTGAGGTTGAGACTATGGAAGAAAAAAATGATGATAAGATTGATGTTACTAGAGAGTCCAAGAATGGCACAGAGAAGGAAGCAGAGGTGACCCAATAAGTTATTCCCATTCCTAGACCTCCACTGCCATTCCAACAGAGAATAGTGAAGAAGACTGAAGAGGGAAAATACCGCAGGTTCATTACTATGTTGAGGCAGCTTTCTATCAATATTACGCTAATCGAAGCTTTGGAGCAGATGCCTAGGTATGCGAAGTTTATGAAGGATTTGGTGAGTAAAAAGAGGGTCGTTAGCTTTGAGAATGATGAGAGGTTGAAACATTGCAGTGCTATTGCTACTAGGTCATTTGTGCAGAATAAAGAGGATCTCAGTGCTTTCACTATTCCTTATACCATTGAGTTGTTGCATTTTGCAAAGGCGTTGTGTGATTTGGGTGCTAGCATTAATTTGATGCCATTGTCCATCTATAAGAAGTTAGGTTTAGGGAATCCAAAACCGATTGTGAAGAAGCCCATTGGTGTTCACCAAGATGTCCTCATGAAAGTGGAGTCATTTATTTTTCTGACGGATTTTCTGATACTTGACTGTGAGGTCGATTTTGAGGTTCCCATCATTCTAGGGAGACCATTACTTGCTACTAGGTGTGCCTTGGTCATTATGGAGAGAGGACATTTGAAGTTTCGATTGAATAATGAAGAGGTAACTTTCAATGTCTCTAGGTCTATGAAGCAGAAAAGCGATCTCAAGTCAGTATCAGTGGTTAATCATATTTTGGAGCGAGGGTCTGATGTGTCTTTTGAAGAGAGGTTGGGCGTTGATGCACTGGCAGCGGTAATGATGAATTTTGATAGTGATGGTATTGAAGACTATGATAAATTTGTCGCCGCACATGATAGGTTCGAATTCTGTTCCAAACCAAAGAAATTTGAGCTAGGCATGAAGAATGGCGACTCTCCACCTGCAAAACCGTCTGTTGAAGAGGCTCCAAAATTAGAGCTCAAAGCTTTACAATCGCATTTGCGGTATGTATTCTTGGGGAGAGATGGTAATTTACCGATCATCATCACAACCAATTTAAGTGCAAGTTGAGGCATTAGTTTCTGTATTGAAAAGGTTCAAGCATGCTAATGGGTGGACTATTGCGGATATTATTGGGATTCCTCCTAGCATTTGTTCTCATAAAATCCAACTCATACCGGACAACAAGCCTAGTATCGAGCACCAAAGGAAACTAAATCTTCCTATGCAAGAGGTAGTGAAAAAGGAAATCATCAAGTGGTTGGATGCTGGAGTCATATACCCCATAGCAGATAGTAGTTGGGTCTGTCCAATTCAGTGTGTGCCTAAGAAAGGTGGGATTATTGTGGTTCCTAATGTGAAAAATGAGCTTGTTCCGATGTGGCCCGTGACTGGATGGAGAGTATGCATGGACTACTGGAATTTGAATGCTTGGACAGAAAAGGATCATTTTCCTATGTTGTTCATAGATCAGATGCTGGATCGCCTTGCTGGTAAGGGTTGGTATTGCTTTCTTGATGGTTCTTCAGGCTACAATCGGATTTCCATAGCTCTGAAAGATCAAGAGAAAACCACTTTCACTTTTCCTTATGGGACTTTTGCCTTCAAACAGATGCCATTTGGGTTGTGTGATGCTCTAGCGACCTTCAAGAGTTGCATGATGTCGATATTTTCAGATATGGTGGGGGACACTATTGAGGTATTTATGGATGATTTCTCTGTGGTAGGTGACTCGTTTGATGGTTGTCTGATGCATTTGGTCGAGGTATTGAAACGGTGTAAAGAGTGCAATATTGTGCTCAATTGGGAAAAGTTCCACTTCATGGTGAAAGAGGGGATCGTTCTAGGTCATTGAATTTCTGAGAAGGGTATTGAGGTAATATAAAAGCTTCCACCACCTATCTCTGTTAAAGGTGTTAGAAATTTTCTTGGGCATGCACACTTTTATATGAGGTTTATCAATGATTTCTCTGAATTTTCACACCCATTGTGCAAATTGCATGAAAAGGAGTCTAAGTTTGATTTTGATGATGCTTGTCTGAGAGCATTTGAAGAGTTGAAAGCAAAGCTTTTTTCCGCACCTATCATTATTTCACCGGATTGGGGGCAACTGTTAAAAGTGATGTGTGATGCAAATGGAGTGGCGCTTGGTGTGGTATTGGGACAGAGGTGAGAGAAGATTCTTCATCCAATTTACTATGCCATTAGAGCTCTGAATGTGGCTCAAAAGAACTATATGGTGACTGAACAGGAACTTAATGCTGTGGTCTTCGCATTCGAGAAATTTTGATCCTACTTGCTTGGTACCAAGGTCACAGTGCATACTGACTATTTTGCATTAAGGTATCTGATGGCTAAAAAGGATGCAAAATCAAGGTTGATTAGATGGGTACTACTGCTGCAAGAGTTCAATTTTGAGGTGAAAGATAAAAAGGGGATAGAGAATCAGGTTGCTGACCATTTGTCCAGATTTGAGGAGGAAGCTATGCTCAAGTTAGGAGATGGGGATGCATTCCCAGATGCACAGGTATTGGCTACTTTTTTTGATCTTATTCCTTGGTTCGGAGATTTTTCTAACTACTTTGCAATTGCTCTGGTTCCATCGAATTTGTCGTTTTACCAAAGGAAAAAGTTTATGCATGATGTGAAGAATTTTTTTTGGGATGAGCCTTACTTGTTTTGTATTTGTGCTGATGGGATTATTCGTCATTATGTGCCTGAGGTTGAGATGATGAGTATATTAGAGGCGTGCCATTCATCGCCCATTGGTGGGCATCATAGTGGTACTCGAACTGCTCATAAAATCTTGCAGTGTGGGTACCACTGGCCTACCATCCACCAAGATGCTCATGATTTCGCCAAGTCTTGTGATCATTTCCAAAAAGAAGGAGGAATTTCAAAGAGGCAAGAGTTACCTATGAATCTGATATTGGTGATTGAGTTGTTTGAGCCTTGACTTTATGTGTCCATTTGTGAGTTTACATGGGATGAAGTATATTCTTGTTACGGTTGATTATGTGTCGAAATGGGTGGAAGTAATTGCGCTTTCAAACAATGAGGGTAAAAGTGTCACCACATTCTTGAAAAAGAGTATCTTCTCCAGATTTGGTACACCTAGGGCGATTATCAGCGATGGAGGTTCCCACTTTTGCAATAAGTTGTTCAAGGCGTTGCCAGAGAAATATAGAGTCCATTACAATGTCGCCACTCCTTACCATCCGCAGTCTAGCGAGCAAGTTGAAGTGTCAAACAGAGAGATAAGCAAAGACTGTGAACGCCAATAGAACGAATTGGTCAAGGAGGCTTGATGATGCTCTATGGGCCTATCTCACTACATTCACGAATCCCACAGATATGTACCCCTACCAACTTGTATATGAGAAGTCATGCCATTTATCGGTAGAGCTAGAGCATAAGGCCATGTGGGCGCTAAAGAAGTTGAATTTGGATTGGGGCGCAGCATCAAGTCAAAGAGTGAATGACATAAATGAGCTTGATGAGTTTCTCCTAAAATCATATGAATGTCCAGCCTTATAAAAGGAGACGATGAAGAAGTATCATGATCAAAAGATTGATAAGTGTGAATTTGTTATGGGTGATCTGGTGCTTTTATTCAACTCAAGGCTGCAATTGCTTCCTGGCAAGCTCAAGTCCAAGTGGACCGGTCTATTCAAAGTCACCCATGTGTTTCCACATATAGCGGTCGAGCTCGAGAACAAGAAAGAAATAAGGTTCAAAGTGAACGAACAGAGGATCAAGGTCTACATGGGGAAATAGGAGAGTGTGCAAGAAGTGATTGAGGCCTATTATCTTGATAAAGTCTTACTAATCAAGTGGTATGCGTCGTGCCGCGACGTTAAATCAAGCACCACTTCGGAGGCAACCCAAGATGTATAATCTTGCCAACTATAGTTTTTTCTTTTCGATTTAGGAGTTTTCTTTTTTTTTATTTTAATTTATTCAACTCTTTAGATAGGTATTTTAATTTTGTATTAGTATTGGCGAGAAGTAGAATATGGTCCTTGTCTAGAAAGTGTCCAAAAAATGTAAAAAGAAAGTCCTAATGGTTGATACGTGTAAAGAAGCGAAAGGCAAAATCTGCATAAAAATAGTTATGCAACGATCTACGGACCCCATCAAAGGTTCGTGTGCCCATCCACTGACCGTGAATGGCGTCCGTAAATCCCTGATAGGTGTTCTAAAAATTCTAAGAGTCATAGTGGCCTACAGACTGGACCTACGATCCGTAGGTCGACCCACGGATCGTAGACGGGGTCTAGTGAGTCCAAAGTTAGGGTTTGCCCGACCAGACTCGGACACCTTATAAAATAAAACCTTATCTTTTTTAATTTATTTCCCACATTCAAAACTCCCTTCCAACCATTTTTAAACCCTTTCTCTCCCACAATCACTCCATTTAATCATAATATCCCACATATCACTCCCCCATTCACTTCCCCAAATTCCCAAATCATCATTTTTCTCTTCCAAATCCCTCATCTCCATTACCCAACGATTCCACAAGTTCGGGTTCGATGTCAAAGGGCTAGAAAAGTAGTCTATTGCATCATCACACTCACCTACTTTGATTACTTGAAAGGTAAACGACTTCACCCTGACTTTGAATTTAATGTTCATTGTTTGTATTATGAAGTCACGAAGTTGGAACTTCACATTAGGTTGTTAATTTTGTGTTTGAATGTTAAATTGTATGCTAAAACACCCTTGGTATGATGTTATGTGAGTTCGTAGTTACTTAAAACTGAATAATTCAACTTAATAGTCCGAATTGGAAGTTATGCCTTAAGGTTCATAGGTGTCGGTGTGATAATTTGTGAAATTTTGTGAAATTGGAACCCTAAGGATGATTAACTATCATATTACTTGTTGAAATGTATACATAGGCCTATGTTGTTTGGAATTGATGAAAGAAAAGGATTGAAAGAAGGAACCATCTAAAACCTGGCACAGACTGACCCACGAGACCCCGTCTATGGACCGTAAGTCAGGTTCGTGGTCTGATGCACACCAACTTTTTCCTAAGTGTCAAACCACAGTGTAGACTACGATTCGTTGTTTGATTGATCGACCATTCTGCACATCCGTGGTTCCCACATCAGAGACCCAATTCTAGGTAATCTGATCTATGGAAGGGACATACGGACAGTAGGCAAATCCACGGACCAAAGGTATCCACCATGGGCGGTAGTTCAGCTACTGCCCAGAAATTTTTTAGTTTTTCATTTTGATTCGTTTCTGGTTCTAAAAATTTTCCAAGTGTATTATTTGCTTATTTTGGTACTATCTAAGCTTCTACAGGTACTATGGCCCCCAAGCAAGCTCTGACTTACGCCACAAGAGGAAAATCAATATTTGTACCACCTTCCTTGTGGTTGATTTATGAGGACACTGATGTGGAGTACGTTCGACCTCCCTCCAGGATTTCCCTCATTGCTCCACGTACTACACGGAATCGAGCCCGGCAGGTGATACCCGACGTGGTCACTGCCCCCTGTCTGATGAAGGGGCCACACCGATAAGATCATCGGCTGGCTATGAGTCCGTACCCGGCTCCGGCTCTGGCTCCATCTCCAGCCCCAAATGCAACACCGCCTCCTCATACGAGTCTTATAGTACAGAGGATACCATAGTGCCCCCCATTCTTAGCCTCCAGCATATGCTACAGAACCTAACAGGTGGTGTGTGGATAGGCAGTACCAGATCTATAAGGATGCTCGTAAGCTGAACGAGCATGATAAAATGGCCAGATTGATCGCCGAGGAGTGACGGATTCTCACATAGAGCCTCCAACAGCCCGAGTCATTATGGGGCTCTTCCGAAGGCACAGGTGCGAGTGGATGGCACCACCCCCAGGCACATATAGTGACGAGATAGTCAGGGAGTTCTACGCTTCATATGTTGCCACAGTTAGAGGGTCCATCTCAAAGTAGGCCAAACCCGCAGCTCAGCCCCCACTTGTGGCCACACTAGTACAGGGGTTCACTGTGGACATCTCCGAGACCACCCTCTGCAGGCTCATCTATGGCTCGGTCTAGAATCTACCCATGGGCATCATTTAGAGCAGGGCATTTCAGAAGAATGCCGAGTACAGAGAGACTTTTCTTATGTGGTTAGCTAGACAACTTGCTACACATGCAGAGTGCGTAGATTGGATCACTACCCCTAGCCTAGGCATTCGGAAAGAGACCCTGACTTTTCCGACTAAGTTATTTTGGCTGCTAGTCTGACACAGACTGTCCCCTACTCAGGCGGACAATATGGTTATTTGGGACCGTGCAGTGATACTTGCAGCTATGGTAGTGGGGATGAAGGTTGATTTTGTCTACATCTTGATCGCGAAGATTCACAAGTGGGCCTTCAAGGCCACCACCACCCTACTCTTCCACTGCCTCATCTTTCAGCTTTATAGGGACTCTGGCGTACCAGTTTGGCATTGCGACCGGTTGCTTTAGGCAACCAAGACTATTAATATCAGCCTTATTCGGGATGAGACAAATGTGGCTGCACCTCGTAGGGATCCAAAGGTTGAGGTGCCACCGCTAGGTGATGATCTTTCTACCGATATTGCAGGCTGATGACTCCACTAGTTCGGCCACTGCTGCGGACACCCAGGCTCCACCGTCTCGGGCTGCCAATCAGATCCCTAGCTCTTCCATAGCCATTCATTCCTCCAGTTCCGCCGCCATCCCTCTAGCTCGAGTTGTGAAGCTGGAGACATAGATGGCCACACTACTACAACACATCAGGCCGTGGATGTAGTGCTCGATTAAGCAGTTTGAGGCTCGGATGGAGCAGCTCATGGACCAGAAGACTGAAGCTATTCATAAGTGCCTGGATGCATTCGAGTTGCGAGTCTTGGAGAGGCCGGCCCTGACCATTGATCTATCTACATTCCAGGTAGAGTTGTCCAGCCTTCGAACCGAACTAGATTCCCTCCTAGCTCCTCCCGAGTCTATACCTGAGGCTGCCCCTACTAAGGAGACTGACACAGTGGTGATATCTGCATTATTTGGTGATTCCATGCAACCACCGGACTCTTCCCATGCTGCTGGGAAGTGGACCCGCTCCGGTTGTACTTTTGATGATGCTGAGGTCCATAGATTAAGGAAGAAGGAGTGATATTAGACTGAGGAGGCTCGTATGGCTTCCATAGTTGATGAGGCGCTTAGACAGCAGCGGGCTATAGAGGTAGGTGTTGGCCTATCCTCCAGAGTGAGCATTACTGATGGTGCTGAGAGATTTGATGAGAGCACTACTGAGAGTGCTCGGATTGTTGATGGGAGAGCTACTGATGGCGTTCCAAGTGTTGATCCAGTGGGCTCTGAGAAATTGGACCTACCCGCTTCTTGAGTGGTCATCGGTGCATATGCGCCACAGGTTTGCTTCACCCGATCTTTTACTCTGTATCTTTTTTTGTGCATTAGGGACAATTGCACTTTATTTTGTTGGGGGTGGAGTGAATTGATTGTGAGTGATAGGGTGGAGTCTAAGTAACCCAACTCATAATCCTCTCTTGGGGTTTACTTGACTGTGTTCTTTTCCCCCAAGAAACTATTTTAACTTCTGTTGAACCGGCATGTTTAGGAATGTATGTGTAGAAGTAAGTAGAAATGTATGTGTATGAATAAGTAGAAAAATGAAAATGGCATAAAAAGCATGAGAAAAATGATCCCTATCCAAAAATGTTGAAATGTGTTAGATCTATAGTCTTGATGAGTTGAATGTGTTGGATCTCAATGTGACATGATAAAGAATCGATTTGACCTCATGACTTCAGCTAAAAACTTAAACTGGGTAATCTGATAATCTGATAATGAAACAATGTGCCAAGAGCGTGTGAGAAAAGTTGAATGTTCAGACAGTGTGTACCAATCTAGAACTTGCCCCGTTGGTCCTGCTAAGGGCTGGCAAGGGGACGGGGACGGGGACAGGGACTGGGGGATGGGACGGGACAGGGGACGGCGCTGGGTGGATTTTGGGGGGATCGGGATTGGGGGGACAAAAATAGGTCCTGTCCCGTCCCACTATATATACGGGATGGGATGGGGCTTGGCGGGACGGGACGGGGGATTTTTTATTTTTTATATACTTATTTTTTTGTATTGAAATTACATGTTAATAAATAAAATTTTTAGTTTATTTGGTTTTCTATACATTTTTAGTTAATAAATAATGCTTAAGTTTTCAAATTTCAAATTTGAGAAGTTCAAATTTGTATTTTAAATATTTTTAAGTAATTTAAATTTGAAATTTCAAATGTCAAATTTCTATTTTTAAATTAAGTATTTTAAAGTTAGTTTTGTATATATGTAAATATGTATCTATATATTAAAATTAAAATGCAAGACAATAGTTGTATAAAAAAGACTTGAATAAAGCTTTCAAATTTATTCAATAAAATGTAATTGCAACTTAGAAATTAGAAGTTAGAACTTACAATTTACAAATATTAGCGGAGTAACTAATCTACGCAGCCACATTCTAGGAAGGGTTCTATTTCAATAAGTTCTCAAATGTAAAACTAATATTTGTTACAAATATTATATGATAACTAATTTACGCAGCCACCTTCTAGGAAGGGTTCTGTTTCTCTGATGTAATCTAATATCTGTGTTCTCCCTTAAAATTCAATTCTAATTGTCGAATCATATCGATGGTGACATCCTCCGGTGTTGGAAAACTTGCTAGAAACTCTTGTGACTCTAATTCATTGTTAGTAGAATCAATGACCGTTTTAATCCAAGATTCTTTTTTCGAACTTATCTTTGGAAAATTATAATTCCTTCTCTCGGCGTTGACCCAGTCTCTAAATAAAACTGATGTTTCCAAACTTTCTTCCGCCAATGAATATCTATGATCGCCAATTTGAAACCTTGCCGCAGTAAAAACAGCCTCCGATACAACTGATGAAGCTTGAATAGCTAGAATATCACGAACCATTTTGCTCAAAATTGGAAATGCAATGCTCCGCCTCCTCCACCATGCTAATAAATCTTCATTTCCACCTTCGTCTTCCACTGTTTCTAAAGATTGATTAAGATATTCTTCAAAATCATCACGGTTAGTAGAATTAAGAGCAAGAAAACCGCATATAACTTGAAATTCGAGTTTTACTTTGAGGATTAGAAGTTTGACCAACTTCTCCTTGAGTATTTTCTGTAGTTCTATATTATTCATACAAAATTTTTGCTTCTACTTTTATGCTAGACTTACACATTTCACAAGTTGGACTTTCTTGCAGTAAAATTTCTAAAGTATCAACAAGTGCCTGCACACCTCATAATTTATATTCAGGATTAAGTAAAGTAGTAGTTAAATAAATTTGAGGAATAGGAAAAAAATATTTTTTAAATTTTACAATCATACCTTCAATTGCAACTCTAAATTTTTCAATTTTTTTGTATTTAGAAAATTGAATTGAAATAGCACAAATATTTATTAATATTGATGAAATAGTAGGATAATAAATTCCAGAAAACATGGTTGTACCATCATAAAAAAGTATTAAAAATTCTAATAGTTCATTAGTTTGTTCCCAATCATCTTCACAAATTCTATCTAATGGGTCAGCATTATGAGCATTAAACACCATTTGTACGGGTTTTTTTATATTTGTAAGCAACTGAAAGCATTTCGTAAAAAGAATTCCACCTTGTTTTAATATGTCTTGGAATTTTTCTTGGTGGCAAATCACAAAGTACACAACGCTCATTAAATTCCCTAATTCTAGCAGCTCTATGAGCATAAAAAATCCAGGCAACAGCATATTCAATTTTCATACAACCACAATCAAATAATTCAACACCATCTTGTACAACTAAATTTAATACATGTGCAATACATCTAACATGAAAAGCATTAACATCAATTGGACATAATCTAACTTTTGACATACTAGCAGCGTTTGTATTATTAGATGCATTATCTAATGTGATAGACATTACTTTATCTATAAGCATGTAATAATCTAAAACACTCAAAATATTTGAAGCTAAATATGGACCAGTTTTTTTCTCTACACATTCTTTATAACTTATGATTCTTTTTTGCAAATTCCAGTTATTATCAATCCAATGTGCTGTAATAGTTAAATAATCATGTCCATTAACATAATACATGTGCAATACATCTAACATGAAAAGCATTAACATCAATTGGACATAATCTAACTTTTGACATACTAGCAGCGTTTGTATTATTAGATGCATTATCTAATGTGATAGACATTACTTTATCTATAAGCATGTAATAATCTAAAACACTCAAAATATTTGAAGCTAAATATGGACCAGTTTTTTTCTCTACACATTCTTTATAACTTATGATTCTTTTTTGCAAATTCCAGTTATTATCAATCCAATGTGCTGTAATAGTTAAATAATCATGTCCATTAACACTACGACCCATGTCCGAAGTTATGGACACTCTACAATCTAATATGCTAAACATACAACGAAGATATTGACAATATTTACCTTGATATTCAAAAACATCAGATTTAACAGTTTTCTTGAAAAACCTCTATAAGAAGGATTATAAGTTTGTTGAATATATTCAATTAAACCGGGATGTGAAGGAAAACTATAAGGCAAACCACAAACAGAAACCATTTTAGCTAAATTTTCGCGATCTCTTTCCTTATTATATTTACATTGTGTTAGTGGACCACTGGGGTTAGAAAGATCTAATGTTCCTTGAACCATGTTAGAAGCCCCTACCGATTCATTAACATTAATATCAAAATCATTAATTGGAATTCCTTTTTTCCTATCGGCTAATGCTTTAGCTTTTTTATATTCAATCCGCACACATGATAACAAATGTCTATTTAAGCCCCGTCCCACCTTGACCCCCACCTTGTCTATGTTTAAATGGTTGTTTACACTTATTACAAATTGCAATAGAGTTTTCTTTATCTAAAGTCATAAATTGCCACACAATAGAAGTTTTAGGGCATTGATACTTCACCGTCTCCCTTGTAGGAGGTATAAGGGGTGAGCGTCCACAATTTTGCTCCGTTGAATTTGTAGTTTCAGTTGGAACTTCTATCACCGGACTAGTAGGCGTATCTTCTAAATCTTCTTCTCCTGGATCAACTTCTACTTCTTCACCTGAATATTCATCAAGATTAGGATTAATATTACCATAACGTCGTTGTAAACTTTCATGATCGAGTTGAACATTTGAATAAATATCATAAGAAGTATCATCAACATAAGTAGAATCATTTATATTAAATCTAACTCTAGACATTGATTTAGAAGAAGTACCACCATACTTACTCTTATTTTTTTCCTTACTACTTTTTTTATTAAAATTTACTAATGCCACTTGGTTCTTTCTCTTTTCCTTTACCGGTATCTTTTTTGCTAGAACTCATATTTAATTATATGTAAAGTGTAATATAAAAATAATAATTGCACAAAAATTAACGACGAAAAATAAAATATAAATATTATGAAACGAATGTACCAAACGTCTGCGTTAATAGCAGACGTTATAACCAATTCTTGAAACTTGTAGTTTGTTGTAACTTGTAATTTGGAACTCCAATACTTGATAGCAAATATTAGAATTATATATATTATAATATAATATGAAAATTTTGAATTGAAATATATGTATTATGATATAATATGAGACTTAAATGGAATAAAAAATTAAGATTTGAGATTGAGAGGATATAGAAAATAGATGAGAGAATAGATGATTTTGTAAGAAATAATAAGGGATAGAAGGGTATTTATAATATTAAAATTGGGTTAAAGTGTATTTATGATAACTTGAGGGTTTAAATTAAAATATTAAAAGTAGGGGGTGGTAGGGGGTGGTAGGGGGTGGTAGGGGGTGTTGGGGAAGTGAAAAAGTGGAATAAATCCGTTGGGGGGGCCCACTAGCCATTGCCCCAACGGATATAATTCAAAAAACAAAAATAATAAAAAAAGGGATCCCGCGAACCGGCCGGTTCAATTGGGACGGAACCGGGCTGGGTCGACCGAGACCAAAGGGTGAACCGGTCCCTAACCGGTCCCCTAACCCCCAAATCCCCTCAACCCGCAAAAGTTACGGGATCGGGTCCAGCGACCCGGTTCTCGAACCGGTCTCGAGCCGGGCCGGGCCGACCCGGTCCCCTTGCCACCCTTAGTCCTGCTAAGATAATCTAGGCTAGAAGTTGGGAAGTGATCATAGCCCTTTGTTCAAATTAGTCCACTTAAGCCTAAAATGATCCAACCAAATGAAATCAATGCTCCCTTTAATCCAAATGTTTGAGCCTAAAATACAACATCTCTTTTCATTCACCTAACTCACCTTCCCTAAATTAATTGTCTTGGCCCCAGTCCCTCCTTGGACATGTGAACCTTGACTTAGGCTTAAAGCCTAATTTGAGGGTGGCTAATTCAAAAATTACCTTGATCTTGGCCCTGTTCCTACATCGGATATTGTTCAAAATAAAGAGAGGTATGAAAAGAGATTTATGTTGAAAAGAGAAACTGAAAAGAAAATATGTGACTTTGTGCAAAAGAAGCAAAAGATTAATAACAAACGTGCTGAAAGAAATAAAGAAAAAAACAAAAAAAAAAATAGAAAAGTATGAGCTAAAAAGTCAAAGGTCACATCTGTGATGAAAAGAGTCTAGGGAAAGAAAGAAAAATGAAAGAATGTCAATAATACGTTGAGAAAAGAGGTCAAAAAAGCCAATGTAATGTCAAGAAGGGCAGAAAGTCACTAAAAAGTACCCAAATGTACCATGCCTGACCCTGAGCCTACGTTACAAGCTAAGAAAGTCCAATAGTGATCCTAGAAACTAGTTTGGACAGTCTAAGCAGTGAAAATATGGGCAAGCCTATGGTATTGAGCACTAACTGTACTTAAAGTCACTTCTGAGCGTGAGTGTTGAACGAATCCAAAAAAAAAAACTTGAAAGTCATATCTCTAGTGAGTGAAAAAGGATTTCTTTTGAAGTGAGGGCACTAGTTACATTGTTGGAAAATTGATGCCTTGGTGATTGTGAAAGGTGTATGTTGTGGTGTCTGTTGGTCGATCTATGTCATGTTTTGATCTGTATGAGTTGGCTTGTTGAGTCTAAGAGAAAGGATTTGCACTGAGAAAATGGAATGGATGGAAATGGTCATGTGATTGCTTGAGTTTGTATGTCTTCTTCTACATAAGTGTCATTTAGAATCTTAATGTGTCGCTTGAGGATAAACAACATGTTTAAGTTGAGGGTGTTGATATACCGTGACTTTACGGTATTTTTATTACATTTTATTAAGAGTTGTGAGTGTCTAGGGCCATTTTGTATTAGAAATAATGTGTTTCATACCATGTTTACACGAAATAGGCTTGGACATAGTAGAGTGAGATGATAGCTGAAAATATGCAGAAGGAGCCACCCACGGAGGTCACGTGCGGACCATAGGTCCTTTGATGCCCTGTCAATGGGTGGCCTAGACGGAGCATCAGGGAATTCTGACTAAGAGTGGAACCACAAATGCAAGTGACGGATCGTAGGTCGACCCACAGGCCATCCTGCACATCCGTTGAATGATTTAGAGAAGTTAAAATTCCAGTACCTGATGAAAATCCTAAGTGTGGAGCCACGGAAGAGGACCCACGGACCGTAGGTCAACCTATGATCCACTCTACACGTCCCTTGTTTGTATATGAGAGTGAAGGTTCTATGCAAAGAGTTCTAAGTGTTGACTAACGGAGGGGACCTACGGACCGTAGGTCGACCCACGCTTTGTAGGTCAAGCTCGTCGATCGCAGCCGCGGACAGGAAGTTTATTTCCTTATTTTGTTTCCTTTCTATTTAGGACATGTTGTTCTATAAATAGGGTATGTAAACCTCATTTTTGGGGGTTAGACATTATTGTTTACTTTTACTTCTTGATAATTTCTTGGAAATTAACTTGCAAACTTTGGCAATTTTATTTTCGGATCTCGGTTTATAAGATTTTTACTTTAAAATTTATTTTAAGATTTCGGTTTTCTTCTTCTCTAAACTCAAGTTCATGAATTCTTATTATCAAAACATGAATTGTGTTCTTTCAAGCATGAGTAGCTAAATCCACAACTAGGGTTGTGGGAACCATGAACAATTTACAACGTATGAATAATAACTATGTTAATCTTGAATAGTATTTATGCATGTATTGGTAATTCTTTCACTCTGAAGTCTTTTTAACGAGTGCACGCGTTAGAACTTGCCTTGTTGCTACTTGCCGGACCAAGGAGGTAGTTAATAAGAAAAGAATTATCAACTGAGATTTAGTGTGATACTATCTAATAGTCTAATATCAATTGGTGCGAGGGATGGAAACTAAGCCATACATTGATGTGATCTCTAATTTGAGGTAAAGGTAAGGATTAGTAAATTATACACACATAGCCGGACCAGGGTGCAGAGTGAAATTCCTTACTTGGAGGACCAATCACTTAGGGATACCTATATTACCAACTTTGCATGTAAACGCTAGGAAAGGATTACTATTATTAGGATTACCGCGTTAAAAGCTTATGGGGAACACATACACCCAAGTTTCTCTCTCTCATTGATAACAACAAAGTTTGAATCTTGCTCACTTGTTGCTTAAACAACAATCAGTTATTTGCTTACACAAATCCCCCCTATTTATCTACTTGTCTTGGAAAAAGTTTGACTAAACGGATATAATAGTGAGTTATGTTTAAGTCTAAACCATATTCCTCGTGGGATCAACCCCAACCTACAAGTTGGGTTCTTTATTTGACAACGATCACTTATACTTCTTTAGGGAGGTATAATTTGAGCGTATCAATGAACCAACTGCAACTTAAAGTTGGTACTATTGTAGTTTCTTAGAATTTTCTATTGCACTCACTTGAGTCCTACCATCAAATTTCTTTGTTTGTTGACCCATCTTAAATTGAGTGAGTTGTTGTTGAGTGTGGATGTCTAGCTATTTGTGGTATATAAACTAGTTGTTTGTAGCAGACAATAATTGTAGATACTCTAGAGATATGTGGTGACTCTTTTTATTTTAAAAGATGAAGTCTATTTTTATATGAATAAATAATACTTTGAAAGCTTGCAAGGTTTGAAACTCATAAATGAATAATTTGAGTTTTGCTCATAGTCCTAAGTGATCTGCCCTTAAAAAATCTTCATATGCTAACTGTATTTGTATTTCCTCAACATGTTGCTACTGTGCATTCAAATACTACATAAAGAGTATTATTTTAGATGAAGACTACACCACGTTTACTGACATTGTTAACTATATTGTATGTTCAAATATTCATCCCTCATATGCTTTATATCTTTTTTGCTAAAGGAAAAAATGCATTGTAGTTTCATGTTCTGATTTCTGCTAGGTTATTGCTACTTCTTTGTAACACCCCAGAAATTTTTTGAACTATGACTCGAACCGTCCTTCGTTGGGAGTAGGATTTTACCAAGGAATTTAAAATTTCTTAAGTATTAAGGTCAGGTCACTAGATATAGCACCTTGAGTTCCAAAAAAAAGAAATAAAGAGAGCTAATTGAAGTCATTCGTAAGTTCTTTTAAATTTTGGGTCAACTTCAAATGACTATAACTTTCAGTACATGATGAGTTAGGAGACCCATAAGATATCAAATAAAATATCTCTCAGTCCTCTTTCAAATGCCACCGAGTTTGCTAATTTTTGAGCTCGTATGATGGAGATATGCCATTTTGAAGTCAGGCTGTCTATTTAAGGAAAGTTATGTGAAAATAGGAGAGGTATTTTAGTCTTTCCTTAATCCCACTTATTCTAAATGAGAATTACACCCATTTAAGGGTCTAAACTGATTGAAATCAGTTTCATTCATCCCCAAAATCATTTAGGGATTTAGAGAGAAGATTCAAGAGGAGAAAAATTTCAAAGTTTCAAGCGTTCGTTCAAGAAATTCAAGATTTTGCCAAGAACCTAGTTCTTTGAGGTATCTAAGCTTCCATAGTGTTGGGTTTGTTCACCCACATACCAATCATGAGTTTCTTTTGTGAATCTATCCATAAATATTGAGCAATTTAATTTCTTGATGAGTTCTTGATAATTTTTCTTGAAGTTTCCTTATCGATTAAGTTTTTATCTAAGATTTTACTTGGGTCAACTTCAAACAACAATATCTCTTTGGATATAAAGAGTTACATGGCCCATAACCTAGCACATTAAAGGTATTTGAATCTACTTTCCAACTCCACCAATTTTGTATCAATCTAATTTCTGAGTAAAAAGTTAGGACTATTTTAGTAACCTAATCCAATGTTGTTACAAATTAGCCGACGGGAAAACATTAAAAAGAGTCGTTTTTGTCTTTTTACCTCTAAGAAAACCCTAAACAAATTTCTTGACTAATAAAAGGCTCAAAAAAATGAGATTTTTATCTTTTAATCCATGATTCTCTTCTCTGTCAAACCCTACGGCAAAACCCTAAGGAAAAATCCAAGTAGAAGACTTCATTCTTCTTTCAATCTTTTTCAAGATTCTTCTTCAAGGTTAGTCTTTCTCCAATAATTCCATCTTTTTCAACTCAAATTACTCCATACAATTATGAATCACTACTAAAAATCATAATTCTTGGTCATAGAGGTTTCAAGAAACTAATTCAAGAATCTCAAGAAAGGTTTTCTTGATCGTTTACCTTCAAGCTAGAGTTTCAAGTATTCTAATCAAGTTCTTCTTCAAGATTTTTCAAGAACCTTGTTCTTCCAAGTATGTAAGTCTATCATAGTGTTGGACTAGTTCATCCTCACATCCTACATCTTCTTTCAAATAAGTAAAAGAGAAATCTAGGATTCTACTCCTAAATTTGAGTATTCTTGAGATAAGTTGATTTGAGTTCTTGAGTTCATGGTTCTTTTGAAAATTATATTCCTAATTATTGAGTTTCTATATCTTTATTGAGATCCTTGAGTTGATTTATTCATGTCTATAATTCAGCATGAACCATACTTTGAGTTATAAATCTTGAGAAGTTTTTCAAAGACAACACTTGAGTTTTAAACAGAGTTTTAAGGAAGTAAGTATGAGAATTAGAAGAGTCGTATACATGAATTTCATATTGTTCTTTAGACCCTTGATTCAAGTCGTTCATGCCCATAAATTCCACATGAACTCCATAAGTTGAGTATCTTTAATAGGAGTAGTATCTTCAAGTTCTAAGTCTTGACTATTGAGTTCATAAGCATTTTGGGATTATATTCCTAATCATGGGGCTACTACATGTTACCCATGAAGGTCCTTGAGTTGAGTAGTTCATGCCCATAATTTCGCATGAACCCTATGAGTCGAGCAGCCTTGAGATGAGAGGTATCATTGAGCCCTTAGGTTGAGTAGTTCTTGCCCATAATTTCACATGACCCCTCCGAGTCGTGCATTTTTTAGATGAGTAGTATCATTGACTCCTTGAGTTCTAGAGTTGTTGAGTTCCAAGTATTGAGTTCTACACATGGTTATTGAAAACCTTAAATTTAGTCATTCACGTCCATAATTTGGCATGAACCCTATTTTAAGATATCTTTTTACAAATTGTTTTAAAACTTGTTTTAAAGACTTGAGCACTGAGTTGAGGAAGAGTAGAGATGAGTTCATTTTCTTTAAAATGATATATGGGAACTAATTATTCCCAAGAGTAAATGCTTTTACATTTAAGATGAGAGGAAACTTAGATTTTGAAAAGAGTTTTTAGCAGTTTGAGTACCATCGCTTTTAAGAGAAAAGTTTTTGAGTAATATTCTCAAAACGCAGAAAGAGTTATATTTGTAAACATATGACCTAGTATATTTTTGGGAGTAGTATTGAGCACTGATATGGGGAGAGTTCATACAACTCACAGCCCCCATAAACCATATCGCCAATGTGGGTAAAAAGGGTCATACTTTTTAGATGATTCCTTAATGTTTTTAAGCATAGACTAGTGGACCCACTTAGTAGCAAGTTCTACACCCCAGCAAAGTATAGGACAGTTCTGGCAGCGTGGGCGAGACACTGTATCATCAAATAGCTTATACTGATGCTTTTTGGTTAGAGAATCTCCCAAAGAGTTATATTGTATTTTAATATACAAATTGAGTTATTATTGTATTCTTCAATACAATTACATTATTAGCCATTGTTTTAAAGGTTTTCCATATATTGTATCTTTTATTATTGCTTCATCCTTGAGTATCTTGTGTTGAGTATCTTGAGTTGAGTATCACATCTTTGAGTTTAGTATCTAATCTTTGAGTTGAATATCTTATTCTTTAGTTGAGTTTAGTTGAGTGAGTTGACAAGAGGTAAGTATGTTTCCTTTTTATCAAGTTCAAGCTTATGTTTATCCTTTAGAATTCCCCTGACATGCTCGTACATTGCATGTACTAAGCCATTTGGCCTGCATCATTTCATGATGTAGATACAAGTATTCAGGATCATCAATAGACATTTCGTTGAGGTCATGGGATATTCCAGTCATCTTTGGTGAGCCTTCTTATATTTTGGAGGACTTCACCTTCATCTTACAGTTAGTAGTTTTGAGATGTTGTGGGTCTTGTCTAGATATCCTTCTGTAATAGTAGAGGCTTCATAGATAGACATAGTTGAGGAGTTTCTGAATTTACTTTTATTTTGAGTATTGTACAGACTTTTAAAAAGGTTGAGTATTCGAGTTTATTGAATTTATTTCAGTTTTAAGCTTTTGTATGCTTGAGTTAGTGTTCCGCTTGTAGCCAGCCAGGAGAGGGTTTGCTTGGGGACTAGCAATGGTTCTCAAGTGACGGCCACGTTCAAGGTGTAGACTCGAATCGTGACATTCTTATACAAAACTGAATCAAAAAGTAGCAGAGAATTCTAATCAAAGTGTAAAACAAACGTTGTATGACCTAGGCAGGTCTAGAGATGCCTCTCTGTAGTAATGATGCAAAAGTTAAGGCTAAACCAGACCACTTCAATATATATATATATATATATATATATATATATATATATAAGGCTAAACCAGACCACTTCAATATATATATATATATATATATATATATATATATATGTATGTATATATGTATAATGTCCCTCAAGAATGGCACCCTAAACGGGATAACCAGGCCAAGAAATTGCCAAATCCTATTGATCCTATAGGGTTACAGTAGAATTAGTGCCAAACGCCCTCGGTAGAAATGCACATACCAGCAGTGAACTTAAGGCAGGGACAAGGGGAGTTGACCAAATAAAAGGAGTACGATACATTGAGGAAGGTAAGAGGAAAATCTGTAGCAAGAAGTGTACAGAGACCTTTGTTAGTGCATGTGTTAATAGAGTGAATGATTTCAATGTGCTAAATGATCAGGGAAAAGGAAAATGTAGCTATTCTGGGGTGGTGATCACTGCAACTCCGCAATCGTTACCTACATAAAGCTAGTTAAATGGAATATTAGGGGGCTGAATAAAGTCTACAAGCAATAAGAGGTTCGAAATTTCATCACTACAAATAATGTTAGTATTTTAGCACTACTAGAACATAAAATAAAATAGCAACATGCAAGCAAGGTTATGAGGAAGATTGCGCCTGGATGGTCGTGGCTGGACAACTATGATTATAGTGACGGGGGAAGAATATGGGTGATATGGAATCCATCATAAACTCATATTAGCTTGGAATCTATGTATGCACAATTCATACACACTACAGTTCAAATTAAAACCTCTAGCCTCACATTTGCTTTTATTGTTGTATATGGGTTACATACGCAAAGTGAAAGAAAGGGACTATAGAATGATTTGCGGAGCATCCATATTAGCAGCAAGAACAATGGCTTGACATGGGGGATTATAATTCAATTAAAGCATTAGAGGATCGACTAAATGGTGGTACTCCAACAGAATCTGAGTTGAGAGATTTCAATGAATTTTTAGAGGATACAGGAATGACAAAACTAAGAGCTAGTGGTCGAGAATATACTTGGACAAATGGCCATACATACAGCACTATTAACTGGGGACTGGTGAATGCTAGATGGATGATGACAATGGCCTTACATGAGCTATTCATTATGGACCCCAAATGCTCTGATCATTCCCTTCTGAGTTTATATCTAGCACAAGATAAAGATACAAGTCGGAGGCCTTTCAAGTTCCTCAATCATGTGGCTGTCCATGAGAAATTTCCTAAAACTATTAAAGAAGTGTGGTCTAAGAGGAGGGGAAGGTGTAGAATGGCAAACATTTGAAGAAACCATAAACATGTTAAGAAAGCTATGAAACATTTGAATGCATCTGAATTTGGAGGAGTGGAAGAGAGATTTAATAGCTATAGACATCAACTTGCTATGGCTCAGTAGGATATGAGAGCACTAGGACAACCTATGGAGAAAATAGAAACTAAAAAACAAATAAAATTGAACCTTGAGAAATGATTAAATGTGGAGGAATGTATCATGATAAAAAAATCAAGAATGTAGTGGCTTAAATTAGGAGATGCGGACATAGCATTTTACCATGCAAATTTAAAGCAAAGGTCAGCCTACAGTAGAATCAACAGGTTAACAACATCAATATGAGTGGTGGTAACTCAACATAATGAGTACAAATTTTGATAAAATAACTGAGGGGTTTGATTACCAACCTTTGGTGCCGATTTAGATAGTACTATGTGCTAGTCGGCAATGCGATCTAAATTCGAGCACAATCCGACACTTAAAATACTCTAAAAATATAAGAAATAAAAGGCTAGAGTGCAGGTGTGAGTTTGATAGGATGAAGTAGGGAGAGAAAGTGAATGAAATAGAACTTTTAAACATGTGGCTTGCAAAAACCATCCAATTCCTACTCATTCGGCCATGTTAGTCAAGTTCGCCCATACACTCGGTGAATCGCTAAGTGTTTGGTTTCTTCGCCAACTGTAACAGGCTCTGCAGCTCATGCGAGGATTCCAATCGATGGTTTCTTAGAGATCGCCGACATGGTTGGTGATACACCACTAATTTCCTTCACACCGCCGAGTCTTACAAGAACCAAACTGACAGTGCCTTAAGTCAAACGGCAAAAAGAATCGTGTTCGCCGATCTTGTCGGCGATGCGCAAACTGTACCTGTTGCTTGCCTCCTATACTATTTCTATCACCTTTCTTAATTTAACCTGTACAAACAACACACCATTATTCTACTAGTAATTAGGAAATACTTAAGGGTTTTGGGTTGCCTCCCAAACAGCACCTTAGTTAATGTCGTGGAATGACGCAAGTCCACCTTCAAACCTCACTCTTAGGGTTAGCCATAGTATCACTAGGCAAACCCCCTAGTTGTCTCGGATTGAGATGAGATGAGATATGACCCATTTGGCCCTCTAACAACTTGATTGAAACTGAATGAGAGGTGACAGTCTGGCTGAGGGTAGACACGTCTTCTTTCATGCCTTTCAGCATTTTGTTTGACCCTTCAACTTTGTTTAGGATACATGAGAGCATATCCTCGGACCTACCACCTTCCGAATCCTTGGGCTTCTGACGCTCGTGGAGAGGCACATATCTATCCTTCTCCCCATCCTTCCAATTTGGATTACGGTCCCTCCATTCACAATCTCGATACTTCCAACTGTCATCTCTAACCCATCCTTGGTTACCACCCTGCCTTGGATAGTTTGAACGATAGCCCCCCGCCTTGGTTAGGTAGAAAATTTACTTCCTCGTCATACATGGATTCAAACTTCATCTCCTCAGGATTAGCACCCCCGACTCCTATAGTATTGACACCACGGGTACCAATCCCTATGAAATTTTTGGATAAAATGTCAAGCTGCGTCATGATCTTGGCCATGTTTTGGTCTCTCATTATCTGTCTCAACTTATTCCTTGGATAGCTGAATTGTGGCCGGTGAGACCTGGTCTTCACGGGTGTACCACGCTATGTTGATGGTTGTCATGCCATCGAGAAGTTGAGTTGCTACTGCATATGGTTCCTGCATTAATCCTTTGGACGAGAGTTGGACAGCTACACTTTTATTTATCGAGTTTAGACTCTGATAAAAGTATTAAAAGAGCACATTATTGGTAGACCATGGGTTGGGCATTTTAGCACCAATTTCTTAAAACGGAGCCAAGTTTTGTGTAGAGGCTCTCCATTCAGACACTTAAAGCTTTGAATGCTATCATGAATAGTCATCATCTTTTAGGGAGGGAAAAATCGCACATTAAATGCAGTGACCAACTCCTCCTACGAAGTGATCGAGTTACGTGGCAACTCAGCTAGCCACTTGCATGCTTCCTCCATCAATAAGAAAGGGAATAGTCTTAATCGAACTGATTCCTGAGAGATGTTCTTGAACGAGAAAGGTCCACACACATCTACAAAGTTTTGAAGATGCTCATGTGGGTCCTCATGAGCTAATCCACTGAAGAGTCCCTTTTGTTGCAAAAGTTGCAACATGATGCATGTTATGTGGAACACCGCATTTCCCTCTGCTGGAGGTAGACGGATGGCTCCAACACCTCCCATGAGATGTGGATCATTGATATTGGGCTCTTGGACATCGTTGAGGTTGCCAATGTCGTCCTAATGGCCCACTTGGCTCCTGTTACTACCGTTAACATTCATGCTTTCTGAAATGTTTACATAATCAACAGAACAAAACTAAAAGTTACATTAGTAAACTACTACTAATAAGAACAGAAACTCTATTAAACTAAAAATTCTCAAACAATACAACTCCCCGGCAGCATTGATGCTTATCGTGACCAACGACACTAACCAACGGTACGAGTGTCTACTTTCGTCGATAATATAGTAACCTAACTAAAGATTGGGGTCATGTCCCAAGGGAGTGGTTTTGATAATTAATAGAAAAATAAAATTGAGTTCTAACTAGTCGTAGCTAAAGACATTAAATAGTAAAAACATAGTAAATTAAAAGGGGTGACACAAAAATGTCAAATATCAATTGGGGATTTTGTGACAGGTAGTAAAAACAACAAAAACAACAAGAAAATCAAGTATAGGGAACAGTTCTTGGGGTGTGAGCGCAATACATATTGAGATAAATCGTTGTGTACATGCTTTCGATAGGAAATTTGCAAGATAATAGTGAGTAGGCTAAGCTTTAGATGGAAATAAGTTCCCTCTCGGGCAACTTACCCCGTTTCAAATGTGTTCCTCTCGGACACCCACTTACCGCATGAAAGCCAGCCTATGTCTTACCCCACTCACTCTCTCGAGCTGAGTGTTAGGATATGGGACAAGGGCTCACCCTCTCGGGATGAACCTCATGTCGACCCACTCCTTAGGCCATCAGTCTAGTAAGTATTGGTTTCGAGACCTCCCTCTCGGGCATGCCGAAAACACATGGGTGGTTTTGTATTTTCAACTACAAACCCATTAAATTAAACCACAACTACTAGGTGAAATCACCATTAAAATACATCTAACCCATCAGCAAGCAAGACCCAACAATAATATCAACACATATTTGCTAAATCGTACCCCAAGAATGTGGGTTTTTAGCCACACATAAAGAAATAACAAAATACACCTAAAATGCTACTAAAATCAAATAGGTATAAGGAATTAAACCTTGATTTAAGCAAAGGAAGAAAAATGGAGAAGACCCACTTCCAACTTGGGGAAGATGAAATCCTTCTTTCTTCAAGTCTCCCAAAAAAAAAACCCTCCCCAAACTTGAGAAAATTAACCTAAAAAAGTACTATTCTATTGTGAAAATTATAATAATGGTTCGAATCCTCAAAATTAATAAAGAGTTTAATATTTATAGACTTTAGAAATTAGTGCTAGCGGATCGCTCGGCGAGGTTAATCGAAGTCGCCGAATGACTCAGCGACTCACCCTTCTTCTGTCTCATCGTCTTTTCGTGCTTGCCTTCAGCATCTTCTTATTCTGGACCATTGGGTGGTATAATACAGCATCGTGGAACTATTCGGCAAAGAGCCGACTGCTCCTTTCATCGCCTTTTTGATCCTTCTCCTTCAGGGCTTCGTGAACAAAGGGCGGAATGCGTCCCTTCGGCGAATCACCAAGCGTGCTTGGCGATGCGCAGGCTCAGCTTCTTCATTCTTTTCAGCCTTTTTGTTCCTTTTTGCGCCTAAGTGTCTATGGTTCCACTAAAACTTCAAATACCTAAAACTTAAGAGTTTTCATCAGATATTAAGACAAAATAAGCATTTGAGGACAATATTTCTATCAAAATAAAGCCCTAAGTGAGTCCAATTTGTGGACTCATCACAGAGTCTTGAGCTTTTGAAAGCTCTCCTCACATTTTTTAATCCATTCGAAAGGCTTTGCCTTTTTGGTCAGTCTTGTCAGATGTGTGGCAATAGAAGCAAAGTTTTTCATAAACCGACGATATTAACTAGTGAGCCCCACAAAACTCCTAACTTCAGTCATAGAGCTAGGCCGGACCCAATTCTTAACCACTTCAATCTTTTGGGTAACTACCATTACCCCTTCCCTTGAAACTATATGCCCCAAAAAGGCAACTAAAGTAAACCAGAACTCACATTAGCTCATAACTTTTGTCTCCCAAGGACACCCAAAACTTTACGAAGATGGTCGGCATGCTCTTCCTTACTTTTTGAATAAACCAAAATGTCATCAATAAAGACAATAACAAAAGAATCCAAGAATGGTTTAAACACACCATTCATCAAACTCATGAAGGATGCAGGCACATTAGTCAATCCAAACAACATCACTAAAAACTCGTAATTCCCATAATGGGTCCTGAATGCCATTTTTCGTACATCCTCAAGCCTAATCTTTAATTGATGGTAACCAGACCTTAGATCAATCTTAGAGAAAACTGACGCACCTTGCAATTGGTCGAAAATATCATCTATTTCAGGCAATGGATACTTATTTTGAATGGTGACCCTACTCAACTGTCAATAGTCTATGCACATCCTCATACTACCATCCTTTCTCTTAACAAATAAGGCAGGAGCACTCCACGGGGAAGCACTAGGATGGATGAAACCTTTATCAAAAAGCTCCTAAATTTGAGCCTTAAGCTCTCTCAATTCTACCAGAGCCATGCGATAAGGAGGGATGGAAATGGAGTGAGTACCTGGTTCCAAGTCAATGCAGAAATCTATACCCCTATCCAGAGGAATACCAGGCAAATCGGTAGAAAACACTTCCTTGAACTCAGACACTACAGAAATAGGCTCAATAGAAGGATACTAAACCTCAACATCCCGAATAGGAGCCAAATATTCCAAACACCCCTTCCCCACCAGTTTCCTAGCCCGAATGCTGGATATGATCTTAGCTCGCTTAAGCTTGTATATCCCTTCCCACTCTAACTTTTCCCTATTCGGAATCTCTAGAGTCATAAATTTCGCATTACAATGAAGCAAGGCATAATATGGGGACAACCAAATCATGCCTAAGATTATATCAAAGTCTATTATATCCAGAATAACCAAATCAACCCAAGTCTGAAACCATAAACAAAATAGGACAAGTACGATACACATGGGTGACTATGACATACTCTCCTACTGGGGTAGAAACATGGATGGGGGCATCAAGTACATCACAAACCGCATCAAATCTCAAGGCAAACTGAACTGACACATAGGAATAAGTACAACTCGGATTAAACAAAATAGTAACCATCCGGTCACAAATAAGAATAGTACATGTGATCACTGCGTCAGAAGAATCTACCTCGCTCTTGCCTGAAAAGGAATAGCAGTGAGCCGTGTCATCTTGACGGACAACCTCCTTGCCTAGCTACACTGCCCCTCTACCTGCATTACCATTTCCCCGGCCTTCACAACTGCGCTGATTCCCTCCTCGACCACCTTATGGACGTCCTCTGCCATTATTCTTATTGTCCGCGAGTACCACTTCTCTAGTCTGCTGCTGTGCGGGTTCAAATATGCACGGGTGGGGACAGTCTTTCCTCATATGCCCAGGTTCTCCATAATTATAACAAGTGCGGTCAAAACACGGCCTGCTACCAGTCGAAAGTACGACTCCCTGGCTATCCTGAATAAAATTCTATTTTGGAGTACCCGAGTAACTACCTGTAGAAATGGGAAAGGCTGAATGAATTGGCTGGGCTACAAGTGTCAGCCTACCTGAACCTCTGGAATAGGAACCATGGAAGTTACCTGTGCTCTTGGGCTTCTTAGCCAAGGCCTTTACTTACCCATCACGTCAAACTCCTTCCACTTTCTTCACAAAATATGTCACCTCATTAAAACTTTTCCCTGCAAAGGTCATGTGAACAGACATTACCTATAGTTCGGGGTTCAGTCCTTTGACGAATAGACGAATCCTCTCTTCCTCAGTAGTCACCAATTGTGTAGCATATCTAGACAAAGCGTGGAACTTAGCCTCATAAGTAGCTACAGACATGCCACCCTGCTCCAAAGCCATGAACTCATCCTTCTTGCGATCCCTCAAAGTTTCGGGCACATACTTTTCCAAAAACAAAGCATGAAACTGCGTCCAAGTGAGTGAGGGTAAGACGAGCGATTTTCATTCCACATAGGCTCTCCAACACTACTTAGCCTCACCCTAAAGCTAGAAGGTCACGAACTCTACTTCATGTTGATGTACAATACCCAACTTATGAAGCCTCTCATAACAATCCAAAATGAACTCATAGGCGTCCTCACTTTTAGAACTATGGAATACAGGTGGCTTCAACTTTAGAAACTTAGTCAACATCCAATGCTCATTATCAGTCATCACAAGACCTAATAAGGGACGGAAGAAGCCATCAGTAAATGATGCTCCATCTACCTTGGGAATAGTGGGAGTAAAGAGAGGGTTGATCGGAGGTTGATTAGCTTGCACTGTGCGAAGGACTCCAGGGCTAGCCAATCCCTTTAGAAAAGGCATGATCTACTGAGCTAACACTAGGTCTAAGGGAGGGACACCAGTATTCCTAGCCGATGCATCCTCTTCCTATCCAACATCGTCCTCATTTGTGATTTCCACATTCTCCTGTACCTTTTCTTGGGGCGCAGGAGGGGCCTCTTCCTGGGAGCATTTTCAACAGGAGCTCCATTCCTGGTGGGTGCTACCCTTCCTTGACCTCTACTCCTCCCTCTTCCTCTACGCCTACCTTGACCATGGCATCTGGTTGCGGACTCCTCTACTGGCTCATTGGTGGGAGCTACGGGCCTGACGTCGTTGAATCTAGTGTTAACCATTTGTGGACAGAAGAGTGAAGGAGATTAGATACCAATTTGGATCACCAGATTCCAATTGAAATCAAGTCATACCACGAAACAAGACAAGAAAAGACAAAGAGATTTCCTAAAGTCCTATAGCATCTTGAAGAAAAGTACAGACGTCTCTATACTATTCCTCAAAACTCTACTAGACTCGTTTTGGTACAATGAGATCAACGAACCTAGGGCTCAGATACCAACTTTGTCATGACCCAAACCGTCGTGATTGGCACCCACATTACCCTCCGGTGGGAGAACCATAATACAACCCAACAAAGCAACTTGACTAAAACTAGAACATTTAAAGATACGAAAGCAGGATTTAATGTCTAAAGAAAAATGGATAAACTCTGAGAGTTTACCAAAAACAACTACCAAAACATTTGTGAAAAACAACTCCTAGAACCGAAAAGTCATTGTACGGAAACTCGAATTTCAACAAGTCTAAGGAAAAGGGGTACAACCACAACCAAGCATAAGAAATATCTAAAGCACTAGTCTGAACTCGAAATGAATGGACTCAACAAAAGAGAACTCATGGTAGCCTGGAAGAACTGGGCTCACCCTCAAATTCGGTCTCGATCAATTATCTCCTAGCTGAGGTTGATTAGTAACCGCCTGAAGATGCCCTGTACTCAACAAAGAACGAGCAAGTGCAATATTACTACACAACCACAGTGTACTGGTACGACCACGCGACTACTCAATAATGTGAAACATAGGCAAGCAATCACAACAAAGTATACACATATACAGGATACACAGATCATTTATCCTTTCTAGAGCAACATACAGTTCCCAATATCAACGACAATTAGACATGAATATATAATCATAGTGGTCCTCTCCGGGAACCCATACCTAAATTGTTAGTGTGTCGGAATGTGACACCCGATCAAATATACATGTGTTAGAACGTGACACTCGCTCTAATATATGTGTCAGAACGTGACAATCGATCCAATATATGAGTCGAAACGTGACACCCGATCCAGTCAACACAACCATAATCACAAGTCACACCCATAATGAACAATGCTCATGGTCATACAATCAAGTCATGGGTTCATGGCATGTAATTATTTATATACTCATACTCATTTGTATTAGATTCGGTTTACATTCCTTATTCTCATACATGCATGCATAAAAAAACGCAATTAGCCGGCATATATCACACAATCAGGAAATCTAACCATCATTTACCTCGAAACCAAGCTTGAATCCTTCTAAGACACTTGAGTCTTCCCTTCCCGAATTTTGTTCCACGTAAATTATGTAAAGATCAATAAACAAGGCCTACTTTACCCAAATAATAATCAAACTACCAATCCTAGGACAAACCCATTATCCTAATGTTCAACTAGGGCTTTTCCCCACCATCAACTTCAGGCCAAAACCCTCCTCCAACTATAATTAGCCAAGAATCTAAGTTCTACGAATTGAAAAGTGGATTAGGGGATTAATAAGCTTACCTTTTGTGCTAGAAGTAGTGAAAAACTGTCAAGAAATCACCCTAGGTCTTCTAGCTCTTAAGAACGAAGTTTTGCATAAAATAACAACATTGGGGTTTTTTCCCAACTTAAGTTCGTGACTGGCCCGCTACAACGGACCCCATCCCGCCATAGCGACCCAGCGCTGGTGGAAATAATCCCGCCCCGGCAGCTTGCATGGAGACATAAACTCAGAATTTGACTTCCAAGCTCCCATTTCATAAAACACCTTCAACCCTTAATGTTCAGAAACTACCTTTTCACGCAAAGATCAGTTTCAAATGTTCTACTCGCCCGAATTTGATTCTGTAAAGCCATACAGGCTCCTTAATGTCTTGGCTGTCCACTCATGTGATCAAAATCATAACTAGATCCCGTGTTCATTACCAGATTTCTCTAGACCTCCACTGACTCAGATTTTGGTCAAGTCTGGCCTAGGCTAGAAATTTCCAATTTACTACAAAAAACGTTTTCTGGCCCAAAATCTTTCCCCATTGGATTTTCCATAATGACAGGAACAGGTCACTACAATTTTAGAGTATATTATACATCTTTGGGATACAATTTACAAGTCTTGATAAATAAGAAGATATTTTCAACATCTTTAGGATACAAGTACAAAACAATAATCGATATAGTAAAGGAAAAAGATCTGAAATATATTCGCACATTAATTGGCAGGACCTATTATTCGCCTGCACTAATTAATAGTGTATTTTAAGGATATATAAGTGCTCAGTTTGACAAGTTACTATTTATAATGATGCAACATTTATGATGTCCACATGGGCACCTATATAATCTTTAAAATACACTATTAACTAGTGTAGGGGGTGACGAGTCCACAAATTGGACTCATTTAGGGCTATATTTTAATAGAAATTGTGTCATCAAATGCTTGTTTCATATCAATATCTGATGAAAACCCTTAAGTTTCAGGTATTTGAAGTTTAAAGGAAAGCATGGATAGTACTTCCCAAAAAGATTGAACAGGCTAAAAAGAACGAAGAAAATGAAAGCCTGAGGATCACCGAGTCCACTTGGCGAGTCACCGAAGGGTCTTACTTCACCTTTTGTTCTAGTGTGCTGAGCCCTGAAGGAAAGGATCAGGTCGGCTGAAAAAGGCAGCAATCGGCGCATTGCCAAGAAGTTTCGAGAGGCAGTACCATGTCGCCCAATGCCCCAGAGCATGACGATGCTGAAGGATGGTGCAAGACGGTGATGAACTACACCAATGGGTGAATCAATGAGTTGATCAGTGATTCTGACTAATGTCGCCGAATGATCCGCTGCAGCACAGATTTTTGAAAACTATAAATACTCGTTGAGAGCTCTAGCTTAGTAACAGATTTTAGTGTGGAACAATTGATATAACTTTAATACTTTTTATTTTAGCGCTGAGTTTGAGAGGGTTTTATTTTAGACAGAGTTCTAGCTACCACGTGAATCCATCACTTCGTGGGAGGAGTTGGTAACCACGTTTTTCTAGTGCAATTTTTCCCTCCCTCAATTATGATGTCACGGCGGAATAGCATCAAGAGATTTAAGCTCCTAGAAGGAGAGCCTCTGCATGAAACCTAGATACGGTTCAAAAAATTGGTGCTCTAATGCCCAACCCATGGATTGCCTGATAACGTGCTACTTCTATCGGAGCTTTGACTTAGTGAACAAAGGTGTCGCTAACCAACTCTCGCTGGAAGGATTAATGCAGCAGCCATATGCAGTAGCAGCCTAGCTTTTAGATGGTATGACAACCATCAACAGAGCATAGAACACTCGTGAGGACCAAGTCTCCCCTCTCACTTTCAAGCTATCCAAGGAGCAGATTGAAAGAGACAATGAGAGAGACAAGAACATGGCCGAAATCATGAAGCAGCTTGATATTTTATCCAAAAATGTCATGGGGGCCGGTGCTCGTGGTGTCAACGCTGTGGAGGTCGGGGTACTAATCCTGAGGAGATGAAGTTTGAATCCTTGTATACTGAGAAGGTAAATTTTCTAGCCAACCAATGTGGTGGCTACCGCTCAAATTACCCAAGGCAGGGTGGTAATCAAGGTTGGGCCAGAGAAGAAGGTTGGAAGGACCAGGATGTGAATGGAGGGACCATAATCCAAGTAGAAAGGATTGGGAAAAGGATAGATATGTTCCTCCCTATGAGCGCCAGAAGCCAAAGGATTCGGACGGTACTAGGTCTGAGGATATGCTCTCGCACATCCTCAACAAAGTTGAAGGGTCAGACAAAATGCTAAAAGGCATGAAAGAAGATGTCTCCACTCTTAGCCAGACTGTTACCTCTCATTTAGTTTCAATCAAGCAGTTAGAGACCCAGATGGGTCATATCTCATCACACCTAAATCTGAGACAGCCAGGGGATTTGTTGAGTGATACCATGGGTAACCCCAAGAATGAGGTTTAAAGGTCAATTTGCATGTGCCATGATGTTAACTAAGGCGCTGTTTGGGAGGCAACCCAAAAACAGGTCCAATCAGCGAATCGCTGAATGGTTCAGTGACTCAGAACTAGATCGCCATTAGACTCAAGACCATCTATCATTGGAGTCTGTAAAACTCGGTGAGCACTGGAAATTATTGGCGAATCGCCAACTATGTCGGCGATCACAATGGAAACCGCCATTTGGACCACCCGTAAACCAGAGGTTCTGTACATTTCGATGGAGAAACTAAATAGTCAGTGTTCTGCCGAGTGAGTAGGCGAGCTTGACTAATGTCGCCGAGTGGGAGAAAACTGGACGATTTTCGCAAACCAAAGGTTTAAAAGTTTCAACTTCATTTACTATCCCTCACTTTTTATCTGTCCAAACCCACACCTGCACTCAAGTTTTATATTTCTTGCACTTTCGAAGAATTTTGGCTCATTGATTTGTGCGCGGATTTGGATTGCATTACCACTTAGCTTTTCGCTAGCATTTCACTCAGTACATAAGGTTAGCTTATTAATACCCATAATTATTTTGCCAGCATTGTACTCATCTGCACACTCTTTGACATTGTTAAAATCTATTGAACCTCTCTGATTGGATAGAATTGGTTAAGTGTCTATCATTATTCAATAATCTTGCTTAATCTGTGAAATCTTGTTCTCTAATGTATCTAGTTGAGTTAATGTGTGATGGGTGGTGTTAGTATGTTATGGCTCTTGATTAAATTTTGCTATTTGTGCTTAAATTTTGTTTTTGGGGGTTGCGGGGAAAATTTTGAGAAGTTGGGTCAAAAGTAGGCACATTGGGTCATTCGACAAACTGTGAGAGCTCGCCGAACTATTTTGTAGCTCGCCTAATTACCCTATCTCGCCCTTGTTATCATGCTTTATTTGTAGTGGCATCGGTAACTTTCGGCGAGAAGTATGAGGTCTCCAAGAGCACTCGACGACTGCCGAAAGTCTTTTTATTCGCCCTTTGTCTGTACCCCTAACTCCTTCTGCACTATGACCTTCGGCGGATTGTCTGTGGCTCACCGAATATATTCGACGGCACGTTGAATGGACTATCTAGTCTTTCAGCAGCTAAAAGTCTTTGTTTTGGTCGTCAAATATGTTCTAACATTATCTCAAGACTTTACAGACATGGCCAGACCAAAGTTGCAGGATGGAGTATGTCATCCAGACACATAAGAGCACAACAGCTCAGAAGAACTGAAAGGAGCGACAAAAGAAAAGCCAGGTCGAGGAAGAAGATGCCCATCGACCCTAATGTCCCTCTCTGGGCTCGAGGGTTCGTCAATTCCATACAAGCCTTCGGAACATCTCATGATTTGGATGAAATGGTTGAGGCAAACATCGCCATGAAGACGGGCAGAGAAAAGAAAATGAACTCAAGCATCGACAACACTCCAAGATCGATGCCCAAACAAATGAAGAGACTGCGTAGACAGGACTCTTCTTTACCTCCCTCTTTGTATTTCTTTATTTTGCCTATCGAATTCTGTTTTAATTGCATTTGGGGACAAAATGCTTTTATTTGTGGTGGGGTGTGGCTCACCATTTGTGTGCTATTAATGTTTGTGTTTTGTTTATATTTAGGTTGTCTGTTTATAAATTGTGTTTACACTGCTTTCTATGGATGTTTGAGCTTATTGCTCCCTTTGTTTTAAATCACAAAAATGATTTTGATTTTGATCCGTCCAAAAAAATTTTGCCACCTCTCGTGTGTTTAATTGGCTGTTCTTATGCAAAATTTAAATCTCAATTCCGATCAGTACTGATGACTTGAATAGTGCTCTCAATCAAACGAACATTAACGCGTGGCTACGATGAGGCCAAATGAAGTTGCATAGGCAATATGTGAATTCTTTGCATCTCGTTGTGATTAGCCATTTATCAAATTGAGTCTCTTGTGATGACCGTTGCACGCTAGAGAAAGTGTGGAGTCTTGTTTGACTTTAGTGTCGATGCCTCGTGTGATGAGCTTACTTTGAACCAAGCATGGTAGATCCTAGAATTTGCCCCGTTAGTCCAGTCAACGAAGTGATGTTATCTCTTGAAATGATCTTAGGCAACTTCTAAGAGTGTGAGTCAATTTGACATATACCTCTTTTGTGACATACCCTATAAGAGTGTGATTCTCTTTTGAACACCCTTTGAGCCTTACCTTTCTTTGGAAGAAACTTGATGAAACCATAACTTTTCTTTATCCACTACCTATATTCCTCTTGAATTGTGGTTAGTTGAATAGTTGGGGGTGTGGTGAAAAGAAAGAGAGAAGTCAAGAAGTGCAAGGAAAGTCTCCTGTTACCCATGGTTTTAAGAAAAATGGAACCCCTCCATATAAAAAAAAGAGAGATAAAAAAAAAAGAAAAATGAATGAAAAAAAAAACAGAGAAAGTTGTGGTATAAAAGTACAAAAGAAATGGGGTTCCCAAACAATCTATGGAAAGTGAATAATAGGATGACTTATGATCACTAAAGAGAATGATAAAGAAAAAGGAAAGGAAGTGTTGTGAGAACCACATTTCATGAGGATGAAAGTCACTAAGCCTAAATAATCATATCTTTGCACTCAGCCCCATTACAAGCCTTGAAAATACCTTTTTGATCTTGAGTGAGCTGAAACAAATGTTGATTGGAAAATATGGGCAAACCTATGGGTGAAACCATGCATTGTGTTCTTTCTTGTGAGAGTGAGCGTTGCATCTAATTCCGAAGCTTTAAACTGTGAACCATCGTGTGATTATGGAATCATTCTTTCTGTAAGGGCATTCGAACACTTTAGTTGACCTTGAACTTGCTTTTGAAGCAAATATTGTGAACATGAGGTTCTTTGATAGTGGTGAGTCACAACCTGAATCTTTGTGTGCACATTTGATCATTGCATAAGTAAATTGAGTCTTGTTGTGTGCATTCATGATTGAGTCTTGTATAGAACTGTTCGAGACACCCTTTTTAAATGACTGAACTTGAGTTTGCTTGAGGGCAAGCAAAAGTTTAAGTTGGGGGTGTTGATGAGTCCACAAATTGGACTCATTTAGGGCTATATTTTAATAGAAATTGTGTCCTTAAATGCTTGTTTCATCTCAATATATGATAAAAACCCTTAAGTATCACGTATTTGAAGTTCGAAGGAAAGCATGGACACTACTTCACAAAAAAAAACGAAAAGGCTGAAAAGAACAAAGAAAATGAAGGCTTGAGGATCGCGGAGTCCACTTGGCAAGTCGCCGAAGGGTCCTACTTTGACTTTTGTTCCAGTGTGCTGAGCCCTGAAGGAAAGGATCAAGTCGCCAAAAAAAGAGAGCAGTGGCGCATCGCCGAGAAGTTTCGCCAGGCAGTACCATGTCGCCCAATGCCACAAAGCACGATGATACTGAAGGATGGTGCAAGACGGCGATGAACTACACCAAAGGGTGAATCGACGAGTTGATCAGTGATTCTGACTAATGTCGCCGAATAATCCGCTGCAGCGCAGATTTTTGAAAACTATAAATAATCGTTGAGAGTTCTAGCTTAGTAACAGATTTTAGTGTGGAACAATTGATATAATTTTAGTACTTTTTATTTTAGCTCTGAGTTTGAGAGGGTTTTGAAACTTGAAGAAGAAGAAAAGGGTTTCATCTCCAAGGATTTGGACTTGGGTCTCTTGGATTCTTCATTCTTGGCCTGTGACAAGACTTAAATCTTCATACCCATTTGAATGCAAGCTCATTTAGGTATAAATTTCTATCTCTTGATGTGTGGCTAAAAACCCCAATTCTTGGAGTGTGATTTAGCTAATATGGGTTAAGATTGTTGTTGGGTCTTGCTTGCTGATAGATTAGATGTAGTTTAATGGTGATTTCGTCTAGTAGTTATGGATGAATTTAATAAATTTGTAGTTCCAAATACAAGTTTATTTATGTGTTTTTGGCTTGCGAGAGAGAGAGGTCGCGAAACCAAGACTACTAGATTGATAGCCTAAGGAGTGGGTCGACATTAAGTTTTAGCTCAAGAGAGTGAACCCTAGTCCCATATCCTAACACTCAGCTCGAGAGAGTGAGTGGGGTATGGTGTAGGCTGGTCTTCATGCGGCAAGTGGGTGTCCGAGAGGAACCCATTTGAAACGGGGTAAGTTGCTCGAGAGAGAATTTATTCCCACGTATAGCTTAGCCTAGTCACTATTATTCTATGAATTTTCTATTGAAAGCATGTACCGAATAATTTATATTAACCCGTGTTCCAGTCACATCCCAAGAATCCCCTCTCATTACTTAGATTTCTTCGTTAATATCGTTGTTTTTACTTACTAGTGACAAAGCCCCAATTGTTAATTGACACTCTTGTGTCCCCTTTTAACTTACAATGTTTTAAATCATTAATATCTTTAGCTACGACTAGTTAGAACTAATTTATTTTTCTATTAATTCTCAAAACCACTCCCTTGGGACTCGACCCAAATCCTTTGTTGGGTTATTATACTATTGCACGATCGTAGACACTTGCATCGAAAGTTGTGTCGTTGATTACACAAACATCAGGGGATAATAAGACTTGCCCAAATTTTGGGATTGTTACAGCTATTTTGGTCAAAGTTTGAATATATTTCGAACCCTTTTCCCATATATTAATCATGTATAAAAATATCATCTACACTTTAAAATAACTATTAAAAATGTCAATATGTCAATATTTATCAAATAAAATGTATCCTAATATAATTATTTTCCTTTCCTTTTATTTCTCAAATCAAGTCCACATTTGACTCAGTTTGACCCCGCTATCTGGTGAAAAGGAAAAAAAAGACATCGTTACCCACTTTCCTCTCTTTCTAAGATTTTACCTCATATCTCTCCTTTCTCTCTCTCTCTCTCTCACACACACACGCTCTTCACTATTTTTCTCTCCTTTCCTTGTTTAAGAAATTTAGCTCTTCAAAATTCCTCCACTTTTTTTAACAAATCTCACAATTCATTCAAAAAAAAAAAATCACCCACTAATAAAGGTAAATACATTATCACAAAGTATCTTTTGAGATTTCCCTCTATTATGTATTTTTTTCATTTTTTTTATTTTTAACTGCAATTGTTTTATTTTTTTTTTGTTTACTTTCACATTCAAGATATAATAGTAATCTACGTTAACATTCATATATCATATATTGTTCAATTTTAGGGATTTTATATGTGTCCATATTTAATAATTTCAAATTTTGGCTTATAGGGTTTAGGTATGGGGACGACATCCGATTGTCACTATAATGTCTGATTCAACGAGAATCACAAGAGGTATCCTAAGTAATATTCAATTTTTTTAGGGATTTTCCCTCGTCTGATTTATGTATTACTCAAGAATTGCTTAAAAATGTAGGCTCTACGGCTAAAATAGCGAAAGAGAGCAGTCCTAAATAAAGAAAAGTCGTGAGTGCTGAAGATGCTTATGAACAAGTTAAGTTCAAATTACTGGAGATAGCAGATCTTAGCATCTACATAAACCTATCCGCATGCGAAATCTTCTCCAAGTTTGAAATAACAACATCATCAACAAAAAGAAAATTATAGGTACTTCGTCTACTAGCAGCAAAGTTGAAAAACATAATGAAGATCAAATTGAGGAAGAACAACTACTTACAAATCAAACTTGTATTTGTATTCATTCTAGTTTTCATGTTGTATTTCATATGATGAAACTTGTATTTGTTTGTCAGTTTGTATTCATTCCAATATATATGTCAAGTTGATCTATAGTTCTTTAAGAACCATATTTGTATACATTTATTTCTTTCACATTGTAATTGTATTGTTTTCAGAATCTTTTAACTTTTCTTAAATTGTGTTCATTCCAATATGTATGATATGTGTATTTGTATTCATTATGGTTTTCATGTTTGGACTTGTATAATGACATTTGTATTTCTTTATTAGTTTGTATCCATTCCAATAGGTATGCCAAAAAGACTTGTAGGTATTTAAGAAGCATATTTTGATCCATATACTTATGTAAACTCGTGTTCATTCAGAAAGGATACAACATTGGTTTGTATTTTTTTTTTTAAATGTATCGTATTCTTAAAATTGTAACAAAATTTCTGTTCCACACATCAAAATATACAAATTTACAATAATAGTAAAATCAAAAATTGTATATCAAAAATATTGTATTCCGTGTAAAAAAAATGTATCTCTTATCTATAAAATAAAGTTTGATTATTATATTCAATGTCTAAAGAGTATTTCAAATTATTTTGTATTCCAAACATCCAACATACAAAAAATCAAAATCATTCAATCATTCACTGTTTGTATCCCAAACAAATTACAGATTAAAAAATGTATTTTGAACTTAATTGTATTCTAAATTTTATTCAACTAAATATATAGCTTGTATCACATCATCTAAATTATATTTAAATGCAAATGTATATTCGAAACTTCCTACATACAAATTCAAGTCCATTCAATTTAGAAATTGATTCCAAAACAAAAAAAAAATGTATTTCTTATCTGTTACGTATTCCAAAAATATATTATATTCATTGCCTAATTTATATAATATCAACTAAATAGGATTCCAAATTATTTTGTATTCCAAGTATCAAACATACAAAAATCAAAACTATTCAATCATTCAATATTTGTATCCCAAACAGATTAAAAAGTAAAAAATATGTTTTGAACTTAATTATATTATAAATTGTATTGTCTTCAATATACAGTTTGTATCACATCGTCTAAATTTTATTTAGGTGCAAATGTGTATTCAAAACAAATAAGAAATACAAATTATGTATCAAAAAGCGTACAAACAGATAAGCATACAAATTCGAAACAGATAAGCATATAAATTGTATCTCAAATCAACACCAATCTATTGAGCAACTCCATCCACTAAATCTCTATATGTTGCATATTATTTCATCATAATTGCCTCTATTGTGTAATCAATATAGCAATTTTCTTCGCTCCATCTTTCAGAATGCATGATTAGAAAATTAATGCTCCCCGTATTTGCTTTGTATTCCAAAAAATAACAAGTCATTAATAAATACAAAACCACATTGGTTAACAATTTTTTGTATTAAAGATTGATAAATGTATGTATTTATTTTCATACTTGCATCCCTATCATTCGAATTATATTACTTGACCGTCAATATATTTGTATCTGTATCACCTGTATTTATTGTATTCCAATCAATCACTTATAAAATTCAGTACAATTATCACTGCTTTTTCAATAATGGATACAATTAAATGAAATAAAACCAAACAAACAGCCAAACAAAAAAAATGATTGTTCAAACAACCACATTCATTCTTATTTTTTATTCAACCAAGATAAAATTAAAACAATCCGGGAAAACTAATTTTTTCCACTTTTTTTCATAATATACACAATTTACAATAATCAAGGAAAATAGATACGCTTTACAATTATAAAATCTTCCATAGCCATTTTCTAACCAATTTGAAAAATATTAAGGATCTAGCAATTAACTAATACCTGGTCAAGTTTGTATTTCACCGATTATATCAAAAATTAAGTTGGAAATTCCTTCTCAAAGTTGGTTGTGAACTAACTTTAAACCTGTTTGTTTCCAAATCTTCTTCTCAAATAGAAAAAAATGGAATTTAGTCGAATTTATTTCATCAGAGATTGAGTATTATCAAGGGAAACTTGAAAATCAATTGCGGAAGTTTGATCAACAAGGGGTACGTATTCTGTAGCTTATTTTTAAATTTGTAACTGATGAGAATTTTACGTGATATGCTCCTTTTTAAAAATATTCTCTTCCCTAAATTACTCTTTTTGTTATTAAATAATTGTATTCTTTTAATTAAGTAAATAATAAAAACATATATCAGATACTTAACAAACTAAAATATAAATATTTTTAAAATATTGAAAGTGTGGCTAAGGGGTCCTACTAAATGCTAAAATATTAACATTTTAAAATTTTCAATATTTTATAAGTATTGGGCATGTCGCATTCCTTATCTAGTCTTAACATAAGAGTACATTGTGATTTTGAGAAGAGCGAATCCAATAAATGCTAAGGTGATTGGACCTCGTGTGTTATAACGATTACCACTATAAACACCTAAAATTGATAACCAATTAATTAATATAAGATATTCATCATCAATAAGAAAATTTATTAATTTACTTTTTAGTTTAATCAATAAGAAAATTATCATTTTTTTGTTGTACTTTGTTTTCATTTATTTATACACTTCCTTCTATAAAAGTCTGCATGTATTACAATTAGAAGTAAATTTAAATAAGTTATTGTAAAAATAAATTTATTTTCTTTTTTATTAAGTAGAAAACTTGGATGTGGTAGCATTGTATCAATCTCTTAAAAAGAACAGTAAGGTCAGTTTATAATTCACTATAATGGGTAAAAATCCACCAAATCAATAACCTCAGAAAGAAAACAACACTATAGACAATAAGTAGAAAAGAAAATAATGGTTGTATTTAAAATCTCAATTAGCAAGCAGGGATAAAAATCACTATGTCGAATTGATTAATACCCTTTTACTCCAATGTTGTTATTATCATGTGTTTAGAGTGCTGATATGTTCAAATTACACATCATAATAAGTTTTATTAATGCAAATGGGACGATATTTAATGAAATATTTAGGCATATTTCCATCAACATAATTCATATTTGGAAAACATTTTTTATTGCAAAACTTAAAAATGAGGAAACTAACTTACCAAAGTTCGGAAAACAAGTTACACCAATGGCATTTCACATTAATTTGTATCCTCCACACCATCCAATGTATACCTTATGCCACAGGCCTATTTTAAAGGAGCTCGTGGGAAAACCTAGTTGGGCTTGCACAGCACCTCTTAGGTTCAATCCTAACAACAAATTAACACAAAAGTGCAAGAGCAAAATGCCTACAAATAGTCCACATGAACCAGCCAAGAAGAAAGTAAAATGCAAGAATATTTTGAGAGGCAAGTGTCAATTTTCTTTGTGATATTTCTCTCTAAGTCTAAAAATACAATGAGCTGCCCTTTGGGACTTATAAAAGATGAAAAATAAAGCTTACAAACAAACTGGATTAAGATCCCAAGAAAAAAGGTTAAATATGGTTGTCTTTAAACAAGTGCAAAGGTAGGTGGGAAAAGCTAATCAAATGTTTCCATAAATGGTAAAAGGTCACTTCAAAATCAGCTTTGGTGCAGCCCCTTGGATTTCATTTTGACAAGGTTGTCAATTGCATTAATTGGCCTCCAAGAGTATTCAAATAGTTTTCCAAAGCTGGATGAAGATTGACACGGTGTTTGAGACTCATTGATGTGCGATATGAATATGCCCCGCTCATGGAAACACTGGAAATTAATGTAGCCTCTTGCGGGGCGGTACATGCTCCCCCACCTGATTTGGTGACCACCCCGGTGCCACATAAATACAAATAATTGTGGATTTGTTTTTGGAACTTCCACAAGTCCTTGTATTTCTCTCATGTTGCCTCCTCCGATGATGTTCCATTCCAATGGACAAGGAACTACATGCTCGAATTGCTCCAGCTTTTTCCATGAACTAATTGATAATCAATAATAGTCTCGGTCTGCTTGTCTACATCCGGTTGAGTAATAATAATATGAGCTCGATCGGACTGCCCATCCTTCTCTTCCACATCTTTAAAGTACAGTTTTAATTGGCTAGCATAGAAGATAGGATGCAACTTCAAAAGATGGGGTATATTGACTTGAAACAAAATTTTGCCTGCCTTGGCAAGAATCTTGAAGGGACCCTCATAACGTCGAATCAAACTTTGATTCACATTCCGCAGTGAATTGAACTACCTAGGATTAATTTTTAATCATAATTTTATCCCCAATTTGATAATTAATTGGTCACCTCTTTCGATCAGCAAAATTTTTCTTTTTTTGGGTTGCCTTATCAAGATAAGACACTTCAAGGTAAACTTGTTCCTCTCAGGCTTTCGCCATGTGATAAGCATACATACTTTTCAAATTGGCGTTGACGGGCAAGGACTGAGGTGTATTGGGTTGATGCCCAGTAGCTAACTCAAATGGACTTATCCCCATCGCCTCGCTTTCCTGAAAATTATGTGAGAATTGAGCGGTGCCCAGCAATTTCACCCAATCCTTTTACTTTACACTAACATAGTGCCGCAAATAATACTCCAAGAGTGTGTTGATACTCTCCATTTTCCTATCTGTTTGAGGATTCAAGAAGTGCAACTCTGACCCAAGCAAACCGAATAATTACCTCCAAAATGCACAAGTAAATCGAGGATCACGATAACTAATAATATATTTGGAAACACCCCAATGTTTTACGACATCTCACAAAAATAAGTGGGCTACCTCCTTGGCTTTGCAACTGCCCGTCATGGGAGGGAATGTTGCACATTTGGAGAAGGGATCAACTACAACTATAATAGTACCGGACCCTCCAAATTCGGCATGCAAGTGATAAAATCCATGGTGATGTTGTCCCATAGTTTTTCATTTCATCTTTATCTTGTTGACAAATGAGGGAGGTATGCACATAAACATCAATATCATCTTGCATCTGAAGCCAATAATAAGAGGAATCCAATAACATCAAAGTCCGATTCTGCCCCGATGACCAGCCCATGTAGTATCCTGACCCTCTTTGATCAAAGTACGCCTAAGGTTAGCCCATCTTAGAAGGTACACATGTGTGGCCATAGTGTAGAGTAAGACATTCTCCTCCCAAAACTTCTTCATCTTGCCTTGTTGGGCCAAAATGAGAAGTTGTTTTTTTCACGGGATCACGCTGCATGCCCTCCTTAATATTCTAAAAAATATCACTACTCGTTAAGCTAACGATAAAGGCCAAGGTAGCCTTGCGACTAAGAGTATCGGCTACACTATCAGCCTTCCCCTGCTTGTACTTAAAAAAGAAATCAAATTCAGCCTATAAATCTTGTCAACGTGCTTGCTTGGCAGTCAACTTCTTTTGGGGCTTAAAATAAGTTGTCCCAATGTTATTCAACTTAAAAATAAAGTGAGAACCCAATACATAATGATCCAAAGCCCTTAAGCAATGTACGACAGTCGTCATCTCCCTTTCATATGCCGAATAATGCCTCTTGGCATCATTCAATTTTCTGCTTTCAAATGCTATCGGGTGGACCTCTTGCATAAGGACTCCACTAATAGTGAAATCAGACGCATTGTTCTAAATTTCAAATGCCTTGGTAAAGTTGAGCAGCACCGACACCGTTTCTTCGGTAATGCCTGCCTTAAGCTTGTCAAATGCTTCATTGCACGAATTCGACCACTCACACTCACAACTCGTTTTTAGCAAGTCAATGAGTGGAGCAATAATAACGGAGTAACCAAATATGAAGTGGCGATAATAATTGGCGAGGCCAAGAAAAGATCGTAATTCGGGTAGTATCGTTAGAGCCTCCCAATCATGAATTGCCTCAACTTTATCGTTGTCCATCCTTAGCTCACCGTGGATAAGGATGTATCCAAGGAATTGGACAATGGATTGTGCTAAGCTGCACTTTTCTCGCTTCACACACAAGTCATTATCTCACAAAACTTTGAACACCTTGCGCAAGTGTTCAACATGCTCTGACATACTATTTCTAGACACCAAAATATCACCCCAAGTAGATGACTACAAACTGGTCCAAAAAGGGGATAGAACAACTTGTTCATCAAAGTACAAAATGTTGCTGGAGCGTTTGTCAAACCAAAAGGCATGACCAGTCACTTAAAGGCTCCATAGTGAGTAACACAAGTTGTCTTCAGCTCGTCTCCTTCTACAATCCAAACTTGGTAATAGCCCTTCCTCAAGTCTATTTTCATGAACACCTTGTCCAACCACAACTTATTAAATAAATCAACGATCAAAGAAATGGGATATTTATTCTTTACCATGACCTTATTGAGTGTTCGGTAATCAATGCAAAAACACAGCGTCCATTCCCTCTTCTTTTGAAACAAAATAGGTGCCCTAAATGGTGCCTTAGAAGACCTAACATGTCCAGCATCAAGCAAATACTTAAGTTGCTTCCTCAATTTCTCTAGTTTTGGGGGCGCCATGCGATAAGGCGTCATGGCAGGTGGCTTTGCCCCGAGAATCAACTCAATTTGGTGATCACCTTCCCTTCATAGTGACAACTGCTACGGGAGTTCTTCTGGCATCACTTCCATATTATAAAAAAGGAACTGCTCAATACAAGAAGGCAAAGTTACTGCCTTAATTGAATTTCCAACGCCTCTGACAAGGGTGGCAAGAAAGGTTGGTTCCCTTTTTTTGAAACCCTTAATAAGTTGCATAGCGGAAAAGTGCATTCCATTTTATGGTACCCGAATAAGGGGTACCACGTAACAACCTCCGGGATCACTGATATGAAGTTGGTTGAGCCGCAGTGAAACAAACGTGTTAATCTCATACCAAAATTCTAACCCCAAAATGATATCAAATGCATCCATGGGTGCAATTGTGAAGTCTGTCAACTCCTTCCATCCTCCTAAATCAATGGGGACTTTAGGAGCAAAACCATGGATAGTACTGCGGAGGACATTGATGATTTTCAATAATGTATCACTAGAAACGTATGTCATACAAAGATCCTTCACTCTTTCCTCCATCACAAAAGTGTGTTGCACCAGTGTCCACCACAATGCGAACGTCTTTACCATTCAACTTGGCATTGGCCTTACACGAGTTGGCTGGGCAGCCAATGTTGTGAGTGTCATATGATTAAAAGAGTCCATGTGGTTGAACAAACCAACATCCATATTCTTCCCCTTGTCCACTCCACCAACTTGTCCGCCTTGCTCTCTGGACAGTCCGCCAGTTTGCATTGTTACCTGTACGCATCAACTACACTTAATTTACTAAATGAAGGATAATAACAAGCATGAGTAATCTCACCCCAAAGATAACAACCCTCATGTGGAATGTCTTTCTTTCGATCCTCACAAGTTTGCTAAAATTAGAAGGTTGTTTACGATTGTTACCTCTATTGTCATTGCATGGGTTGGGAACGAACTTGTATTTGTTCTGGTTGTTATCCACCTTGGGAGGAACAGTTTTTCTCCAGTTGTTCCTCCCCTTTGTAGCATCAACATGAAAATCAGATGACGACACAGCCATTACTATCGCATCATCAACATTATTAACTTGTCGCCTTTGAAGTTCTTGTTTAGCCCAATTTTGGAGACCATCCAAGAAATAAAACAAGTCCTCGCTGGTCAAGTTCAAAATTTGGAGGGTGAGTTTTGTGAACTCTTTAACATAGTCACGAATGGAGGAAGATTTTTTCAATTCCCTCAACTTTCGATGAGATTCATGTACCACATTTTGAGGATAAAATTGACATTTCAAATCCTCTTTGAACTGCCACCAATTATCAATGGAATAGACCCCTCTCTCCATGTATGTTTTTTTCCTCCACCACCACAATATTGTAGCATCACTCAAATATATCGTTGTCGTACAAATTTTGGCATCTCACTCGTAATGTTCGCATGTTCAAAATAAGCATCCATTTGACACAAAAAGTTGTCAACGTCTTGGGCATTTCTTTCCCTACAAAACTCCATTGGCTTGGGTGCTTCAATATGTGTTTCATGGATAATAATAGGGCTAGCAACCTGCGCCTTCACTACCTCAAACTCTCTATGTAGAGAGGAGAGAGCTCCGGTGAGTTTGAGTTCAAGGTTGGTCAGCCCTTCCTTGTTCTCTTCCCCAAGCTCAATGAATTTAACCTTAACCTCATCAAGTCTCTCAAGAGCTACTGATTCAAGAGAACTAAAATTGTTCTCAACAACAACAAGTCGCATATTCAAGGCTGACAAACCATCCTCATGTCACGAATCGAGACTACACCCTCGATGTGGCCGACACTCGAGAACCATTACTGGCCCTCAGTCGAACCCTCATCCTGGCTGACTACAAGTGGAAGACTAACTCAAGCATGCATAAGCCTCCAATTGAAAGAAGTGTTTAAAAAAATTTACTAAATCTCAAAACTTCTCACGACTCAGGGGTACCCCCTAGACGTAACAAGGCGTACTTGACTCCGAAGGGGCCTCATACAAGCCCTTAGCATAATCATAAATATAAAGTCATAGAAATGATGCGGAAAATTTAAAACTTTTACAATCGAAGTCAACTTCCTTTTCATAAATGAATATAAGAATCTAGGCCTTATCTCAATCACAATCTAGTACAATAGAGAATACAATTAGGGTCAAAGCCTTTTACATCAATAAAGTCTTGAAAATAGAAAGTACAATAGATGCTAGAAAAGAATAACATCTTGTCCTCGAACCATGAGGACTCACCAAGCTTAGGGAATAGTCAACCCAGGCTTCACTTGAAAGGAGAAGTGCGTCTCAACGACCAGAACCTACACTCATAGTAAAACGTAGATAATATGGGTTAGCACAAATAATGTACTAAGTCCAAAGCCATGCATAAAAATCCTTGAAACATGCATAAAAGGGACATTTAGTTGAAATCATGCATTTATCAAGTTCAAAAGCCATTATGCACGTATATAAAGAAACATAAGTCAAACCAACATATAAGCAACCCAAAGCCATACTAGTGCAATGCAAAGGTAAGAGCTCATAACCCTACCAAATGCTAAGTATCATATTTAAGTCACCAACAACATACATATCTTACTTTTGCCTCATCCATAGCCAATATACATAAGTAAAGAGTTATTCATGTTCATAACTTGTAACAAGTAAAGTCAACCTTAACATCCATACATATCTTACATAAAGAATCCATAAGTCTTCATAACATAAGAGAACCTCACCATAACCCCTCTTAAAGTCTACTTGTGCAATGCACAAGTGAAGTCCCATACCTCCACTCATACTAAGTAGAACCTCTTAAGGAGTCATAGCTAAAGTCCATGTTCTTGTCATAATTCATATTCTTATCATATAGGGAAATATAGCCTTAACCGACATAGATCATGTGAGCTACACGGAATCCGGTGTCTTACCCTACACCGAAAAAAGGTGTCCTACTTTCCTAAGGTAGAACTAACATAATTAGCTTTTAGGTGGATCAACTAGTTAAAGAACTATATGGGCACATAGTTATGGGATAAGGAGATTGCAACTAGAAACTCAAACTTTCTAACGTAAAATGTTTCCATCTCATGAGATAACTTACTTTGGAAAGCCGGACTTTCTAATGTAAAAGCTTCCATCTCATTTTCATATCCACTCGGTGCTAAGCATAATTCCCTTTAAAATTCATATTAAGTCTTCACTTAAGTTCATATTCATGGAAGAATGCACTTGGCACTCACACCAACATAGTATCATAATAGCTCATAGATTCAGTAGGTGAGAATGTCCTTTCAACCTTAGAATCATCAATATATGAGTAAACCTTTCACATCATATTCATATTGTCTCATGAAAATAGTCTTTCAATCAACAAAACAATAAATTATAATCCTAGACTTTTCATGCATAGTCATGTGTAAGGGTATAGGGGAAAGGGTCTTGCAACTATACCGCAAATATACAATAGTCATAGGATCATCACTATCTAAGTGTATGATGAGTTCATATACAACCCTCATCAACATGTACAAACCCTAACAAATTGCCCTTCAAGGCTATGAATCAAGGTCAACCCTAACTTCTAGAATTTCCATATTAGATAGAGAGATATCATGATTCAACAACTTAATCATTGTAAACATAATCAATTGTCAAGCTTCCATGATCAATCAACCCACACCTTAGTTCACAATTTAGGAAGATGGGGAATTATGGGTACAAGGGAGATTTTCATCATAATTAAACAATACTCCAACATTCCAATCATAAATCATCATAATCAACCATAATAAACCACAATTAAACAATGGAAAACGTTTTGGAAGAAGACCCATGAAATAGATTGAAAACCCTAGGTTTAGAGGATTTGGAATCTTAAAAGCATAGTTTGAAGGGGCTCTTTGGGTGATAGCCACCCAAAGAAGAAAATCATCCATACCTTAGGTTGATTTCCTCACGAAATTGGAGAAGAAAGGTTGTTTCTTGAACCCCTAGCTTGACTTTGTTCTTGCTCTTCAATGGAGTCTTAGAGAGAGAATTGTTAGAGAGGGGAGATAGTTTCTAATTTTTGTTCTTGTTAGTTATGAAGTGTAAAGTGGAGTTTAATGACTTAGAAGTACTCATACAGGTCTAAAATAATGAATTAAAATGACCCCACACTAATATAATAACTCTTGGAATTAATGGCTTTGGCTAATCCTTGGCCGAAACTTTATCAGCTTTTGCAGGAGGGGACCTACGCCCTTCACCCATGGACCATAAGTGGGCTCACACCCAGTCCTGCAGGTCTGTGGTTTGGGTATACAGCCCCTCCTCTTGGCCAAGTCAACCCCCCACTCACAAGACCCTACCCATGAGGCGTGAGTAAGTCTACTGCCCGTACTGCATGGGCATAGATTGGACAGAGACTTTGGGAGAGTTGGGGGAGGGCTTGCCCTGACTCACGACCCCCACCTACGGGGTGTGAGTCCACCCATGGGGTGTGGATGACTACCTTCAGGCAGCTTTTTGGCTGCAAACCAAGGCCCTCCTCAAGGACCCTTGGTTGGTCCTTGGGGGGTCATGCCTTGACGTTTAGGCCCTAACACACTTGTACGAACTTAGGGAGGTTGTTTTAGGACTCTAATTTTTACCTTTAACCCCATATAGGCTACTATACTACAAGTTAGGCTCTAGCTTAGGTCATTAGATTTTAGGGGTGTTACAAAACTAAACTGGATATACTGAGTATGAAACATAAGTTTTAAATAAAATATCTTAAACTGAAAGATTCTCCAAAACTATCTATCTATGAAGCATCTACTATTAAGGAAGGATGTCGAGACAAGACCCACAACATCTCAAAACTACTAACTGGAAAGTAACTGTGAAGTCCTCTAGAATACAAGGAAGCTCACCAAAGCTAACTGGAGTGTAGAGTGATCTCAACAAAGCACATGTCGATAATCATGAACCCCTATATCTGCATCATAAAAAGATGCGGGTCTAATGACATCAATACATGGAATGTACAAATATGTAGTATGGCAGAGTAAACAAATAACTGAACTGAATGACTGAAAGAAATTCAATTGATTCAATACGTAAACATGAAGTGAAAAACATTCAAGGTTTACAATAAAATATACAATGAAAGCAATATGAAAATAATATACTTTACTTTTGGGGATTTTTTCTAACCGACAACCATTACCGTGAGCTTATAAATGATACAACGTTATGCCTCACGTTGCCAGGGCCATCCTATACTTTGTTGGGGGTATAGGATAATATCGTGCCTATGGATCCATCTAATTATCCTTCTCAGAGGCAGTGAGGGGTCACATGAAGAATCAATGCTATCCTATCATACGTTGGCTACGTAGTTCTATGGGGCTTTCGAATCATAAAAGACTCTAACCCAACTTGGTGCGCGATACAACTCCCAAAATAATTAATATAACTTTTTTCTCAATCCCCCATTACAAAGAATGAAATTCTTACATTACTTGAAATACTTTTCAAAACATGAGACGTGTTTACCTTCTTGAAAACATGCACTTATGAACTTATCTTTCAAATCCAATAATTAACAAAGGTACATATGTATATGTATATGTATATATATGAATAAAATAACATTAGAAAGTCTTGAATCTTTATGAAATAGAACCTTTAGACTCAAAACTCAGTTTGAAAAACAATGATTGGATTTCAAAAACTCTCCAGACTTATAACTTAATGCGCAGGATTCATGCGGAATTATGGACATGAACGACTTAACTCAAGTACCTCAATAACCATATAGAAACTCATGAATACAACTCTTTCTCAAAAATCATCTTTACTTCCTAAAAAAACTCAGTTTAAAACTCAAGTGTTGGCTATAAAAAGCTTCTCAAAATTTATAACTCAATTCATAAGGTTCATGCGGAATTATGGACATGAACAAATCAACTCAAGGATCTCAAAAAGATATATAGAAACTCAATACTTAGGAATAGAATTTCAAAAGAATCAAGAATTCAAGAACTCAAAATCAACTTATCTCAAGAATACTCAAATCTAGGGGTAGAATCCTAGATTTCTCTTTTACTGATTTGAAAGTAGATGTAGGGCGTGAGGACGAACTAGTTCAACACTATGCTAGCCTTACATACCTGGAAGAATAAAGTTCTTGAAGAATCTTGAAAAGAACTTGATCAGAAGCCTTGAAACCCTAGCTTTAAGGAGAACAATCAAGAAAACATTTCTTAAGATTCTTGAATTAGTTTCATGAAATCTCTATGATCAAGAATTATAATTTTCATTAGTGATTCATAATTTTATGGAGGAATTTGAGTTGGAAAGAATGAAATTCCTGGGGAAGGACTTACCTTGAAGAAAAATAAGATTGAAAGAATATTGAAAAAGATAGAAAAAATCTTGAATGGAGTCTTCTACTTTGCTTTTTCCTTATGGTTTTGCCGTAGGGTTTGAAAGAGAAGAGAATGATGGATTAAAAGATGAAAATCTTTTTTTTAAGCCTTTTATTAGTCAAGAAATTCGTTTAGGGTTTTCTTGGAGGTAAAACACAAAAATACCTTTTTTAATGTTTTTTGGCTAATTTAGCATTGTACTGTATCAGTTATTAAAATGGTCATAGCTTTTTACTCGAAAATTGGATTGATGCGAAATTGATGGCATTGGAAAGAAGATTCAAATACCTTTAATTTGATAGGTTATGGGCCACGTAACTCATTCTATTCTAAAAGATATGGTCGTTTAAAATTGACTCAACTACTCTCAGTGCACGTTAAGCAAGTCTAGCTAACGTGCACTCATCGACAATGGGAAGAACTCGGAAGAGCAAAATTCAAGGAGCGACAAATAACATAATTAAGGAAGCAGTGCAGGATAGTCAATCGAAGATGAAAACACCATTTTTGGAGGGGACTGGGGAATGAATGGAACAAGAACACTGGTAAACTCATATCTAGGGATGGAGAGGATGAAGATAGGTTTGGGGTTAGGGTCGTTGGTAATAAAACCAAATGATGAGAAGTTTTTGAAAGCAGGAGCTCGGAGCACAAGTCTAAATCTGGATGAGGTCAAAAGTACATAAGCAACAAGGCAAAACAAGAAAGGAGTACCAGGAAGGAAGACTTGGAAGGGGCTGTTTCAGGATACAAATCTAGGAGCAAATGGGATGGAATTGAGTTATGTACCTCCAGTTCTCCAAGATGGAAAACCATTGGTGAAATTAAGCGAAGAAGATGTTGAAATCGGGAATGAAATATGGAGTAATGCTATCATACTCTATGTGATAGGAAACACACCATCCATTGGAGCCATTATGAGATTCATTGCAATTGAGTGGAATTTTGCAACGAAACCCAAGGTGTACCTGCATAATGATCGTTTCTTTGTTGTGAAATTGAATAGCATTGAAGATAAGAACTCTATCTTAGTATCAGGTCCATACATGTTAAAAAATTGGCCTATCATATTGAAAAGTTGGACTACTTATTTTGATTTTAATAAGGAAGTATTGAGAACTATTACACTGTGGGTGTAATTCCCCAATTTGTCGTTGCATTATTGGGGATCGGCTGCATTAAGTAAAATTGGTACTGCTTTGGGAAACCTTCGTATGTGGATGAATATACATCAGGATTGGGGAGAATATCCTATGCTAGGCTACTCATAGAAATGGATGTCACCAAGCCGTTACCAAGACACATAGAGAGTTTTTATCCAAATGGTGGTAGGATGCAACAGAAGCTGTAATATGACTTGGAGCCAATTTATTGTACTACATGTTATATTGTTGGGCATAGCTATAATGAGATACAGTAAAAAGAGCAGAGGAACAAGGAAGGATACAAGCAGCAGGACAGTAATAAAGTAAAGCAATAATGGAAGCCACAGGAGAATAAGCCTATGAAAGTTATAGGTGTCCATATTCAAAGGAACACACATGAGGAGGGATGGCTCACTATGAAAGGGAAATCAGCAACCAAGCACACTCATACTGATAAAGAGATGGGAAGAGAGATTAGAACAAAAAATAGTTTCAACACATTGGAGAAGGATGAGGTTCTACAGGGCTATGATAGTGGTCAGGGAAGTGAAAGCACAAGGGGAGGTAAGAATAGTCAAGTCCCCCACCCTAATACTTGATGAATATAATAGCATGGATAGTGAGGGGACTTAATAAAGTGTATAAACACAAGGAGCTTAAGGTGTTTTTACAAGAAAATAAAGTAGGAGTAATAGCTATTACAGAAACTAGAGTGAAAGAGAATAATGCAGCTCAAGTTGTGATGAAGATAGCAAAGAACTGGATATGGCATAACAATTATGTACGGGATCTAGGGGGGAGAATTTGAATCTTATGGATTCCAAAGATGGTGGAATTTCAATTAGTGGGCACACACAGGCAAGTGATTCATGGATCACTAAAGGTGAGGGGAAGTGATATGAGATTTGATCTAAGCATGGTTTATGGATTACATACATATATGGATAGAAGGGATATGTGGTATGAGGTGAATCAATACAACATGAGATGCACACAAACTTGGCTAGTAATGGGTGATTTCAACTCTATATTGCGTATTGAGGACAGAATAGTGGGCTCACAGGTTCAGGAGATAGAACTCATGGATCTTAAACAATGTTTACTGGATACTGGGTTAACAGAATTGAAGATTATGGGTAGGAACTATACATTGACAAATGGACACACTTATAGCTGTATTGATAAAGCCTTGGTGAATGCTCTGTGAATGCAAACCTGGACCCATTTGGAGTGTAGCATACTTGATCCTAGCTTTTCAAATCATAGTCCTTTGTGTGTTAAAATAGAAGCAGGGGAAAATACTAGTCCTAAGCCATTCAGATTATTCAATTACTTGGTTGATCACCCGGAATTCATGCAGACTGTGGAGACCAGCTGGAAATCACAGAGACAGGCTAGCTCTACGAGTAAGGTTTGGAGGAAAATAAAAAGATTGAAACAACCTATGAGGGGTTTGAGTAACCATGATTTTCAAGGGATCCAATTAGGACTCAATTGAAGGCATTGGAAGAACAAATGAGATGTGTCCAAGGAGATAACCAAATAGAGCAACATCAGGCAGAAAAGGACCTCAGAGCACAGCTGGAAAAGTGGAGGAATATAAAAGAGAGTGCAACTAAACAGAAAGCCAGGGTTCAGTGGTTCAAAGAAGGAGATCTGAATACTACTTACTTTCATGCATGCATGAAGAACAAACAAGCCCAAAATCATATCACAAGATTGATAGATGCAGCTAGAATAGTAATACAAGATCCCAAAGGTATACAAGAGGAGATAGTGAGTTTCTATAGAGGACTATTGGGTACAGCAGCAAAGCAACTAACCTTTGTCCAGCCTAATATTATGGAATTGGGACCAACTTTGAATATAGAGCAGCAGCTATTACTGATTGACAAGGTTACTGCAGAAGATGTATACACTGCTTTGTTGACTATTCAGGATAACAAGGCCCCAGGAGGGGATGGTTTTAATGCTCTATTTTATAAGAAAACATGGCCTATAATGGGTACGGAGATCACTCAAGTTTTGTTGCACTTTTTTTTATACTGGAGTACTGTGTAAAGATATAAATTATGCTCTTATCACTTTGATTTGAAAAACTAAGCATCCTCAATCAGTGAAAGAGTATAGGCCAATATCATGATGTTGCACCATACTTTACAAGATTATTTCCAAAATTCTAGTTATAAGAATGCAATCTGTGATGGACACATCGGTAGATCCAAGCCAAGCAGCTTTTGTACCAGGGAGAATGATAGTGGATAACATTCTACTTAGTCATGAATTGGAGAAAGGATATGGCAGGAAAGGAATATCTCCTAGAAGCATGATGAAGATTGACATGTAGAAGGCATATGATTCTATTGAGTAGCCTTTTGTTCAGCAAATGCTGAGGATGTTGAACTTTTCCACTAAGTTTATTAACTGGATAATGTCCTGCCTCACAACTGTGATTTATTCTATATTGATAAATGGTATGTCTGCTACTCCTTTTAAAGCAAAAAAAGGCTTAAGGCAAGGGGATCCTGTGTCCCCTTTTTTGTTTGTGCTGAGTATGGAATATTTGAGCAGATTACTGAAGAATTTGAAGTGGCACAGGGAGTTCAAATACCATCCCAAATTATCAAAGGTCAACATAGTTTAGATGGGTTTTGCTGATGATCTCCTACTATTTAGTAGAGGTGATGCTAGATTTGTCCAATTACTATTTGATACTTTTCAAGATTTCTCAAAGGGATCAGGGTTGATAGCAAATACCAGCAAAAGTTCTATATACTTTGGAGGAGTAAGCATTGCTGAACAGGATCAAATAATGGCATACACTGGTTTTACTAGAGGGAACATGACATTTATATATCTTAGGGTACCTGTTAGTACAAAAATACTATCCATTGCACAATGTGAACCATTGTTGGAAAAGATGTTAGGCCGGATTTCTTCTTAGACAGCAAAATTCCTATTCAATGCTGGAAGAGCTCAATTGATAAGAAGTGTGCTGATATCAATGCAAAAATATTGGTCAGAAATTTTTATCTTACCAAAGAAGATATCACAATTGATTGAACAGATGTGTAAAAGGTTCTTGTGGACTGGTAAGGTAGAAGTAACAAAGAAAGCATTAATAGCTTGGAGTAGATTATGTCAACCTCAATTAACAGGAGGGATAAATATTATTGATATGGAAATATGGAACAAGGCTGCAATCAGTAAGCTGTTATGGAATATGTGTACAAAGAAGGATAGACTATGGATCAGGTGGATTCATGCTTATTATGTGAAAGGTAGATGTATTTGGGAAATAGAACCAAAGCAAGCAACATGGGTGATTCAGAATATTTTCAAGGCAAAACAACATTTCATAGATGTTGGCATACCCTTAGATACAATTCATACAATGTCCAGTTTGACTATCAAGGCCATATATCAAAGCTAATAGGACAATTTGAAAAAGTTAGCAGGAAGGAAGTGATATGTGGAAATCAAGGTGTACCTAAATGGATATTCATGCTGAGAATAGTCGCATTGGGAAGAATATACACTTGTGATAGATTGGCCAAATGGGGAATGGATATAAACATACAATGTCAACTGTGCAATACTCAGCCTGAGTCTATTCAACATCTGTTTTTTGGATGCAATTACACTGGACAATTATGGGCTACGTTACTCAAATGGATGCACATCCAAAGACCATGTATGGAGTGGGAAGGGGAACTCAAATGGGCAGAGAAGTGGTGCAAAGGGAAAAGTAGTAGGGCTGAGGTACACAAGATAACACTAGCTGGAGTTGTTTATTTTATCTATAAGGAGAGGTGATGAGTCCAAAAATTGGACTCATTTAGGGCTATATTTTAATAGAAATTGTGTCCTCAAATGCTTATTTCATCTCAATATCTGATGAAAACCCTTAAGTTTCAGGTATTTGAAGTTTGAAGGAAAGCATGGACACTACTTCGCAAAAAGGAACGAAAAGCCTGAAAAGAAAAAAGAAAATGAAGGCCTGAGGATCGCCGAGTCTACTTGGTGAGTCACTGAAGAGTCCTACTCCGCCTTTTGTTCTAGTGTTTTGAGCCCTGAAGGAAAGGATCAAGTTGGTGGAAACAGGGAGAGAAGTGGTGGCAAGTTAGCTGGGGCGAACCAAGAAGTCGATGATGACTACAAGTTAGCTGCACTGGCACCTCAGCTGAACGACTTCGCCACCAAAATCTCAAAGGTAGAAAACTAGTGCAAGAGCCAAAGTGGGCACATACCTCCTTATGAGCAAGAAAGCTCTAGGAGCAATGAAAATAAATGTATTGAGGATACGTTACTAATCATTCCCCAAAAACTTCATGAACAAAATAGAATGCTAGAGGTGATGAAGGAAAGCGTGGAGGTACTGAATCAGATGAGTGGCTCCTACTCAAGATCAGTCAAGTTTATTAAAAACCTCTTGGATCGCACATTGCCTCATCTCTACCCAAATAGTAAAGGCGGGTTGCCTAGTGGCACTAGGTCTAACCCTAACACGAAGTTTGATTGGTAGCTCACATCGAGCCACGATGTTAAATAAGGCCCTTCTTGGGAGGCAACCAAAGGTTTCAAATGCTTTTGTATGTCTCAGAAATAACGGCATGTTAAATGAACAAGTTAAAGTGTGGAGAATGTGTGGAAATTGCGTTAGGGGAACTAATAGTTCCATTCAACGAATCGCCGAACAGGTTGGTGGTCCCAATGAAAACCGCCGTTTGGACCTTCACTTTGCCTGAAGGTCTTGTAAAACTCGGTCAAGTAAATGACCTTTCAGTGTGTCGCCAACTGGATCGGCGAGTGCGACTAATTTCGCCGAATGGTTGCGAACTGGATGGTTTATAATGGCCAAAGGTCCAAAAATTTGAAATCCTTCACTTTCCCTCAGTTTAAATCTTCACAAATTCACACCAAGGTAGTATATTTAATATTCTTATATTCCACTAGTATTTTGGTTAAGTGATCTGTGCTCAGAGTTGGATTTCTTTGCTGCCTAGCTTTTCCATCACAGTTTAATCAACACACAAGGTTAGTTATGCAAACGCTGATTTTACTTCCGAATAGTTTGAACTCTTTTACAGTGATCGTATCTTATTGATGTGTGATGGGCCTCTCTGCTAGGATTAGAATGTTTATTTCAATTTGAAAATCATGCCCATAATGTTTTGATCATCAAATGCTTGTACTTGTTGTGATTGTAATTGAATGAAATGTCATTGGGTTGTGCTTGCATGTTGTTTTGATTGTTTGGGTGAAGTCGTAATAGCCCGTGTTTGTGCTAAATAACGAAAGTTGCTTAATGATAGAACAGGTAACCATATTCTTAAGACAAAATATCGTCAAATAGCTAAACTTGGCAAAACTGGGAGAAGTCTGAGTATTTCGGAGTGATGGGTAGTGTGGGTCTTGTTTGAATTTCGTTAGTGCATGTTTTTATTTTGCTATCGGGGTTTGCGGGATTGAATTCCAGAAGATGGATTGAAAATGGGCACATTGGACCATTTGGCGAGTTGGGTCGAGCTCGTCGAATCGTTCGGCGGTTCACCCAATGTCTCCATCTCGTCCTTAATATAAGGTCTAATTGGATGAGACTGTAACTTTTGGCAAGATGTCATGGGTTGCCAAACACACTCAGCGACTCACCGAAGGTACTCTTGATCGCCCTCTGTATGCTACCCCTGAGACCCTTATGCACTGTAACTTTCGGCGGACAAACCCTTGCTCGCCAAAGAGGTTCGGTGACTCGCAGATCCACTTGGCAAGCCTTACTGTAGTAGATTTCCCCTAACTCCCCCCAAATCTTTTGCAGGTATGACTATACCTAACAAAGTTGGTAGCAACACACCACCCCGAGGTAAAGAAAAAGGGACCACAATCAATAAGGATGCAACTGCGTCCAGGCACAAGGCCCCAAAAATTTGCACAACTGGTGGGAAAGGCAAGGGCAAGGACAAAACCATTGAGCTATTAGATACAAGTTCCGACAGTACTGGTATTTACACCAATGACCCAATAATATATGACAGTGAGAGAATGGGTTCTAATGAAGATGAACATATGGAGTCACAGTGGAATGAGTTACAATCTAAATAGCTGAACGACCTACCTCGGATCAAAAATCCTCGATCCACCACTCAGACTCCTCCAGTTCCAGAGTAGGCAATAGTACTGGCGTCTCCAGTACAAGGCCCCCCACCTAAATCAACGACAGATTAAAGTCTGAGGGGCTGAGAAGGATCATTGAGGAATAATGGCTCTCCATAGATGGGGTGATCGATAAGTATCCCAAGCTAATAAAATGCCTGAAATATCACAAATTTCAAATATTCACAAAACCCCGTGGCTCTTACATACCAAGCTGGGTTAGAGAGTTTTACAATGCATACAGTGCATTGGTACCTCAACGGAAGAGGTGAGTGTCGTCTTTCAAAGCAGTTGACTACGTGGTTGTCAGAGGGAGGAAGGTAGCTTGTGACAATAAAGCTATCAACATAGCTTTGGGTATGTCCGATAAGATTGATGATCACTGCCAGCACTTAATCAGAACAGAGAAGCTGGATGAAATGAAAAAGTGGTTAGCCCCACTAATCTCAGATGATAATACTCTGAAATGGCTAGCAGAAGGAGTTTCGATTGAAAAGAAAGATTTGAACATAGCTACAAGATACTGGTTCAGGTTCATCAGCAGCAGAATTATGCCATCACAGAATGAATAAATCCTTTGCCTTGTTAAGGCAGCTTGTCTTGGATGCATCATAGAGACAACCATGATAAATCTAGGGATGATCATCACTTCTAAGATCCATATGCGTACAAATCAAAGCCAGACATCTCTCCCTTTCCCAGTATTAATCACCGCATTGTGCGGGAGAGCTTGGGTGCCTAGAGATGCAAAGAAGGATGTGGAATTGGTTGCCACCGCCTCCACCAATATCCGATAGATTGAAGCCAAATATCTTAAGGACAAAGCGGAAAAGAAGCTGAAGGAGGTTGTGGCCACTGTTTCTATACCTGAAGAGGCATCTTTGCCTACTCCAACCCATAGGTCTTCAGGTACATCTGATGCCATCACCCTCCTGTTGACCCTCCAGGTCCCTCTGCTTCTGTGTTACTACCCAGACCCACTGCTGATGTTGCATCCTGTGAATCGATCACTCAGGCATCCTTGATCCGAATGGGACAGCTTGCTCAATCAGCTGAATTTCGGGCTGCCAACATAGAAAGCTCCACTCCAAAAATGACATAGGCTACCCTCGATGTTGCTGTGAAACCACTGAGAACTACTATTGATGCTCTGGCGGCCAGGATAGCAGTGTGTGAGCGCGACCAAGGAGCCACAGAAGAGGTGACAGGCTTAAAGGCCACCATTGCAGAGTTAAGGAAAGATGTGTACTACCTAAAATCCACTAATGTGTCCATGATATTTGGAACAGTGGAGACTCCAGACGTGCCTAAGATACCTCAGACCACCAATGGACATGGGGATAGAGCAAAACATATAACCGATCTTGACTCAGAGGCAGAGATTGACGAAGAGATGTTTGAGGGAGCTGCACCGGACGACTTCACAAGATTGAAGAAATCATGATAGATGCTGTTGTGCAAGCTTCCTTGGGGAAGGCGCCTGCTGCCAGATCCAGCGGAGCTGGTCCTTCTGGAAGTCACTCCAAGCACTGATGCCCAGACAGATAGAGCGACTACATAGACAGGATCCCCTCTTTACCTCCCTCTTTGTCTTCCTTTATTTTGTCTTTTGGATTCTGTGTTTATTGCATTTGAGGACAAAGTACTTGTATTTGTAGTGGGGTGAGGCTCACCTTTTGTGTGCTATTAATGTTCGTGTTTTGTTTATATTTTGGCTGTCTGTTTATAAATTGTGTTTACACTACTTTATGTGGATGTTTGAGCTAATGGCTCCCTTTGTTTTAAATCACAAAAATGATTTTCATTTTGATCCGTCCAAAAAATTTTTGCCACCTCTCGTGTGTTTAATTGGATGTTCTTTTACAAAATTTAAGTGTCGGATTTGATCAATATAGATGACTTAAATAGTGCTCTCAATCGAACGAACATGAATCTGCGACTACGACGAGGCCAAATGAAGTTGCATAGACAATATGTGAACTCTTTGCATCTCATTGTGATTAGCCATTTATCAAATTAAGTCTCTTGGGATGACCGTTGCACACTAGAAAAAGTGTGGAGTCTTGTTTGACTTTAGTGTCGACGCTTTGTGTGATAAGCTTACTTTAAACTATGCATGATGGATCCTAGAATTTGTCGCGTTAGTCCGGTCAACTAAATGATGATATCTCTTGATATGATCTTAGGCAACTTCTAAGAGTGTGAGCCAATTTGACATATACCTCTTTTGTGACCTACCCTGTGAGTGTGTGATTCTCTTTTGAACACCGCTTGTGCCTTACCTTTCTTTGGAAGAAACTTGATGAAACCATAACTTTTCTTTATCCACTACCTATAATCCCCTTGAATTGTGATTAGCTGAATAGCCAACTTAGGCCAAAAGCCTAAGTTAGGGTGTGGTGAAAAGACAAAAGGGAAGTCAAGAAGTGCAAGGAAAGTCTCCTCTTACCCATGGTTTTAAGAAAAATGGAACCCCTTCATATATATAAAAAGAATGAAAAATAAAGTTGTGGAATAGAATTACAAAAGAAATGGGGTTCCCAAATAATCTATGGAAAGTAATAACAGGATTACTTGTGACCACTAAATAGAATGATGAAGAAAAAGGAAAGAAAGTGTTATGAGCACCACATTTCATGAGGATGAAAGTCACTGCGCCTAAATGACCATACCTTTGCACTCAGCCACATTACAAGCCTTGAAAAGACCTTTTTGATCTTGAGTGAGCTGAAACAAATGTTGATTGGAAAATACGGGCAAACCTATGGGTGAAAGCATACATTGTATCTTCCTTGTGAGAGTGAACGTTGCATCTGATTCCGAAGCTTTAAATTGTGAACCATCGTGTGATTATGGAATCATTCTTTCTGTAAGAGCATTCAAACACTTTAGTTGAGCTTGAACTTGCATTTGATGCAAGTATTGTGAACATGAGGTTCTTTGATATTGGTGAGTCACAACTTGAATCTTTGAGTGCACATTTGATCATTGCATAAGTAAATTGAGTCTTGTTGTGTGCATTCATGATTGAGTCTTGTGTAGCACTGTTCGAGACACCCGTTTTGAACGACTTAACTTGAGTTTTCTTGAGGACAAGCAAAAGTTTAAGTTTGGGGTGTTGATGAGTCCACAAATTGGACTCATTTAGGGTTATATTTTAATAGAAATTGTGTCCTCAAATGCTTGTTTCACCTCAATATCTGATTAAAACCATTAAGTTTCAAGTATTTGAAGTTTGAAGGAAAGCATGGACACTACTTCGCAAAAAGGAAAGAAAAGCCTGAAAAGAAGGAAGAAAATGAAGGCCTGAGGATCGCCAAGTCCACTTGGCAAGTCGCCGAACGGTCCTACTTCACCTTTTGTTCCAGTGTGCTAAGCCCTAAAGGAAAGGATCAAGCCGGCGCAAAAAGGGAGCAGTCGGCGCATCGCCAAGAAGTTATGCGAGGCAATACCATGTCGCCCAATGCCCCAGAGCACGACGATGCTGAAGGATGGTGTAAGACGGCGATGAACTACACCAAAGGGCGAATCGCCGAGTTGATCAGCGATTCTGACTAATGTCACCGAATGATCCGCTGTAGCACAGATTTTTGAAAATATAAATACTCGTTGAGAGTTGTAGCTTAGTATCAGATTTTTAGTGTGGAACAATTGATATAATTTTAGTACTTTTTATTTTAGCACCGAGTTTGAGAGGGTTTCGAAACTTGAAGAACAAGAGGATTTCATCTCCAAGGATTTGGACTTGGGTCTCTTGGATTATTCATTCTTGGCCTGTAAAAAGACTTAAAACTTTATACCCATTTGAATGCAAACCCATTTAGGTATAAATTTCTTTCTCTTGATTTGTGGCTAAAATCCCTAATTCTTGGGGTGTGATTTAGCTAATATGGATTAAGATTGTTGTTGGGTCTTGCTTGCTAATAGATTAGATGTAGTTTAATGGTGATTTTGTCTAGTTGTTGTGGATGAATTTAACAAATTTTTAATTGGAAATACAAGTTTATTTATGTGTTTTCAGCTTGCGAGAGAGAGAGGTCACGAAACCAAGACTACTAGATTTATGGCCTAAGGAGTGGGTCGACATGAGGCTCAGCTCAAGAGAGTGAACCCTAGTCCCATATCCTAACACCCAGCTCGAGAGAGTGAGTGGAGTAAGGCATAGGTTGGTCTTCATGCAGCAAGTGGGTGTCCGAGAGGAACCCATTTGAAACGGGGGAAGTTGTTAGAGAGAGAATTTATTCCCACATATAGCTTAGCCTAGTCAGTATTATTCTATGAATTTTCTATCGAAAGCATGTACCCAATAATTTAGATTAACCCGTATTCCGGTCACATCCCAAGAATCCCTTTTCATTACTTAGATTTCTTAATTAATTTCGTTGTTTTTACTTACTAGTGACAGAACCCATTGTTAATAAGCACTCTTGTGTCCCCCTTTAACTTACAATGTTTTTAATCGTTAATATCTTTAGCTACGACTAGTTAGAACTAATTTAATTTTTCTATTAATTCTCAAAACCACTCCCTTGGGACTCGACCCCAACCCTTGATTGGATTATTATACTATTGCATGATCGTAGACACTTGCATCGGAAGTTGTGTCGTTGATTACGCAAACATCAAGAGGAACCAACGAGTATTTCAACAGAAGAGGAAAAACATTGAGGACATTCTGAAACACATTGCCCAGGAGGTTTATTTTAGGGCCCATCTAAAAACTCAAAATACGCTATATATCCAAATGTTTAGACGTTATCCATAGTCTAGCTTGATAAAGGAGATAGATGTTAAGATAGTCAGGAGCAGGGCATCTACAAAATGCTTTTATTTACCAAAAAAAAAATTGACCCAACTAGAATCTTACATCAAAACTTAATCGATAACGAAACTTTCAACTCTACTTTGTGTTAGGACTTTCTAGTGACCTTAATTGATATCCAAAAATCATTCTCACGCTAATGAATTTACCTTTACACATATGGGCAATTTAATAATCACCCGATATGACCCTACAAGTAAATGAAGAATGCTTTGAGTCTTAACTTAGAAATCTTTGGGGTGTTACACCTTAACTTCGATAATTATCTCATCAAGTTGGCTGGTATAAGAACCTTCCGATCCTCATCGTGGCTCTTGCCAAGAACTGGTGGGTTGGAAGAATAGTCCTTCACCCTACTCTTATCATGTTTCTTGGCAGCATCCTTCTGAGTCTCTTACTCTCTTCCATGAACAGTCTCTTCGTTGTGTTGCGACTTGGATGTGATGTTCGAACCTATGCTCTAATACCATTTTCACGTGCCTATTTTCAAGGGGTTCGTGAGACAACCTAGTTGGGCTTGCACAATCCCTCTAACGTTCAATCCTAATAAAAATTAGCACAAAAGTGCAAGAACAAAACGTCTACAAACAGGGCACACCGAAACAACCAACAAGAAAATAAAATGCAAGAACGTCTTGGGAGGCAAGTGTCAATTTTCTTTGTGATATTTTTCTCTAAGTGTAGAAATAAAAGAGTAAAACTAAATGGTAGGACACTTTTTTAGCAGGACCTAGCACGACAGGTATAAATGACCAAAATATCCTTTGGCTCCAAAACCACCTAAAGTTTCCCTCCAAAAAAAGACAACAACCTTTGACTTTTTTTTTCTTATTTACTTTCTCTCCCTTACTTCCCATTGGCTCCAAAACCGCTTAAAGTTTCCCTCCAAAAAAAGAAAACCACCTTTGACGTTTTTTTCTTATTTACTTTCTCTCCCTTACTTCCCATTGGCTCCAAAACCGCCTAAAGTTTCCCTCCAAAAAAAGAAAACCACCTTTGACTTTTGTTTTCTCGACTTGGCTGACAACAATGGGCAATGTACCTCCAACGGCTATCCTCACTGATCAATGTGAAAGTATCAAGGCAGCAATTGCAGAGGTACTTCTAGATACAATCCATAGGTACTGTATTTGGCACATCATGACAAAGTTTCCTGCAAAGCTTAAGGGTGTGTTGGACTTTAAGATTGCCAAGGCCGAATTTAAATCAATAATCTATAACAACATCACTATCCACGAATTTGAGCGAAAATGGCTACATTCATTCAAAAATAGAGTTTCAGGATAGACTTTGGTTTCATAATCTATACTCGGAAAAGGAAAAATGGGTCCCCGTCTTCTTGAAGCACTATTTTTGTGCTGGCATGATGTCCAACCAAAGAAGTGAGTCAATGCATGCATTTTTTTATGGCTATATCTCTAGATGAAGCTCTCTAAAGCAATTCGTCGAGCAATATGAGTTAGCCTTGCGATTTAAATATGAGAAGGAACTTCAAGCAAAAGCTGACTCACGAAAAATGCATGCAGCACCTGCTAGTGGTTTTGATTAGGATATGCAACTTCAAACCGATTATACTTGATCTATTTACGATGCCTTTGCAGCAGTGCATATGAAGCGGTTGTACCACTTTGAAATTGAAAAACACCCTGACTTCAACGTTGTAGAGGGAGTTGAGAAGTACAGTGTAACAGATTATTCCATATTTAGTGATTTTAATGGAAATCAATTTGTTTACACTGTGGAATATCGCCCAGACAACCAATATCTGGATTGCAATTACAAGAACTTGCAAAGTGAAAGTGTTGTCAGCTGCCACATTTTAAAGATTATGTCTCATTGTAGATTTAAAACTCTTCACGACATATATATTCTACACCGGTGGAGGTGAGATGTAATTCATCCACACATAGGTAAATTCTTTCAAGGAGGCTATCCATCAGTGACGGACGAGTACAAGAAGTACAATTCCTTGAAGAAATGGTTTGATAGGAATTGTGATGTTGTGTTGGACAACAACGTCAAATATGTGAATTTCAAAAATGTTTCGATAGGTTGTTTCAATGTATATTCTGATTGGAATGACGAAATAGCAGTCCCTAGCATTGGTGATCCAGACTCGGACGATGATGTAACATTCATTAGGAATCCGAGGGAAGTCCGAACACGTGGAAGGCCTTCGATTAATAGATGTAGGAGAGGTGGTGGAAGGTGGACTAGAACATATTATGATGCATCTCAAGATGGTGAAACTAGTCAAGGTCGGAGGGGTGGCGGGAGACAGGGTGGAGGTAGAAGGGCTGGTAGAGGTGTTCGAGGTGGCGGTAGAATTGATTAGAATATTCATGTAATTTGTAATCATACATCTTATATATAGATTTTTTTTTAAGTGGATTTTCATCATTAACGGTTAATTATATAGGGATAAGAATATTTGAAATTTATATTCTTAAGATCAAAGTGACAAAGTAATACGCATAATCCTCCCTAATCGCAGACGAAACCCATTTGAACTCTACTCAACCTGGATCCCAAGCAAATCTATCATTGGGCTATCTAATTCTTGGGCCTCTTTGTGGTTTAGTCCCAGGCTCAACAGCTTGGCTAGCCTCTGAGCTATCCGCATTCACAACAAGTTCACTCAATTATGTGAAGGGTTAACATTATGTGAAATTACGTTGAGGTAAAAATTGTTGGGAAAAAATATGAATTCTTTGATAGTGGTAACACTCAATATTTTCAGAAGTGTTGCAACACTTTTTCCTTATGATCCATACTTAGGGAAAACAAACACTCAAGTGTCATTTTAAACATCCTTTTTTTTCATGAAAATATTATTTATGTCGCCTTTATAAATGTAATTTGGAAAACATCACCACTTTGCATTGTAACATCTTAGAACACGAAAATCATCGTTCAGTTAATGAAATGAAGAGGATACGTTCTTCTTTTGAATCCTTTGATAAGGGTCTGCTTGATGAAATTGTAGAAAGGGTGGCTTCAGCCTCATGCAAAGATTTAATAAATCTAAGACTAAGGTATGTAAATTTTTCAACAAAATCAATTGTTTACATTCATGTTTAATAACCTATAGACTCTTTTCAGTTGCAAGTTTTTTAATGAAATAGGATGTGAATGGTGGGTTTACAAGAAACTCTCGCTGGACAATGTTCCGCTTAAGATATTGATGCGCCGAACATCAAAAATGTTCCAAACATACGATTATTTCATTAACGTGCGCATCAATTGTGGAAATACAAAAGCCATGTATAAAAAAGGCATGATAATAACATTAATTAAATTACTTTCTGATGTATTCACCTCCTTAAATTCATTCTAAACTAACGGATATGTGTTTGTATTTTAGAAATTGTTTTTCAACTATGAAGATTCAGATGTTGCAATACCATTACTGGAGAAAGCATCAAAAGCAGGTCACACCGCTGCATCATGCGCTTTTGCCATATTCTCAATATTCTTAGGTGGTGAATATAGGCGAGATGGGATAAACACTATTGGGAAGATGAAACTAATGCAACAACAAAGAAGACTAACAATGCATTGTTGAACTCGTCTTCGACAATTGTTAAGCGTAACGTGGGTTTTGAATTGTTTATTTATTGAAAAACCCAATCCTTGTTGCACAAATAAGCATCCATTTACTTATCACAAAATGGTCTTGGATAGTGACCAAGGTGAGGTAGGTGACCATTGTTACAGTTGTAGTACTAATGAAGAAATTACATGGTTTTATGGTGGTTAACATTACTTATGAATTTTTATGTTTTTTTTCTGTGTTTTTTAATGGTATTTAGGTTCGTCATTGTTTACTTTCATATGTTTCTATTGTTCAATTTTATTAGTAAATGTAACAATACCCTAACCTAGAAGGTGCAAATGGTTTTTTTTTTTTCATTAAAAGAAAACAAAAAACATTTACATACTCCACCCATGCATCATACATTAGGCGATGGGTGTAAAGAAAATAAAAACAAAATAAAAAAAGTAAAATTAGAAACCAACTGAAAAGGACCTCATTTAGCGTCCTTATGTTCTACCAAATAACCTACAGCTGCAGATTTCTTTGGCAACCCCTCTTCGCCTCGGACCAACCATCAACCGAATTTACCTCTCCAAATGAGGAAGTTATTTCATGAACTCCATCAGGGCTAATAGTGAAATCGTTGGGTGATTTGGCCACCACCTTCTCGGATATCTCGAAGGTTTTCGTGAGGGGTGGATCCTCCATTAATAACATCATTTCTACCCATCTATGTCATTTTCATCCGATTAGCCGCTTCATCAACTCCGTCACTTCGTCTTCCATCTTCTCATACGAGTCACATTTAAGGTAATATAATTTTTCCACAACCTCCGAAGAGGTTGGGAATGATATTTCCCTTCGTTTGTTATCAGGAGTTTGGTATTTTTCCATAGTTTATCACAGTTAGTGTAAAATGATTCTTTGAAATGTTTTGAGTGTGAAAAATACAATTAGCGGGAGTCTTTAATTATAGTCAAAATATTGGAGCCAAATGTTACCGGTTTGGCTCCAAAAGAAACTCGGTTGGGACCAAATGCTAAAATTAGTATAGTAATGTGGTGTTCTCTGAGTGTGCAAATATTATTCAAGTTACTTTGCAAATTAGTGTGATCATAACATTAATTATTTCACTCTTCTCTTTTTTAAGTCAAAACAATTAATTAATCAGTTTTATTCAAAGGTAAGAAAATAAAATTTAATTAATTAATTTAATCACTAATATGTTAATATTATTTTTACAAAATTCACTAGATAATTCCTCTACAAAAATTGTTACTCGAAAAATAAAAGAAAAGGAACCAAAAAGAGTGAATGGGATATTTTTTGTTGTTCATCTAATTAAAACTACTTGAGTATACCTACAACTTGTTGGAAAGATTTGATTTGATGAGTTGAATTTTCTTTCACTCTTCTTCTTTAAGACAAATCCATTAACTAATCAATTTTTTTAGAAGGTAAAAAAATAAAATTTAATTAATCAATTTAATCATTAATATTTTATGTTATTAATTATTTCAGACCTTTAATTATTAATTTCATGGAAAATAAATTTATTCTTATATCAAAAAATTTTAGTCGAGAAAAAAATATAATGAACGGGAACCGACAGAATGGTATTATTAGTTGTTCAAGTCTAAGAGAACTACTTGAGTACACCTAGCATTTTGAAAAGATTTGATTTGATGAGTTGAATTTTCTTTCACTATTCTTTTTTAAGCCAAATCCATTAATTAATCAATTTTATTAGAAGGTCAGAAAATAAAATTTAATTAATTAATTTAATCATTAATAATTTTTCCTCATCAATTATTTCAGACCTTTAATTATTAAATTAATGGAAAATAAATTTATTCATATATCAAACATTTTTAGTCGAAAAATAAAATATAATGAAACCGACGGAATGGTATTATTAATTGTTCAAGTCTAAGAGAACTACTCGAGTACACCTAGCATTTTGAAAAGATTTGATTTGATGAGTTGAATTTTCTTTTCATTCTTCTTTTTTAAGCAAAATCCATTAATTAATCAATTTTATTGGAAGGTCAAAAAAATAAAATTTAATTAATTAATTTAATCATTAATAATTTTTCCTCATCAAATATTTCAGACCTTTAATTATTAAATTCATGGAAAATAAATTTATTCGTTTATCAAAAAATTTTAGTCGAAAAAGAAAATATAACGAACGGGAACCGGATGAATGGTATTATTAGTTGTTCAAGTCTAAGAGAACTACTTGAGTACACCTAGCATTTTGAAAAGATTAAATTTGATGAGTTGAATTTTCTTTCACTCTTCTTTTTTAAGCCAAATCCATTAATTAATCAATTTTATTAGTAGAAGTTAAGAAAATAAAATTTAATTAATTAATCTAATCATTAATAATTTTTCCGCATCAATTATTTCAGACCTTTAATTATTAAATTCATGGAAAATAAATTTATTCGTATATCATAAATTTTTAGTCGAAAAATAAAATATAACGAACGGGAACCAACGGAATAGTATTATTAGTTGTTCAAGTCTAAGAGAACTATTTGAGTACACCTAACATTTTGAAAAGATTTGATTTGATGAGTTGAATTTTCTTTCACTCTTCTTTTTTAAGACAAATAAATTTTATTAGTAGAAGTTAAGAAAATAAAATGTTACATTTGTTAAAAATTAATTTCTCGTAATATAAATGACAATTTTATGTTTATAAGATAAAAAAAAATGTGGGGACCTAACCTAGACTCGAAATCGTGACCTATTGTAATGACCTGATTCCGTTGTTAGGGGAAAGTCAATGCGGAAAGAATTAGGGATAGAAAATTTTTTCGTAGTAACTTAAGATTTCCTAGCCTAGTCCAGATTTGGACGAAATCGAAGTCAATGAGGTCCATGGAAATCTGATAGCAATCGTGTGACTTATTTATGATTTTGATTACATGAATGGTTAGATAAGTAGTTCAGGAATCTGTACGACTTTACGAAATTGAATTTGGGTAAGTAGAACTCCCGAAACTGATCTTAGCATGAACGGGTATTTTATGAGTGTCATGGGATGATGATGTGTTGTGAAATGGGGATTTTTGAATTCTTTAAGGAGCTCATTGGTTCGTGCTGGCGATGCCGTTGTAGTGGGGTAAGGGCCGTTGTGGCGGGCCAGATGCGACTTAAAGTAATAAATAAACCCCAAAACGTCTTTATTTGGCACTTTTCAATTTTTAGAGCTAAGGAACGAACCCCAGGTGACTCCTACTCGTTTTTCACCATTCTTGAGGCTAAAGGTGAGCTTTTCACTCCCCGAATCCATTTTTCGATCCGTTTAACATAATAGAATGGGTGAATAGTGATGGGGAAGGATTTTGTTATAGATTCTATGGTGGAAACAACCCTACTTTAGATAATTGGGATCATGGGTTTGATCTAGGGTTCATACAATTGTTAGTAATTTGGGTAATTAGTGATTGTTTATTGATTCTCATGTTATTATGTATGTTTTTAAACCACGAACAAGCGGGAAGAATTCGGAATGGGAAGATTCAAGTGCCTTACGGGATTCAAGCTTGAATTTGAGGTAGGTGATAGTTGTGATTCTATGATTGTGTGATGTATGTTTGTTCTTGCTTCACTATGATACTTGTATATATATGTGAATGTTGCATTATTGATCACCCTAATTATAAATGAGATAGATGAATGATGGTTACCGTGATATCATCACTTAAATGTATGATCTTAAGGATATACTTGTGATTGTGATTGTGATTGTGGTGTGTTGAATGGATCGGTTGTCACGTACCGGCATACCTAATTGTGATTGGTTGCCACGTTTCGGTATAAATATGGGATCGGTTGCCACATTTTGACATAACTAATTGGGATCAGTTGCCACGTTCAACATAAATATGGGATCGGTTGTCACGTTTCGGCATAAGCTTTAGATCGGGTACCACGTTTCGGTATGCTAACTGTTTGGGTTTGGGTTCCATAAGAGGATCATTGAATTGGGTTCCATGAAAGGACCATTGAATTGTGTTGTGTATCTACTTGTGATGAGTTCGTTCATATCTAATGATGCTTGATATTGGAAGACGGTATGTTGCTCTAAATTGATATAACTGTAGTATATGAGAATCGTGAACTTGTTCATTGTTCGTATATGTTGATGATATTGTATATGTTCGATATGTGCATGTGCTTATATTGTTGTATTGACTAATATATGTTACACTTAATGGGATAGCCGCGTGATCCTACCAGTACACTGTTGTTGTGTACTGATACTACACTTGCTCTTTCTTTGTTGAGTACAGGGCATCTTCAGGTGGCTATTGATAGACCTCAACTAGGTGACTATTGAGCGTGATCGGATTCAAGGGTGAGCCAGTTCTTTCAGACTGCCATGGATCTTTCTTGTTTAAGTCCACCCTTTTCGGACTTAGACTATTTATTTAAGGTGTTTTGTTTAGCTTCGGGGTTGTACCCCTTGTTCTTAGACTTGTCGTCAGTAGAGTTTTGGTACATTGACTTTCTAGTTCTAGGGGTTGAATTTGCACATTAGTTTGGTTAGTTAATTGCTTAAACCTTGGAGTTTATGCGATCTACATTTTTATAGTCATTTAAACCTACTTATGTATCCTTAAATGCCTTAGTTTTCATAAATTTGTTTGTTTGGGTTGTAGTAATGGTTCTCCCACCGAAGGGTTTGTGTGGGTGATACTCACAACGGTCTGGGTCGTGACAAAGTTGGTATCAAAGACCTAGGTTCGTTGATCTCATTGTACCAAAACGAGTCTAGTAGAGTCTTGCGGAACGGTACGATGACGTCCGTACTTTTCTTCGAGAGGCTATAGGACTTTAGGAAAAACTCACTTATTTCTACTCCTTCATGCTATGACTTGAATCCCATTGGTATCTGGGTGATACAAATTAGTATCTTTCCTCCTTCACTCTAAAAACCGAACTAGAGCAACAACAGCGGTAACACTATCGCTAGCAAAAGAGGATGTGTATAGACTACCGACAGTTGAATAGGGTCACCATTCAGAAAGTATCCATTGCCTCGTATAAATGACCTTTTGATCAATTGCAAGGTGCATCTATTTTTCTCTAAGATTGATTTAATATCTGGTTACCATCAGTTAAAGATTGAGGCGGTTAAGAATTAGGTTCGACCAAGTTCTATGATTGAAATTAGCAGTTTTGTGGGGCTTGTTAGCTACTATTGTCGCTTGTGGTATTATTTGAGTCCAATTGGTATCTCCCAACTTCAATTGGTATCTCAACAAAGTGAACTAGACGTCATGGTCACGACTGAAGGAACACAAGCAAGATAAATTGAAACTGAGAAGGTTCCAATTGGTATCTAGCCCAAGGGGTGGTGTGAATGCATGAATGATCAGGAATGGTCATCCATGGAGTGAAATAATTAATTAAGAATTTGGACTTATCTGTGAATTGTATCTTGTAAACTTTGAGTGTGTGCTTCTGGTTGTCTCGATTAACTGTGAATGTGAAGTTGTAATTGCTTGAATGTGATGAGGTGATTATGTGCACAATAAATGTGTGTCTGAACTTTGATATGTACAATATGTTGGCCCGGTCATTGAAGTTATGCAACTTGTAAATACTTGACTATCGTGAAACTCGTTATGAAAGGAAAATCTTGACTAAGGATCGTGTGAGTGTCTGGGTGTATCTTAGGGATATGTGGGTTATGGTGCTGAATTAACAAGAATGAATTGGTTCGTGTATCGTGGGATTGACTAGGGGTAGACAATTATTATCCTAGTTATGAGGATTATTATAAAATTGCTAAGTTAAGATGGGAACCTTTGTTGAATCTAAAAAAGAAAAGAACCCCAGAAAAATTATTGGCAGGCGTTCTGTTTTCGTTTTGGCCGATGGGGCGGGACATTTCCCGCCAAGGCGAGGCCGCCAGTGCAGGATTCCTCCCGCCAGAGCGGGACAGGGTGAGACAAAATCTCAGCCCTGTCTTCCTTGTTTTCCCTAGTCACAATTATGGACCCCGAATCGTACCCGAACTAACCCCCGCGATCTAATTCAGTATTCACCAATCGAATATAAGTTATAAGGTGTGTTAAAATTGTGGAGAACCTCGGCATATGAGGAGGAAATCAACGAGGTCGTGGAGGCCGGGGAAATGGTAATGCAGGTACACAAGTAGTGCAGCCAGGCAATGAGGTTGCCCATCAAGAGGACAAGGCTTAGTTTTATGTTTTTTTGGGTAAGACCGAGTTTGAGGATGTGATGCAGTGGTCACAAGAGTTATTCTTGTCTGTGCCTGGATGGCTATTGTTTTGTTTGATTCGGGTTCTACTCATTCGTATGTGTCAGTTCAATTGCCCTGGGATTTAATGTGGTTTGTGACATACTTGATGCCCCCATCCATGTTTCTATCCCAGTTGAAGAGTCAGTCATAGTCACCCATGTATATCGTGTTGTCCTATTGTGTTGATGAATTTTCAGAGTTGGGTTGATTTGGTTATGTTGGATAAGACTGACTTGATATAATCTTAGGCATGACTTGGTTGTCCCCCTATTATACCAGGCTTAATTGTAATACTAAGTCGGTAACTCTAGAGATCTCGGGTAGGGAAAAGATAGAGTAGGAAGGGGGTACAGGCCTAAGTCAGCTAAGGTCATATCTTTCATGCGAGGTAGGAAACTAGTGGGGCAGGATTGTTTGACGTAATTGGCTCATATTCGGGATGTTGAGGTTGAATTCCCCCTCTATTGAGTCTACTCCTGTGGTGTTAGAGTTGAGAGAGCTTAAGGCTCAAATCCAAGAGTTTCTTGATAAAGGTTTCATCCGTCCTAGTGTTTTCAAGTGGGGTGCTCTTGTCTTGTTTGTTAAGAAGAAGGAGGGTAGTATGAGCACTAGTGATTTTATCTTAAGCCATAAATAAGTGGATTGATACCGGAATGACAAACTTATAGATAAGGAAGGTCCCAATGAGTATACTTGGGTGAAGGAAATTGAAGATTTTAGTAAGAAAGTGCGTACCAAGATTGGGTTAGTCCTTTAAATTTGATGAGTACACTTGAGTTTTAGGTGTCATGTTGATGAAAAGGTTGACTTCATAGTGATAGTCAGGGCTGACTGAGCCTAATGGTAATAAGAGTTCGTGATGGATTATGATGGGATGCAACGATACAATAAGATTGTTGGTTAAGCGAATTCTTGTATAGTAATTACGACTTGCGAGTATCTAAGGTTGTGGGTTTCCAATATTTTCTGAGTAAAGTGGTTGTATGGAAAGTTTTAAGAGATGGTGGGACACCACTTGAACCGAATTTTAAAGAGCTAAAGTTGTACTGAAGAAAAATAGTGGGATGTAGTACAGCCTTTAGAGAGAGGCGAGAGCAAGAATATTTTATTTGATTCTTAAGTCTAAAGAGTTATCTTTAGAGGAGTAGATAATTGGGTTCATAGACACGTGATTTCATTATTTTGTTGTGTCTATGGTAATAGTGTCATGGGTCCATCAGATGGGTTAAAAACTATTGGGAAGGACTTGAGAAAGGAGTGTACAGACATTACCTTGAGTGTGATGATAAGTTCTTGGGTTTGTTTTTTAGTCTAGTAATGAGTATGATTGAAATTTTAGCGAAATATATTGTAAGATCAATGGAGATGTGATCAATGATAAACGGAGATCCATAAATTCATAAAAATCTTCAAGGTACAAGCTAATGTTGATAGAGAAAGGGATTGTGTTATATGGTGGAAATTACAATTCAGATTTTTCATTGTGAATCTACATTTGTGGTGATGTATTTTGTCAATGTATGAATTGGCTAGGTAAGAAATGATCAATTGTATTCAGTATTGAGCATTTGAAAGGACTTACACCTGGTTGAGTCATAAAATTAATTGTTATTGATTGTTAAATACCTAGGAAAGGTTTGCATTTAAAAGTGTTGGTTTATAATAAGGTAAATGGTTGGAGTGCTTATGATGGTTGTTAGTATAGTGAGTTTGTTTCACTAGCTATGATTACGTGTGTTTTCACTTTTGTGGGTAGATCCCTAGTGGTAGATCATGGGTACCAACCTTGCGATGTTCCCTTGATGGAGTGGGAAGATTGGGAAGATTTGGTTATTTCGAATGACATAGTTGGTGTTGTCTTGGAGTTGTTAAAGTATGTTAGTAAACCTACATGTACCACCTTGCTTATGAGAATTTATAGAAGAGCTACCATGTGTAATTATGGTTGTCTGATGATCTAATATTTCATCTTGTCATCGAGGTCATGTATCGATTATGTTTGGTTGAATGTGGGGATCATTGAATCCAATTCTACTATTCTTAAGAGGTAATCTACAATTTCTAAATCTAGCATTTCGATAGTGTTGTTAGAGTGGTTGTATGCTTGGAAATATCCCTCAATAAGTATCTGATTTCTGATAACCAAAACTTTTATAGCTTAAACTCATGGGAAATTGGGTTGTGAGATGGAGATGTTGATAAGAACTATGATTGTTTGGGTATTATGATTGTGTGTTAGCTGGTTCAGGTTCACCTCTAATTGTGGCGAGTTTTGATTTAGGATTTTATCATGGTTATGTGAGAAAGGATTCGTCCTAATGTTTGTGTCAAAGTCTTTGATAACATGTTGCAGACATGTGTACGATCAACTTTGGTGGTTATTGGGAATAGCTTTGTAGTTAGCGAAGTGTACATAAAACAATAATTGTCCCTCGAGCTTTGTGACGACTTCATTGAGGCACTGTAAGGGAGGATGTGTAGGTATTCAATTGGTTGGTTAGGGGGTAATGAGATTCGGTAAAAAGGGCATGCTAGACAAGTATCCCCAGTAATTCAACGATTCAGATACTATCTACCCTTACTTTAGCCAGTATTTCCTAGTTGATCACTCGAGGATGAGTGATGGGTAAATTGGTGTATAGTATAATGACTTGATTCCATCGTTAGGGGAAAGTCCATGGGGAAAGAATTGGGGATAGAAATTTTTTTTGTAGTAACTTGAGATTTCCTAGCCTAGTCCAGATTTGAACGAAATCGAAGTCAATGAGGTCTAGGGAAATCTTGTATCAATCGGCTGACTTATTTATGATTTTGATTACATGAGTGGTTAGATAAGTCGTTAAGGAATCTGTACCACTTTACGGAATTGAATTTGGGTGAGCAGAACTCCCGAAACTGATCTTAGCGTGAACGGGTATTTTCTGAGTGTCATGGGATGATGGTGTGTTGTGAAATGGGGATTTTGGAGTTCTTTAAAGAGCTCACTAGTTCGTGCAAGCCGCTTTGGCAGAGGTTTGGTCGCTCTGGTGGTGCCGCTGTAGCGGGGTGAGGGCCACTATGGCGGGCCAGACGTGACTTAAAGTCGTAAATAAACTCCAAAACGTCTTTATTTGGCACTTTTCAATTTTTAGAGCTAAGAAGCCAACCCAAGGCAACTCCTACTCATTTTTCACCATTTTTGAGGCTAAAGGTAAGCTTTTCACTCCCTGAATCTATTTTTCGATCCGTAGAAGGTAATAGATGGGTGAATAGTGATGGGGGAGGGCTTTGTTATAGATTTTATGGTGGAAACAACCCTAATTTGGATAATTGGGATCATGCATTTGATCTAGGGTTCATAGAATTATTAGTAATTTGGGTATTTAGTGATTATTTATTGATTTCCGTGTTATTATGTATGTTTTTAGAACACGAACAAGCGGGAAGAATCCTGAAAGGAAAGATTCAAGTGCCTTAGGGGATTCAAGCTTGAATTCGAGGTAGGTGATGGTTGTGATTCTATGATTGTGTGATGTATGTTTGTTCTTGCTTCATTATGATACTTGTATAAATATGTGAATGTTGTATTATTGATCACCCTAATTGTAAATGAGATAGATGAATGATGGTTACCATGAAATCATCCCTTAAATGTATGATCTTCAGGATATACTTGTGATTGTGATTGTGGTGTGTTGAATATATTGATTGACACGTTCTCACATAAATATGGGATCGGTTACCACATTCCGGCATAACTAACTGGGATTGGCTTCCACGTTTTGGCATAAATATGGGATCAGTTGCCATGTTCTGGCATAAATATGGGATCGGTTGCCACGTTTTAGCATAAACTTTGGATTGGGTACCACCTTTCGATATGCTAACTGTTTGGGTTTGGGTTTTGTGAGTGGACCATTGAATTGTGTTGTCTATCTACTTGTGATGAGTTCGTTCATATCTAATGATGATTGATATTGGAAGACGGTATGTTGCTCTAAATTGATATAACTGTGATATGTGAGCGTGAAGTTGTTCATTGTTCGTATATGTTGATGATATTGTATATGTTCGATATGTTCATTTGATTATATTGTTGTATTGACTAATGTATGTTACACTTAATGGGATAGCCGTGTGATCTTACCAGTACACTGTGGTTCTGTACTGATACTGCACTTGCTCTTTCTTTGTTGAGTACAGGGCATCTTCAGGTGACTATTGATAGACCTCATCTAGGTGACTATTGAGCGTGATTGAATTCAAGGGTGAGCCAGTTCTTTTAGGCTGTCATGGATCTTTCTTGTTTAAGTCCACTGTTTTCGGACTTAGACTATTTGTTTAAGGTGTTTTGTACCCCTTATTCTTAGACTTGTCGTTAATAGAGTTTTGGTACATTGACTTTCAGGTTCTAGGGGTGGAATTTTCGCATTAGTTTGGTTAGTTAATTGTTTAAACCTTGGAGTTTATGGGGACTCCATTTTTATAGTCATTTAAACCTGCTTCCGTATCTTAAAATGCCTTAGTTTTCATAAAATTTGTTTGTTTGGGTTGTAGTAATGGTTCTCCCACCGGAGGGTTTGTGTGGGTGCCACTCACGACGGTTTGGGTTGTGACACCTATGGACTAAACGTTTAAGCTTTCACCATTCGCGCTGCAATAGCATTCGTTAATAATGGTGAAATGAAATTTATCTATTCTTTCATGTCAGTTATTAAGAAGGTCAGCAAAATAAGAACTAAAATTGGGGGACCTAACATAGACTCGAAATCGTGACCTATGGACTAAACGTTTAAGCTTTAACCATTCACACTACAATAGCATTTGTTCATTATTACAAAACGAAATTGATTTATTCTTTTGGATAAAAGTGAAGGAACCAAAATAACTCGATGGGATTATTTTAGCTGTTCATCTAATTAAAAGTACGTGAGTATACCTAACACTTTGATAAGACTAGAAGATGTACTTAAATATATTTTTTAGAACTCGGATTACATACTAATCGTAAATATATTGTTACGTATTTGTGTATGGTAAGACTCAATAATATCTATATCAAATAAAAACTCTCTTAGTAGAAGCTGTCTTTGGGAACTGTTTCGAAACTTTCTGTACAAGCTATTAACTTGGGGAAGACAAACACTCAAGTGTCTGCTGTCAAGTTCTCATTTGACGTGCAATAAGCGGCTAGCATTAATTATTTAGATTTTGTTTGACTTTACCATTTTTCTTCCATTTAACATCTCTTTGTAAATTTTATGAAATAAAATTGAAATTTATTGTGATACTTAATACTACGATCAAACTAAATCATCTACATATTTGAGTATTATATATATCAATAATATCCCGTCATATGTATATCTTTTTAAGTATACTGATTTATTTAATTTTTGTGTGATTTTTCTTATATTTTTGGACATGTATTATGAAACTTCATCAAGAAACATAATATAAACGTAAATATAAAGACAAGAGTAGGTTGAAATTAAAGTAAAAACAAGATGGTTCATAAAAACTTAAAATAAAATAGTGAATATAACCCTAAATGGAAATTAAAGCTTAATAAAGTCTACATAATATTACTGGCAGAAACACTGTCGTCAACAGTACCGGCACCACCACCTGCAGCAGCAGTATCCAAGGCATCAGCACGATGAGCCAAAGCTTCAAGGCAGTGATTCCATCTCCATATTTCACGGTGAAGCTCTAAAATTTCACCACTGAGGTTCTTCACACTGTTATGAAGTAATGTAAGCTCAGCGAAGGGGTCTATCCGTCCCCAGTACTAGGATGGTCGTTTTCTTTTTCTGCTGTAGACATATTAGAGATTATAGTGTGTTATAGGATAGAATTATTAAGGATTGTGGATAGAAGATGACTGCTTTTTATAGAAACGCTGGTTAGTCTAAGAGCTACATTGGTTATTCCAAGGGCTTTCTTGGTTAGACCAAGAGCTGCATTTGTATATAATATAAAATAAAATAAAATTCCACTCATTATATCTTCAGTATTTTTTAAGATATGAATTACTATAAAACATAAACAAAAAACAAAGCTAAAAAACATTATCATATATTCTGTTCAAAAACTCAAGCTACATCAACATAAAATATAAGAGTAAACTAGGGTGTAAAAATAAAGCTAAATAACATAAAAGTAGACAAACTTTACTAATCATTATTCCCCAACACCTCTGTCAACATATGTACCACCAGTAGCATCCTCTTCATTAATTTTAGTAGCTAAAACATGAATACGACCTGACAACCTCCAAATTTGATTCTTAAGATATGAAATTTCATCTACAAGGTGACTCACTTTGTCACTAAGGAATGCAATATCCCAGACGATATCTCCCAGTCCTGTAATACTAAGATGCCCATTTATGTTCTCTAAGGAAGACATGTTAGGGATTAAATTATATTATTTTACAGGATATTTATGTATTAAGGGTAGATGAATGACTGATAAATAATAACCCATAATTACATTGTTTAAGCCAACAGTTGATTTGGTTAGTTCAAGAGTCGTCTAATCAGTATCGCCAAATGTTTCACATAATAAGATGGAGTCGTTTGTTAACCTTGTTAGGTGTAATGAAGTATAAATTATACTAAAATATAGAGTAATTTTGATAGAAATTAAAAGTAAACCACAATAAAAACGAAAACTAAATAAAAACATAATACATTACTAAAGACATTAATATCATTACATCAAAAAGAGACGATCACTAAACATTACAAGCACAACCCCCCTCAATATTATCGACCCCACCACCCTCAATATTATCTGCACCACCATGGTTATTATGTTCTAATGTATTATTAACCTTAGTAGAAAAGTTAAGAAAAGAACGAGACAAGGCCCTCACTTCACGCTTAAGTGCTTCCATTGCACGATTGAGGTTCTGTACTCCGTCCTTTAGAAGCTCAATCTCTCAAACCGTGTGAAATCGTCTTCATGTGCATTTCTATTGACTGAAGGAGGCATGGTAGTGATATAAGAACAAAAGAAAGAGTTATGGATATTTGGTAGAAGAGTAAGTTATTGAAAGAAAAGTATACCTATAGTTGCAACTATTTAAAGCCGAACAAGTACAAAGGTAGAATTCATTAGTTCGAACGGTCACGTTTGTTCTACAAAGTGTACACGAAAAGTCTTCTGTTTTTGAGATGTCAGAAAACAGAGCCCTAGCCTCATTTGACTGAAGATTTCTAAAAGATTCAGTCAGTTTAGACTTTTACTTTTTTTAAAACATTTAAGAGAAATTGGCCAAAAGCCCCACCAACCTACAGCCGGATTTTCAACTACACACTCATACTTTACGGGGGTCCTATTACCCCCCTGAACATTTTTTTTTACTTATTTACTCACCCTTATTTGCTGACATGTCCACATAAACCAGATATAACAAAATGTTTGTTTACACGCGCTGCCACATAATGAGTGGACCCCAAAAGTCTATAACCCACGAATTTCCCTTAATCTTTTCATTTTCCTCTTTCTTTCTCTAAACCCTAACCTTTTCGATCTGACCAAATTCACCCTCATTCTCTTCTTGATCAAAGATTTCCTTTCAATCGAAGTTTGCTGGGAAGGTTGGGGAAGGTTCGTTTAGCTTTTTTCGTTTGTTGGGTCGAAGTTTTCTCTAAGTAAAGGTTAGTTCTTTTAGTTTTTTATAAGCGATTTTGAACTATATTGATTATTGTGTTTGATTAGGGCTATGAAATTGACAAAAAATTGAAGAGCAATAACTGGGTTTTGGTATAATAGCATTCCATTGTTGAACTTATACCATATTATCTTCATATTGTTAGCCATGTGGTGTTTCCTTTCTCGTTTAATGTTATATATGTTCGTAATGATATGATACTATGGCATAGTAAGTTTACAATTTTCGTTGTTATAATGATGATATGTTCATATTTACCTACTATGTGTGTGTTTAATGTACAATGTGTAGTTTAAATATTCTTTGTTCTTTCATTCCATTCAGGTAGGAGATGAGTGGGTTCACTTTGGTTACCTTAAGATGGTATCATGGTGGGGTGTTAGATTTAAGTAGTGGACAACCAATATATAAGGGTGGGCAAGTTACAGAATTTTTAGATGTTGATGTGGATAAGATGTCCTATTTTGAATTAAGAGGCTACATTAAAGAATTGGGATACACCACAAGTTGCACATTTAGTATTAAACCCCCTGACAGTGGCATTTTAGAAGATATAGAAAATGATATGGATATTTTAGACCTATGTTGTTCTTTGGAAGATGGAGATATTGTGGAGATATATGTAAAACACATGATTGATGAAGCAGTTGTGGAACCCGACCTTATTTTATTAGAAAATGTTAGCCATGAAGATAGAGAGGATTCTGTTTCAACTTTCAATAAAGGGGCTAAACCAAATTGTTGTCCAAACATTATGGTTGGTGATGAAACTTTATCTGGTGAGGACCCTTTTACTACAACACCTCAAACTACAACTGTTACTGCTGCTAGAGCATCTTTTACCACAACTCCAATCAATACTACAAATACTTCCACTACAAATCCTGCTACTAATCCTACTAGTACAGATCCAGATCCAGATCCAGCTACTGCAGATCCTGTTAGTGTAGATCCAACTATTGTAGATCCTAATAATATAGATGTAGGTCCAGTTGGATCTGATTTAGTGGAAGGAGATGGTTCTGATTACTCAACTGAAGAGAGTGTTGATACTGAAGGTGAATTAGTTGGAGATGATGATGAGGATTATGGTAGTGATGTGCATGAGGAGGTTAGGGAGTTGAGGGCTGAAAAGAGGATTTTTCAAAGAAGAAAAAGAAATGAGAGAGTACAAGCTGACCTTGAAGAGGTACCAATAGGTGAAGCTGGACCAGATTTAGGTTTTGATGAAACTGAAATAGAAAAAATAAGTGTTGAAGGAAGGTTAGGAGGTGATGAGCCATACTATCCAAGTTTTGATGCTGACAGTTTTGAAATAGATGAAGATGAGTGTTGTGATGAAGATGAACACAATTCTGATGCTGACAGTTCTGATTCTGGTTGGGTTAATTTACCTAGAAGAGTAAATACATCAAGAAGGAAAAGCACAAAAAAAAATAATTGTTCATGACCCTACTGCTAAGAATGTTGTATGGCAGTTGGGTATGGTCTTTTCAGATGTGAATGAATTTAGAAGAGCAGTAACTAAATATGTTGTCCAAAGAAGAGTTCAAGTAGAGAAGTGGGTGAATGAGCCAAAAAGAGTTAGAGTTAGGTGCAAGGATAGTTGTCCATGGTTTTTGTATGCATGTCTTGACAACACAACAAATGATTTCATGATTAAGACTTACAATCCAAAGCATACTTGTAATTCAACAACCAAAAATTATTTGTGTAATGCAAAGTACATATCTACAGTCTTTAGACAAAGAATCCTTTAGCAGCCAGGTATAACAGTTTTGAAGTTGCAAGACCTGATTAGAAAGAAGCTTAAAATTCATGTCGGCAAGACTACTGTTATGAGAGCAAGAGCTAGGGTGTTGAAAGATATTATAGGTGATCATATTGTTGAATTTGGAAGAATTTTTTACTACAAGGATGAACTACTAAGGACCAATCCAGGAAACACTTGTGTTGTTAAATTGGATGAACCTGATGCACATGGTAGGCCTGTATTTAAAAGCTTTTATATCTGCTTTGATTCATTGAAGAAGGCATTCTTGAATTGTAGGAAGTGCATTGGTTTAGATGGTTGTTTCCTTAAAGGGGTTTGCAAAGGGCAGTTGTTAGTTGCTGTTGCCAGGCATGGTAATAACCAGATGTTGCCACTAGCTTGGGCAGTGGTTGAGTATGAGAACAAAAATACATGGACATAGTTTGTCAAGATATTAAAGACTGATCTGGGACTAGGAAATGGTGGAGATCTCACCTTGATTACAGATATGCAAAAGGTATGTGTACTTTTAAATTTTTTATTTGTATTTATTAGTTTTAATGTTGCATATGTTATTATAACATAACTACATATATTTATAGGGATTGTCTGTAGCCATTCAAGATTTATTGCCTGCTGCAGAACATAAAATGTGTGCTAGACACATCTTAGCTAACTGGGCTAAGGACTGGAGAGGCCTCCAAAGAAGACAACAATTCTGGAGGATAGCAAAAGTACTTTTGAGTCTCAATTAAGAAACAATGTGGAGAAGATGAAGTGTCTTGGTCCAAAAAAAATGATGGATGACTTAATGTACTACAACATAGAGTATTGGTGTAAGGTTTACTTCAATACTAGAACAAAATGTGATTCTGTAGATAATAACATGTCTGAGTGTTTTAATGCATGGATATTGGCAGCAAGGCACAAGACAATTATTACTATGCTTGAAGACATTAGAGTGAAGATGATGACAAGGATAGGTAATTTAAGGGAGTTTCCAAATACTTGGAAGTGCAATTTCTCTCCAATGGCTCTAAAGGTACTACAAGAAAATATTGACAGGTCAATGAATTGTAGTATTGAATTTAATGGAGTTGCTGGGTTTGAAGTGAGAGAGGGACTATATCAACACACTGTGGATCTTGGCAGGAGAACTTGTAGCTGTAGGGTATGGCAATTAAAGGGCATACCATGTGCACATATTGTGGCTGCAATATACTTCAATAAATGTGATCCTGTTGACTATATTGATAGCTGCTACAGTAAGGAAACTTACTTGAGAACCTATGCTAATGTTCTTCAACCAATCACAAATATGGAAATGTGGCCTATATCTACTAATACAACAGTTGCACCACCTAAAATTAAAAACATGCCTGGAAGGCCAGGTAAGCTTAGGAGGAAAGAAGCTGGAGAGACAAAGAAATCAGGAAAGTTGCCTAGAACTGGACTTGCCATGACCTGCAGTAATTGTAATTGTAGAGGTCATAACAAGAGAGGTTGTCCACAAAATATTCAATCATCAGCAAGGGAGGAACCATCAGGTTCAGGTAATGGAAGAGGCAACACATCAAGTTCAGGTAGGGGAAGAGGCAAAACATCAGGTTCAGGCAGGGGGAGAGGCAGACCAAAGGTAATATTTTTACTTGTATTGATATTAACTATAATCATTTTCTAACTTCTTCTTTGTATATTTAGAATCCATCAACAGAAGGTGAGCCCCCAGCAAAAAGGGGAAGAGGAAGACCAAAAAAAACACATGCTGCACCTCCAGCACCTCTTACATATCCAACATTTAATGCTCCTCCTCCACCTACTGCAACATCCTTGCCTACTACTAGTAAAAGAGGAAGACCAAGAAAAACACCTTCTGCACATCCTGCATATCTTGAACATCCAGCACGTCCAGCACCACCTACTTCATTGCCAACTACTAGTAAAAGAGGAAAGGGCAGGGAAAGTGAAAGTACAATCCCATACAAAAGATCATCAATCATGGGAATGGGTGTGTTTCAAGCTGAAAATGGATTCAAAGCATTTAATGTGAGTATTTTCTACTAATTATATCAATCATCTTCATAAATTAAGTTTTTGCTACTATAATTTATAAATTGGGTGCAGCCTGGCATGCCAAGCTTTAAGATACTCTCTACTGGTGCAACCAAAGTGACAAGATCAGCTGACATAACTGGTGATATTGGTTTCAAACCAAGTACGGCAAGTAAGTTTAAATGGAAGGGGAAATCAACAATATCAACAAGAAAACTTCAAGAAATGAGTGAGCAACAAAAAAAAAAAATCAAAAGGAAGTAGTTCAAACAATCCAAGTCAATCCAAGGAGCCATGGAAAATGTAGTACCAAACGAATTATGTTTTTGTTTTGGGTTGTGACTGACAATATTTTCTCTATCCCTTTAGTTTTTGATGTTGAATGTTGATGTATTAGTACCAAACGACTTCTGTTTTTGTTTTAGGCAGTCAATGACATTCTATGACAATATTTTCTCTATGCCTTTTGATTTTGGCCTGTGACTAAACGATGTATTAAAGCATTTAGATTGTTTTCTCATTTGCTTGAATAACTAATTTAAAATTGTACAATCATCCGTTGGAATCTTCATTGACATAAATAGAGACATAAATACAAAGCATTACAAGAAAAACAGAATTCCTTGTTACATCAAAATCTAAATATCTAACATAGGGTACCTTACTATGACAAAGCAAAATGTAATTCTTTATTATGCCAATTCAACTATATCAATACTTGATTCACTACTTTGGAATAGGTTGTTGATAAACATAGCAACAACACAAATCAAAACACACAAAATGATCTTCCAATAGAACCTACACCTTCCAATAGAACCTACACCATTATTATTGTTGATCACTTGCTCGTTGATTTGTGTCTGCCTCCTCAAAACTTCTTCTTCCAACTCTTTGATTTTGTTCACCAATTTTGGGAGAATAAATTTTGATCTTGGGTCGACTTCTTCTTTGTCTCTCCATCGAAAAAACTTACAATTCTTAGACTGAAATATCAAATTAGTACATTAACATCAATTAAATTCAACGAAATAAATAATAGAAGAAGAGAAATCACATACACCATAGTAGGGGCACAACCAAAACCGCCTTCCGGGATTTGACTTCGACCAAGAAGTTTGCATATGCAGTAAAACGTCATGTTTGCACCGCACAACGGCTTTGAGCATTGGGTTTGATTCTTCCATACAAAGCTTATTCAAGTCTGCATTTGCCATTATAACCCTAACAAAGCAAAAAAAAAAAAACAATGAATTTGAAAAAAAAAATTGAACCCTAACTATGAAATCAGAGAAATTACAAGCCCTAAAGCTTCAAGCTTTTTCGAAATTGAAATTACAGCTGAATGCTTTGCCAAGTAAATTTAAGTTTTAAGCTGATTTGGGAGAGAATGAAGGAATATACCGTTGGAGATTTTTCAACTATTAGAAGAATTGAGAAAAGGAGGAAGAAAAAGAGAGTTTAATTTTGGGAGAGATGAGATTATACCATTGGAGATTTAATATAGCTGATTTGGACTGACACATGTAGTTTTCTTCAGCTTTTAACGTTTGATTTTCACTTCTTACGCGCCTAAGGGAGTTGGTCTCACCTTCTTGGACTTGTCAGCAAATAAGGGTGAGTAAATAAGTAAAAAAAAATGTTCAGGGGGGTAATAGGACCCCCGTAAAGTATGAGTGTTTAGTTGGAAATCCGGCATTAGGTTGGGGGGGCTTTTGGCCATTTTCTCAACATTTAAATTTCCTTATTAAATACATGAATCAATTTATTTAACGTTTATTTAAAGAAAAGATTAGACTGAAAACATAAAAAAAATAGAAAACAATCACAACATATCTCATCCAATAAAAAATAATTTAATTAATAACAGTCACAGTGTCGATATCGACGAAATCAAGAAGATGACGCTCATCATTTTCTTTGCAAATAACAATGTCTACCATATCCTTATCACTACGATAAATAACAAATTTCAAAACATCCCCCTCAATCAATCTTGCCTTACGCATAAACAACTTCCAACCATCAAAGAACCTCCTTCGGTTCTTCGAACCGCATAAGCCTACAGTTAAAGTGTGTGCACTTGCAAATGTTCTATCCGGTTCAATAAATGCTAACAAAGTATCTGTTGAGTTCTTGGGAAAGTATTAACTTACTGATTGGGAAGCCACTACATAAAAGAAAGATAACAAGACATTAGTTCAACGTGTTTTTAATAAAACAAACAAAAATAGGAAATACAATGAAATGTTTTACCATTCTATTTAGCGTCACATATGATCTACTTAGTCTCACTTTGAAGTGTGATAAGGGAGGATAAGAGACTGGTATGAAGTCTGCCATTTTTTCAATGAGAGAAGATATTGGTGTATAAGTTAGACTGTGTTGTATATTTATAGGAGTGTTAAAAATTTCAGAGTTCCCACCAAAAAAGTTTCCCACCAAAAGTTAAATTCTTCATTCTTTAGTTACTGAATAATCTTTTTAAGAAGGAATTAATTTGATCCCGATTTAATTACCATAATTATAATATACAATAGTTATAAACAAGTTAAAGAGTCATGTTATTAAAGTAGAGAAGATAATTATGAATTTTTTGAAACTTATTGTACATAATTAGAATAATAAATATTCTCTTACCGTATTCTTTACCCTTATTGTAACACCCCTAAATACTAACCAATAGTCGCATGTCGATTTACCGTCGCTTAATTACTACAATATGTTTTACTCTCATTTTGGGAACTTGAATTGTTCTGATAATTGCTAGCTTGCTTAGCATAAATTGGATTGTAATTTAAGGGATTGTATTCAGGTATTTACGTAATAGTCTAATTAGAATTATGTATACTTTTAAAAGGAGGTGAAGGATATATATATATATATATAGGTGTATATGTATGTATTTTGGGCAACACACAACACTATTTGGGTAGCCTTGAGGGACAGCTGTGCGTTGGGATAAATATCACTTTTGAGCCTATATTTTGACATCTCCTCTAGTGAATTTTGTGTCCCTTGAATTCTAAGAACCTTAGAGCATTATCTAACCATTTGTTCTTCAAAATTACAAGAGAAAAACTTGGTCTTTTTGGCTGGAATTCGAGACACACACTTCTCTTTGGTTGTATATACTCGTGAACAAGTTGAGGACCTTGATACATTGGTTGGTCTACGGTTTGAACTCGCGAAGCTTTGTTGGACTGTTGCTACGCTAAAGTATTGAGGTTTGTGTATAAACTTGTACTTGCACTCTTTTAATTGCGGGTATATCTGAAAGTTGATCTTAATACCTTTAATACCTTGGTTACCTCTTGTCACTTTGCATTGTCGTGTTGGTATGACATTTGTGTAACTCGCCCACTTGTACAGATTATTTGATCACCTGGCACTCTTGTTGGGACCTTGTCCTTCTTGTGGCGATGACTTTGTCACTATTGGCATGCCTCTTGATTCGGATCATTTGCCATCTTGACTCTGGATTTGTAGTCCGTCTTAAGAATGGAAGTTGTCCATTTTAAGTACGAACTAGAAAGCCATTTTTCATATGGTTCTTAGTTCTCTTAATTTTTGCGCTTTGACCCTTCTTGATATAGGGCGTCAGCCCTTCTTGATACTTGCTTGTGCCGGGTGTGACGACATGAGGTATATATTGGGCGAGCCTTGTTATTGAATCTCTTGGAAAATGGTGCGATGAGCATTCTTGACATTTAGATCTTTAAATATCGAACTTGATACTCTTTATATATTGGTACTTGATTTATTTATTATGTTTCAATTGTGCTGCTCATGAGAAAGGTAGCTTGGTGAATTTTGAGGGCTCCGAACCTATAGTTTTTACACCACTAAGCTATATGCTTAGCGATAGTTGTTTCTATCATAGGGAATGATCGAGAGGAGGCATGAAGCTGGCCATTGGAGATGGAGATTTTGAGAGCTTTAAGGAAGATCACATTTTCATATAGGCATCTATATTTTGTATAAACTTTAGGACTTATACATGATCTATGTGTTGTATAATTACATGAAATTTTGAGTGCTAATCGGAGTATGTCACCATGGGTTGTGATATAATAATGGCTACATGTTTTGTTTATTTGGGGTGTGTAAGCCCAAGTTTTGTAATATATTAAATTTATTACTTGTTTTGAATGATCGTATGAAGCATAAACTACTTAGTTTGGGTACTCGAAAGTTGATAATATTTTTTTTATATTATTGTTTACTAGCGTGAGGACAATATATGCATAAAAATCTTGTGAGTTATTGGCATATATTAATTGAAAAGGTTCGTTTCAAGTTTGGTATCAGAGCCTAGGTTTGTGGTTCTAGGACTTTTGCTGTGAATTACTTGTATACTTGTTCATTGGACTATTTGTTCACTTACATGGTTTATAATATTTTATCACATGTTATGCATCATATACATGTCCATAATGCAATGTGATCTTCCCTTTCGAAGGAATTAAGTTATCGCCTCTTCTGCTGACCGACCTATGGAAGCTGCTCGTGAAGGTTCAGGTGCCTCTGTTTCCTAACCTCATGCACTAGAAGAGATTGGAGAACCTTTCTCAGATCATTATGTTCCCCACACTAGTGGGTATGAAGGCACTATTAATCCCACGGATGTTGAACAATGGCTGGAGCGCATGGAGAGGGTATTTGAGCAGTTAGAGTGTTCAGATGTTGCCAAATTTAAGTATGCTATTTCACTATTACAAAAGGATACTTATGATTGGTGGGTAAGTGTTCCGAATGCCAAGGTAAAACCTCCTGTTCTTACTTGGGATGATTTTCTTTGGAAATTTCGTATAAAGTATGTCCCACTTGCTTATTGTGATGCAAAGAGAAATGAGTTTTTGAATTTAAGGCAACGAGGTATGTCTATTTCTGAGTACCAATAGAAGTTTCTAAGGCTCTCTCATTATGCTGGAGGTATTATTAAAGAGGAAAAAGACAAGTGTAGGAAATTTGAATATGGTTTAAATGATTCCATTAGGAAGAATGTGGCGATCCTGCAACATGAGAACTTTCGTAAGTTAATGTCTGCTGCTTTTATTTGGGAACGACTTGATAAAGAAGAAGCTAGTCGAAATGAAAACAAATTCCGAAAGCCTAGACCAGATTTTGGAGGTCCATCCAAAAGGGGAAGGTTTGATGATTCTAAGGCTGGTAGTATTAACATGTCACCTCAGCAAAAGCAAAATAAATTAGAATTTTCTACAGCGAGCACTCCAAATTATGGCCAAGGTAAGTCTCATGTTCCCACTTGTCCACAATGTGGAAAGAATCATTATGGTACTTGCAGGAGAGCTTCTGGCGCATGTTTCAATTGTGGGAGCTTTGATCATAAAGTGAAGGATTGTCCTAATCCTAATAATGTTCCTTCTTTGAGAACTGAAGGCTCAGTTCATAAACCTTCTATTAATCCTCCTCAAACTAATGAAGGTGCAAGACCTAAAAACACCCAAGAGGTAGGGGCAAGTGGAGCGAATAGAGCTAGTGGACCAAGGGCGACTGCACGTGCTTATGCAATGAGGTAGAGGGAGGATCAAGATGGAAAAGACGTGGTTATCGGTAAATTTCACTTATTTGGCTTATGTGTGTTTACATTGTTTGATCCTGGTTTTACACATTCCTATCTTTGTTCATCACTTGCTCTTCCTGAAAATGTGAAATTTGTGAGACTTAATTTTGATGTGCTGGTTGAAAGTCCTTTGGGTTATCAAGTTGTGTGTAATCGAGTTTATAAAGATTGCCCCTTCATGATTCAAAATCTAGTCTTCCCTGCTGATTTGATTGAAATGCCCTTCAAGGATTTTGATGTTATTATCGGGATGGATTGGCTTTATAAATATCATGCAGTGGTAGATTGTAGGTCTAAGCATGTGACTTTTAAAGATCCTACATTTTCACACATCATTGTACATGGTGAAAGATCATTGACATCTAGTATTATTTCTGCGGCCTTGGCAAGAAAGTTGATGTGTCAAAGTTGTGGGGCATACCTTGCTCACATAGTTGATACACAGTTGGAGAGTCCTGGTATCAAGGACATACCTGTTGTACGTGATTTCCTAGAAGTCTTCCCAGAAAACCTTCTTGGATGGCCCCCGAAAAGAGATCCAATCGAGCTTATTCCTGGATCTACCCCTATTTCTATCACTCCTTATAGAATGGCTCAGGCAGAATTAAGAGAATTGAAATTTCAATTGCAAGAACTTCTTGAGAAAGGATTTATTCGACCTAGTGTTTCTCCTTGGGGAGCCCCTGTTTTATTCGTAAAGAAGAAAGATGGCACTCTCAGGCTTTATATTAACTATAGACAATTGAACAGAATAACAATCAAGAATAGATATCCACTACCAAGGATCGATGATTTGTTTGACCAACTAAAGGGTGCTAAAGTATTCTCAAAGATTGATTTAAGGTCTGGATATCACCAACTGCGTGTTAGAGAGAAAGATATTCCTAAAACTGCTTTTAGAACTCGATATGGTCATTATGAATTTTGGTGATGCCATTCGGGTTGACAAATGCTCCTGCGGTATTCATGGATCTAATGAATCGAGTATTCAACCCTTATCTTGATCAGTTTGTGGTTGTTTTTATAGATGATATTTTAATATTTTCCAGAAATAGTGAAGATCATGATAAACACCTCCGAATTATTTTGCAAATTTTGAAGGAGAGGGAACTTGATGCTAAACTTTCCAAGTGTGAATTTTGGCTTGATGAAGTGACGTTTCTGGGACATATTGTATCGGCTGAAGGCGTGAAGGTGGATCCTAGTAAGCTACAAGTAGTTGTCGAGTGGAGACCTCCCAAAAGTCAAATTGAGGTAAGAAGTTTCTTAGGCTTAGTAGGATATTACAGAAGATTTGTGAAAGGCTTTTCCATTATCGCCTCTCCATTGACTAAACTCTTGCAGAAGGAAGTGAAGTTTAATTGGAGTGACAAATGCCAAGAGAGCTTTGAAACTGTCAAATCCTTGCTGACTCAATCACCTATACTTACTCTACCAATTGAAGGGAAGGAGTATGTAGTATACAACGATGCTTCTCACAATGGTCTCGGATGCGTTTTGATGGAGGAAGGGAAGGTTATTTCTTATGCCTCTCGAAAATTAAAACCGCATGAATTGAATTATCCTACCCATGATTTGAACTTGTTGCTGTAGTGTTTGCTTTAAAAATATGGCGGCATTATTTGTATGGAGAGAAATGTCATATATTCATTGATCACAAGAGCTTAAAGTACTTGGGTACTCAGAAGGAGCTAAACCTTCAACAACGTAGATAGCTTGAACTCATCAAGGATTATGACTACACGATTGATTATCATCCAGGTAAAGCTAATGTGGTTGCAGATGTCTTAAGTTGAAAATCCTTCGCAAGTATTTATTTGAGTCCTTTGCCCTTGCTCCTTGAGTTAAGAGCCATGAATGTTTGTTTCACACTTGATTCAAATGGTTCAGTTATTGCTAATTTGCAAGTAAAGCCAATATTACTTGAAGAGGTGAATGAAGCACAAAAGTTAGATGAGAAACTTGTAAAATTGACCAAATGAAGTTCAAAATGGGGAAAATTTTGATTTTACACTAACAGAGGATGGTGTCTTATTTTATCAAGATAGACTATGTGTCCCTAACAATGACAAATTGAGGAGAGAAATACTGAGTGAAGCACATACCTCACCATATGCAATGCATCCTGGGGGTACAAAGATGTACCAGACCATCAAAGAAAATTATTGGTGGAGTGGTATGAAGAGAGACATTGCGGAGTTCATTTCTAAATGTTTGGTTTGTCAACACGTAAAGGCAGAACATCAGGTCCTAGTTGGTTTACTACAGCCCTTGTCGATGCCGGAATGGAAATGGGAGAAAATAACTATGGACTTTGTTTCTGGACTTCCTCGCACCCAAAGAAATCATGATGCAATATGGGTGATTGTGGACAGGCTAACCAAGAGTGTTCACTTCTTAGCAATCAGAATGGATTACTCACTTGAGCGTTTAGCCGAATTATACATTAATGAGATCATAAGACTACATGGGATCCCTATGTCTATTGTATCTGACCGAGACCCAAGGTTTACATCTAGATTTTGGGGTAGCTTGCAGGAAGCTTTGGGTACTAAGCTGAAATTTAGCACTTCGTCCCATCCTCAAACAGACGGTCAGTCGGAAAGAGTGATACAAATTTTGGAGGATATGCTTCGAGCTTGCATTATGGATTTTGAGGGTAGTTGGGACAAACACTTGGCTTTGATAGAATTTGCTTACACTAACAGTTACCAATCAAGTATTGGAATGCCTTCCTATGAAGCCTTGTACGGAAGGAAATGTTGGACCCCTCTTTGTTGGAGTGAACTTGGTGACAGGAAACTCATTGGTCCTGAAACTGTGCAACAGACAGAGGACAAGGTAAAAATTATCAAGGAACGTCTAAAGATTTCTTCGGATACACAAAAGTCGTACGCTGATCTTAAAAGGCATGACATTGAATATCAAGTAAGAGATAAAGTATTTTGTAAAGGTGTCTCCATGGAAAAAAATTATGAGATTTGGAAAAAAGGGAAAATTAGTCCTCAATTTATTGGACCTTATGATATACTTGAAAGGGTTTGACCGGTTGCATATAGATTGGCTTTGCCACCTGAGTTAGACAAGATCCACAATGTCTTCCATTTTTCTATGCTCAGAAGATATCGTTCTGCTCCATCTCATGTTCTTCCAGTTGAATCTATTGAGGTTAATCCTGACTTGACGTATAATGAAGAACCTATCTTAATTCAAGCTTGGGAAGTGAAGCAACTTAGAAACAAGAAAATCCACTTAGTAAAGGTACTTTGGAGGAACCATTCGGGAACAGAAGCTACCTGGGAGAGAGAAGAAGACATGAGGACCCAATATCCGCCCTTTTTCGGGACTAGTGTAAGGTAAATTTCGAGACGAAATTTCTTTTAAGGGGGAGAGAGTTGTAACACCCATAAATACTAACCAATAATCGCATGTTGATTTACCGTCGCTTAATTACTACAATATGCTTTACTCTCATTTTGGGAACTTGAATTGTTGTGATAATTGGTAGCTTTCTTAGCATAAATTGGATCATAATTTAAGGGATTGTATTCGGGTATTTACGTAATAGTCTAATTAGAATTATGTATACTTTTAAAATGAGAGCAGCATACAACACTATTTGGGCAGTCCTGAGGGACAGTTGTGCATTGGGATAAATATCACTTTTGAGCCTATATTTTGACATCTCCTCTAGTGAATTTTGTGTCCCTTGAATTCTAAGAACCTTAGAGAATTACCTAACCATTTGTTCTTCAAAATCGCAAGAGAAAAACTTGGTCTTTTTGGCTGGAATTCGAGACACACACTTCTCTTTGGTTGTATATACTCGTGAACAAGTTGAGGACCTTGATACATTGGTTGGTCTACGGTTTGAACTCACGAAGTTTTGTTGGACCGTTGCTACGCTAAAGTATTGAGGTTTGTATATAAACTTGTACTTGCACTCTTTTAACTACTGGTATATCTGAAAGTTGATCTTGATACCTTGGTTACCTCTTGTCACTTTGCATTGTCGTGTTGGTATGACATTTGTGTAACTCGCCCACTTGTACGGATTGTTTGATCACCTGGCACTCTTGTTGGGACCTTGTCATTATTGTAGCGGTGACTTTGTCACTATTGGCATGCCTCTTGATTTGGATCATTTGCCATCTTGACTCTGGATTTGTAGTCCGTCTTAAGAATGGAAGTTGTCCATTTTAAGTACGAACTAGAAAGCCATTTTTAATATGGTTCTTGGTTCTCTTGATTATTGGGCTTTGACCCTTCTTGATACAGGGCGTTGGCCCTTCTTGATACTTGCTTGTGCCGGGTGTGACGACATGAGGTATATATTGGCGAGCCTTGTTAATGAATCTCTTGGAAAATGGTGCGATGAGTATTCTTGACATTTGGATCTTTAAATATCGAACTTGATACTCTTTATATATTGTTACTTGATTTATTTATTATGTTTCAATTGTGCTGCTCATGACTTGAGAAAGGTAGTTTGGTGAATTTTGAGAGCTCCGAACCTATAGTTTTTACACCACTAAGCTATATGCTTAGCGATAGTTGTTTCTATCGTAGGGAATGATCGAGAGGAGGCATGAAGCTGGCCATTGGAGATGGAGATTTTGAGAGCTTTAAGGAAGATCACATTTTCATATAGGCATCTATATTTTGTATAAACTTTGGGATTTTTACATGATCTATGTGTTGTATAATTACATGAAATTTTGAGGGTTAATCGGATCATGTCACCATGGGTTGTGATATAAGTATGGCTACATGTTTTGTTTATTTGGGGTGTGTAAGCCCAAGTTTTGTAATATATTAAATTTACTACTTGTTTTGAATGATCGTATGAAGCATGAACCACTTAGTTTGGGTACTCGAAAGTTGATAATATTTTTTTTATATCATTGTTTACTAGCGTGAGGACAATATATGCATAAAAATCTCATGAGTTATTGGAATATATTAATTGGAAAGGGTCGTTTCACTTTCTCTATTACTTCTTAAAAGTATTACTAGTTTGATTAAATATTAAATATGCTTCATAATTACTCCCTCCGTATTCTTTACCCTTATTCTTTTGCCTTAATTAATTTAACCGATATCATTTATTTAGCTTTTCTAAATTGGTCAAATGTATATTTTCAAGACTAACAAATAACAAGAGAAAAAAAAGGAATAAGATGATATTTTATCCATTGATTGTATGAAATGAAAAGTATTATGGTTCATAATATTTGTCATTTCATAAAATCAATGCATAAATTAACATATTAACCCTTTTTTACCCTTGTGAGTTATTAGCCTTGAAAGTATACACTTGACCAACTTAAACAAAACCAATTAAATGATTCATGTTCATTGGTTAAATTAATAAATCAAAATTAAATAAACTTATTCATCGATTGAAAAGTTGAGTTCCAAAAAAGAATTTTTAAACAAGGCAACTACAAAAAGATTTTATTAATCAATAACTATCATCATTATATCATCTATGAAATCCATAAGAAGTTGCTCATGGATTTGCTTAGAAACAACGATATCTACTAGTTCCACGCCACTACGCCAAATAACAAATATTAAAACATCGCCCTCAACCAATCCCGCATCAACAACAAAATCGTGTCAACCCTCTGAAAACCTCCGCCGGTTGGATAAACCACAGGTGCCTACAGTTAAATTGTATTTATCTCCATATTCACTGCCAGGACTTACATAAGATAACGAAGTATATGTTAGGATCGACGGAAAGTATCGACTTACTGATTTTGGAAGCCACTACATAAAACAAAAAATGACAAGACATTAATTTCATTATAATTTTATTAAGACAAACAAATAAACAAATAAAATGAAAAACAATGAAATATGATAATTTACCATTCCATTTAACGTGACATATGATCTAGTTAGTCTAATTTTGAAGATTGGTAAGGGAGGATTAAGCACTGGAGTAAAGTCTGTCATTGGTCTATTGAGAATAGAGATTGGTGTATATCGTGAGATAGTATTGGATATTTATAGCGTTATTAAATTTTTTGACTTCCCACCACAAATGTCTACTTCGAAAAATTTAAGTTTTTATTTTTCAATACAGTGAATAATCTTTTAAGATGGAATTAATTAACTTCAAAACCTTATCTAATTAAAATGCTTTTGGAGTAATTACTACGTACTTGTTAGATTTCCTAGGTTGGTGAAACTATATATTTTCAAGAATAATTAACTACTATCTCAAGGTAACGGAAGGAGTAGTAATTAACTCAAACGTTTAAAATACTCAAACTTTTTTACTTCCCACCACAAATGTTTAATTCGAAAAAATTATTTTTTTGTTTTTTGATACAATGAATAATGTTTTACGATGTAATTAATTAACTTTACCAACAAAACCCTTATTTAATTAAAATAACTTTGGAGTAATTACTACATACTTGTTAGTTTTCCTAGGTTGGTGAAACTATATATTTTCAAGAATAATTAACTACTATCTCAAGGTAACGGAAGGAGTAGTAGTTAACTCAAACGTTTAAAATACTCAAACTTTTTGACTTCCCACCACAAATGTTTAATTCGAAAAAATTATTTTTTTGTTTTTTGATACAATGAATAATGTTTTACGATGTAATTAATTAACTTTACCAACAAAACCCTTATTTAATTAAAATAGCTTTGGAGTAATTACTACGTACTTGTTAGTTTTCCTAGGTTGGTGAAACTATATATTTTCAAGAATAATTAACTACTCTATAAAGGCAACGGAAGGAGTAGTAATTAACTCAAACGTTTAAAACAACTCAAATTTTTTGACTTCCCACCACAAATATTTAATTCGAAAAATTTTTTTTTTTTTGTTTTTTGATACAATGAATAATGGTTTACGATGTAATTACTTAACTTTACCAACAAAACCCTTTTTTAATTAAAATAGCTTTGGAGTAATTACTACGTACTTGTTAGTTTTCCTAGGTTGGTGAAACTACATATTTTCAAGAATAATTAACTACTCTATCAAGCTAACTAAAGGAGTAGTAATTAACTCAAACGTTTAAAAAAACTCAAATGTTTGGACTTCCCACCACAAATGTTTTTAATGAACTCAAACAACTTTTTACTTAGCATTTAATGATGGATAATTAAGCATATATTTTCAAGAATAATTAATTTCCCTAGGTTAAAGTATTTAGTTTCAAGATTATTAATATTTAGAGATGCTTGTATTTATATTAATTATATTATGGCTCATTAGTGATTAACTATAACAATTTTCTTTTAATTTTATGCTTTATGTTTGATATCCGTATTGGAGATCTATTGATTTACATTTTAGTGGTAAGACTCGTCCAAAAAAGAAACTCTCTTTATGAAAACTTATTTTTACGTTTAAAATTCAGACTCAAAAATTCTAGATAAAAGTGAAAAAAATCTTGTTCATTCCATGACAACTCGTTGTGTTAATTATCAATAGAATAATTAATTCCTAATAATAAAAACATCAATTATTATGGACAGTGGGCAAATCTAAAATCCCACATACGAACTCAATTAATGAAGTGCATGTGTCAGAACTCGCAGATATTTTCAACGCGTCTTTTTTTAGACACTTTGCATTAACCTTTTAAGAAGCTGAAGAGCCCGTGAAATTGACACACTTTGCATTCTAACCTCTTACCAAAATCATCCTTCAATGAAAAATACTCTTTAATCGTGTATTTGCCAATGTACCCCCACTTTGTTGCACTAGATTAATACATGTACTACCTATTCCCAAAATTAATTGGGATATAGATGAATATGAGAAAGAAGACCTATGTTATGGTTGTAGTAGTGACGAAGAAGTTACCAAGTTCTACTACTTCTACTAGGCCATTTTGACTGTAATATTTTTGAATACTATTAACTATAATAAACATGTTTTGCTCTATTATTTTATTTTATGTGACAATATAAATAGATTTTATAATTATATTGAATATGCTTCATAATTATATTAATTACGTGTAATTTCATTATCACAATTAACTTTTTATTGGACGGTAATTATGACTCTTAATTGAATATGCTTTATAATGTCATGTTTATTGTTATTTCTTTATAGGTCTCTATGTAACAATAAAAATAGAGATTTGCAGATACAATATAATTTTATTGATAAATAAATATCAGTGTTGTATCATTGATGAAATCCACAAGAAGGTGCTCATGGATTTCTTTGCAAACAACGATGTCTACTATGGTGTCATCACTATGACAAATTACAAATTTTAAGACATCCCCCTCAACCAATCCCGCATCAACAATAAAATTGTTCCAACCCTCTGAAAACCTTCGTCGGTTGGAAAAACCACAGTTACCTACACTTAAATTGTATTGATCTTCACATGCACTACCAGGACGTACAAAAGTTAATAACGTATATGTTGGGTTCGTGGAAAAATAACGACTTACTGATTGTGGAAGCCACTACATAAAACAATAAAACACAAGACATTAATTACATTATTCATACGCTTAAAACAAACAAATAAACAAATAAAAAGAGAAACAATGAAATGTGAAAATTTATCATTTCATTTTGCGTCGCATATGATCTACGTAGTCTGATTCTGAAGCTTGGTAGGGGAGGATTAGTCACTAGAGTGAAGTTTGCCATTGGTCTAATGAGAATAGAAATTGGTGTATATTGTGAGATAGTATTGGATATTTATAGAGTTATTAATTCTTTTACTTCCCACCAAAAATGTTTTCTTCAAAAAATTCAACTCTTCGTTTCTTGATACAGTGAATAATCTTTTACTATGGAATTAAGTACCATCAACTTTTTATATATTTTGAAGACTAATTAGTTTTCTTAGGTCAAAGTATATATTATTAAGACTAAGAGCCCGTTTGCATTGCCTTAAAAGTCGATCAAACCTACTTTTAAATCAGTTTTTTACTTCTAAAAGTGTTTGGTAAATATAAAAAAATGACTTACAATAAGTCAAAAATGACTTAAAATAAGTTATGAAGTGTTTGGCAAGGTAAAAAATGACTTTCAAGTCATTTCAGTTTGACTTTTTATTTTTTTACTTAAAAGCTATTGTTTTTAAGCCAATCCAAACGGGCTCTAATTAACTACTCTATCAAGGTAACGGAATGAGAAGTCATTTAACTCAAACGTTTAAAAAATTAACTAAAATGGGGGACCTAAACTAGACTCGAACTCGTGACCTATAGACTAATCGTTTAAGTTTTAACCATTCGCACTGTAATAGCATTCGTTGATAATTACAAAAGAAAATTTATTTATTTGTTTTCATATCAGTTATTTAATGAATATCACTGGGCAATTTAAAAATGAGATATTATCAATAAATATAGTCTAATCACCCCTAAAATGTTAAAATAAATTGATCAAAGATTGACATGTACCATAACTCATTATATTAAGATATAATACCCAATTATATCTTGATCATGATTATATTCATCACATTCGATTGACTTGTAATTGTGAAGGAGGATCACTCATATAATATTATATCCTTTACGTTTATTTTCATCATAAGATTCGACTTATACTTATGACAAATCATCAATTATTGTAAAAAGAATTCAAATATAAACTTTTACAAACTTATTTACAAAAAACATAAGAAATTTAAAATTATTTAATCCTCAAACCTTCAAATAGTCTAATTTTTTTAAAAAATAACTAAAATGGGGGACCTAACCTAGACTCAAACTCATGACCTATGAACTAATCATTTAAGCTTTAACCATTCGCGCTGCAATAGCATTCATTCATAAACACGAAAGAAATTTATTTTATCAATTTGAGCTTTCATTGTTTTAATTTAAAATGCTACAGCTATATCAGTATTTCCCACATACTTACTCAATTAATGCAGGGTGTCAGAATTAGTTCAAATTTCAAACGTGTCTTTTAGACACTTTGCATTCTAACCTTTTAAGAAGTCGAAGAGCCGGTTAAATTTACACAATTTGCATTCTAACGTCTTACCAAAATCATCCTTCAATGAAAAATATGAAGACAATTTGATCTTCACTTGAATCCCTAGATAAAGGATTACTTGATCAGATTGTAGAAAGGGTGGCTTCTATATCGTGTAAGGATTTGATTAATTTCATACTAAGGTAATACTATTTTTTTTATCGAAAGTATTGTTTACTTCATGTTTACTAACCCGACGATTTTTCAGTTGCAAACTTTTTAATGAAATAGGACGTCAACGGTGGGTTTATACGAATCTGTCGCTGTTAGACGTTCCGATTAGTCCATTGAGACTCCCAACCTATGATAATTACAGTAATTTTGAGTCGTTCATGAACCTTTGCGTAGAATGTGGAAATAATGAAGTCTTGTACAGAACAAGCGTGGTAAAAAAAAAAAAAAAAAATATATATATATATATATATATATATATATATTATTTATTTATTTATGTATTTGGCTGGTTAAAGAATTTTATCAAAGCCTTAATCTGTTCTAATTCATTGTTATGTGTTAATATTTTTAGAAGAACTATTTCATAAATAGAAATACAGATGAAGCACTTCAAATGCTGGAGAAAGCATCAAAAGGAGGCCACACAGCTGCAAGATATGCGTTTGGTTTAATGTCGATATTTTTAAGCGGTAAATCCAGACTAGATGGGATTCAGACGATTGGCGAGATGAAATTAATGCAAGAACGAAGAAAAATAACAAGGCAGTGTAGACGACGTCTTCGAGAAATCTTACGCACAATTTGTATCTTTAATACTGTATTGCCAATGTACCCCCACCTTGTTGCACTAGTTTAATACATGTACTACCTATTCCCAAAATTACTTGGGATAGTGATGATCATTGGGAAGACGACCTATGTTATAGTTGTAGTAGCGATGAAGAAGTTACTAAGTTATGCTATTACTACTAGGCCATTTTGAGTGTAATATTTTTAAATATTAACTATATTAAATATGTTTATCTCTCTTATTTTATAATTAACTTTAACTTAATTAAATATTAACTCAACGAAAATTTTTATGGTGGATAAGATATACCATGTAATAGTTGTATGAGGTATTTCTAATAGAAAAACGTACATTATGATTATATTAAGAGTTGCTTTTTCAATATGTTAATTGGCAAGTAATTTTTCACATTTTTTATGGATAAATTTAAAAAAAAAAAAAAAAAAAATAACAAGAAGAAGAAGAACAGACAGATGTTGAAATCACAATAATAGACACGTGTCATTATTCCAGGTATAACACACACAATACTCACAGCATACTTCATTAAATGAACTGTGGAACAACAACCAATGCATTGACAATACCACGTATTTCTCATCATTATTTATTACTTACAACACATGCGAAATACTTCAGTTTCACTACAATTTTTAGTCCCGTTTCGATTTATAAGAATAAAAAAGTTACAATTACTCGTTCCAATTATTCAAATGAATTAATCACTTTGAATTGTTACTTGTTTGAATCTGAAAATCTACCTTCAATCAAAAAAAAATGAAGAGGATACGTTCAGTATTTGATTCCTTTGATAGGGGGTTGGTTGAAGAAAGGATGGCTTTATCGTCATTCAAAGATTTAATAAATCTTTGACTAAGGTATCTAAAAAAATTTAAGTTAATTTATTACTTTATTTGTTTACTTACCCATCGATTTTGTAGTTGCAAACTTCTTAATGATATAGAAAGTCAACAATGGGTAAATGGGAATTAGGTGTTGCTGCCAGACGTTCACATTAGTCCATTCATACGCTTAAATGATGTGACGAATATATCATTCAACACTTTCATGGACAAATGCGTAGATTGTGAAAATAAAGAGGCCATGTATCGGAAAGACATGGTAATAATTTATTTTAATTATCTTTCGTATGTATTTGAGTTATTAATTCGTTATAATTAATAGATGTCTGTTTAATTTAATTATTTATTTCAGATTAGTTTTTTAGAAACATAAATCCAAATGTTGCACTAGAATTAATTGACAAAGCTTCGAAAGGAGGCCACGGCGCTGCAACATATGCTTTTGCTTTAATCTCGCTATACTTGGGCGGTCAATATAAAAAACAAGGGTAAAGATAATTGGCAAAATAAAGGTGACACAAAAACAAAGAGCGATAACAATGCAGTATCGACATAGATTTCAACAAATCTTACATTATATTTTTGTGTTGCATACTTTATTTGATAATAAACTCCCGCGTTGTTGCACTATTAAGCATGTTCCTCCTGTTCGTAACAATGGCTTGGATAGTTCAGAGGATGAGAATTGCTATGGATGTAGCAGTGATGAAGAAATTTGGCACTTCCACAATTATTAGCCCTTTAGGTAAAATTGTATGTTTATAATGTAAATATATTTTATATTATGATTATAATGTAAATATATTTACTATGTATTATGATTATAATATAAATATATTTTGTGAAAAGTATCGACTTACGGAATGTGGAACCACTAAATAATTATACTATGACTCATTAGTGATTAACTATATCAATAGTTGAAAAAGATCTATAATTTGCTATATCAAAGAAATAATTTGCAATTTGCCTACAAAATGATTTTTTAAATTTTTAAAAAACTTTATATTAGTAAAGTCCTATCATGAAAATGATGACCAATTTTTCCGTAATAAATATAGAGTTCCAATAAATATATGGTGTGAGAATTTGATTTTAATCACGAAACAAATTCTTTTCGTAATTTGATTTTTCAATAATTTAATATAAAAATGCTACACCAAATAGTAGTATTTCCCACATAGTTACTCAATTAATGAAGGGTGTCAGAACTAGTTGAAATTTCAATGCGTCTATTACACTCTTTGCATTCTAACCTTTTAAGAAACGAAAAAGCCCAAGAAATTTACACACCTTGGCATTCTAACCTCTTACCATAATCATCCTTCAATGAAAAATATGAAGACGATTTCCTCTTCCTTTGAATCCCTGGACAGGGGATTCCTTGATCAGATTGTAGAAAGGGTGGCTTCTATATCGTGCAAGGATTTGATAAATCTTAGACTAAGGTAATACAGAGTAATTATTCCATTTTCTGTTGTTTACTTCATCTTTACTAATCCATCGATTTTTCAGTTGCAAATTTTTTAATGAAATAGGATGTCAACGGTGGGTTAATACGAATCTGTCACGATTAGTCCATTAAGACTCCCAACCTATGAAAATTACAGAAATTTCGAGTTGTTCATGAACCGTTGCATAGAATGTGGAAATAATGAAGCCTTGCACAGAACAGGCGTGGTAATTTATATATATCAAAGCCTTAATTCGCTCTAATTCATTGTTATGTGTTGATATTTTTAGAAGAACTAATTGGCACTTCAAATGCTGGAGAAAGCATCTAAAGGAGGCCACATACATGCAAGATATGCGTTTGCCTTAACCAATTCTTAGGCGGTGAATCCAAACAAGATGGGATATAGACGATTGGCGAGATGAAAGTAACGCAAGAACAAAGAAAATTGACAAGGCAGTGTCAACGTCTTCGAGAAATTTTGGGCACAATTTGTATGTTTAATCGTGTATTTGTTGTTGAACCCCCACACTGTTGCACTAGACTATTACATCTACTTACTAATAACCCAATTGAATTTGATAGTGATGAATATGAGGAAGAAGACCTATATTATATGTCACGGACTTAGTGTGATGGCAAATACTCCGTGCGGCACTTCACAACTTACTCACTATTCTTTCAAGATCTTGTAAGCTCAAGTAAGCCTTTTAAACTAAGATCGCTAAGAGAATTCAAAGAAAAGCTTAAAAGAACAAGAGAGCTTTTTTGGAAGAAGGCTTTGTATTGCTTTGGAAGATTGCTTACAACTTGAGTGATGCCTTGTAAATGGTTGGCACCTCTATTTATACAACTTCCTAAGAGCCTAAGTGTAAATAATATTTACTTTACAAGTCCCTAAGATATTACACACTGGTCCTAACTCTAAAATTCTCTATACACTCTAGAGTTCTCCAAAACCTTCTTGAAAAGTCTAAAGGTTTCTAGAGTTCTCCACAAGCGTCTCCTCAACTCTAGAACCTTTCGTCCCTATCCGGACGCGAATTTTGGCTGATCTAGTGGCGGGAGGTCACATATAGCTGTAGTAGCCATGAAGAAGTTACCAAGTTCGCTACTTCTACTAAAACATTTTGTAATATTTTTTGAATATTAACTATATTATGTATGTTTAGCTCTCTTATGCATCAATGATCTTGACAAACAATTGAAAAGATTTCAACAATGTAATAGAGAAGTGAACGAGACAGCAGATTATCTTACAAACACTGGAGTATACTATGCAAAGATTTATGAAGAACGAAATTGATGAGCTACCACGGATGGATTTCAAAAAAATAACATAGTAAACATATACATTATAAACAACACATAAAGATGATACAAAATATATTATAAACAAAAAACAAAATATATATTAAACATAATAACTAGTAAACAAAGTGCATAATTTCTTCATCACTGCTACATGCATAGCAATGCTCATCATCTGCACTATCCCGGCCACTCTTACGAACAAGAGGAACATGCTTAATAGTGCAACAACGCGGGGGTTTATTATGAAATAAAGGATTTAACACAATAAGATTCCTTCATTTCTTCAAATCTACGTCGATACTGCCTTGTTATATCTCTTTATTCTTTCGTAACCTTCATTTCACCAATTGTCTTTACCCCTTGTTGGCTATATTCACTGCCTAATCATATCGAGATTAAAGCAAAAAGCATATTTTGCAGCGCCGTTTCCTCCTTTCGAAGCTTTGTGAATTAATTCTAGGGAAGCATCTGGATTTATATTTTAAAAAAAGTTAATCTGAAAAAAAAAATTAAACACACATCTCTAAATTAGAACGAATTAAGCAGTCGAATACATACAAACAAAATTAAAATAAACTATTACCATGCCTTTTCGATACATGGCTTCTGTATTTCCACGGTCTATGCATATGTCCATGAAAGTGTTGAATGGTATGTTCCTCACATTCCTTAAGCGTACCCATGGATTAATGTGAAACTCTTGCAACGACATTTTCCCATATACCCATTACTGACTTCCTATATCATTAAGAAGCTTGCAACTACAAAATCGATGGGTTAGTATAGAATAAAGTAAATAATTTAACTTAAATTTCGATAGATACCTTAGTCGGAGATTTATTAAATCTGTGAATGATGATGAACCCTTTCTACAATCTCTTCAACCAAACCCCTATCAAAGGAATCAGAAAAAGAACGTATCCTCTTCATTTTTTTGATTGAAGTAGATTTTCAGATTCAAACAAGTTTCAATTCAAAGTAAATAATACTGTAAATTTTTCGTTCTTTGGCTTCTTAAATGACAGTAACAGTGTAATGAAGAGTTGCAACTTTCAAAGTAGTGACACCTAGTTTCAATTGTGACTTTTCATTTCTTAACCGATGTAAAACTTGTAGTGAAGTACTATTTCGCTCGCAAGTTACACTCTAAAACAATGATGAGAAATAAGTGGCAATTGACAATGCATTGGAAGTTGATCCATAAATCATTTAGGAGCCGTTTGGTAGGATGTATTAATTAAAATAGTCCTTGGATTAAAATTTAATCCTCCTAATACAATGTTTGGTTACACAATTCAACTCAAACATACCTAATACATGGATAACTTAATACATCATATGTGGTCTTATCTAATACCAAGGATATCTAGGGATTACTAATCCTAGGTTTACTAATACTTGGACAAGGAAACAAAATGACTGAATTGCCCCTCAATTTCTATATACATCCTTTAGAATTGGTAAAGAATTCACGCTATTCTGCTTTTTGGCGCCTTTCCTTTTTCTCTCGCGGTCTTTTCTCTTCTTTGGCTATGGAGAAGGCGTAGCGTGTAGGGTTAATTTCTGAACAACATCGTCACTATTAGCCGTGTAGGGTTTATACAGGTTTGAACTTTTTTCTTTTCTTCTTTTCCTTCGTTCTTGTTCCCAAATGGTTGTAAATAGGTGAATTGAAATGTGCTTGCAAATTAATTAGTATTTTGTGGGTTGAAAGTTTCTGAACAACATCGTCACTATTAGTATTTATGCTTAAAATTTATAGATTTCTGTTCATATTGTGTGTATTGATTTTGTCTAATTTTTATGAAAAACTTAGGTGTTATTATGGATCTTCAACATCTTTCGAGTACTGATTATATTATTCTTGAGAAGATAATGTGCCAACAATTTCTTGTAGTCCTCATTGCCTTTTTATGGCTATTCATGGTCATTCACTAAGAAGGCAATACAGAAATGTGCATGAGATTAGGTACCGTATGAGTGTCCGAATACCAAAAGTTATTTCTCACTTAAATTGTATCATAAATGATAGTGACATTGTATGTATCGACAAGTTAAGAATGGATAGAAATGCCTTTCATAATTTAGTTCTGTTAACTAAGGATGTCCGAGGTTTGACTGATGGTAAATATATGTCAAGTAGTGAAAAGCTAGCAATGTTCTTAAACATCTTGGCTCATCACGAGAAGAATAGATCTATCAAGGTCGATTATATTAGATCTGGATGGAGCGTAAGTCAAGCTTTTAATGAATGCTTGAGAGATATACTCAAACTAACTCCATTGTTCCTTGTCAATCCTAAACTGATCCTTGAGGATGAGATTGAAGATCAATGGAAATGGTTTAAGGTAGGTGAGATTAATTTTAGCATTTGACTAAATAATGTAATTTTACTAAGAATTCGTTTTAGTGCGAGATAACTCTATATTTTTTATAGGGTTGTTTAGGTGCACTAGATGGTACTTACATTCACATTAGAGTTCCATCTGAGTACAAACCAAGATACAGGACAAGGAAGGGAGATATAGCTACTAATGTATTGGGAGTTTGTGATAGAAATCTCAATTTTACTTATGTGTTACCTGGTTGGGAAGGATCAGCTGCTGATGGTCGTGTATTACGAGACGCTATAGTGCGGCGCAATGGTTTAAAAATTCCCGAGGGTATGCCATGTATATATGCATATAAGAACACAAAAAGAATGATGTATTTATTTTTTTGAGAAGGTAAATGTACATGGAAAGAATAGAAAAGTAACTAAATTTTATGTTTATATTATAGGTAATTATTATTTATGTGATAGAGGATATACAAATGGAAAAGGTTTTCTTTCACCTTACCAAGGGTATAGATATTGGTTAAGGGATTGGCAAGGTGACAACCCCCCACCTCGATGTCGAGAAGAACTTTTTAATATGAAGCATGCTAGGGCTCGTAATGTTATCGAAAGGGCATTTGGTCTCTTGAAAGGGCGTTGGGGAATTCTTAGGAGCTCTTCGTGGTACTCTGTTAAAGTTCATAATAGAATTATAAGTGCTTGTTGTTTGATTCACAACTATATCCATAGAGAGATGGATGTGGATCCTTTAGACATGGCTATGGAAGAACAAGTTGAGAATCAACCTGAACATATTGATGTTGTTGAATCGTCTGAAGAGTGGACCACTTGGAGGGATAACTCAATCAATGTGGAATGCAAGATCTAATCAGTGATGACACATTAATTTATTTTTTTTTGTGATGAATTTAGCTAGCTTGGGCTTTTAAGGTCAGCCTTTTATCAAAAGTTAGAATCTCTCCTCTGTTTCAGTGATCTAGTGATCTTATACTAGTTAATTGGGAGTCTTGAATCCTTTTTGTAACTTTTGGCATATGTTATTATGAAATTTGTGGTTTACTTAATATGTTATAATTATTACTCTTCATCACTTCCTCTACTAGTAAAATTCGACTTTATTTTACAACTCCAATCTCCTAAAACTAAAAGAACCCTGCAACACTAGTGCAAATTATAATTTCTGAATGTTGATAGAGGAAAAGAAAACTAAATGATAAGTATGCATATAGAGAGAAAGGAATTAGTATTGCTCTTCCTATCTTTGATTTCCAGCAACCATGAAGATGGTCATTAGAGAAAGGAACAAATTGATAAAGTCTACATAAAAGGATATAGAGAAAGGAACTTACCTATGTATTGTAGACAATGTATCCACATGAAGCTAGTCTGGAGAGCCAACCACTTCCTGAATATATCAGTTTCTCCTACATTTTGTTTTTTTATATCAAGTGTTTCTAGAATCAGTTCTTAAGTTCATGACAAGGTTATAGATTTGTTCAACTATTTAATGTGTGCATTATTGTTATTATTATTATTATTATTATTATTATTTTCTTTCTATTTATTTTTATAATCTATTCCACAAGAATATAAAGGCAAAATGAGCAGTCAAACATCTTCCCACACATCAAAAAGATCAAGAAATTCAACTCCTTCGACTAGAAGGACATGGACTGCAGCAGAAGAACGAGCTCTTATAGATGGATTAAAAGAGTTATGTGTTAATGGTTGGAGAGGTGATAATGGAACCTTCAAGCCAGGATACCTAAAGGAATTAGAATGTTATTTATGTGAACATCATCCTAACAAAGGATTGAAAGGTGAACCACATGTCTTATTTAAAATAAGATATTGGAAGAAATGTTATGCAAGTATAGGTATGCTAAAGAGTCGAAGTGGATTGGGATTTCAATACAGTGATGGAGCTATAATAGTTGATGATCCAAAATTTTGGGATGACTTCCTAAAGGTAATTAATAATTTATTAAAGTTATTATAATTTTTTTACACTATCTGCCTTATGCTTTTAATTGTTTAGATCTGCACTTCTTCACTAGTGAGTGAATTTGTTGAATTTGTTTCATATGGACTGCCCACGACTATCACTAGAAAAGTAAGCGTGCTTCTACATCCACTTCAATAATATCCATCATACTAGCCTCGTGTTCTCACGGATAAACAAATGAATGATCTTGTTTCAGACTTTACTCTCCTTGTGTTCTAAATTTATGGACAAAAGTTGCGGGTAAATCCTCGATTTTCCCTCAACTATAAACATTGATAGGGGATAACTACCCACTAATCTCAGCAATATTTGTCTTGTTCCAGAGTTGAATGTTGGTAAGGTTCAAGTCAATTACTGCTTTGAGAGTGCACACCTTGTCCCGGGCCACCAAAGGCTTTCTTGATATGTATTAGTGTCAACCCAAACATAGCTGCTACAGTGAGCATTAATAAGTCTTTTAGCTTGAATACTGAAAAGTTGTGTCCAATAAATTTAGATTTCAAAGATACCGATTGCACAACTTAGAGAGCTTTTTAGTTGTTCATGATTATAATTATGTATTTATATATGTGTTCTCTGAAAGAGTTATTAACTAAGTAATATTATATCGCTTTGTTTTATTTTGTGATTATTTTCTAGGTTGATCCAAATACCAAAAAAATGAATACGAAAATAGATGTTGTTGAGGAAATTCAAAGGAGTCAATCCTCAGTACTGTATAACGATATGAGTTTGGAATTTCCTATTGATCTTGATGGCGATGAAGAAGCTGGTTCTAGTCATAGACCTAATGTGGCTACGGGAGAAGCTGGAAATGCTACTGGAGCTACTACATTTCCTGAAGCATCTAAAAATGAAAATGCTAGAGCATTTGAACCTGAAGAAGCTGGATCTCAACAAACCAATAAACAAGGTGAGTATACCAAAAGGTCATCTAATGTCAATGAAAAGGAGAAATGCCAGAAAAGAAAAAAGATCCCGGAGAATGCTTCTGAGATATTTCTTAAGGGTATGGTTGAGGTTATAAAAAACTTTACTGACATTCAAGACAAACGAATGGGTGCCTTGATTGACAAGATTGGATATCGTGACCAATCTGATCTTCGTGGTTAAATTTATTCCATCATTGAATCCCCTATATTTGACTTGTACTCCATAGAGCAACGCATCAAATCAACAATGGTTCTTTGTGATGACATCAAAAGGATGGAATTATTTATACGCATGGGTGAACTTGAGCGTCAAACTATGATGTTTATGATCATCAATGATAAACTTTAAAGTATGGTAGACTTCAAGATAAGTGGAAAGTTCATTTTGCTAGTTTTGCTTAATTGAAGACCTTTAAATATTTGAGTGCAGTGTCACTTTTTGATACCTCGGATTATGTTCTATATTGAAAATGATGGGCGTAAGACGGACACGAGGACAATAGCTTTTTGTAACTAGAATCTATGGAAAAACTTGAATGTGGTGTCACTTGTGACAAACTCAAATGATGTATGTAAATGTGTTTATTTGGCTTGCTTTTGTCAATTGATGCACATGATTCTCGCTTCTCCTTTTCTCAATATATACTAAATGTGAAATGAATGGATTTTGATATGTATATTCCTTCTTTTGTGTTGTACTTTGTTCCTTCTTTTCCTTTGTTGTTCTTCATTTCAAAGTCAAGCTGATATAAGTGAGCCTGAGTTTTCTGGCCTTCTGCATTTGCTCACTGCACTTATTTTGTGTGGTTATTTAATTTCCACATCGCTCTATATCTTTATTGAAGTTGCGGAAGTCCTACATGCATCATTCATAAATCAGGATATCAGTATGTATGATGATGAGATAGGAACTCCGACTCAAGCTCGTACCTTAAACTTAAATGAGGAGTTGGGGCAGGTTCAATATTTGGGATAGAGACAATGTAGCAGGAAAGCTTCAGGTGGCTTGCTCATGTTGCTTAATTTTACTAACTTTCTATGAAGCTGTGATCAAACTATATTTCTTTTAATATTAGAAACTTCTGCTGCTGTCCACACTACTTGAACTTTAGTTTTATTTTATATTTTCTTGTTTTCTTAAGAGAGGAGGGAGGTACGCCTTGGTCGGGTACTTAAAATAACGTCTTCTCTTTTATGACTTGAGACTTCCTCAAGTGAATTAAATTTGTTAAGCACTTCATATTCAAGTTTTAAACGTAATAAATATGGTAATTACATGAAATAGATAACATAATAATTCAAGGGTAAAATTGGAAAAAAAAAGTTCTTTTTTAAGTGTTCTAAGCCAAACACAAGATTTGAATAAGCAATAAACCAAACACTGGATACAAAATAATCCCTGCATTGCTAATCTCTACATTGCTAATCCCCGCATTACTAATCTCTGCGTTACTAATCCATGCATTACTAATTTTTGTACCAAAGGACCCCTTAATGAAGGGGGTTGTGTAATTGTCTAGGTATTCGTTCCTTCTAGTACTCATTTATCTTCTAATTATGTGCTCTTTTTCCATTACTTCAATTTTATAATAATTATTTAATGAAACATTTATCTTCTAAACTAATTTAATGACAAATAATAATAATAATAATAATAATAATAATAATAATAATAATAATAATAATAATAATATATAATGACAAATAAATATTAAGACTAATATAGTTCGAAAAACATATTATGTGTGAGGTTTTAGTTTATTATATTATTATTATTTCGATTTTATGTTATTTATTTATATCATATAAATAGTTGTTTGTATCTAATTTTCAAATTATAAAATCAACATATAAGTAACTTTTTTAATCCTAACAATTATTTTTTAGGTGGAACCCATCGGTGGCCCCCTAAACTTGGCACAAATTTTCACTTAAACACCTTAACTAAGCTTTGTTCATTTTAGACACCTCAAGTAGGGGTCCGTTGTGTCATTTTGACACTTTTTACTGACATGGCATAGTGAGTGTAATACACTCAATACCAGCGCGTGAAAGGCTCATTTAATATATATTTTTTTTCATTTTCTTCCTCATTTTTCAACCACCATCTCTCAAAACTTGAACTCCTTCAATGGAGAAATAGTTTTGATGATGCTACAGACAAATAAAACGAATTTCAACACGAAGGAATTTCACAAAAAAATAAATTTCAACACATTAGAAGGGCTACGATTCATGTTGTCGCAAAGAATAAAGGCAACGAAAAATCTTGAAAAAGACGATGGGTGGGGTGGAGAAGACAATTGGGGAAGGGGTTGGGGTTAGGGTGCGCAGAGGTGGAGAAGATGCTGGGTGGGTGGGGGAATAGTGGAGAAGACGATCTGGGTGGGTGGGACGGAGAAGATGACTTGGTGGGGTTGGGTTATTTTTTAAAAAAAAATTTGTGTAAAAAATTCCACATGTTATTTAGTTTTTGGAATATCATTATTTAAAAATTATTTTTAATACATATGTCACGTGTTTTTATTTAATTTGCCACTTTGACACGTCATCAGCGAGTGTGTTACACACACCTTATATATTTTGCTGATTGTTAAAAAAATGCTAAAATGACACAGTGCAGTATGACATAAAGTGTCTAAAACGGACAAAGCTTAGTTAAGGTGTCTAAGTGAAAATTGATGCCAAGTTTAGAGGGCCCACCAATGGATTCCCCCTATTTTTTAGGATGCCATCATTATAATTCCACAATCCACATGCAATGAACATCCATTTTTCAATTAATGAACATCATTGAATTCCAATTCAAAAACAAAAGGCTCCACAAAAATATCTGAACTATGGGAAGAATAAAAGATTGAATTTTGGATCACACTATTAAATTGCATAATAAATACATTTTGGCACAATTAATGAACATCATTGAGTTCGAAGGTATAATTCGGATTGATAACTAAATGTAATAAATTTCCTACATTTATTAATACATATAATCATGAATGTATAATTTTTTCTTTTTTTACTTTTCTTAAATCAATAAAAGAAAGAGTATGAAGGAACGGGTGCCTTCTTTATTCTTTGAACTAATAACTTCATCTTTAAAACAAAAAACAAAAAAATAGGTTTTCACAATTAAGTAATATGACACAGCTCACACGCAACGTGTCAGAAATTCTTGAATCTTCCTATTTGTAACCTGAAGTACAACTCACACCCAATCTATTCAAAAAACACTACACAAAAATAATTAAAATGGGGTGGGGGACCTAACCTAGATTCAAACTTGTGACCTAAAGATTAATTGTTTAAGCGTTAAGCATTTGCGCTGCAATAACATTCATTCATAATAACGAAAGGAAATTTATTTACTCCCTTTCATATCGGTTGTTCAATGAATATCACTAGAAAATTTAAAAATGAGATATTATCAATAAATATAGTCTAATCACCCCTAAAATGTGAAAATAAATTGATCAGTTGACATGTACCATACCTCATTGTATTAAGATATATACCCAATTATATCTTGATCATGATTATATTCATCACATTCAATTGACTTGTATTTGTGCAGGAGCATCATTCATATAATAATATATCATTTATATTTATTTTTATCATAATGATTCGACTTATACTAATGAAAAATCATCAATTGTTGTAAAAAGAATCCAAATAAAAACTTTTACAATATTATTTCCAAAAAAATATGAAATTTAAAATTATTTAAATCCTCAAACCTACAAAGAGAGTTGTTTTTTTAAAAAATAACTAAAATGGGGGACCTAACCTAGATTCAAACTTGTGACCTATAATAGACTAATCGTTTAAGCTTTAATCATTCGTGCTGCAATAGCATTTGTTCATAATGACGAAAATAAATTTATTTACTCTCTTTCATATAAGTTGTTTAATGAATATCACTAGAAAATTTAAAAATCAGATATTATCAATAAATATAGTCTAATCACCCCTAAAATGTGAAAATAAATTGATCAAAGGTTGACATGCCATAACTCATTGTATTAGGATATATACCCAATTATAACTTCATCATGATTATATTTATCACATTCAATTGACTTGTATTTGTGAAGGAGCATAACTCATATAATAATATATCTTTTACGTTTATTTTCATCATAATGATTCGACTTATACTAATGAAGAATCATCAATTGTTGTAAAAAGGATCCAAATAAAAACTTTTACAATCTTCTTTACCAAAAACATAAGAAATTTAAAATTATTTAAATCCTCAAACCTACAAAGTTGTTTTAAAAAATATAACTAAAATGGGGGTACTTATAACCTAGCCTCAAATTCGTGACATATGGACTGATCGTTTAAGCTTTAACCATTCGCGTTGCAATAGCATTCGTTTGTAATCACAAAACATATATTATTTATTCTTTCAAAATTATTTTAAATTAGCAAATAAAAGTACTTGTTTTGACAGGCCCAATCCACAATATAAAGACAGATAGAAAAAAAAAAAGGCCCAAACCAAAATATAAGAACAAATACAAAAAAAAGCCCAATCTCAATACACAGAATCCTAAATGAAAATAACATCACAAAATCGTCTTAACAAATTAATTTTTCATTGATTTTTCAACAAAAAAAATCCACAAAAAAACATTGCTAACATAAATATATATTGTTCACTAGATAACAATTTCTTTTCATCCACATGCACAGAATTAGAACATGATTCCCCAGTAGTTTTGTAGCATAATTTCACTCCATCAATTCGAATATTCCAATCTTTTATAATTTTTGTATTTTCGGTATAAACTACCGCTAACTCCAATTGTCAAATTTGCACATTCTTGCCAACATGAATATATACCTTGTTTTTTAACCTTGAAAACAACATACACATACTTGTCCATGAAATGACAATTATAAAAGAAATAGAGGGTTGTTGTAAATGAAGAAAAAGTTGATAAACACCAAAAGTTTGAAACAAATATAGTTTACTCCATATAGTATTGCTGTTGATTTATTTTTCCAAATGATAATTATGAACGAAAACGAAAGTAAAGCGCTTTTAAAAATGAAGAATATAGAAAGACCCCGAAATTGGTAGAAATAGAAATACGGAACCCATAGAAATATACTATGGGACTTTTTATAAATTTCTTGGGCAGTGTGAATTGAAAAGAAAGAGTATAAGTTAGACTTTTCAAAAGTGGTTTCAATTTCAAAATATAGTGGTTTTAATAGTATTCAAAGTGATTTTACTTTGGAGGGTATTTTGGGTACAACAAATAAATGAATTTATCCAATCACTCTTGCCATTTCTATGAAATTACGACATTACCCTGAAATTTACTGCTCATGTCATTTCGTGTCAAAAAGCGATTCTGCCAAATATATTTTCCGAAAATAAAATTACATGCTTGCCTTTTGGGATACTTATATAAGATGAAAATAAAGCTTACAAACAAACGGGGATTAAGACCCCAAGAGAAAATGCTAAATATGGTTGTCTTACACAAGTACACAGGTAGGTGGGAACAGCCATTCATATGTTTCCATAAATGGAAAAAATTAGCTTTGGTGCAGCTCCTTGGATTTCGTTTTGACAAGATTGTCAATGGCATTAATTGGCCTCAATAAGTCTCCAAATAATCTTTCAAGATTGGATGAAAATTGACACATTGTTCGAGACTCATTGAGGCGCAATATAAATTGATCCTGCTCTCGAAAACGCTGAAAATTAATATAGCTTTTTGTAGGGAGACACACCTTATCTTTAACTCCACACCCTTACCTTTCATATTATTTATATAGATTATATTTATAGATATTTTTAAGATAATATTTTTACTTACTTGACGAACGTAAAAAATAAAAATAAATACTCACTTATTTACATACTGAGCACATCCAAAATATCATCTAAAGTTGAAAATAGACACGTGTCTCTTTACCACCAAATGTGACATACTTTTGATGAGCAATTTAATTACTTACTGTATTATAGTATCTAAATCTCCATTATATTTCCGACCGGTGAGTATGTAGAGACAAAATAATCATGGATTTGATTGCCCTAATAGTTAATGGTAGCACGCAAAAATCTTACCCCCACCTAGCTAGCACGTTAAAGTACAAAATAGGCCATTATTAAATTTAATTCACCAAATAATACATTTTACGGCTAATGAGGCTCGAAAACAGAACCTTAATGAACTTTGCAATTCCTTAACCACTAGACTAAATATTTCACTTATATCAAAGGGTGTCAATGCTTTAATATATATTTGTTAAGCTAAAATTTAACTTTTATATATAATGTAATTTTTCGATGAAGGAGTGTTGCAAGGTGAGTTTGCCCCCGTATACTTGTGATGCAATTGCAAGACTAAGAACAATAAGAATTAAAATAATTTCTTGTAATCTACTACAATGTCAATTAATTCTATCGTCTCTTCTATTATGATGTAGCTATTATGTTTTATTTTTATAGTTGCTTTGTTTATTATTACATTATTTAGTTTTAATTTAATAGCTTCTTTAAGCAGGATGAAAGGGAATATTAGCTTCTTCAACTGATAATCTAATATTTGGAAGGGATGGTCTACAAGAAAATCTAGATCTCATATGGTTTATTTTACCAATTTTGAACTGAAAGGAAAAGACAAGCTTCAATTTGTGCAAATCTTTTATCACTCTCTTTTTCCTTTAGTTGTAAAAAATAAATAGAAAATGATATATATTTAAAGTGGAGGTTATTATAAAATGTATATCCATTTAGAGCCTATTTAGCATTATTGTTAGAAGTCTGGAAGCATTTATTTTGACAAAAGAGCAATTTCTTTTTTTCAAGACTAAAATGTCTTTTTCATATACATATATTTACTTATATATGTCTACTAATTAATTAACATATCACATATGTTTGGTTAAGTTCCATTTAATAATTTTATTTTCAATCTTTATATAAGAAAAATTTATTTTATTTTATGTTTACGTATTATTATTTTATCTCTTATTTTACATATTATTTTACAAAAGAATGTAACAACAATATTTTATAAGATTAGAAAAAAAGAAAAAAAAACAATTAAAGATTTCAAAGAAAAAAACAATTAAAGATTTCAACTCTTCAAAAGATGTATAATATTGATTGAAAATTTGAATATGAAAATTTTTATTTGATAAAAATAAAAAAAATAATTTAAATTTTTGCAATAGATGTTTATACTGGTTTCTCTCTATAAAATAATCTTAATATTAAAAGTACATTAATACTTATCTTTAATCGTAATTTGACTCTCAAAAGCAATTTACTTATAAAAAATATTTTTCAAATGAATTAGCCAAACACAAATTTACTTTTTCCAAAAGCACTTTTTTGAAAAACTATTTTAAAAAAATGTTTATGAAAAATAAATAATTTTTAGCAATAATATCAAATAGGTTTTTAGTAATGAAAAGTTGAATGAGGCTTGAACAAGATTGAATTTTAATTATTGAACTACTATTTGAACAAGTATAAATAAGTGATGTCACTGTTTTACATATCAAATAAGTTGTTTCAGGAAAACTTAACTCAGAGTAACAGCTTAGTCGTAAAATATTCTCCAGTATAACGAATTATAAAAGGTTACTGACAGTATCTTTTTATATATTTGTTTGTTTTGTCAGATATTTATCTTTTTGTCATTGAATTTTTTAAAATAAAATATAACCTAAAACGTTACTAAAAAATACATCTATACTAATTTTGTATATTTTTAAACAACATATTATTTTGGTGAATTGATTTTAATAATGACTTATTTTGATTTTTAAAAATCCAATAATATGTTGCCATATCACACTTTTCAAACTCCACTGAATTTTTTCTCTCGATCTACTTATGACCATTTACTAGTAATGCTGAGGTGCCAAATGGGCAGGCTGAGTCAAATTTGAACGGGTTGAAAATGGGTCAACATATAGGGTGTGTTTGGTATGAAGGAAAATATTTTTTAATTTTCTCATGGTTGATTGGGTAAAATGACTTTCTTTAAAAAAATTAAGGAAAAATATTTCTCAAAACTTTCTTTCAATTTCAAATTACAATTTTTTTTAAAAAAATATCAATTTTTTTTGTTGAAAAAGTAATTTTTTTTGTTAAAAAAATAAATTTAAAACTTATTTTGAAGAATATTTTTCAACTTCAACTTTTTATTTTTTACCCCCCCCCCCCCCGGCCCCCAAAATAATAATTAAAGTTTGTTTTTAAAAAATATTACCAATTTCAAATTTTGATTTTCACCCCCCAAGCCCCCCTCCCCGGGGCCTGCCCCATTACTACCCTCCCCCCACCAAAAACATAAATTTAAAGTTTGTTTTTAAAAAATCTTTTCAATTTCAAATTTTTATTTTTTCACACCACAACTACCCCCTCGAAAAAAAAAAATTGAAGTATTTTTTTAAAAAAATTAATATCAAATTTTATATTTTTACCCCATCTCATGCCTACCCCCTTCCCCCAAAAATAATTAAGTTTGTTTTTAAAAACATTTTAAATTTCAAATTTATATATTTTTACCCCATCTCATCCCTACCTCCCTCCCCCCCTCCCAAAAAAAATTTAAGTTTATTTTTTAAAAATATTTTTAATTTCAAATTTTTATATTTTTACCCATTCTCATTCATCCCTACCCCCCCCCCTCCCCCTCTCCTACCCAAAAAAATTAATCTAAGTTTCCTTTTTAAAAATATTTTAAATTTCAAATTTTTATATTTTTTTACCCCATCTCATCCTTTTCCCCCCGGCACGCAACTCCACCCCCACCCTCCCCCCCAAAAAAGTTATGTTTATTTTTAATAAAAATATTTTCAATTTCAATTCAAAAATAATTTTCTACTCTCTATTAAAATTAAAAGATATTTTCTCAAAAATATTTTTCATTCATAAATCAAGCATTAAAAAATCTCTTCCAGAAAATATTTTTTACTCACCAACTAAACATGGGAAAATAAATAAAAAATCGACTTGTTTTCTAAGAAAACATTTTCTAGGAAAATAATTTTCATTGAAAACATTTTCCTTCATACCAAACACATTCATAATGGGTAATATTGCAACCCGCTCATATTTGATATGAGTAAAAATGGATTGGATGAATACAAGTTTACCCATATTTACTCATATTTTCATGAGTAAATAGTACTCTACTTGAGAATTCAACATGAAAAAAATATTTTAGTATTTTTCTAATGAAAAATGTTAAAAATACTTTATTTAATTTTATTATATCATAAAAGTAAAAGAAAATCCTACAACTATTCAATATAAAATAAATTTATGTAACAACAATGAAAAAATATTTTTAATTTCAAAGTAAATGAATATTTGCATAGTAGGACTAAAACACGTTTAATGCACTTTAAGCAATAATGATACTAATACATGATTTGCTTATTTAACACTATTATTTGTTATCCAATATAAAATTAAATAAATAAAAAAATATAATTATAATTGACAAAAGAAATGTACATTTAAAATATATTCCTTCTGTCCCTAATTACTTATCAACTTTTAAATTAACACACCTATTAAGAAAGCAATTATTGTCATAGTGAGTTTACCATTATACCCCTTTTAATTATGAAGTGAATGGATTAAAAATTTAAGATGTTCAAGAAATTCTACATTTTTCAAAATAATTAATTGATGGTATAATAGATAAAATTATTTTGTCCTTTCTTGATTTGTCAAAATGGACAAGTAATTAGGGACAACTATAAAATGAAAAGTGGACAGGTAATTAAGGACAAAGGGAGTATATTTTTTGGAGGGCAAAAAACTTCACATTTTCAATTATAGAGAAGAATAATTAGTTTTATATAACATAAAAAAGGAAAAAAATTACAATATTTTTAGTGATATCATAAATTTTGAATGAATAAAAGTTGAAAACTTAAGCCATTTGACTAATTCATATTTTATCCATAGTTTACATCTATTTTTATGGGTTTAATATTGATATCAACACATAATTTACTCATATAAAAGTAAATTTACCCAAATCATTAAAATATGATCAAGTTACTAAAATATGAACTCATTTTACCGTTACTATTAATAATATGTATTTTTACTTTATTTTTAACTATAGTTAAAACTATATTCTTAGTTGGATGTAAATTGTAAACACTTTATAGGGATAAATATTTGTCTCATCAGTATAATATTCTTTAGTTCTATGTAAACACTTTTTTTATATTTGTAAGAATAAATATTTGTCTTACATCCATACATCAATTGGAGTGTAAGTTGATTGGAAAATTCTCTGCAAAATTAAAATTGATGACTGCACAACATTAGGGAGCTGACAAGAAACAACTCCTCTGAGATTCTGTCGGCAAATACTTTGCCCCATAAATAAAGATATCAATAAGATTGGGATAAGATTTCAATTCAATGACTTGGTAGAGTTGTTGAAATAGTAACCTCTTATTCCATGTTTGCTTTTATTTTATGAATTTATGTTATATTTTTGGTTTTACTATTATTAGTTTTTTAGTTAAATTTGATAGATTATTTTTTTTATCAAATGTTTTAATAATTTTATGATATTTTATTTATAATATTAACATTTTTGTCAAATATATATTTCATAATGTTTATACAAATCTTCTACTTTTAATTTTTATCAATGATTTAATTAAAATATATTTACTTAGAAAATATATCAATTAACTTTTATAATATTAATTAAGAACTATTAATTACGTTATGACTAACAAATAAATCAACAAAAGAGACACTAAATGAGAAACGAGCTAGTGTAGAGGTAATTCCTAGTTACGCACAATGATAGTTGGTATCTATCAAAATCTTTTCAATAAATAAGGGGAAAAAGTCTGATATATCTTGTCATTTAAAATTGATATATTTCTCATTATAAAAGTAATTTATATATATTTCAATTTGGCCAAACACATATATAAATTCTTAAATTTGTTCCTAAATTTTATTTTGGCACTACAACTTAACCTTATTTTATTTAACCATTTAACTCCAACTTTTATGTTCCATTTTAGCACTTCTTTCCAAAGAATCAATAAAGCGGGATGTGTACTTCACATGCCATTATTGTGTGAAAAAATAATGGATGAACATCATTTTTTTAAAAAAAATATTTTTTTAGAGTTTCTGTACATTATTGTGTGAAAAAAATAATCGAAGAATGTGTATTGATTTTCTTTTTTAAACAATTAATTAAATTAAATAACACCACATTTTTTTTTTCATATCTAGTCTATTTGGACTAACTCAAATATTAGCTTTCTAATTTTTTCATTCAACTAAATACGAGTAAAAAACAAACTCATGTTCATTGCTAATTAATAACACTACAAAAAAATATTGAAACTCGATAGACATCGTTGGGTCGTCATTGATTTTCTTAAGAAAGAAAATCTATGCACTTTCGTTGGTTATTTTTCACGTGAAAATATAGGGAAACTCTTAAAATGAAATTGTTACTTTTTGTTATAAAAAAAAAATCAATGATCATCCATCAATTTTAATTTTTTACAATAACTAACGAATTTTTAAAATGCAAAATTACAGTTGAATAACATATATAGAAATAAAAAAAATCATAAAATTAGTATTTTGTGCTAAATGGTACATAAAAGAAATAGAGTTGAAGGGTAATCTTTTATTATTTTTGTCTTTCACTCTCTTAGAGAAAGTGTGATGCATACACTCTGTCGCATTACTTAGAAGTGTCAAAATAGAACATAAAAATTGGAGTTGAAGGGTTAAAATGGAAGAAGGTTGAGTTGAAGTGTCAAAATGAAATTTAGGGACAAGTTTAAGGGTCTACATATGTGTTTGACCTTTCTATTTTTATATAAATGACTCACATGTACACTTTTTTTGAATGAAAATGAAAAAAATTAATTTTAATTTATTTATTTAATTATGTTTTTTTTAAAACAATATAATTCAAATGGGGTATATTTGATCCTCCTCACACATATTTTTTTTTTGACTTTTTTGTTTTAAAGACTAATTTAAATTTATTATTTTGATGGTCGAATTTATTTATTTTTCACTAATTTTTTTATAATTTTATTATAGATGCCCCATTTTTTGATTATTTTTTTTACAAATATAAAAACTAAATTACAATATAGCCGCATAAAATTTAGTTTTAAATTTTTTCTTTACACTAAAGAATGAAAAATGATAATAAGAAACTCGAATAAAGATAATCAAAGAAGTCAAAAAATATTTTTTTGTAAAAGATTAAAATATACCTTGAACTTTAATTTGTTAGAAAGATCATATATATACCCCTACATGATTTTTTCTAAAATTTAAAGTCAAAAAGATAAATTGAAAACTATTTTTTTCACTTATGTTAGATGAAGGGTATATGTGAGCTTCTTTTGTAACAGTAAGCATATATGCGAGACATTTGCGAAACGGTAAGAATATATATGAGTCAATTTATTAACAATGGTATATTAACTCTGAATAACAAAATTAAGGGCTATATCGGACCCTTTTTCCATAATTAAATAGCTCTGGGGAAGCTCAACCGAATTGTGTGTGCGTGAGTGTGTGAAATTAATTTTTTTAAATAGATATTTATATAATTAGTTTGGTGTGGTTTTTCAAATTATTTTTACTTGAAAACCAAAACAAATTATGTCAATATTGAGAATTAGAAAATAAAATCAAATCAAGTAAGAAAATATTTAATTTGATTAGATTTTTATTTAGTTCGATTTTTGATATTCAATAAACATCTCTTACTATAAGTATATTTTTTTGTAAACTTTTCATTCAAAATTTATACGTATATTTTTTTTGTAAATTTTTCATTCAAAATTTATCTTTTTGAGGTACTCTAGGAGTTTGATTATTTTTTTGAGATATAAAAATAAAAATTTCAAATATATTTTTCAGGGCTACAAGGAAAAATTATATTTTATTTGATTTAGTTAAGAGGTAGAGAATCTTTTTAATTGATTTAGTTGAGGGAGAAATGATTAATGGAAAGGGAAGAGCTAATTAAGTTACTAATTACTAAAATGCACAAAGAAACTTTTTTTTAAAAAAAGAAAAAAACAGTGAAAATGATAGGAATATGGAATTTGAAAAAATGAAGGGGAGACAGGGTTGGGGTGATAAAATGAAACCTAATAAACATTTGTTAAAAGTCAAGAAGCGTCACACAACATTTGTTGAAAAAGGTTACGGAGTTAGGTTTTTCTTTTTTTTTTGACAATTATATTTATGTATGTTACATTGAAATTTTACGTAAGATATTATGTTAAATTTTTTTGTTTTAAATTTAAATTTATGTTATATTTTCGGTTTCATTTACTTTTAGTAGTATTAACTAATTGCAAGTCGTTTATTTTTTAGTTAAATTTGATATATTATTTTTTTTGTCAAATGTTTTAAATAATTTTATGATATTATATTTATAATATTAACATATTGGTCAAACATGCATTCCATGATGTTCATAGAAATTTTCTACTTTTAGTTTTTATGATTAATTTTGATTAAAATATACTAACTTGAAAAACATAAATCAATTATTTTTTATAATAATAATTAAAAATATATATTTATTAATTAATATATTTTTAAAAGCCAATATATATCTTAAGTATTAATATCATTTATAAATACTCTTATTTGTTTAATAAAAAAATTTTGCTACAACTTTTATGATTGCACTTATACAAATACAACTAAAGAGTACATTTATATTTAGTTTGTCACAAATAATTACGAAAACTGTGTAATTTGAATTAGCAGAAACGAGCCGGACTATATATCTAGTGTCAATAGACATTACTGACATGACAGTTGGTGTCTTTTCAATAATTAAATAGCCTTTGGGAAGCTCAACAGAATTGGTCTCATTTAGTATTTAATTGAATGAGAGTGTTGCAATTCAAAAGGATAATATTACTGAAATGGCCGCGTCCAAAAATGGAAAGTATTTGAAATATGTTGTTAATGATAAAGAGGATTCTGATGAAGAATATATGCCTTCAAGTGAGAGTGCTAATTTCGAAACCAACTTACTAAAGATGGAAAAGAATTTAGAAGTAGATGGATTTCAGAGAGTATGGAGCGAAAAAGATGAGATAAGTATTTTGGAAGCCTATCTCAATTATTCATCAGATTGTGATGTATTACTTAGTTTTGTGAAGGATAAATTGGAAGTAGAAACGACCAAAACTCAATTACAAACTAAATTGACAAGGTTGAAAAAGAAATATAAGAAAAATCTTAAGAAAAGGAGTTTTTCAAAACCCCATGAGGAGAAGTTATTTAAACTATCAAAGAGAATTTGGGGATCACAAGTGAAGTGTAAGAGTATTATTGATGATCATTTCGTTTTGAGTGGAGGTAGTGCTGCTGATTTGGAAGATTGGTTTAGAAGAAATCCAGGTCAATTAATTAAGGAAAAGGATAGGAAAGAAATGTTGGAAAAATCACAATATGTAAAGATTGATAAGGCTCAACAGTATTTGTCGGAAATACGAGTGATGGAGGAACAAGCTAACTTGGCTATCGATGCTCTCCAATCCATTCTCACACGAGACAGCTAATATATCTTGTCCTTTTTTAATATCATCAGTTTTTTTTATTTGCACTAATTACGTAAGTAGAATATTTATCCAACTTGTCCTTGATGTAAATTGCTGAATGATTTGCCAACTTATTATGTAATAGTATTTCTTCATCAATCTAACATTTGTTACTTGATGTACTGCTTAATTCCTTTGTGGAGAATGAAATAAACTACTTCTTCCGTTTCATTTTATGTGACTATTTAAATGGACACGAAATTTAAGAAAAAAATGAAAATTTTGAAATGTTTACCAAATTGGTCTTTCAAAAAATAGTCATATTAAAAAGTATTCACTTTTTTCTTTTCTCATAAATTTATGATTAAGTGCGATCAATAAGAATAAAAGATAAATTGTACCTTTAAATACTTATTATATAAAAAAATGTGATATTTTATTTAAATTAATAAAAAAATGATGCCACATGAAATGAAACAAAGAGAGTGTATCATTCACTGTTTCATTCCTTTTTAGAGGGTGAGGTAAACATATCACATATCATGTATAGGGAATTGACAAGGAAATTAGCAATTAGAGCACAAACAACTGCAATCACCCAGTCTACCTCAGGACACAAGAAAACCCTCAGGAAAGGCAACATGATAATTACCTCTGGTTTAAGACTAACTACATCGAAGTGTCACGGACTTGGAGTTTTCGCTAAGGCTCCGTGCGGCACTTGATAACTTATTAACTATTTTTTGCAAGCTCCAGCAAGCCTTTAAGACTAAGATCGCTAAGAAAATCTAAAGAAAGACTTAAAAAAAAACAAGAGAGCTTTTGAAAAAAGACTTTTGTATTTGCTTGGAAGAATGCTTTCAAGTTGAGTGGTGTCATGCAAATGAATGACACCTCTATTTATACTACCATCTAAGGGCTAAAGTGTAATTTAAAATTACTTTACAAGTCCCTAAGATATTTATACATTGGTCCCTTTCTAGAGAATTCTACATTATCTAGGACCTCCCATAGCCTTCTTGAAAAATCTAAAAGATTTTAGAGTTCTCTGCAAGCCTCTCCTCAACTCTAGAATCTTCCGCCTCTATCCAGACGCGAAATCTGGCTAGCAAAGTGGCGGGACGTCACACGCTCCCCAACCTGATGACGCGATTACCGCGGCGCATTGCTGCAAAAACTCCCGGACTTGGTCTTTAAACTGCCACAAGTCTTCATATCTCTCCCATGTGGCCTCCTTCGGAGTTTGTCCCTTCCAATGCACAAGAAACATGGCGCTGGTTTGTTGACCTCGTTTTCGTTTGGCTTGGTAGTCTATGATAGCCTCAATCTCTCGGTCGTGCAAGGCGGTGACAATAATGGGTGCTCGTCACGATTGGTTCCGGCTAGGATCCTCCTTGTCCTCATGGTACGGCTTGAGGACGCTTGCATGGAACACCGGATGGATTTTAAAGTGTGGAGGCAAATCCACCTTGTATGAGATCTTGCCCACCTTAGCAACGATCTTGAATGGACCCTCATATCTTCGCACCAAGTTTTGATGAACGCCCTTTAGTGCCTTGAACTGTCTCGAATTGAATTTCACCATGATCATGTCCCCTTCTTTGTAGTCCGTGGGACGCTGTTTGCGGTCGGCAAACTTTTTCATCTTCTTTGTTCCCTTGTCCAAGTAGGACTTGGCAGTATCAAGCTGTTCGTACCATCCCTTAGCAAGATGGTAGGCTCCCAAACTCTTTCCTTGGAAAGCAGCCGGTAAGGAATGCGGAGTTTGGGGCTATTGGCCTGTCGCCAATTCAAACGGTGTGCGCCCGGTAGACTCACTCCTTTGCAAATTGTATGAAAATTGCACCATGTCTAGGAGTCTGGCCCAATCCTTTTGGTGTGCACTAACATAGTGCCTCAGGTAGCACTCCAACAGGGCATTGACGCGTTCGGTCTGCGGGTGGAAACTAGTGGAGAAGTGAAGTTCCATGCCAAGTATCTCGGACAGCTCCCTCCAAAAGTTCCCGATAAAGCGGGGGTCTCGGTCGCTAATGATATGTCTTGGGAGCCCCCAATATTTCACCACGTTCTTGAAGAACAATTGAGCAGCCTCCTTTGCAGTGCAACCGACTGTGGCAGGTATGAAGGTAGCATACTTTGAGAATCTGTCCATAACGACCATGATGGTTCAATACCCGTCAGACTTGGGTAAAGAAGGAATGAAGTCCATGGTCACGCTCTCCCATGGGCGTTCCACTATGGGTAGTGGCTCTAGTAGTCCTCCTGGTTGCTTTTGCTCCACCTTGTCTTGTTGACACACAAGATAAGTCTGCACATAGCACTCAATGTCGTCATGCATGCGCGACTAGAAATAGATAGCCTCGATCACCGCCCTCGTTTGTCGCTACCCCGGGTGCCTGGCCCACGGTGTGTCGTGGCTTTTCTTAATGATTCGCCTCTTGATAGACCCGAACCTGGGCACATAGACCCTTCGACCGGATGTGAGCAAAACACCATCTTCCACCCAAAGTGCCTTGTCTTGCCTTGGGTGGCAAACTCCATCAGCTTCTTGGCCTCGGGATCATGTTGCATGCCATCTTTGATTGCATCCAGAATGTCACAATGGGTCGTCGTGATGGCAGCAAGTTATGCCTTCCTACTTAGCGCATCGGCCACAACATTGCCTCTTCCTAGCTTTTACTCTAAGTCGTAGTCAAATTCAGCTAGAAAATCCTGCCACCTAGCTTGCTTCGGGGTGATCTTCTTCTTTGACTGGAAGTAGCTACTGGCCACGTTGTCCATCTTGACCTAGAACTTGGAGCTTAGTAGGTATGTCTCCATGTGCGCAGGCAATGTACGATGGCCGTTATTTCTTTCTCCTGCACTATATAGTGCTGTTTAGTGTAGTTCAACTTGCGGCTCTCAAATGCAATTGTGTGTCTGTCCTGCATTAAGACTCCTCCAATGTCAAAGTCCGACGCATCTGTATGCACTTCGAAGGTTTTTTAAAAGTCGGGCAGCGTCAAGACCGACTCTTCCGTTACCGCAGCCATTAGACCTTCTAAGGCTTGCTGGCACTCCTAGCTCCAAATCCACGACTTGTTCTTCTTCAATAACTCGATCAGCGGAGCGGCCTTAGCGGAGTAGCCACTTATGAACCTGCGGTAATAGTTCGCAAGTCCAAGGAACGATCGTCGCTCTGTTACTTTAGTGGGCACCTCCACTCTTGGATCGCCCGAATTTTAGCCTCGTCCATCCATAGTTCGCCCTGATTGATGATATGGCCCAAGAAGTGCACCTCATGTTGGGCATTCTCGCACTTCTCCTGCATGATGTATAGTTGGTTCTCCCGTAAGACTTGGAAGACCTTCCTCATATGCTCCACGTGCTCCTCCAAGGTGTTACTATAGATGACTATGTCATCCACTACACCACTACGAATTGATCCAAGTAAGGATGAAAGATCTTGTTTATCAGCGTGCAAAAGGTTGCGGAATCATTGGTTAAGCCAAAAGGTATCACTAACCACTTGTATGCTCCGTATCTGGTTACGCATGTTGTCTTCGGTTCATCCCCATCTACGATGCGCACTTGGTAGTAGCCTTTCCGGAGGTCCACCTTAGTGAAGTACTTGGCCTGCCCAAGTCTATCAAACAAATCTGCAATGAGTGGGATAGGATATTTGTTCATAATAGTTACCTTATTGAGCGCCCGGTAGTCGATGCATAAGCGCAATGATCCATCTTTCTTCTTTTGGAATAGGACTGGGGCGCCATAAGGTGCCTTGGATGGACGGATGTTACCGGCCTCGAGTAGCTCCTTCAACTGCTTCCTTAGCTCCTCTAATTCGGGTGGAGCCATGTGGTAACTTCCATGTGCTTGGCTCCGACCTCTAACTCTATCTTGTGATCTATCTCGCGCCTCGGAGGTAGAGTCTTCGGCAGCTCGTCTGGCATAACGTCCTTATTCTCTTTAAGGACCTTCTCAATAGTCGGTGACAAGGACTCCTTAGCACCATTGTCTTCTCCCGAACTTGCAATGGTAGCTAGGAACACCGGCTTTCCTTTCTTCAGGCCCTTCACGATCTGCATGGCCGACAAGTAGGTGTGTCCTTCCTTCTTCGACACCTTGACTAGAGGAACCATGCACGACCCTTCCCGCTTCATGACCATGAGTAGTTGGAGGTAGGGGTCGATCATCGTGTGGCAGCGCTGGAAGAACTCCTGCCCAAGAATGATGTCAAAGATATCTAAATGAGCGACAATGAAGTTTGTCTTACCTTGCCATTTTTCCAACGTGATGCTCACTCCTTGGGCAACCCCGCACACGGGAGTCGGTGGGGCATAAACCGTCTTGAGGCGGGTGTTGCTTGGAGCGTAGCTTAGCCCTAACCTCTCTGCCACCGTCTTGGTTATGATATTTGCTTCGGCCCCGGAGTCTACCATGGCACGAGTTGGTCGTCCATTAATGGAGATGTGTACATACTGTGTGCTGAAGTCTCCCGGCTTCTCTGTCTACTTAGCTATAGACCCGCATAGTCCAACTATGCCCAACTGCATCGTGCCCGCGTCTTGCCTTTGCTCTTATGCGTCCTTCTCCTTCCTTTCGCGTAGGATGGCACCAAGGTTCTTCATCTCTGGGCACCTGGCAAAGCCGTGTGGTCCTCCGCATATATAGCAACCATCTCCCTTGGTGGTCTGCGCCTTTTTCTCCATGTAGTTCTGGTGCACGAACCATTTGTTGTCCAACTTGTGGGAGTCGTGTTGTTTAGCGTGTGCCTGCTGCTCCTTGCCTCGGCCACGATCTCCCCCACCTTTGGCATGGCTATTCCTTGCATCCTTTCCCTTTGCCCTGTCATGCCGGTCATGCTTAAAGTCGGTCAAGGACTTGGCTTGTGTGATGGCCTCGTCTATGGTCTTGACTTGTCGCTGCTCCAACTCAGTCTTGGCCCATGCAGTGGAACAACATGTCTTCGTCCATGAGGTTGGTAATTTGAAGCGTTAAAGTCGTGAACTCCTTCAAGTACGCCCGAATGCTTCCCGTTTGCTTCAATTCCCTAAACTTGCGCTTAACCTCATATACGACGTTGTTAAGGAAGAAGGCTTTCTTGAACTCCTCGTGAAATTGTTCCCCCGTGTTGATGGTGCACATCCCCTTCCCTATCTCAGCCTATTTGCGCCTCCACCATACCATGGCCATCTCTGAAAGATACAACACGGCAATGTTGATCTTATTCTCGTCACTCCTCACCCGACTACACTTGAAGTAATTCTCCAAGTGCCACAGAAAGTTCTCCACCTCTTGAGCGTCACAGACGCCTTTAAATATAGGTGTCTTGGGAGCCTCGACCCTGTCCTCCCTATCACGATCGGGTGACGCCGATCCTCCAGCTTTCATTCCTTTCTTGCGTGCCTTCATATCGGCCTTCATGGTTTCAGTTCTATTTAACGCCTCCATGAGCTGGACCTCCAAGGAAATGATGGCCTCCTTCATCTCGAACTCGGCCCGCTAACGTCCCTCCAACTACTTACGGATGTTTTCGGTCTTCTCAAGGGTGAAGTCTTCAAGAGTTTTGAACTTGATGTCAGCTACATTCATGTGTCGGCCTAATATCTCCACGGCCTGCCTTGCGACTTCAACCCTTGCGACCCATTCTTTCCAGCGGTGACGTCAATGGCCTCCTCGCCAAGTTCATCGTCACTTGCTTCAGTGGTCGAAGGTGGATGAGATGTTAGCGCCTCGCTCGGTGTGGGATTGAGCAGCATTTCCTCATTACTCTTTTGGTGCTTCTTTCCCTTGCGGTTTTTCTTTCCACCATCCAAACGGACGTTGGTGGTGCTAGCGGCACTCATGTCTCCTTCGTTAATCATTCTCTTAGTATCAATCCTCGCTCTGATACCACGTTGTTACGAACTTAGAGTTTTCGCTAAGGTTCCGTGCGGCGCTTGACAACTTACTCACTACTCTTTTAAGATCTTGCAAGCTCAAACAAGCCTTTAAGACTAAGATCGCTAAGAGAATCTAAAGAAAAACTTAGAAAGAACAAGAGAGCTTTTGGAAGAAGACTTTTGTATTTGCTTGAAAGAATGCTTTTCAAGTTGAGCGATGCCTTGCAAATGAATGGCACCTCTATTTATACTACCACCTAAGGGCTAAAGTGTAATTTAAAATTACTTTACAAGTCCCTAAGATATTTACACATTGGTCCCTTGCTAGAGAATTCTACATTATCTAGGAACTCCCATAGCCTTCTTGAAAAATCTAAAGGATTCTAGAGTTCTCCGCAAGTCTCTCCTCAACTCTAGAATCTTCAGCCTCTATCCAAACGCGTAATCTGGCTGGCAAAGTGGCTGGACGTCACAAAAGGCTATAGGCGAATCACAAGACTGCCACGTTATAATGGCCTATAGGGACTTGCTCAATGCTGAAAAAGCAGCAAAATCACTTGGCATTCCAAAGGAAAACTACATTGTCATGTATCTGGATCTCGCTTCCCGCCAATTTGTACATAATTTTCGGAAAAAGTATTGAATTGCAATGTAAAAGAAATTTGGGAGCAAATTCTTTAGATAATCATCCATGTTTGGAAATTTGTCTCTTTTAGAACCATAATATTACCGAGTTATTCTTATTTTCCTCAAACTATAAACCTTACTCCTGATGAAATGTCATGTCATGTGATTATTGTTTTTAACAATAGTAAAAAAACATTTACCTTACTCTTAAATTTTATAAAAAGTAACAAAATTTAAAATTAACTAATATTTATTATTTATATGTAAATGTTTTAAAAAGTTATTATCTTATTTAGTTGAGTACATTAATTTAATATTGTTTGACCATCTCCAATACAACACCAAATTTTACACCAAATTCTAAATTTGGTGTAAAACTTGGTGTTTTGATCTCCAACCCACACCAATTTTTACACCAAATTTTGAGTGTGAATAGTGTTACACCAAATTTGGTCTAACACTATTCATCACACCAATTCACTTTTTAAATATTTTAATATTATTTTATTATACAAAATTTTAATTAAACATTATATAAATTGTATGTTTTTATTAAATTTCTTGTATATTTAATTATTTTTTATGTAATATTTTTATAATATTAATTTTAGATATAAAATTTAGCTTTTTTATAAATTAATTTTTCTATATATGATTTTTTTTTAAAAATTAAATTTATGTTAATTCTACTATAAATTATAATTGTATATAACTACAATTAACCTTCACAAAAATAAAAAATGCAAACATAATTTTAAAAAAAATAATACAATGTACTTAAAAATAACCGAAAATAATAAACATTCAACAAAGTAGTAATTGACATTCACCATGAATTATATATGGTGAATATTTTAGAAAGAATTTGTTTTATGAAATAAGAAAATATAAATGAAATAAGAAATAATAATATAATAATGAAGAGAGAGAAAAATATTTTATTTGGTGTAAAATTTGGTGCAGTGGGTTAGAGTTGATTACACAAAAAATAGTATTGATACCAAATTTGGTGTTTGGGTTGGAGATGCCCTTAGTACAATTTTTTTTGTTATGATATAAAAAATAATACGTATATATATATACAAGATAATGTGACACCTCTCTAAAGCTATCATTCATATTTATCTTTTTTTTCTCCTTTATTTTTGATATTTTTCTTTATTTTCCCCTATTTTCTTAATTGAAGTAGAATAATTGAATGTAATTGTAACGATCTGTTCCAGTCATTATAGAAAAGTCATTGGGAAAAAATATTGGGCTGGATATTTTTTTTTTGTAGTAACTTGAAATTTTTCAACCTAGTTCAGATTGGACAAAATTGGAGTCAGTAAGGTCTAGAGAAATATGGTAACAGTTGGGAGATCTAATTATGAATCTGATCACATGTGTAGATAACTAAGACGTTAAGGAACTCGTACGACTTTACGAAATTGAATTCGGATGAGTAGAACTCCCAAAAATGATCTTAGCATGAACGGATATTTTCTGAGTGTCATGGGATGAAGGTGTGTTGTGAGATGGGGGTTTGAAATTCTTAAATTTGCTCACTGTTTTCGTGCAAGCCGCTAAGGCGGGATTTTCCCGCTAGGGCGGGGCCGCTAAGGCGGGTGAGGACCGTTGTGGCGGGACAAACGCGACCTAAGTCGAAAATAAACCCAAAAATGTTTTATTCTGCAAGTTTTGACTTTGAGAGCTAAGGAACAACCCCGGGTGTTTTCTTGACAGATTTTCACCATTCTTGAGGCTAAAGGTAAGGTTTGCACTCCCCAAATCCACTTTTCGATCCATAGAACTTAATTTCTTGGGTAATTATTAATGGGAGAGGGTTTTGATATGTGATTTATGGTGGAAGAAACCCTAACCTGGGTATAGGGATCAAGGGTTTGGCCTAGGGTTGATGTTATTGATTATAATCCGGGTAATTAATCCTTTGATTATTGATCCTTGCGTATATAAATTGTTTGTAAACCTAGAACAAGCGGAAAGAATCTGGAAGGGACGATTCAAATGCCTTAGGGGATTCAAGCTTGAATTCGAGGTAGGTGATGGTTGTAATTTCATGTTTATGTGATATATGTGTGTAATTGCTTTATTGTATTGCATGTATGTATGCGAATGTTGCATTATTGATCACACCCTATGGAAACGAGTATGAACGAATAACTATATTCCATAAATCACCTCTTCATTGTATGATTATGAGAATGTATATTGTGATTGTGATTGTGGTATGTTGAATGGATCAGGTGTTACGTTACAACACACTAACTTGGATTGGGTGCCATGTTCCGACGCATATATGAGATCAGGTGTCACGTCCGGCACACTAACTTGAATCGGGTACCACGTACTGGTACATTAACAGTTTGGGTATGAGTTCCATGAGAGGACCATTCAATTGGTTTTTGTGAGAGGACCATTGAATTGTGTTGTGTATCTACTTGTGATGATTACGTTCATATCTAATGATGATTGATATTGGAAGACTGTATGTTGCTCTAAAATGATAACCAGTGTGTATTATTGAGAACGTGGAATGTTACATTGATCCTGAAAAGATGACTAATATTGTATATGTTTGGTATATGTCTGTTTTATAATGTTGTGGTTACTTGCATGTGTTTCACTTATTGGAATAGCTGCGTGATCTTACTAGTACACTGTGATTGTGTATTGATACTGCACTTGCTTGTTCTTTGTTGAGTACATGACATCTTCAGGCAGCTATTGATAGACCTCAGTTATGTGACTATTGAGCGTGATCAAATTCAAGGGTGAACCAGTTCTTTTAGGCTGTCATGGATCTCCCTTATTTAAGTCCACTCTTTTCGGACCCAGACTATTTGTTTAAGGCGTTGTTTAGTTTCGAGGTTGTACCCATTGTTCTTAGACTAGTCGTTAGTAAAGTTTTGCTACAATGACTTCCAGGTTTTAGGGGTGGTTAGTTATTTGCTTAAACCTTTGAAGTTTATGGGAACTCCATATTTGTTTTGGTCATTTAATCCTGTTTTCGTATCTTTAAATGCCTAATTTTGGTTAAGTTGCTTAGTCGGTTTGTAGTAATGGTTCTACCACCAGAGGATTAGTGTGAGTGCCAATCACGACAGTCTGAATCGTGACAGTAATTAAGAAAAGAGAATGTTTGATTGGAATTTGGAGTGACTTCTTAATTCTTCATTAATAAATATAATAATTAATATAATAACTTATACACAATAAATTAGTATGATTGTTAAATAAATTCTAATTTCATTAATTTTTTTATTTAAATTTTTGACATTTTTCTTCGTTTTTTCTATTTGTATAATTTATTAGAAAATCTAAAATTATTTTTTGATATTCATTTAAACAACAAAGGTTGGTATCCATTTTCATGAAATAGTTCCCACATAATTATAGACATTAAGCACTATTTCCTCTCTTCTTTATATTGTTTTTATTTCTCCTTTATTTGCTTTATTAAAAGTCTTACATTCACAACTCATTTATTCCATTTTCACTCTTAATAATATTCATAACTCATACTTTTCATATTCATAACTCCTAAATATTTAATTTAAAATTTAAAACACCTTATGGCATTCCATCATTTTATCTTTATAAATATGTTCATTCTATTATTTCATATTTGAAGTGTGTGTATATATATATTTCATGTGGTATTATATTTATGTTTTAATGTTGAAGAATAAAATTCTTCAATGAAGACCGGCTTGTGAAATGAATACCGATAACGATAAAGGTTCGAAGAATTATGAATTGATGAATCGATTTATTGAATTCATATTTATTTCTATAATGGAAGTTGTAAAAATGATGCTTGTATTGTATTACTTTCACCTTTATTTATTATATATTTTCTTGATATCTTTTTAGCTTGATTTTTACATTATTCATGTAATTGTTGTTATTAAGAGCATGTATAAGGTAGTTAAATTTATGCTCAAGTTATTTGACATTTTCTTCGTGAAGAATTTCTTTGTTCCTTTTTTCTTATTATAAAATGACAAATATAACTTCTAATATTTTAAGTTTTTCTAATTTAATATATTTATAAATAATAACTACTCATAACTCATATCTTTTAATTTTAGTCTTGATAATTTCATAACTTACGAGTATAGTTTAAATTACTTTTCATTTTTTGATATAATTATTTTTTTATTTGACATGATGGGAATATAAATATCATAAATACCATACATAAAACAATACCATATTAACAATTGTTTATATTTTTTGTGTTTTATATTATTATAATTAAATAATTTATTTTCAATTGATGAATTGATTTATTGAATTCATATTTATTTGATAATGGAAATTGTAAAAGTGATGCTTGTAATGTATTGCTTTCTCCTTTATTTATTTATTTATTTATTTATTGAAGGAAGACTTGGAAGAATATTTTTTGAAGCATACTTAGGAATTACTTTTACTTAAGATTTTTTTTTTATTTACTTTGACTTGTAATATATAGTAATTTAAGTACACATATTGACAACATTACTCATTTAGTCCTCTATGATCCTACTTTTTATTGTAAAACATAATTAGTATAACTATCTTATTATAATAAAAAAATTTATGAGAATAAGTTATATTTTATTTTTCTCTCAAAGAAAATTAAAGATGAAATAAATTATTATATGACATCATTGCTTATTCTTATGCATATGTAACAATTTGTTTTTGTCGCTATTCTTTTCATGCTTGAAATGTATTTAGAAGTTTTTTTTTTTTTAATAATTTGTGAATATAATAATGTATATTATTATTTTTTATATGCGTCTTAGCTACATAATTATAAAAATCTATGTCTATATATTATTTAATTGTGGTCTTTGATTAGATTGTAACATGACACGTCTTTTATGCAATCAATTTATTTATCTTTTTTCTTATTTTTGTGATTTTTACTCCTTATATTTTTCAGTCATTTATTTATTTTTACAAATAAAATCAATGCACAACTATTAATGTACTTAATGTCATAAATAATATTATATATTAAAGTTATGATAACTCATGTCTCTTATCGTCTTTATAATTTCTACTCTTAAATATTATTGATAACTCCTATTTGTTTTATTGTTTTAATTTTAAAAATATTTCTTTAATATGTAAATAGTAAACAAATGTGATGATAAAGAAGTAACGTGAAAGTTAAAAAAAAATTTAATATCAAAATTGGTGTTATCATAAATGATCAAGTACTCAAAAGATAGATAAAATTTAAACAAAAAAGTATTGTTTTCAACTTAATACATAGATTGTTGTTTCAAAATCTGACCTCAAAATTGTTTGTTCTACCATATGTACATAAAGTCTATTTAGCATATTGAAAAAACATATCATGTTTCATATGAAGGCAAAAATTTACATTGTCTTTTTGGTCACTGGCTTGAATTTAATATTTCATACTATTTCATTATAATTAAAAATTAGCAATTCATAGAATTATTTTTTGTAAATGATAAAATAAATTAATTTATTAATTTTCATTAAAACCACGCGAAACACGAATAGTTTCACTAGTATATATATAAGTACAATTTTTTAATTTTTTCCTCGTGGGTGGTAGGTTGTTGGGGTAGGTGTGGACTAAAAAAAGTTTAATTATTTTTTTCAAAAACAAATTTTAATTTTTTTTTTGTGGAAAGCTGGGTGGGACAGTCAAGAGTTGAGCGGGGTAAAAACGAAAAAATCTAACTTTGAACTGTTTTTCAAAAATAAAATTTTAAGTTGTTATATTTTTCGTTGGGGGAGGGGCTAGTTTGGGTGTAGTAACAAAAGAAATTGATTTTTTTTTTTAAAAAAGTAAATCTTAAAAATTTTATTTTTTGAATGGGGAGGATCGGTGTACGGAGTAAGATAAGAAAAAAATTATTATTTAAGGGAAATAATTTTATTCAAGAAATATTTTTTAAAATATTTAAGTCAATCAAACATGAGAAAATTAATAAGAATAAATATTTATCTTACATGCATATATCATTTGTTTTTATAGAGTTCTCTTTTTTATATTTATATGAATAAATATTTGTCTTACATGCATACATCAATTGGAGTGTAAGTTGATTGAAAAAGTCAATTGATGACTGCACAACATTAGGGAGCTGACAAGAAACAACTCCTCTGAGATTGTGTCGGCAAATACTTCACCCCATAAATAAAGATATCAGTAAGATTGGCACGAAATGGCACCAGTAGTAAATTTCAGGTAATGTCGTAATTTTGCAAAAATAAAAAAGGTGATAGGATAAATTTATTTATTTCTTATATCCAAAGTATCCTTTAACGTAAAATCACTTTTAATATTATTAAAATCATTATTTTTTAAAATTGAAATCACTTCTGAAAAGTCTAATTTATATTCTTTCTTTTCAATTCACACTGTCCAAGAAATTTATATCAAGTCCCTTTCTCTACTGAGATTTAGAGCATTATATTTCTATGGATTCCGTATTTCTATTTTTACCAATTTCTGGGTCATTCTATATTCTTCATTTTTAAAAGCCCTTTATTTTCGTTTTCACTCATAATTATCATTTGGAAAAATAAATCAACACCAATACTTATATTGAGTAAACTATATTTGTTTCAAACTTTTGGTCTTTATCAATTTTTTCTTTATTTACAACAACCCTCTGTTACTTTTATAATTGTCATTTCATGGGCAAGTACATATATGTTATTTTTAATGGTAAAAAATAAGGTATATATTCATATTGGCAGGAATATGCAAATTTGACCATTAGAGTTATCGGTAGTTTATACCGAACATACAAGAACTATAGAAGATTGGAATGTTCGAATTGATGGAATGAAATTAAGCTATGAAACTATTGGGGAATCATGTTTTAATTCTAAATTGTTATTAATGAACAATATACACTTATGTTAGCAATGCTTTTTGTGGGTTTAGTTATTGGAAAATCAATGAAAGATTAATTTGTTAAGACGATTTTGTGATGTTATTTTCATTTAGAATTCTATGTGTATTGGGATTGGGCTTTTTTTTTGTATTTGTCCTTATATTTTGGTTTGAGCCTTTTTTTTTCCTATATGTCTTTATATTGTGGATTGGGCCTGTTAAAATAAGTACTTTTATTATTAATTTAAAATAATTTTAAAAGAATAAATAATATATGTTTTGTGATTACAAATGAATGCTATTGCATCGCGAATGGTTAAAGTTTAAACGATTAGTCCATATGTCACGAGTTCGATGCTAAGTTATAAGTACCCCTATTTTAGTTATATTTTTTAAAACAACTTTGTAGGTTTGAGGTTTTAAATAATTTTAAACTTCTTATGTTTTTGGTAAAGAAGATTGTAAAAGTTTTTATTTGGATCCTTTTTACAACAATTGATGATTCTTCATTAGTATAAGTTGAATCATTATGATGAAAAATAAATTTAAAGGATATATTATTATATGAGTTATGCTCCTTCACAAATGCAAATCAATTGAATGTGATGAATATAATCATGATGAAGTTATTTTATATATCTTAATACAATGAGTTATGGTACATGTCAACCTTTGATTAATTTATTTTCACATTCTAGGAGTGATTAGACTATATTTTTGATAATATCTCATTTTTAAACTCTCTAGATATATTCATTAAACAACTGATATGAAAGAGAGTAAATAAAATTTCTTTCGTGATTATGAACGAATGATGTTGCAACGCGAATTGTTAGAGCTTAAACGATTAGTCTATAGGTCACAAGTTTGAATCTAGGTTAGGTCCCCCAGTTTAGTTATTTTTAAAATAACAACTCTCTTTGAAGGTTTGAGAATTTAAATAATTTTAAATTTCATATTTTTTTGTTTAAATAAGATTGTAAAAGTTTTTATTTGAATTCTTTTTACAACATGATTTTTCATTAGTATAAGTCAAATCATTAGGATGAAAATAAATGTAAAGGAAATATTATTATATGAGTGATGCTCCTTCACAAATACAAGTCAACTGAATGTGATAAATATTATCATGATCAAGATATAATTGGGTATATATCTTAATACAATGAGTTATGGTACATGTCAATCTTTGATCAATTTATTTTCACATTTTAGGAGTGATTAGACTATATTTATTGATAAGAACTCATTTTTAAATTCCCTAGTGATATTCATTAAACAACTGATATGAAAGAGAGTAAATAAATTTCCTTTCGTGATTATGAACAAATGCTATTGCAGCGCGAATGGTTAGAGCTTAAACGATCAGTCTATAGGTTACGAATTCGAATCTAGGTTAGGTCCCTCATTTTAGTTATTTTTTAAAAAAACAATTCTCTTTGAAGGTTTGAGGATTTAAATAATTTTTAATTTAATATTTTTTTGGTAAAGAAGATTGTAAAAGTTTATATTTGGATTGTTTTTACAATAATTGAAAATTTTTCATTATTATAAGTAGAATCATTATGATGAAAATAAATGTAAAGGATATATTATTATATGAGTTATGCTCCTTCACAAATACAAGTCAATTGAATGTGATGATATATTCATGATCAAGTTATAATTTGGTATATATCTTAATACAATTAGTTATGGTACATGTCAAACTTTGATCAATTTATTTTCACATTTTAGGAGTGATTAGACTATATTTATTGATAATATCTCATTTTAAATTTCCTAGTGATATTCATTAAACAACTAATATGAAAGAGAGTAAATAAATTTCCTTTCGTGATTATAAATGAATCTATTGTAGCGTGAATGGTTAAAACTTAAACGATTAGTCTAAAGGTTACGAGTTCGAATCTAGGTTAGGTCCCCAATTTTAGTAATTTTTTTTTTATTAAAGATGAAGTTATTAGTTCAAAGAATAAAGAAGGCACCCGTTACTTCATTTTCTTTTATTGATTTAAGAAAAGTAAAAAAAAAAAAAAAAAAATGATACATTCATGATTATATGTATTAATAAATGTAGGAAATTTATTACATTAAGTTATCAACCCGAATTATACCTTTGAACTCAATGATGTTCCTTAATTGTGGCAAAATGTATTTATTATGCATTTAATAATGTGATCCAAAACTCATTCTTTTGTTCTTCCCATAGTTCAGATATTGGAACTCAATGATGTTCATTAATTGAAAAATGGATCTTCATTGCATGTGGATTGTGAAATTGTAATGACGGCATCCTAAAATTAAAAAATGGATGTTCATTGCATGTGGATGTTCAAAGAATATATGTTGATTATATAATTTGAAAATTATATACAAACAACTATTTATATGATATAAATAAATAACATAAAATTGAAAAAATACTAATATAATAAACTAAAACCTCACACATATTATGTTTTTCGAACTATATTATTCTTAATATTTATTTGTCATTATATATTATTCTAATTATTTATTTATCATTATATATTATTCTTATTATTTATCATTAAATTAGCTTAGAAGATAAATCTTTCATTAAATAATTATTAAACCTCACTGTTTTAGAGTGTAACGTGCTAGCGAAATAGTACTTCACTACGAGTTTTACTCCCGTTTCCATATAAGAAATGAAAAGTCACAATTTAAACCAAGTGTCACTACTTTAAGGGGTCGTTTGGTGTGAAAGATAGGGTAAAATAATTTCGGAATTAAATTATAGTGCCACTCAATTTGTTGTTTGGTTGGCAAGGCCGGGATAACTTATTCCGGTACTAATAATTAGTACCGGGATAAGTTATCCCTTCCTATAGGTGGTATAGTAATCCCGGGATAAAATGACTAAATGACAAAAATGTCCATTTAAACACTTTTTAGACATTACTTTTCACATCCATGAAGGGTATTTTTGTAAATTTATATGTTATTCTTAAGATTTATTATTTTGAATATAACAAACCAAACACTCAATAAAAAATAATTCCATCATAACTTATCCCATCATAACTAGTCTCATCATAATTTATTCCATCATAACTAATCCCATCATAACTTGAATTCAAACCAAACGAGCACTAAGGGTTTCAAAGTTGCAACTCTTCATGACACTACTACTGTCATTTAAGAAGCCAAAGAGCGAAAAATTTACACAATAATTCACTTTGAATTGAAACTTGTTTGAATCCAAAAATCTACCTGTTGGGTTTAGGATTTCTTTTTCCCTTCCTATGTGGATAAATAAAAGTCCTATTAGAACTAGCCCACTTTAGCCCATAACCCAAATATTATGTGGCATATATAAGGCTTATTTGGTCTTATTTTTCAGAAAAACAAGAGAGAAAAATCAAGAGAGATTAGTTTTAGAGATTGAGAGAAAAATCCCGTTTTGCTTCTGGAAATTTTCTGCTCAGGCAGTTCGCTTCAGACAGAGTTTACTGCTTCGTTAACCGTTGGAGCGTGCTCAAATTTTAACTGGGAGTTCTCAGCTTCTGGTTCTTGCAATCCAATGGTGAAGATCGGATTTGGAGGTCTGCAGCTTCTGATTTGAGGGGGTGAACAGTAGCGCGTTTTGGGTGAAATATTTTCTTTAATTCTCTAGTTTTGGTGCAATCTTGATTTGTTGTTGCTCGTTGTTTGGCGCTTGTTTTGTGGCCAATTTTGGAGAACAATTTTGTAACTCTTGGTGTTTATAGTGGAGCTTTTGGTCCTGTGGTTTTTTACTCTTCACATCGAAGGGTTTTCCACGTAAATCGTTGTGTCTTGTGTGATTGGTTTGTTCTTATCTTATTGTTTTAGTTTGGTTGATACACTTGCTGTCCATTCTTCATATTGCTTGATTTGGTTTGTCTTCTCTTGGTTCAAATTGAAAGGGAAAGTTTAGATTTGGGTATTATTCCGCTGCTATCCTGTCTGGCATTCTTGTTAGTGCCTTGTCTTTCCCAACAAATTGGTATCAGAGCATTGGTTGTTGTTCATTATTGATTTGAATGATGGAGGCAAATATGAGCAATATGGTTTGTTTGAATGGTAGTAACTATCATATTTGGAGAGGCAAGATGAAAGATCTTCTATTTGTCAAAAAAATGCATTTACCTGTATTTACCTCTAATAAATCCCAGTCCATGACGGATGATGAATGGGAATTTGAGCACTTGCAGGTTTGTGGCTATATTAGACAATGGGTTGAAGATAATGTTCGAAATCACATTGTGAATGAGACACATGCTAGAAGTTTGTGGGACAAGCTTGAGACGCTATATGCTTCGAAGACTGGCAACAATAAGTTGTTTCTATTGAAACAATTGATGAATATCAGGTATAAAGAGGGAACTCCTATTTCTGATCATATTAATGATTTTCAGGGTGTTCTTGACCAGCTATCTGGAATGAATGTAAAATTCGATGATGAAATCTGAGGACTATGGCTTCTTAATACTCGCGGACTCTTTTGAAACTCTTCGAGTTTCTTTGACTAATTCTGCTCCCAGTGGTGTTGTGACCATGGAATATGCTAAGAGTGATGTCTTGAATGAAGAGATGAGAAGAAGATCTCAAGCTTCAACTTCTTCTACTTCACACTCCGATGTTTTGGTTACTGAAGATAGGGGGAGAAACAAGTTCAGAGGTCAGAGTGACAGAGATAAAAGTAGAGGTAAGTCAAAGTCTAAATACAAGAATGTTACATGTGACTATTGCCACAAGAATGGGCATATCAAGAAATTTTGTTTTAAGTACAAGAGAGATATGAGACAACAAAAGAAAGAAGGTGACAATGAAAATCGTGTTGCTGTTGTTGCTAATGATGATCTTCTTGTTTCTTGTGATGAAAATGCCGTCAATCTTGTTCGTGATGAGTCTAGCTGGTTTGTGGATTCTGGTGCTACATCTCATGTTACGCCCAAGAAGGAATTATTTTCTTTTTATACTCCAGGTAATTTTGGGATGTTAAAAATGGGTAATAATCTTGAGGTTGCAGTTCTTGGTATTGGGACAGTTTGTTTGGAAAGTAGCAATGGTTCCAAACTAGTTCTCAATAATGTCAAACATGCTCCAGATGTTCGCTTGAATTTGATTTCTGTGGGATACCTTGATGATGAGGGTTATGTTAATACCCTTGGTGCTGGCCAGTGGAAGCTTACTAGAGGTTCGATGGTTATAGCCCGTGGTGATAAGTTGTCTAACTTGTATGTTTTTCAGGGCTCAATTTTTAGAGGCTCAGTAAATTTGGTGGAGAATGATACTTCATCATTGTTACGGCATAGAAGACTGAGTCATATAAGCGAGAAGGGGATGCACAATTTGGCTAAGAAGAATTTTCTTTCTGGAGTGAAACAAGCAAAGTTGAACAAGTGTGTTCATTGCTTAGCAGGTAAACAGAAGAGAGTTTCTTTTCAGAGTCATCCGCATTCAAGAAAGCTTGATTTGTTGGAGTTGGTACATTCTGATTTGTGTGGTCCTTTTAAGGTAAGGTCTCATGGTGGTGCACTTTATTTTGTGACCTTTATTGATGATTATTCACGCAAACTCTGGGTATTCTCTTTGAAGTCCAAGGATCAGGTACTTGATGTGTTCAAGATTTTTCAGGCCTTGGCTGAGAGACAAACAGGGAAGAAATTGAAATGCATTCGTTCTGATAATGGTGGTGAGTATATTGGCCCCTTTGATAGATATTGCAGAGAGCAGGGTATTCGGCATCAGAAAACTCCTCCAAAGACTCCTCAGCTGAATGGTTTGGCAGAGAGGATGAATAGAACGCTTGTTGAGAGAGTTAGATGTATTCTTTCAGATGCTAAGCTGCCAGATTCCTTTTAGGCAGAAGCACTTAATACTGCTGCATATGTTATCAATTTATCCCCTACTGTTGCTTTGAATGGTGATGTCCCTAACAGAGTTTGGTTTGGTAAGAATGTTTCTTATGATCATCTTAAAGTTTTTGGGTGTAAAGCCTTTGTGCATGTGCCTAAGGATGAAAGGTCAAAGTTAGATGTTAAAACTAGGCAATGTATCTTTGTTGGTTATGGTCAAGATGAATTTGGCTATCGTTTCTTTGATCCAGTTGAGAAGAAACTTGTTAGAAGCCGTGATGTTGTGTTCTTTGAAGACCAAACAATTGAAGATCTTGACAAAGTTGAGAAAGTTGATTCTCAGAGTAGTGACTGCCTAGTTAATGTTGATCCAGTGCCTTTGACTATTCCACCAGGTGAAAATCTTCATGAAAATCAAGTTGATATTGAAGATGGTGATCATATTTAGAATGACCAGTATGCCGCTGATGCTCCAGTGCAAGACGATATGGTTGGTCTGCAACTAACTATTATTGATGCTCCAGAGAGCTCTCTCAGAAGATCTACTAGAGAGAAAATATCTTCATCTCGTTATCCTTCTAATGAGTATGTACTCTTGACTGATGGGGGAGAACCAGAGAATCTTGATGAGGCCATGGAAAGTGAAGAAAAAGAAAAGTGGTTTGATGCTATGGAGGATGAAATGAAGTCTCTACATGATAATCATACCTTCGATTTGGTTATGTTACCTAAAGATCGAAAAACTTTGAAAAATAGGTGGATTTTTCGGGTGAAACATGAGGATGGTAACCCAGTTCCACGGTACAAGGCTAGATTAGTTGTGAAAGGTTTTGGCCAGAAAAAAGGGATTGATTTTGATGAGATATTCTCTCCCGTTGTGAAGATGTCATCCATTCGTGTGGTTTTAGGCTTGGTTGCAAGTCTGGATTTAGAGGTTGAACAGATGGATGTTAAAACTGTTTTTCTCCATGGTGACTTGGATGAAGAAATTTATATGGAGCAGCCAGAAGGCTTTGAAGTCAAGGGAAAAGAAAATTATGTTTGCAAATTGAAGAAGAGCTTGTATGGTTTAAAACAAGCTCCCAGGCAATGGTACAGGAAGTTTGGTTCTTTTATGAGTCAGCAGGGCTTCAAGAAGACTTCTTCAGACCATTGTGTTTTTGTGCAAAAATTCTCTGATGGTGACTTTATTATCGTTTTGCTTTATGTTGATGACATGCTTGTTGTTGGTCATAATGCTTGCAGGATTAAAGGGTTGAAGAAAGAGTTGAATAAGTCTTTTGCTATGAAAGACTTGGGACCAGCAAGGCAGATTCTTGGCATGCAGATTGTCCGTGATAGAGATGCCAAGAAGTTGTGGTTGTCACAAGAGAAGTATATTCAGAAAGTACTTCGTAGATTCAACATGGACAAAGCTAAGGTTGTCAATACACCTTTAGCTATGCACTTCAAATTGAGTACTAGACATTGTCCTTCCAGTGATGGTGAGAAGGAAGATATGAAGAAAGTTCCTTATGCTTCAGCTGTTGGTAGTTTGATGTATGCAATGGTGTGTACAAGACCAGATATTGCTCATGCTGTTAGTATTGTTAGCCGTTTTCTTTCTAATCCGGGAAGAGAGCATTGGAATGCTGTTAAGTGGATTATGAGATATCTTTGTGGCACTTCTAGTTTGAGTTTGTGTTTTGGTACAGGGAAGCCTATTCTTTGTGGTTACACTGATTCAGACATGGCTGGTGATGTTGATACTCGTAAGTCTACTTCAGGCTACTTGATTACTTTTGCAGGGGGAGCTGTGTCTTGGCAATCTAGGTTGCAAAAATGTGTTGCTTTATCTACTACAGAGGCTGAGCTTATTGCTGCTGTTGAAGCTTGCAAAGAGTTGATCTAGATGAAGAGATTTTTGGGGGAACTTGGTTGTGCTCAAGAGAGGTATGTGCTTTATTGTGACAGTCAAAGTGCTATTCATCTTGGCAAGAATTCTACATTTCATGGTCGGTCTAAACACATTAATGTGAGGTATCATTGGATTCGAGATGTGTTGGATTCTAAGTTGCTTGAACTTGAAAAGATCCATACCAATGATAATGGTTCCGACATGATGACTAAAGCTTTGCCAAAAGGGAAGTTTGAGGATTGTTGCATGATCGCCGGGATGGCGGTCTTCTCCACATAGTTGTGAGGGGGAGAATTGTTGGGTTTAGGATTTCTTTTTCCCTTCCTATGTGGATAAATAAAAGTTCTATTAGGACTAGTCCACTTTAGCCCATAATCCAAATATTATGTGGCATATATAAGGCTTATTTGGTCTTATTTTTCAGAAAAACAAGAGAGAAAAATCAAGAGAGATTCGTTTTAGAGATTGAGAGAAAAATTCCGTTTTGCTTCTGGAAATTTTCTGCTCAGGCAGTCCGCTTCAGACAGAGTTTACTGCTTCATTAACCGTTGGATCGTGCTCATATTTTAACTGGGAGTTCTCAGCTTCTGGTTCTTGCAATTCAACGGTGAAGATCGGATTTGGAGGTCTGTAGCTTCTGATTTGAGGGGGTGAACAGTAGCGCGTTTTGGGTGAAATATTTTCTTTAATTCTCTAGTTTTGGTGCAATCTTGATTTGTTGTTGCTCGTTGTTTGGCGCTTGTTTTGTGGCCAATTTTGGAGAACAATTTTGTAACTCTTGGTGTTTATAGTGGAGCTTTTGGTCCCGTGGTTTTTTGCTCTTTACATCGAAAGGTTTTCCACGCAAATCGTTGTGTCTTGTGTGATTGGCTTGTTCTTATCTTATTGTTTTAGTTTGGTTGATATACTTGCTGTCCATTCTTCATATTGCTTGATTTGGTTTGTCTTCTCTTGGTTCAAATTGAAAGGGAAAGTTTAGATTTGGATATTATTCCGCTGCTATCCTGTCTGACATTCTTGTTAGTGCCTTGTCTTTCCCAACACTACCTTCAATAAAAAAAAATGAAGAGCGAAAAATTTATAGAATTATTTTGATTCCATTAATAGGGGTTTGGTTGAAGAGATTGTAGAAAGGGTAACTTCATCATCATTCACAGATTTAATAAATCTTCGACTAAGGTATCTACCAAAATTTAAGTTAAATTATTTACTTTATTCTTTACTAACCCATCGATTTTGTAGTTGCAAGCTTCTTAAATCTTTAATGATATAGGAAGTCAACAATGGGTATATGGGAAGCTGTCACTGCAAGAGTTTCACATTAATCCATGGGTACGCTTAAGGAATGTGAGGAACATACCATTCAACGCTTTCATGGACAAATGCATAGACTGTGAAAATACAGAAGCCATGTATCGGAAAGGCATGGTAATAGTTTATTTTAATTTTGTTTGTATGTATTCGACTGCTTAATTCGTTCTAATTAATAGATGTGTTTTTAATGTTTTTTTTTTTTTTCAGAATAACTTTTTTAAAAATATAAATCCAGATGTTGCCCTAGAGTTAATTGACAAAGCTTCGAAAGGAGAACACGGCGCTGCAAAATATGCCTTTGCTTTAATCTCGATATGCTTAGACGGTGAATATAGCCAACAAGGGGTAAAGACAATTGGCGAAATAAAGGTTACGAAAGAACAAAGAGAGATAACAAGGCAGTATCGACGTCGATTTCAAGAAATGAATTTATCTTATTTTGTGTTAAATCCTATATTTGATAATAAACCCCCGCGTTGTTGCACTATTAAGCATGTTCCTCTTGTTCGTAAGAGTGCCCGGGATAGTGCAGATGATGAGGAAGATGAGCATTGCTATGCATGTAGCAGTGATGAAGAAATTAGGCACTTTGTTTTCTACTACTAGTTATTATGTTTATAATATATTTTGTATTATGTTTATGTGTTGTTTATAATGTATTATTTTTACTATGTTATTTTTTTGAAATCCATCCGTGGTAGCTCTTCAATTTCGCTCTTTATAAATCTTTGCATAGTATATACTCCAGTGTTTGCTAGTTAATCTGCTATCATGTTCACTTCTCTATAAGAGGTTAGAATGCAAAGGTGTGTAGATTTCTTGGACTTTGCGGTTTCTTAAAAGGTTAGATGCAAAGAGTGTAAAAGATGCGTTGAAATTTCAACTAGGTCTGACACCCTTCATTAATTGGGTAACTATGTGGGTAATACTATGTAGTGTAGCATTTTTATATTAAATTATTGAATTTTGGAGTTTGAATTTTAAACGTGAAAATAAGTTTTGATAAAGAGAGTTTATTTTAAAAATAAGAAATTTATGGGCAAGTCTTCATATTTTTAAAATTAAACAAATCGACTTCATATTTTGGGCGAGTCTTACCACAAAAATGTAAAATCAATAGAACTCCAATACAAATATCAAACATAAAGCATAAAACTAAAAGAAAATTGTTATAGTTAATCAGTAATGAGTCATAGCATAATTATGTAGTGGATTCCACAATCAATAAGTCGATACTTTCCATAAAATATATTTACATTATAATCATAATACAAAATATATTACATTATAAACATACAATTACTACATAAAGGGCTAGTAATTGCGGAAGTGTCAAATTCGATATTGCCTTTGTTATCTCTCTTTGTTTTTGTGTTGCCTTGATTTTGCCAATTATCTTTACCCCTTGCTGGCTATATTCACCACCTAAGTATAGCGAGATTAAAGCAAAGGCATATGTTGCAGCTCGGTGTCCTCCTTTTGAAGCTTTGGTCAATTAATTCTATTGCAACATATGGATTTATATTTCTAAAAAAACTAAACTGAAAAAATAATTAAATTAAACAGACATCTATTAATTATAACGAATTAACAACTCGAATACATACGAAAGATAATTAAAAGAAATTATTACCATGCATTTCCGATATATGGCTTCTTTATTTTCACAGTCTACGCATTTGTCTATGAAAGTGTTGAATGATATGTTCGTCACATCATTTAAGCGTATTAATGGACTAATGTGAACGTCTTGCAGCGACACCCTCCCATATACCCATTGTTGACTTCCTATATCATTAAGAAGTTTGCAACTACAAAATCTATGGGTAATTAAACAATAAAATAATAAATTAACTTAAATTTTTCTACATACCTTAGTCGAAGATTTATTAAATCTTTGAATGACTATGAAACTACCCTTTCTACAATTTCTTCAACCAAACCCCTATCAATGGAATCAAATGCAGAACGTATTCTCTTCATTTTTTTTGATTGAAGGTAGATTTTAGGATTCAAACAATTAACAATTTAAAGTGATTAATTTAATGAAGGTAGATTTTCGGATTCAAACAAGTGAAGCATGATGTGAGTATTGTGTGTGTTATAACTGGAATAATGACATGAGATTTCAACATCTGTCTTTTCTTCTTCTTCTTGTTATTTCCTTTTTTAAAAAAAAAAATACTTTATCCATAAAAAATGTGAAAAATACTAGTAGTACTGTAGCATTTAAAATTAAAACAGTAAATAGTCAAATTGATAAAAATATATTTTGTTTCGTTATATAAATAAATGCTATTGCAGCGCGAAAGGTTAAACCTTAAACGATTAGTCTATAGGCCACGTGTTCGAATCTAGGTTAGGTCTCTCCAATTTTAGTAATTTTTTTAATTAGACTCTTTTGTTGGTTTGAGGATTTAATAGTTGTAAATTTCTTATGTTTTTGGGTAAAGAAGATTGTAAAAGTTTTTATTTGTATTCTTTTTACAATAATTGATGATTTTTCATTAGTATAAAGTCGAATCATTATGATAAAAATAAAAATAAAGGACATATTATTATATGAGTGATCATCCTTCACAATTACAATTCAATTGAATGTAATGAATATAATCATGATCAAGATATAATTGTGTATATATTTTAATACAATGAGTTATGGTCATGTCAACCTTTGATCAATTTATTTTCACATTTTAGGGGTGATTGACTATATTTATTGATAATATCTCATTTTTAAATTCCCTAGTGATATTTCATTAAAAACTGATAGGAAAACGAATAAATAAATTTGCTTTCATAATTATAACAAATGTTATTGCAGCGCATGATTAAAGCTTAAACGTTTAGTCCACAAGCCACGATTTCGAATCTAGGTTGTTAGTTTTCTAAAAACAACTCTCTTCAAATAAATTTTAAATTTCTTATTTTTTTGGTGAATAAGACTGTAAAAGTTCATATTTGGATTATTTTTTACGTCTTTTTTTTTTAAAAAAATTGACTCTTATTTTACTGAACACCAACAATTTTGTGATCACAAAATTATTGTTTTTTAAACGTCCGGTCTTCATGTTTGATCTTAACAAACAATCCACTACAACACAGAATAATTGAATAAGAAATAATAAGAAAGAAAGTAAAAGTCCAATATAATTAGTTCATAAACAGAAGAAAAAACCTATATACCCAATTACAAAGCTAAATTACAAGCACATAAATTGGTCATAAAAATACTTTAGAAGTAGCAATTTATGCACATAATTTAGCTCCAAACAAAAGTTTCAAAGAAGGAAGCTAAATTACAATCCAAACTTTGGTAAAATATCAAATACATGATCAACCTCAGCATCACAAGCACATCCATAACAATGTTGATCATTCAGTTCATCGTCACTATCAGCAGGCCATCCATTCACCCGAACAGGACTTTCGTCTTCACCGGTGCAACAACGGTCTGATCGTTGCGTCAAAAAAATGGAATGACTAACCCAAACATTATTTATAATATTGATTAGACTCTCCCTCCAATCTTTTATTTCTCTTCTTTGAGGGAGATATTCCTTCATTTGGCCAATGAACTTGACCGCGTCACTTCTATCGCTGCCTCCAGCGAAAATGGAAATAATGGCAAGCACATATGCCGCGCCATTGTGTCCTCTTTTTTTAGCGTCCCAAAGCCTTTGCAATGCAAGCTCCGGGCAATTATTTTTTAAAAAATCCATCTGACAAAAGCAGCACAGACACATTATTGAAACCCTTTTTAAGTTTGTGAGTACAAAATCAAACTGAAAAACTCACTGAAAATAGCAAGCTGAAAAGTATATAAAAATTACCATCCCAACTTTGTACGATGCTTCTTTATTTCCAGCATTCATGCACCTTCTCATAAACAAACTCCTTGTTTCTATTTGTTCTCTTGTCCTCACAGACCAAGAGAATATTGGGAAGTCCTCAAATGACACCTTCTGGTAAACGCTTTCTTCAGTTGCCAATGTGTTGAATAGCGTTGAACTGAAAAAAAAACAACCAATTAGGAAAATATTGATGAAAGCAAAAGTTAAGAAATCTCCCTATATATAATTATTTCTATATACCTCAATCAGAGACTTATGAAGTCTTTGAATGACCTAGAAGCCACCCTTTCAACAATATCTATCAGTATGCCTTTTTCAATCGTTTTTATTGAAGCACAAATCTTCTTTATAATTTTTGATTTAGAAAAATTTTGGGGTTTTCCAGAATAAAGGGTTTCGTGGAGTTTTTTTTAAATAGAATGGGTGTGAGTTGTAATTGTTAGTGTTGTAAAAGATTATTCATGGAAGATTCAAGATTTTGTGACACGTGGTGGGTGAACTGTGTCACACTACTTGTGAAATCCTTTTTATTTTTTTAATGTAAAGATGAAGTTATTAGATTCAAAGAATAAAAACAAGACACCCGTTACTTTATTTTTTATTAATTTAAGAAAAGGTTTGAGGATCTAAATAATTTTTAATTTCTTATGTTTTTTGTAAATAAGATTGTAAAAGTTTATATTTGGATTCTTTTTACAATAATTGATGATTTGTCATAAGTTTAAGTCAAATCTTATGATGAAAATAAACGTAAAGGATATATTATTATATGAGTGATCCTCCTTCACAATTACAAGTCAAGCGAATGTGATGAATATAATCATGATCAAGATATAATTTGGTATTATATCTTAAATCAATGAGTTATAGTAGGTCAACCTTTGATCAATTTATTTTCACATTTTAGGGGTGATCAGACTATATTTATTGATAATATCTCATTTTTAAATTGCCTAGTAATATTCATTAAACAACTGATATGAAAGAGAGTAAATGAATTTCCTTTCGTAATTATGAACGAATGTTATTGCAGCGCGAATGGTTCAAGCTTAAACGATTAGTCTATAAGTCACGAGTTTGAATCTAGGTTAGGTCCTCCTTTTAGTTATTTTTTTTAAAATAATAGACTCTTTGAAGCTTTGAGGATTTAAATAATTTTTAATTTCATATTTTTTTGGTGAATAAGATTGTAAAAGTTTATATTTGGATTGTTTTTACAACAATTGAAGATTTTTCATTATTATAATAAGTAGAATCATTATGATGAAAATAAATGTAAAGGATATATTATTATATGAGTTATACTCCTTCACAAATACAAGTCAATTGAATGTGGTGATATATGCATGATCAAGTTATAATTTGGTATATATCTTAATACAATTAGTTATGGTACATATCAAACTTTGATCAATTTATTTTCACATTTTAGGGGTGATTAGACTATATTTATTGATAATATCTCATTTTTAAGTTGCCTAGTGATATTCATTAAATAATTGATATGAAAACGAATAAATAAATTTCATTTCGTAATTATCAACGAATGCTATTGCAGCGTGAATGGTCTAAGCTTAAACGATTAGTCGGTTAGGTCCCTCATTTTAGTTAATTTTTTAAACGTTTGAGTTAAATGACTTCTCATTCCGTTACCTTGATAGAGTAGTTAATTAGAGCCCATCGTAAAAGATTATTCACTGTATCAATAAACGAAGAGTTCAATTTTTTGAAGAAAACATTTTTGATGGGAAGTAAAAAAATTAATAAGTCTATAAATACCCAATACTATCTCACAATATACCTCAATTTTTGTTCTCATCAAACCAATGACAAACTTCACTCCAGTGACTAATCCTCCCCTAACAAGCTTCAGAATCAGACTAACTAGATCATATTCGACGCAAAATGAAATGGTAAATTATCACATTTCATTGTTTCTCGTTTTGTTTGTTTTAAGCGTATGAATAATGTAATTAATGTCTTGTGTTTTATTGTTTTATGTAGTGGATTCCACAATCAGTAAGTCGATATTATCCCACGAACACAATATATATGTTGTTAACTTTTGTACGTCCTGATAGTGCATGTGGAGATCAATACAATTTAACTGTAGGTGACTGTGGTTTTTCCAACCAGCGGAGGTTTTCAGAGGGTTGACACGATTTTGTTGTTGATGCGGGATTGATTGAGGACGATGTTTTAAAATTTGTTATTTGTCGTAGTGATGAGGCCATATTAGATATCGTTGTTTGTAAACAAATCCATGAGCACATTCTTGTGGATTTCATCAATGATACAACACTGATATTTATTTATCATTAAAATCATATTCTATCCGCAAATCTCCATTTTTATTTTTACATAGAGACCTATAAAGAGATAACAATAAACATGTCATTATGAAGCATATTCAATTAAGAGTCATAATTACCGTCCGATAAAAAGTTGATTGTGAGTTCTCACACACTTCATTAATTGAGTTAGTATGTGGGATTTTTGAATTGCCCACTATCCATAATAATTGATGTTTTTTTTTATTAGAATTATTCTATTGATAATTAACATAGAGTTCCGATTAACATAATGAGTTGTCATGGAATGAACAAGAGTTTTTTCACTTTTATCTAGAATTTTCGAGTCTGAATTTTAAACGTGAAAATAAGTTTTCATGAAGAGAGTTTCTTTTTTGGGCGAGTCTTACCACAAAAATGTAAATCAATAGAACTCCGATACGGATATCAAATATAAAGCATAAAACTAAAAGAAAATTGTTATAGTTAATAGTCTTGAAAATAAATACTTTGACCTAGGAAAACTAATTATTCTTGAAAATACATGCTTAACATTTTCGAAGTAAACATTTGTGGTGGGAAGTAAAATAGTTTTAATTTCTTAAACGTTTGAGTTAATTACTACTCCTTCCGTTATCATAATAGAAGAGTTAATTAGTCTTGAAAATATATTTAAGCCAACCTAGGAAATCTAACAAGTACGTAGTAATTACTCCAAATGCATTTTAATTAAATAAGGGTTTTGTTGGTAAAGTTAATTAATTCCATAGTAAAAGATTATTCACTGTATCAAAAAATAATATATTAAATTTTTCGAAGTAAACATTTTAAATATTAAAGTAATTCTTTTTTTAGTTTTATTAAACGTTATAGTTAATCACTAATGAGTCATAGTATAATTAATATAAATACAAGCATGTCTAAATCTTAATAGTCTTGAAACTAAATATTTTGATCTAGGTAAACTAATTATTCTTGAAAATATATGCTTAACATTTTCGAAGTTAACATTTGTGGTGGGAAGTCAAAAAGTTTTAATTTCTTAAACGTTTGAGTTAATTACTACACTACTAAAAAATTGTCAAAAAACGTCGGTCAAAAGCGACGGACGGCGTCGCTTTTTTAGTCAAAATCGATGGAAACGCGATGCAGTCACTTCTGTCGCTTTTTAGTCCGACGCTTTTTGACTATTTTTTTTTTGAATTTTTTTAATAAAAGCGACGGACTCTGTTGCTTTATTTTAGTTTTCATTTTTTTTATTTCTAAAAGGCGACGCAGTCCGTCGCTTTTCTAGAAATTTTATTTTTGAAAATCCCAGAAAAGCGACGGACAAAACCACGCTGTCCGTCGCTTTTCCTGCAATATTTTTGAAAGCTGAAACTGGCAGTTTCTGCTGTACACCTACAATTGCAATTCAATTCAATTCTATACTATTCCGCCCAATCAAACACACACAATTATAAACAATCTAAACAAAACATAAAACAACAAAGTTTAATCATCCTCATCACTCTTGTCGTTGGTGTCATCGGGAGCCGATGTAGTAGGTCGACGAGCGAGGTTCATCACTTGTTCTTTGATTTGCTGAACAGTCTCACTCATGCTTTCTTGTTCAGCTACTCTTCTCCGCTCCGACTCTGCTAGTGCCGCTGTAAGTTTAGCTATTTGATTCAACATAGCAGCAATTTGAACACCGTCAAGTGCCTCGGCTTGACGTGACGATCCAATACCTTCTAAGCCTGACTGGAGTCGTCTAACATCATTTCGATAGCCTAGACCATAGCATCTACCCTTATATGTCCCCCCTACCACTTTTTCTTTCCAAATCTGGGTGGACAGTTCAGGTGTCAATTGGACCAAACTATCTAGATTCTCAATGACGTACTGATGAAAGTCATTTTGCATATTAAATATAAAAATTGACATTAATATGTATATACATATCATATATTCACTATTAATATATATTATTCATATTAAATAACTTACAAAAGTTCGTTCGGCCCTTTCCTCCACCCACACATCCGGATACGACGCATTTTCTTTCTTCCTGACATGAGTCTTCTTGAAAACCTCTGGTTCAATGGGAGTGCGTCTCAATTCTTTTTCCTATAAATAAAAACTGAAATTTATAACGATATATATGAATCAACTAATTATTTATTTAAAAGTTTGAATAAGAACTTACCATCTCTCGTGCAATTGTTCCAACCGTCTTTGCACCTCCGGTGTGCAACAAGTCACATTTAAGACTGTCTCTAGCATTTTCGGCTTGATCTGATATTGCCTTAAACTTGTCTGTGTTTCAATATTGACCCAATTCGGCAACATCCAACCGGAACGTACACCACTATCCCAAACTTTCTTTAGCCAGCTAGACAATCTGGTGGATGCCTTTCTCTCAAATGTGGTCCCAATGACCAAAAATTACCTCGACTCCCAAGTACACATAGTCTGAAAAAAAATTGAATAACGTTAATTAGATCGATAGTAAAGTATACTAAACTTAACTAAAAACTATATACCTTAAAGTTATTAAACATCGCCTGGCGTATACTGTTTGGAATCTCGCTCCAAGAATGATAAGCCTGTGTATAGAGTCTTCTAACACAGTCTTTTAAAGCTCGGGCAGCATCCTTTACAGGATGCCACCTGTAAAACACATAATAAATATGTTACTTCATGAATAATATATTAAAGTATAAGAAATAAATTAAATAAACTAACAAATAGATAACAAAACAAACTTACTATGATCCATCCGGCTCTACTATGATCCATCCGGCTCAATCATGACTCTACCAAGTCTGTTTTTCTGGCCAGGAGCTAGAGCAAACATCGTATCATGTGGTGTAGCACTAGGTGTAGCTGTACACGAGGGTGATACATCAGGATGCACAAAACGCTGAGTCAATAGAGGCGTACCGGCCATAGCATCTGACTATTCGCTACAAGAATCTCTATGCGTCATGGCAGATAACTGAGGGGATGTACCTGTGGGAGATGGAGTACCCGCCGATAAGAGTCGTGCTCGACGAATAGCCTGTAAATGTAGGTCCTCGTAGCGTCGTGAAGGCAATGCATGTGAAGTAGATGAAGCACCGACTGGTTGACGGTAATTAGGATAATATTGCCGAGGATCCACCGTACCAAACGGAACAACAAATAAATGAGTATCATGGCTGATGCGCTCTGGCGCAGAAGAAATAGATCCTGCAATATCCTCAGGATCTATCGGTCTCCTAGACTTCTTTTTCTTAGCCTGTTTAGTCTGGCTAACTCCAAAATGCTCGCGATGTCTATCACCGTCACCGCCTGATGACATTTGTATGCAAATTGACATGTATAATATATACAAAAATCATAAATTAAATAAAATTAGCAAAATACTAGTTTAGTATTGACTTAATTCCAACAACTTTATAAACTTTAACTAGTTTAGTATTGACTTAATTCCAACAACTAAATTCATCAACTAAATCACATTATTTATTTTAACTTATTTAAACAACATAACAACTTTAACTAGTTTAATTTTGACTTAATACAACAACTAAATCCACCAACTAAACCACATTATTTATTTTAACTTATTTAAACAACTTAACAACTTTTTAACTTGAACTAGTTTAGTTTTGACTTAATTCCAACGACTAAATCCATCAACAAAACTACATTATTTATTTTAACTTATTTAAACAACTTAATAACTTTTAACTTGAACTAGTTTAGTTTTGACTTAATTCCAACGACTAAATCCATCAACAAAACCACATTATTTATTTTAACTTATTTAAACAACTTAATAACTTTTTAACTTGAACTAGTTTAGTTTTGACTTAATTCCAACAACTAAATCCATCAACAAAATCACATTATTTATTTTAACTTATTTAAACAACTTAATAACTTTTTCACTTGAACTAGTTTAGTTTTGACTTAATTCCAACAACTATATCCACCAACTAAATGACATTATTTATTTTAACTTATTTAAACAACTTAACAACTTTTTAACTTAAACTAATTTAGTTTTGACTTAATTCCAATAACTAAATTCATCAACAAAATCACATTATTTATTTTAACTTATTTAAACAACTTAACAACTTTTTAACTTGAACTAGTTTAGTGTTGGTACTTATGTTTAACAAACACATTATTCCTAAATTAAAGCTTAATATCAACACTAGATGGACACAAATCGATCTTGCAAGAAAATCAATTTTGTCATCAATAGGATCAACTAGTGTTGGTACTTACACAAATCGATCTTGCAAGAAAATCAATTTTGTCATCAATAGGATCAACTAGTGTTGGTACTTATGCTTAACAAACACATTATTCCTAAATTAAATCTTAATATCAAGACTAGATGGACACAAATTGTTCTTGCAAGAAAATCAATTTTGTCATCAATAGGATCAACTAGTGTTGGTATTTATGCGTAACAAATATATTATTCCTAAAATTAAAGCTAAGTATTAATACTAGATGGACACAAACACATTATTGAAAACAATTGTACTTGAACTTAAGAAATTTAGAAGCACCAACCTTCTCTCCAACTTTGATGAAAGAAGCAATATAGTCTTGTATCAACTTTTTTAGATGTTGAGCTTCTTCAGTTGCCTAGCACGAAAAGTTCTTAAATTAGTTAAATATAAACTTCAAATCCAAGAATATTAGTTATATATATATATATATATATTCAAGTTTTAATAAGTTCAAGTTTCAATTCAAGTTCATATATAATGTCTAAACTTAATTAGTTATATATTCAAGCTAATTAGTTCCAAGTTCAAGTTCTAATTTCAAGCTCATATTCCTAATTAAGTTCAATTTATAGTAAATTCAAGTTATAATTAATTATAAGTTCTAATTAAGTTGTAATTCAAATCCCTGAAATTCCAAATTCAAACTAGCTAGCTAGTGTCCCAAATTCAAACTATTAATTAGCCTAAAATATCAAATGTAATTCAAACTATTAGTCCTAAATTTCAAATTCAAACTGGTCTTAAAATCACAAATTGGAAGTACTCCTGGAATTCAAAAACCAAACTATAGCGCTAAAATCCCAAATTCAAACTATTAGTAGTCCTAAAATCTCAATAATAATTCAACTAGTCCTAAATTAAAAATTCAAACTAGTCTTAAAATCACAAATTCAAACTAGTCCTAAAATCCCAAAATCTAACTAGTGCTAAAATCCTAAATTCAAACTAGCTAGCTATTCCTAATCCCAAATTCAAACTATTAGTCCTAAAATCTCAATAATAATTCAAACTAACTCAAATAATACCCAAATTCAAACAACTCCTTAAATACCCTAATTCAATCTAATCTTACAATTCCAAAATCAAACTAATTAACTCAAGAAATACCAAATTTCAAACAAATCCTAAGATACCCTAATTCAAACTAACCCTAACATTAAAATTTTCAATTCACAATCAACAAACACAAACTAACAATCAAATAATCCCTAATTCAAACTAACAATCAAAAACCCTAAATCATTCACTTACTAATTAACTAACAATCAATAAAAAAACTAATTCAATACACTAATTAACAAATTCAACACTCAAATTGAAAGAAATTAAAAATAATATTATGAAACCCTAACCTTGAATTAAAGGAGAAGGGCAGTGGGTCGGGATGGAGGCAACGTGACCTCCTGCTGCTGGTGCGAGCTGCCTCTGCTGCTGCGCGTGACCTACCGCTGCTGCTGAGATGGTGGCATGGCGCCGATTGGGGATGCTGGCGTGGCACCGGTCGGGGATGGGTGGGGATCGGGGCGCCGATGACCTAGGGTTTTAATTTAATAAATTTAATTTGTTGAGGTTGATATAATTAATTAAAATTACATATATATATATATATATATATATATATATATGTATACATATACACACACATATATATATAATTTAATTACACATCAACAGAAGTTTAATTTAAAAATTCTAATTTATCGAGGTTGATTTTATTAATTGAAATTACATATATATATATATATATATATAAGAATACTGTCTCGCATTTCATACTCGAATGGATTATATGTTAGCTCTTCACCTCTACATCATGAGAAGAGATATTAAGTTAATGATTAGACGACGGACTGTTAAAATTTATACATTACTCTAGAAATATAAGTATCTATAATTTTCTCCTAATTCATATCAACGTAGTTTCATACTCTAAATATGGATTATGGATATTTTTTTATTTATTCCACGAATTCTAACTTTTTGTTTATAAAAGTATACAAAATTGTTACACTTTTTGAACAATTAATTGTAGGTGTAAATGAAATTTTAGGTTTATGCACAATAACAAAATTATGATTAATAGGAATATTTTAAACAAACCGACCTACGGATGTCGCTTTTATTAAAAGTAATTAGATTTAATAAAAAATACCGACCTCATGAGGTCGGTATCACATTAAATTTTAAGATAAATAAAAAGCAATCATGTTAATTAAATTTGACAAGATATTTTGACCAAGAAGCGACGGACATAAAGATGTTGTCCGTCGCTAATTTAAAAAATAATTAAACAATTAAAATTAATAAAAAGTGACAGACGGCGTGACTTTTTTAAAATTAATAAATAATTATTTTTAATAAAAAGCGACGGACTGCGTCGCTATCGATATAAAATAATTAATTATTCATTATATATATTTTTGGCGCAAAATTCCGCGAAAAAAATTGACGGACTAGGCGATGCCGTCGGTCGCTTTTAAAAAAAAAAATTATGGCACGACGCCGTAGTGCTACTCCTTCCGTTACCTTGCTAGAGTAGTTAATTAAATTCACTGTATCAAAAAATAATAAATTAAATTTTTCAAAGTAAACATTTGTGGTGGGAAGTCAAAAATTTTAACCACTATATAAATACCCAATACTATCTTACGATTTACACCAATCTCTATTCTCAATAGACCAATGCCAGACTTTACTCCAGTGTATGATCCTCCCTTACCAATCCTCAAAATTAGACTAACTACATCATATGTCACGTTAAATGGAATGGTAAATTATCGTATTTCATTGTTTGTCATTTTATTTGTTTATTTGTTTGTCTTATTAAAATTATAATGAATTAATGTCTTGTGATTTTTTGTTTTATGTAGTGGCTTCCACAATCAGTAAGTTACTTTTGTACTTGTAGTACACGTGGTTAATTAATTTAACCAATGAACATGAATCATTTACTTGATTTTGCTTAAGTTGGTCAAGTGTATATTTTCAAGGCTAATAACTCTCAAGGGTAAAAAAGGGACAATATGTTAATTTATGCATTGATTTTATTAAATGACAAATATTATGAACCGTAATACTTTTCATTTCATACAATCAATGCATAAACTATCATATTATTCCTACATGATAATTGTAGAAGGCGATTTCACACGATTTGAGAGATTGAACTTCTAAAGGACGAAGTGCAGGACCTCAATCGTGCAATGGAAGCACTTAAGCGTGAAGTGAAGACCTTATCTCGTTCTTTTCTTAACTTTTCTACTCAGGTTAATAATGCATTGAAACATAATAACCATGGTGGTGTAGATAATATTGAGGGGGGTTGTGCTTGTAATGTTTAGCGGTCGTCTCGTTTTGATGTAATGATATTAATGTCTTTAGTAATGTTTATGTTTTTATTTCGTTTTCATTTTTATTGTGGTTTATTTTTTATTTCTATCGAAATTACTCTATATTTTAGTAAAATTTATAATTCATTACACCTAAAAAGGTTAACAAACGACTCCATCTTATTATTTGAAACGTTTGGGGATACTGAACAGACGACTCTTGAACTAAACAAAGCAATTGTTGGCTTAACCAATGTAATTGTGGGTTATTATAAATTATCAGTCATTCGTCTACCCTTAATACATAAATATCCTGTACAATAATATAATTTAATCCCTAACATATCTTCCTCAGAGAACATAAACGGGGATCGTAATATTATAGGATCGGGAGATATCGCCTGGGATATTGCATTCCTTAGTGACAAAGTGAGTCGCCTCGTAGATGAAATTTCATATCTTAAGAATCAAATTTGGAGGTTGTCAGGTCGGATTCATGTTTTAGCTACTAAAATTAATGAAGAAGATGCTACTAGTGGTGCATATATTGATGAAGCTGTTGGGGAATAATAATTAGTAAAGTTTGTCTACTTTATGTTATTTAGCTTTATCTTCACACCCTAGTTTACTCTTATATTTTATGTTGACGTAGCTTGAGTTTTTGAACGGAATATATGATAATGTTATTTAGTTTTTTTTTTCTTTATGTTTTATAATACATATCTTAAAAAATACTGAAGATTTAATGAGTGGAATTTTATTTTATTTTATATTATATACAAATGCAGCTCTTGGTCTAACCAAGGAAATCCTTGGAATAACTAATGCAGCTCTTAGACTAACCAGTGTTACTATAAAAAGCAGTCATCTTCTACCCACAATCCAGAATAATTCTATCCTATAACATACTATAATCTCTAATACGTCTACCAGAGAAAGAAAAGGACAATCCTAGAACATTGAATAGCCGCCTTGAAGCTTTGGTTCATCGTGCTGAGGCCTTGGATACTGCCGCTGCAGGTGGTGGTGCCGATACTGTTGATGACAGTGTTTGTCCCAGTAGTATTATGTAGACTTTATTAAGCTTTAATTTCCGTTTAGGCTTATTTATTTTAAGTTTTTATGTACCGTCTTGTTTTTAAATTAATTTCAATCTACTCTTGTCTTTATATTTACATTTATATTATGTTTCCTTATGAAGTTTTATAATACATGTCAAAAAAATAAGAAAAATCATACAAAAATTAAATAAATCAATATACTTAAAAAGATATACATATTGACTCTTACCATACACAAATACGTAACAATATATTTACGATTAGTTAGTAATTTAATTTCTAAAAAATATATTTAAATTACATATTCTAGTCTTATCAAAGTGTTAGGTATACTCACGTACTTTTAATTAGATGAACAGCTAAAATAATCCCATTGAGTTATTTTGGTTCCTTCTCTTTTATCCAATAGAATAAATCAATGAGTTTCATAATAATGAACGAATGTTGTTGCAACGCGAATGGTTAAAGCTTAACGTTTAGTCCATAGGTCACGATTTCGAGTCTAGGTTAGGCCCCCTATTTTAGTTCTTATTTTGCTGAACTTCTTATTCATTAAATAACTGACATGAAAGAATAGATAAATTTCATTTCGCTATTATTAACGAATTCTATTGCAGCGCGAACGGTTAAAGCTTATACGTTTAGTCCATAGGTCACGATTTCGAGTCTAGGTTAAGTCCCCAAATTTTATTTTATTTTATTTTATTTTATAAACATAAAATTGTCATTTCTATTATGAGAAACTAATTTTTAACAACGGCCTTTTAACAAACGTAACACTTTATTTTCTGGACTTCTACTAATAAAATTGATTAATATATTGATTTATCTTAAAAAAGAAGAGTGAAAGAAAATTGAACTCATCAAATCAAATCTTTTCAAAATGCTAGGTGTACTTAAGTAGTTCTCTTAGACTTGAACAACTAAGAATATCATTCCATCGGTTCCCGGTTGTTATATATTATTGTTCGACTAAAAACTTTTGATATACGAATAAATTTTTTTTCCATGAATTTAATAATTAAAGGTCTGAAATAATTGATGAGGAAAAATGATTAATGATTAAATTAATTAATTAAATATTATTTTTTGACCTTCTAATAAAATTGATTAATTAATGGATTTGGCTTAAACAATAAGAGTGAAAGAAAATTCAACTTATCAAATCAAATCTTTTGAAAATGCTAGGTGTACTCAAGTAGTTCTCTTAGACTTGAACAACTAATAATATCAGTCCGTTGATTTCCGTTCGTTATATTTTTTTTCGACTAAAAATTTTTGATATACGAAAAAATTTATTTTCCATGAAATTAGTAATTAAAGGTCAAGAAATAATTAATAACAAAAAAATATTTATGATTAAATTAATTAATTAAATTTTATTTTCTTACCTTCTAATAAAATTGATTAATTAATGAAATTTGGCTTAAAAAAGAAGAGTGAAAGAAAATTCAACTCATCAAATCAAATCTTTTCAAGAAATGGTAGGTCTATTCAAGTAGTTCTAATTAGATGAACAACTACAATAATCTCATTCACTCATTTTGTTTCTTTCTCTTTTATTTTTTGAGTAACAATTTTTGGAGACCAATTATATAGTGCAAAATTTAAAAGTAATATTAAATTTTTTAATTTTTTTCTGGTAAAAAAGGGATGAAAAGAATAAATGAGTTTCGTTTCGTGTTTATGAACGAATATTGTTGCAGCTCGAATGGTTAAAGCTTAAACAATTAGTCGATAGGTCACGAGTTCGAGTCTAGGTTAAGTTTCCCATTTTAATTTTTTTTAATTATAAACATAAAATTGTCATTTCTATTATGACAAACTATTTTGAACACACACAACATTTTATTTTCTTACCTTCTATTAAAATTGATTAACAAATTGATTTATCTTAAAAAATAGGAGTGAAAGAAAATTCAACTCATCAAATGAAATCTTTTCAAAATGCTAGGTGTACTCAAGTAGTTCTTTTAGACTTGAACAACTAATAATACCATTACGTCGGTTTCCATTCGTTATACTCTTTTATTTTTCAACTAAATTTTTTTGATATACGAATAGATTTATTTTCCATGAAATTAGTAATTAAAGGTCAAGAGATAATTAATAACAAAAAAATATTAATGATTAAATTAATTAATTATATATTATTTTCTTACCTTCTAATAAAATTGATTAATTAATGGATTTGGCTTAAAAAAGAAGAGTGAAAGAAAATTAACTCGTGAAATCAAGTCTTTTCAACAAGTGGTTGGTATACTCAAGTAGTTTTAATTAGATGAACAGCTACAATAATCTCATTCACTCATCTAGTGATATTAAATTAAATTTTATTTTCTTACTATACTAATTTACAATTTGCTCCCAAGTTTCTTTTGGAGCCAAACTGATCACATTTGGCTCCAATATTTTGACTATAAATAAAGACTCCCGCTAAATGTATTCCTCACACTAAAAACATTTCAAAGAATCATTTTACACGAACTGTGATAAAATATAGAAAACTATCAAAATCCTGATAACAAACGAAGAGCAATTTCATTCCCAACCTCTTCGGAGGTTGTGGAAAAATTATATTACCTTAAACGCGACTCGTATGAGAAGATGAAGGATGAAGTGGCGTAACTGATGAAGCGGCTAATAGGATGAAAAGGAAATAGATGGGTAAAAATGATGTTATTAATGGATAGTCCACCCCTCACCAAAACCTTCGAGATATACTAGAAGGTGGTGTCCAAATCACCAAACGGTTTCGCTGTCAGCATCGATGGAGTTCGTGAAATAACTCCCGAAGTTGTAGATGGAACTTCATTTGATGGTTGGTCCCAGGAGAAAAGGGGCTGCCATAGGAACCTAGAGCTGTAGGTTATTTGGTAGAACATAAGGACGCTGGATAAGGTCCTTTTTTCAGTTGTTGTTTAATTTCGCATTTTTTGTTTTGTCGTTATTTTCTTTACACCCATTGCCTAATGCATGATGAATGGGTGGAGTATGTAAATATTTTTTTTGTTTTGTTTTAATGAAAAAAACCATTTTCACCTTCTAGGCTAGGGTATTATTACATTTACTAATAAAATTGAACATAGATTCATATTAAAGTAAACAATGACGAACCTAAATACCATTAAAAAACTTAGCCACAAAACACAGAAGTAAAGACATATAAAAATTCCTAAGCAATGTTAGCCACCATAAAACCATGTAATTTCTTAATCAGTACTACAACCGTAACAAGGTGACCTACCTCACCTTGATCACTATCCAAGACCATTTTGTGATAAGTAAATGGATGCTTAATTGTGCAACAAGGACTGGGTTTTTCAATAAATAAATGATTCAAAACCCACGTTACGCTTAATTGTCGAAGATGATTTTGACAATGCATTGTCAGTCTTCTTTGTTGTTGTGTTAGTTTCATGTTCCCAATAGTGTTTATCCCATCTCGCCGATATTCACCACCTAAGAATATTGAGAATATGGCAAAAGCGTATGATGTTGCGGTGTGACTTGCTTTTGATGCTTTCTCCAGTAATGGTATTGCAACATCTGAATCTTCATAGCTGAAAAACAACTTCTAAAATACAAACACATATCCGTTAGTTTGGAACGAATTTAAGGAAGCGAATACATTCAAAAGTAATTTAATTAATGTTATTACCACGCCTTTTCTATACATGGCTTTTGTATTTCCACAATCGATGCACACGTGCATGAAAGAATCGTATGTTTTGAACGTTTTTGATGTTCGGTGCATCAATATCTTAAATGAAACATCGTCCAACGAGAGTTTCTTGTAAACCCACCATTCACATACTATTTCATTTAAAAACTTGCAACTGAAAAATCTAGAGGTTATTAAACATGAATGTAAACAATTGATTTAAATTATAAATTTACATACCTCAGTCTTAGATTTATTAAATCTTTGCATGAGGCTGAAGCCAACACTTTCAACAATTTCATCAAGCAGCCCCTTATCAAAGGATTTAAAAGAAGAACGTATCCTCTTCATTTCATTAATTGAATGATGATTTTGTTATTCTAAGATGTTACAATGCAAAGTGGTGATGTTTGCCAAATTACATTTATAAAGGCGACAGAAATTAGACAGCCCAATAGCACAGAGGCTGGCCAAGCTGTTGGGATTGGGAATAAACCACAAAGATGCCCAAGAATTAGACAACCCAATGATAGATTTGCTTGGGATCCAGGTTGAGTAGAGATTAAATGGTTTTCAACTGCAGTTAGGGAGGATTATGCATATTACTTTGTCACTTTGATCTTAAGAATATAAATTTCAAATATTCTTATCCTTATATAATTAACCATTAATGATGAAAATCCACTTAAAAAAAATCTATATATAAGATGTACAATTACAAATTACATGAATATTCTAATTAATTCTACCACCACCTCGACCACCTCTACCAGCCCTTCTACCTCCACCTCGTCTCCCGCCACCCCTTCGACCTTGACTAGTCTCACCCTCTTGAGATGCATTATAATATGTTCTAGTCCACCTTCCACCACCTCTCCTACATCTATTAATCGGAGGTCTTCCACGTGTTCGGACTTTCCTCGAATGCCTAATGAATGTTACATCATTGTTCGAGTCTGGATTGCCAATGCTAGGGACTGCCATTTCATCATTCCAGTCAGAATATGCATTGAAACGATCTTTCAAAACATTTTTGAAATCCAGATATTTGGCGTTGTTGTCCAACACAACATCACAATTCCTATCAAACCATTTCTTCAAGGAATTGTACTTCTTGTACCCCTCCGTCATTGATGGATAACCTCCTTAAAAGAATTTGCCTATGTGTGGACGAATTACATCTCTTCTCCACTGGTGTAGAATATATCTGTCGTGAAGAATTTTGAATTCTACAATGAGACATAGTCTTTAAAATGTGGCAGCAGACAACACCTTCACTTTGGAAGTTCTTGCAATTGCAATCCAGATATTGGTTGTCTGGGCGATATTCGACAGTGTAAGCAAATTGATTTCCATGAAAATCACTAAATATGGAATAATCTATTACCCTGTACATCTCAACTCCCTCACGGCAATGAAGTCAGGGTGTTTTCCAATTTCACAGTGGTACAACCACTTCATATGCTCTGCTGCAAAGGCATCGTAAATAGATCGAGTATAATGGGTTTGAAGCTACATATCCCAATCAAAACCACTAGCAGGCGCTGTATGCTTTTTTCGTGAGTCAGCTTCTGCTTGAAGTTCCTTCTCATATTTAAATCACATGGCTAACTCACATTGCTTGACGAATTGCTTTAGAGAGCTTCGTTTGGATATATAGCCATAAAAAAATACATGCATTGACTCACTTCTTTGGGTGGACATCATGCCAGCCCAAAAATCGTGCTTCAAGAAGACGGGGACCCATTTTTCCTTTTCCGAGTATAGATTATGAAACCATAGTCTATCCTGAAACTCGTATTTTTGAATGAATGCAGTCCATTTTCCCTCTAATTCGTGGATAGTGATGCTGTTATAAATTATTCATTTAAATTCGGCCTTGGCAATCTTAAAGTCCAACACCCCCTTAAGCTTTGCAGGCAGCTTTGTCATGATGTGCCAAATACAATACCTATGGATTGTGTATGGAAGTACCTCTGCAATTGCTGCCTTGATACTTTCACATTGATCAGTGAGGATAGCCGTTGGAGGTACATTGCCCATTGCTGCCAGCCAAGTCGAGAAAACAAATTTGTATGAATATCCTCACTTGTGAGCAAAGCGCAACCCAAAAGAATAAATTGTTTGTGTTGATTCACACCAACAAACGATGCAAAGGGCATGCGCCATTGATTCACCAAGTAGGTTGTATCGAAACAAACAACATCACTAAACTCCCGATACGCATACTTGCAATGTGTGTGAACCCACACTACGTTGCGAAGTCTAGCAGTATCATCCGTGTCAATTACATAAAAAAATTCATCGTCCTTCATCTGCATTGAAGCAAAAAAAAATTTTAATCGCTGCAGCATCGCAAGCCAATGTCCTCATCCTCCGTTGTTGAAGAATGTAGTTTCGACAATCTTTCGAGGTGCATCCCATTCTATCAGGACCACCTGCTTGTACTTCCAAAAGTCTAATGCTTTTGGCAGGTCTAATTCTTGCGATGTCATGGACTTCAAGGCTTCTCTTTAATGCCTTACTTATCTTCCTGTGGCAACTAAAAAAACGTGACAAAGATGGTTGCAAATCATGGTTGTGGTCAGACGTAACTGTTGTAACCCGACATGAACCATCAGCCAGCACAACACAATTAAGTCTACATTTGCAATCAACCCTTTTACTTGAATTCTTAGCGGTTGATTTTCTGCTCTTATCACAAGCAAATGAGACATACCTAGCGTATTCACAACCTCTCCTTTTTGAACATTTTTTAACAACTCCAAAACCTTTTAAACGACTATGTTCTTTATAAAATGCCAAAAGATATTCAACACTACCAAAGACCATACCTACAACAGAGCCTTCTATTTATTGTTAGTCTGATAAATTGTCATCATTGATTGTATCTTCGTGTTCATCACATTCTTCGTCAGCTTCATATTCCTCTCCATCACTAAAATTTATTGATTCCTCTTGCTCCGGTTGATTCATTTCTTCAAAAAGCATGTTAAGAAGACCTTCATCATCACTGTGCAAATATGATTCAGGCCCATCGTATGCACTATCGGAATCTTCATTATGTTCATCATTTTGGGAAAACAAACTATCATCCTCAACTAACCCCAAAACATTATTCAATACTTGGGTTAATTGGCTATTCTGACTATTCGGATCCATTTTGTTAAAATTATATAAATCCAACAACAAAATAAAATCTTGAACAAAAAATGAATCAACAAAATAAAATCAGAACTGATGAGTTAAGTGAAGGAAATAAAATGAGTAAAGTAAGAGAGAAAGTAAATAAGAAACAAAAGTCAAAGGTGATTTTTTTTTTGGAGGAAAATTTAGGCGGTTTTGGAGCCGGAGGGATTTTTGGTCATTTAAACCTGTCATGCTAATTCCTGCCAAAAAAGTGTCTAGCCATTTAGCAATACTCAAGACTCAAAATTCAATGACTTACTTCGTAGAGTTGTTGAAATAGTAATCTCTTATTCCATGTTTGCTTTTATTTTATGGTTTTATGTTATATTTTGTTCTTACTATTATTAGGTTTTTAGTTAGACTTGATAGATTATTTTTTTATTAAATATTTTAATAATTTTATGACATCTTATTTATAATATTAGCATTTTTGTCAAATATACATTTCAGAAATGTTTATACAAATCTTCTACTTTTAATTTTTATCATTGATTTAATTAAAATATATTTATTTAGAAAATATATCAATTATTTTTTATAATATTAATTAAGAACTATTAATTACGTTATGACTAACAAATAAATCAATAAAAGAGACCCTTAATGAGAAACGAGCTAGTGTAGAGGTAATTCCTAGTTACGGACATTGACAGTTGGTGTCTATCAAATCTTTTCAATAATTATAAAGGGAAAAATATTATGATATATCTTTTAATTTTGTCATTTATTGTTGATATATCACTCATTATGAAAGTGATTCATATATATCTTCACTCTTTTATAAATGACTCACATATACACTTTTTTTCGAATGGAAGTGAAAAAATTAATTTTAATTATTTTTTGAAAACAACATAATTCATATGGGGTATATTAGATCCTCCTCACACATATTTTTTTTTTTTTTGACTTTTTTGTTTCAAATACTAATTTAAATTTATTATTTTGATGTTCAAATTTATTTATGTTTCACTAATTTTCTTGTAAACTTTATTATAAATGCTCAATTTTTTTATTTTTTTTTACAAATATAAAAACTAAATTATAATATAGCCGCATAAAATTTAATTTAAATTTTTTTTCTTCACACTAAAGAATGAAAAAATAATAATAAGAAACTAGAATAATGATAATTAAAGAAGTCAAAAAATATTTTGTAAAAGATTAAAATATACCTTGAACTTTGTTAGAAAGATCATATATATACCCCTACATGATTTTTTTCTAAAATTTAATGTTAAAAAGATAAATTGAAAACTAATTTTTTTTACTTCTGTTAGATGAAGGGTATATGTGAGATATTTGTGTAACTGTAAAAATATCTATGAGTCATTTTAATAAAGATGAATTTATCAGCTCTGAATGACAATGGTGTGAAATATATCTGACATTTTTCTCATAATTAAATAGCTCTTGGGAAGCTTAATCGAATTGTGTGTGTGTCAGTGTGAAATTAATTTTTTTTAAATAGATATTTATATAATTAGTTTGGTGTGGTTTTTCAAATTATTTTTACTTGAAAACCAAAACAAATTATGTCAATATTTAAAATTAAAAAAATAAAATAAAATCAAGTAAAAGAATATTTAGTTTGATAGATTTTTATTTAATTTGATTTTTTATATTCAATAAACATCTCTTACTACAAATATAATTTTTTGTGAATTTTTCATTAAAAAATTGTCTTTTTGAGGTACCTAAGAGTTTGATTAAATTTTTTGAGATATAAAAATATATTTTTCAGGGCTACAAAGGAATAATTATGTTTTAATTGATTTAATTAAGAGGTAGATGGGCAATCTTTTTAATTGATTTAGTTGAGGGAGAAATGATTAATTGGAAGGGAAGAGATATTGGTTGAGAAACGAGCCGTACTATATACTAATGAGTCTAGCTAGTTATTGACATTACTGATATGATAGTTGATATGATAGTTGGTGTCTATCAAATCTTTTCAATAATTAAATAGCCTTTGGGAAGCTCAAGTATTTAATTGAAGATGTTGCAATTCACAAATCAAAAGTATTTGAAATATGTTGTTAAAGATAGAGGATTCTGATAATGAAGAATGGATACCTTCAAGTGAGAATGATGATTGCGAAAGCAACTTAATAAAAAAGATAAAAATAGAAAAAAATTTAGAAGTAGCTGGGTTTCATAGAATATGGAGCGAAGAGGAAGAGATAAGTATTCTGGAAGTCTATCTCAATTATTCATCAGATTATGATGTATTTCTTAGTTTTGTGAAGGATACATTGGAAGTAGAAACGACCAAAACTCAATTACAAGCTAAATTGACAAGGTTGAAAAAGAAATATAAAAAAAACGTTGACATAGAGTTTCCCTAAACCACATGAGGAGAAATTATTTAAATTATCAAAGAAAATTTGGGGATTACAAGGATTGGCAGAGGTAGAAATTTTATCAAGTGGGTTCAAAAAAAATTAAACACATTAATATTATCCATAAATAAATGGGTCGGGTCATATATAAACGGATTGATTAACAAACGGATTGAAAAAAAAAAATTCAAAAAGAAAACTTACAGAGGTTGCCATCACAAATGGAGCCTGAAGGAGAGACTGAAATTAATCCACCACCACTCCTCCACCAGCGGTAGCAAGCAGCAGCAACAAGCGGTAACAAGTAGCAGCAGCAAGCCAGCAGTGTGAAGTTGAACGAGAAAGAAATCAAGAATAGGAAAAATATAATATTGCAATCCCTAGAAAAGAGGGATATTTTTATTTGTTGACTTTTCCACTAGGATTTAAAATATAATTTTTAAAATTAGTTATGACTTTAAAAACGGGGTCGTTTGGTCTATTTAAAGCCTGCAAAATAGATAAAAATTACAACAAAAAAATATGTTGTTGCCTGAAATCGATCCCACGACCCAAAGCTCACTTAAGCGAAATCTTGAACCCCTTCAACTATTGGGCTACTTCTTTGATATATATTTAGGTGATTCAATTTTAAATATATACATGTACAGAAAAAAATTGATCTTATATATATAGTGTAATTTTTTTACCGAGGGGGTCGGATAGGAACTGTACATCCGCCCCTGATTACAAGTGAATAGTACTAACAGTATTGATGATCATTTGGTTTTAGGTGGAGGTAGTGCTGCTGATTTGGAGGATTGATTTAGAAGAAATCAAGGTCAGTTAATTAAGGAAAAAGATAAAAAAGAAATGTTGGAGATATCAAAATATGTGAAGATTAGTAAGGTACGACAGTATTTGTCGGAAATACAAGTGATGGAGGAATAGGCTAACTTCGCTACGTTGGTCTCGAATCCATTCTCACATGAGACAATTAGTATGGTGCTCATATCTTGTCCTTTTTTTTAATATCATCAGTTTTTGGTCTGACCTAGTTACGTAAGTAGCGTATTTGTTTGTTGTTTCTTTTGTTCATCGAATAATATTTATATAATAATCCTAATTAATGACAGGATAGTGTACATCTGCTTCTCCTTAATGGAAAATGTATAAATTTTTTTTATCCAACTTGTCCTTAATGTAAATTGTTTAATGATTTGCCAAATTATTATGTAATAGTATTTCTTCATCAATCTAATGCTCACAATTTGATTAACTTGCTTTTCCGAAGTCATGTTTGGAATTGCTGATACCTTTGGAGTGTTTGGAGTGTTACCATTTGTACATTCTCCATCTCTTCATGTTGTATGCTCCATCAGCAATGCCTTTTGTTAAATATCCACTCCTTAGTGGAATACTAAGTATGCACCATGCTTTACATCCTTTTTTTTTTTTTTTTTTTGCCTTACATCTAGTGTTGTAATATTATTATTATTATTATCAATCATCAAACTTACATCATCATGTTTTTTTCTTCGTTATTTTGATTTTGATTTTCGTATTATGGATCTTGAATTGTGCTTTATAAAATTTCCACTATAAAAAATATTCAATCTCGCAAAGAATTCTAAGGCATCACCAATTGTGCCGATCACCTTTTTAACATTGCATTGTTTTGTTTTGGAGAGTGTATTAGTATCTACTTCTGCCCAAAGTCCCCGCACACACACACACACACACACACATATATATATATATTCACTATACCGAAAATAATTTTTAATGATAATTAATTAACGGCAATAGTTTAATTGACACTAAATATATGTTTTTTAGCGGCAATTAACACTCTTTGTATATGTCTCTAAAATCTTTAACGATATAAGATCTAATGACACTTAACTAATATTGGTAAAAACTTATTAATGTGTCTATTTGTTAACCTCTTGTTATTCCATTACAGAGCAATGACAAGGAAACAATATATAGGGTTTTCAGATGAGGAATATCATTAAAAAGTAATCATACGGAAGTAGTTTTATTCTACATTTAATTAATTTAAACATAATACAATCTTGAAAGGAATATGAAAGAAACACTTACCTTGACTTTACTCAACTTATGAATAACTCAACTCAATATAAAGCAAGAAAACACATGCAATATACAGAAAGCTTTTAAAACAGTAGACACAGCTTAGTTCGTTAAAGAAAATGCAATAACAAATTCAACTTTACTCATATAATAAAGTAATATAGTTTCTGTGGGAGTTTCGCTGACCGACAACCACCATTATGAGCCTAAGAGATGATACAACGTCTTACCTATGCTGCCAGAACTGTCATATACTTTGCCGTCTTATAGAACGCCTTAGCTAAGTGGATGCACTAGTCTATGCTAAAAAGCACTTAGGTGTCATCTAAAAAGTATGACTCTTACTACCCATGATGACTACATGGTTTATGGAGACTTGAGTTATTATGAACTCGCGTCCACATATCGGTGCTCAATACTAGTCCCAAAATATACTTAGCTTATGTGTTTGTAAAAGCAAAACTCTTTCTTTGATTTGAGATAATTACTCAAAACTTAGCTTAAAAGGTCTTTTGAAAATCGGAGTTTCCCTTTCTTATTCAAATGTGAAAACATTTTAAACTTTTGAGAATACTTAGTTCCCTTATAACTTTTGGAGAAATGAAATCAACTCTTTACTCTTTGCTTAAATCAAATCTTAAGTCTTAAAACAAAGTTAAAAAGCTTGAATCATGAGTGACGCATGGGTGAACTAACCCAACGTTATGTGATCTCTTTTCTCCAAGCCTTAGCGTGAATTTCTAATTGACTAAACTGATCTAATTCTAATTATACCCTAAATAAACTCCTAAAAATGAATTAAAATAATAGGGTAAGGAAAGGACTAAAATACCCTTCCAAAATTCGGAGTGGAATTTCCTTATTTGAACAACCCCAACTTCCAATGGGCATAACTCACTCATACGAACTCAGAATCGCGCAAACTTGGCGGCGTTGAAAATATTATTCTAACATATTTCCTACAATATCTAGAACCACACCTAACTCATCCTGAGCTAGGAGTTATGGTCGTTTGAAGTTGACCAAAAACTCAACTTAACATACTTGACAAATTTTCCAGATTTCTTTTTTTTATACCCTCCGTAGGAGCTTCCACCCCTTTTTCTCCTTTGGTGACTCGAACTCGCAACCTTCGGGTTGGAAGTAAGGGGTGCTTACCATCCTAGCAACTCCCTCTCGTTAATTTTCCATATTTCAATTCTTTCCAAAAATGACTATTTCCAAATTCTTAACTTTTCCTAGTTATTTCAATTTGCGAGATGTTATAATATCTCCCCATTGGGAACATTTGTCCTCGAATGAGATTACTCTTAGTAGGCTAAAGGTGTAACATTTAAAATTCAGCTCAAACACCAAACAAGCAATGCAAATACAACATGCCAACTCATAAATTAAAGAGTACTATGAAGAGAATTAGTACCTTGGTCTGGAACTTCTTCGGTTTCTAAGAAATGTGGATATCTCTTCTTCATATCTTCCTCAGCTTCCCAAGTGGCTTCCTTCAAAGAACTTTGATTGATGATACCTCTTTTATCCTTAACTTGCGAACTTGACGATCTAAAATCTAAATCGGAATCTCTTCATAAGATAAGCTATCCTTGATCTCAGTATCTTCAGTTGGTATGATCAATGAAGGATCGCCCATGCACTTCTTCAACATGGAGATGTGAAATACCGGATGAACCGCTGCTAACTCTTGAGGTAGCTCCAACTAATAAGCTACATTACCAACCCTTTTGATATTCTGTAAGGGTCAATATACCGGGGACTAAGTTTCCCCTCCTCACCAAATCTCATACTCCATCTGTTTTACAAAGAATGACGTCATTTCCTTTTTAGTCAGTTTCCAAGAGAATGACCTCTTTCTTTTTGTGATAACATTTTAATTTTAGCTTTCCACGTGATATGTTTAAGGCCACAAGATTAAAGGGCAATTTTGTACATTTGACATAACTTTAATTTAGGACCACAGATTCGAAAGTCTTCTTTATTTTCTTAAACTTCATGCCAAGTCAAACTAGACCATTTTTTGTGAAACAGAGGGAGTAACACCCTTCATGGGTGAAACTTTTAGATATACCCAATCATCTACTTCAAACTCTAAATCCCTTCTCCTAACATCAGTGTAGGATTTCTGACTACTCTGTGCCATTTTCAACCTCTCTTGAATCACTTTCACCTTCTCCATAGCTTGATGAACTAAATATGGTCGTATCAACCCTGCTTCACCAACTACAAACTATCCAATAGGAGATCTTCATCTTCTCCCATAAAGAGCTTCATAAGGAGTTATTTGGATGCTAGAGTGGTAATTATTGTTGTAAGCAAATTCAATAAGAGGTAGGTGATCATCCCAATTACCTTTGAAATCAATCACACAAGCCCTCAACATATCCTCTAAGGTCTGAATGGTGCGCTCTGCTTGATTATCTGTCTGAGGATGAAAAGCAATACTCAAGTTCACCTTTGAACCCAAGCCTTTTTGGAATGACTTCCAAAACTGTGTAGTAAATTGCGCACCTCTGTCTGAAATAATGGAGATCGGAACTCCATAAAGTCTTACCACCTCTTGAATATACAACTTATCATAATCTTCTACTGAATGGGTAGTCTTTACCGGCAAAAAGTGGGTTGATTTTGTTATTCTATCAACAATCACCCATATCGAATCATGCTGCTCGCGAGACCTTGGTAAACCCGTGATGAAATCCATATTTATCATCTCCCACTTTCATTCTGGAAGTTCTATATTCTGAGCCAAACCACCGGGCCTTTGGTGCTCTACTTTTACTTGTTGGCAATTTGGACACTTAGCCACAAATTCAGCAATGCCCTTCTTCATACTAATCCACCAATAAATCTCTCTCAAATCGCGATACGTCTTGTGGAACCTGGATGAATGAAATATCTGGAGCTATGAGCTTCCTCCATGATCCTCTCTTGGAGTTCATCCACCCTTGGTACACACAACCTACCTTGATACCTCAATACGCCATCTCCCCCTTGTTCAAAAGCCAACACTTTTTGCTTATGAACATTTGCCTTTAATTCAAGCAAAATAGGGTCTTGGTATTGCTTCTCTTTTACTTCTAACACTAATGATGATTCAGCCCTATTCATCACCACTACTCCTCTTTCTGTGGAATCCATTAGTCGAACTCCCAATCATGCAAGTCTGTGCACATCTTTCACTAACTCTCTCTTATCTTCCTCAAAATGGGCGGTACTACCCATATACAACCTGCTTAAAGCATCAACAATAACATTAACCTTACCTGGGTGGTAAATAATACTAATGTCATAATCATTGAGTAATTCTAACCACCTTCGTTGTTTGAGATTAAGCTCATTCTGACTAAACACATACTGAAGTCTCTTGTGATAGGTGAACACATCCACACGAACACCATAAAGATAATGACACCATATTTTCAAAGCAAATACTACGGCAACCAATTCTAGATCATGGGTTGGATAATTCTTCTCATGAACTTTCAATTGTCTAGAGGCATAAGCTATAACCTTGCCATTCTGCATTAGCACACAACCCAAGCCAGCTCTAGACGCATCACAATAAACAACAAAGCCTTGCGTACCTTCTGGTAAGGTCAATACTGGGCAATAGTTAACCTCTTTTTCAATTCTTGAAAGCTTTTTTCAGAAGCTTCAAACCATTGAAACTTCACTATTTTCTGAGTTAACTTGGTCAAAGGGGATGAAATAGATGAGAACCCCTCTACGAACCTTCTATAATATCCAGTCAAACCCAAGAAAGTCCTAATATCAGTTGGAGATGTGGGTCTAGGTCAATTCTGCACTGCCTCTATTTTCTGGGTATCAACTTTCATTCCCTTTCCAAACACAATGTGGCCTAAGAATTCCACAGTCTCAAGCCAAAACTCACACTTAGAGAACTTGGCATATAACTCTCTATCATTTAGAGTTTGGAGAACTATTCTGAGATGGGTAGCATGATCTTCTTTATTCCTCGAATAGATTAGTATGTCATCAATGAAGACGATAACAAACATATCTAAATAAGGCTTGAACACCCTATTCATAAGGTCCATGAACGCTACGGGTGCATTGGTTAATCAAACGACATGACCAGAAACTCATAATGACCATAACGGGATAACGGGTCTTAAATGTTCTCTTAGGAATATCACACTCCCTTTCTTTCAACTGATGGTAGCTAGATCTGAGGTCTATTTTTGAAAAATAGGTGGCACCCTGAAGCTAGTGGAAGAGATCATCAATTCTCGGAAGTGGATACTTGTTCTTGATGGTAATCTTGTTTAACTGATGGTAATCTATACATATTCTAAGGGAACCATCTTTCTTACTCACACATAAGACCAGAGCTCCCCAAGGTGAGATACTTGATCGAATAAAACCCTTATTAAGGAGATCTTTCAACTGTTCTTTAAGCTCTTTCAACTCTGCTAGTGCCATTCTATATGGCAGAATATATATAAGACGAGTGTCAGGAATAATATCTATACTGAAGTCTATTTCTCTTAGGAGGGACTCTGGTAGATCATCAGGAAACACTTCTGGAAACTCACTCACAACTGGAACTGACCCAATAGGAGGTGTCTTAACACTAGAGTCATTAACTTGGACTAAGTGATAGACACAACCTTTAGAAACTAATTTCCTCGCCTTTAGGTACGAAATGAAATGACCCTTAGGCACTGCTGAACTATTACTCCACTCTATAACTGGCTTATTTGGAAACTGGAACTTGACAACTCAAGTTCTACAATCTATTGATGCATAACAGGCATGAAGCCAGTCCATACCTAGAATGACATCTAAATCTACCATGTCTAACTCAACTATATCAGCCATGGTACTCTTGTGATTGACGTAAATTGTACAATCACGATATACTCTCTCAGCTAGAATAGAATCACCCATCGGTGTAGAAATACTGAAGGGCTCAAGAAGTTGCTCAAGAAGAATCTCAAAGTTCATAGCAACATAAGGAGTTACAAAAGATAAACTCTCCCCTGGATCTAACAAGGCATATACAACAAAGTTAAAGACTTGGATCATACTAGTGACAACGTCTAGTAAATCCTCTTGCTCTTGGCGGCTGGTGATAACATAGAGGCGGTTTGCTCCTCTGCCAATGCCGGAAGTAGCTCCTCTAGGTGCAGCCCTGTCTGGTGGAGCAACTGATGAAGATTGGGCTCTATTGCCCTGATTCCCATTACCTTGTCGATTCTTAGGGCTCTCTTTCATGAAGTGATCCTCTTGTCCACACTTAAAACAACCCGTAGAGCCATCACAACGCTTACCTGGGTGGGTTCTACCACACTTAGCACATACAGGAGCGTAGCTACCTCCTTGTGCCACACTACCCTGAGACTGCGTAGGTCTAGCTTTGAAATCCTAGGAATTCCAACTATTGTACTCACCTTTGTTTCTGGGTACATGTGCACTAAAAGATGATAAAGCAGGTCTCTTTTGGTTTTGCTGAAAAGACGAACGGTTCACATTACTTCTTTACTGCCCGGACTCATTCCCTGTCTTAACTTCCTTGTTTCTAAACTCTTCCCTATCTCTCAGCTTCTCTTTCTCAACTTGCTGCACATAAACCATCAACCTTGGTATATCCATGTCACTTATTAGCATTGCAGCCCTACTTTCCTTACTCGACAAATGAGACAACCCAGCAACATACATACTCATCCTACTCGTCATATCCGCAACCATCTCTGGATCATAGCGGGAGAATTGGGTGAACTTCAAGCTATACTCATGGATACTTAGTGAATCTTGATTAAGGGTGAGAAATTCCCATACCTTAGCCTCTTTCAATTATCGGGGAAAGAAACGCCCCGAGAAAGCTTCCTTAAAACATGCCCAACTTGCAGGTGGTGCTCCCTTAGCTTTACCCTTCTTCCACTGGTCAAACCAAGTCCTAGCAACATTATTCAATTGATATGCAACTAGTTCAATCACTCAGTATTGGCAACGTGCATAACATCAAATACCTTTTGCAGTTCCTCAATAAAGTTCTCTCGATCCTCAAAAGTGTTTGAACCAGTGAAACTTGGAGGATTCATCCTCAAGAACTCACGGATCCTCAAAGCATCAACCTCTTCTTGTCAAGCCCCTCTTTGTTGCCCAGCTTGGTTGGTCACAACTTGGCTTAACATCCTTATCGCTTCCTTGAATTGAGCATTGATAACTTTTCCTTGGGGTTGCACTTCAGGTGCATTGGGTACTCCTTGCTCCTCAACATTACACCTAGTAGGACAACCTCTTACAGCTTTTCGTGGAGACATGATTAACTGAAAAAACACGCGCAAGCACGAATTAGAAAGGAACTTTTTAAAAATCAACTCTAACGCATGAAGTGAGTATGAAAGAAGTGAGAATATTTTCCTAAATGTAGCAGCCTACTAATTATAGATGTGGCGCGCTTCACACCGATAACTAGGACTCTTTTGACACAGCTTCATAGACTCCCTAGGACTCTTGAACTCTGTGCTCTGATACCAAGTTTGTCACGCCTCGAGCCTACACCTTGGGCGAGACTGGCACTCGAGAACTATTGCTGCTCCCAAGCGAACCCTTGGCCAGATTTACTTACTCAGTGGAAGACTTAAACATAAGAAATATAACTCATGCAATAACTTAAGAGATAATAACTTAGCTAAAATAGCAACTCAAGTCTTAAATGTTATACAATTGAAATGAATAAGACTAAAGAATTATAACTATCTGTCTATGAAGCCTCTAAAACAAAGAGGGATGTCGGGACAAGACCCCCGATCATCCTAACAATTCAAAACTAGAAAGCAATATAAAAAGGAGCCCTTTGGAAAGCAAGGAGGCTCACCAATAGACTCTGAGTGCTCAACTGGATCTATGAGGCACTGAATGATGATTCTGGTTACCTGTGTCTGAATCATAAAATGATGCAGGCCAAATGGCATCTGTACATTGAATGTACGAGTATGCAAGGGGAAAACTAAACATAATACAAGCTTGAAAGGAATCAGAAAGAAACACTTACCTTGGTTTACTCAACTCAATATAAAACAATAAAACACATGCAATATACAGAAAGCTTTTAAAACAGTAGAAACAACTTAGTTCGTTAAAGAAAATGCAATAACAAACTCAACTTTACTCATATAATAAAGTAATATAGTTTATGTGGGAGTTTCTCTAACCGACAACTACCACTATGAGCCTTAGTGATGATACAACGTCTTGCCCACGCTGTCAGAACTATCCTATACTTTGCCGTCATATAGAATGCCTTAACTAAGTGGATCCACTAGTCTATGCTAAAAAACACTTAGGTGTCATCTAAAAAGTATGATCCTTAGGGGTCGTTTGGTGTGAAGGATAATACCAAATAGTCCTGAGATTAAATTATAGTACCACTTAATTTGTTGTTTGGTTGGCAAGTCTGGGATAACTTATCCCGGAATTAATAATTAGTACCGGGATAAGTTATCCCTTCCCTTGGTGGTATAGTAATCTCGAGATAACTTATCTCGGGATAAAATAAGTAAATGACAAAAATGTCTCTTTCAACCCTTTTGTTACATCACTTTTACATTCATGAAGTGGATTTTTGTAAACAAATAAATTGTTCTTAAAATTTATTATTTTGAATACAACAAACCAAACACTCAATAAAAAATAATCTCACCATAACTTATTCCATCATAACTAATTCCATCATAATTTATTCCATCATAATTAATCCCACAATAACTTGAGTTCAAACCAAACGACCCTTACTACCCATGATGACTATATGATTTATGGAGACTTGAGTTATTATGAACTCGCGTCCCCATATCGGTGCTCAATACTACTCCCAAAATATACTTAGCTCATGTGTTTGTAAAAACAAAACTATTTCTTTGATTTGAGATAATTACTCAAAACTTAGCTTAAAAAATCTCTTGGAAATCGGTGTTTTCCTTTCTTGTTCAAATGTGATTTTAAACTCTTGGGAATACTAGTTCCCTTATAACTTTTGGAGAAATGAACTCAACTCTTTACTCTTTGCTTAGCTCAAAATTTAAGTCTTCAAAACAAAGTTAAAACGTTTGTGAAAGACTTTTGAAACTTTATGAACTTCCCTTCACTTGATTCTTAACTTCTAGACTTGACTTTTAACTTTCCTTGAATTGAATTATGGATTCAAGGTTTATGATCTCATGTTTATGAATGATTTCATGATGTTTAGACGTACCTTAGAGTGTTGGAATCAACTAGAAAATATAGGTACGTTGCTAAGGAACTAGTATGGAAAGATGGGGAAAAAGTAGAAAACATATCAACCCTAGCGCTCTGAGCAGCGCGGGGCGCCAGACCCAAAACGTTAGAACTGAAGTTGGGGCGTGCTGGTAGGCGCGACGCCCTAGGGGTTAAACTTCAGAGAACTCTTTGGGGCGTGCCGGCTTGCGCAGCGCCCCAGCCCTTTCCCTGGGTGGTTGACTATTTTTATTGCACATTTTTCAACTATAAACCCTCTAAACTCAATTGGTTCTTTCCCCAAACACTTAGAATTGACTAAACCCTCAATATATGTAAGATTCAACTCGAATTCACACCTAAATACATGAATCAATCTCAAGAAACTTCAACAACAAGAACCCATAAGATTTTGAACGAATTTCATCAAGAACTTATAGGATTTACTTTCAAATCAATATAACTTTGATGAATTGAATCATGATTGGCACGTGGGTGAAATTACCCAACGCTATGTGATCTCACATACCTCGTCTCCGTCGTTGGCCTATTTGGTTACTTGCGTCATGGCCGGTTACTTAGTGAATGCAGGGCAGATCATTGCCATTGGATGCGTGATAGGGCGTTGAATGAGAGAGCATGTTTCTTGTTTCCCTGTCTGATACGGAAACTTTGTTCACAAGCAGGCATTCCTCTGAATCACCTCGTGGATATACGAACTAAGGCAACCAAAATAACTGCAGCCTCCAAGATTCAAGATGTCAACAATCCTCTGTTCGGAAGGAACTCAGGTGCAGTTAGGCCATTAGCACTGGTACCTCACACACCAGCAGTTCTCCCACAGGTCGTTGTTCAGGTTGAACACGAAGAGCCTTCACAGACAACATCAGGGGCACCATCATCACAACCAGATTCTGACTCCCAACCTTCAGGTACTTAAGTCACTTTTTCTACTGCTTTCCTTGAAATGTTGATTGTAGATCAGTGTCAGACCAGGACTTTGGTTGACCAAATTATCCACCGAATACCTCAGCTCATACAGCGCAATGTCTTAGCCGTGGAGAAGAGTATAAAAGAGGAAATGCAGAAGGAATTTTCTGTTTTGAAAAACAGGATGGATGGCTTAGAGGTTCATGTCCAAACTCATTTGCAGACTGTCGCCTCAAACAGAAATGAAGAATTCCAAAAGCAGTTGGCAGACATAAGAGTACAAGTTGCAAAACTAGCTAAACAGCTGGTATAGGTGCCCACCCCAGCCATCCCAGACTCGTTAATGAACATATTTGATGAGCAACCCGCTAATCACTCTCTTGACGACATCTGGAGGGATCTCCCTAAAAGCAAATCCGACAAGAGAAAGAAAAGGCTGAAGAGCCTGATGAGCAGACACCTGATGACTTAGCCACAGAGAAAATGTGACAGGAAAAGAAAGCTCGTCGAGCATCAAAGAAGGAAGCTCGATAGAAGGAAGCCCGGGAGCAACAACAGCGAGATGCAACTTTAATTGGCGCTTTTGGGAGTGGAGCACCTACTATTTCTTAGAGTGGCGCACCTACCCCTGTGACTAAATGACAAACCTACTCAGGTGCTAAGTTCTAAAAGTGCACCCGGTTATAAGGGTGCCAATGATGACCCGACGATCGGCGCCTAGAGCATCGTAGGTATGACCCCTCCTCATAGCCCTGTATGTTTTACTATTCTGTATTGACTTTGAGGGTAAAGTTTTGTTTGGGGGGGAGGGGGTGGTGAGAAACCTTCCATAGCTATTAAACAAATTATGGAGGTTGACTTTGTGTATGTGTGACTGTTTTGATAGATTTTGTGTGTTGAGCTGTGTGGCAACTACTTTGTGATAAATGAGAACCTGAATCTGAGTTTGACTGTTAGGATCTTTAGATGGCATCTTAGATATTGATCTGTTGAACATAGCTAATCTGAACAATTAGTTGGTGACCCAAGAAACTGAATGATGAAACCCTATGTTATGTGTGTGTGAGTTTTGATTGATGTCTAGCACTAGGAGCAGAAACTAGAACTTGCCTAAGTAGTCTTGCTTGAATCTGAGAATAACCGGATAGGAAAGGATCAGTAGGCCATTTTTGTTAAATCAGTAAAAAAAGCCAAAATCAAAGAACCAAATGAATAGCTTACCACTTGAACCCAATTTGAGCCTCGAATCAATCTTTGTTCTTACCCAAAATATATCATATCCTTGGTTTTCCGATGGCAAGATATCACAATGCAGGCCAAAAGCCTAAGTTGAGGTTGATTACAATCTGAACAGAAAAGAAAAAGGAAAAAGAAGGTTCAACCAGCGAGCTAAATGTTTATCAAAATGGCAGATAAAAAAAGAGAGAGAATAATAGCTACGGGGTTGGGTTGAAATAAAGAAAATGAGGATTTCACTCAGAAAACAGTATGTGAAAATGAAACTTTGGAAAACCAAGGGATTAGTCACTCACGAAACCAAACATCCATTCCCTAGCCCCGAGCCTATGTTACAAGCTAATAAAAGTCCTACAGTGATCCTATTCTGGGTTTTTTGAAAGATAGAGCGTAAAAAACAAGGGAAAGCCTATGGTAGTTTGTTGTTAGTGTTAGAAGTTCTTTGAGAGTGTGAGTGTAGTATCTAGTCCCAACTATTTTGAGCAAGGGACTTCTTTGGTGTGAGAACACAGTGGGTGCATTGGAAAGTGAATTGTGTGAGCTGATGATTAACATACATAAACATGATTGACTATAGGTAATGAGATATCATGTATTGATACTTATATGTTAGACTCAAGGTTGGAATACAAATTGTGCCCGGAATAGCTACTGCATAGTATCAAAAGTTTGTAGAAAATTGGAGGGTTGTTTGCACAAAGTTTTCATCACCTGAGGACAAGTAATGGTTCTAAGTTAAGGGTGTTGATGTGCCACGAAATCTTGATACATTTTATGTTTAAAAATGAGGAACTAATACTAGAGTTAAGTGTATTTGTGTATACTTTGATATGTTTGTTAATGGTATAGACAGGATCTGGCATATGCAAAAAAGTGGAAAAAAGAGCAGAGATTGATGATGATCAAGTGACGTTCACGACTAACTTCATGGACTATGACCTTCATAACGGTCCTTGATTGAACCCATGAAATTGAATCAGAGTGAAGAAATTGAAGAGTTAGAAGACAATTGACTTCGAAGTGAAGACCACGGACCACTTCACGGGTCGTGGTCCTTACTACGGATCGTGGAAGCTCTCGTGATGCATTTTCTAGTAGCCAAGTTTTTTAGAGAAACTTTTGGGAAGTTCCAACTAAAGACCACGGGCGTCTTCATGAGCTATGGACTTTATGACGGTCCATGATCCAATTCGTGACCCTTGTTCCAGTGTGCAACATTGAAGACCCAAAACTTTGGGAGGTTCTAATTAAAGACCACGGACGTCTTCACGGGCTGTTATCCTTATGATGGTCTGTGGCCCAGCTCGTGATGCATATTCGCGTAACCAAGACTTAAGACCCACTTTTGAGATGCTCCAAGGGAAGACTATGTAGGGCTTCACGGACCGTGAAGACCTTTACGAGTCGTGGTCGTGGCCGTGAAAGGGCCCGACAATTCAGTCCTAGTTTGATTAGGAGTCTTTTTAAACATTCTATTTTGAATTATTACGGCCTTTTTGGGGGAGGATTATGGATTATCTGACATTTTACGAAGGAGAAGAAATATTATTCTGGATTTTGGTTTGTGGATTTGGATTATTGTTATTATTTTGAAGATTGGATTTCGGTTATTAGATTATCAAGTGGTTGTTGATTTACCAATCATTTTTGTAAATATTTCTTAACATGTTTTCATTCCCCATTATTGATTCTTTGCGTGAAACCATGAGTGGCTAAATACCACGACTGGGTGTGTGGGATCTATGACATTACTCTAGTTGTGATTCCGTAAAATGAGAAAAAGGCAGTCTTTGTTTACAACCTGTAGTTTACACCTTTCATTATCATTTTAGTCTATTGAGTACACGCTTTAGATAGGCATGTATCTGGTGTTTGTTCGAGTGAAAAGCACCAGTTAGGAAAAAGCTAAACTAAGTTAATGAATTGGAGTTAAAGTTGGAGTTCGAGAGCAGAGATCTTTAACACCATATCAAATTAAGTGAAGTCTAATATTAATAACACTTTAAGTTTGAGAGAATTAGAGTGAATATTATCTGATTAGGTTGAGAAGCGTTAGATTAATTCAACTCACAAAGGTTCTGTAAACATTGATTTACATGACACTCAAATTACGGGAGAGCATTATAATTGATGTCATAGTGAACACAAAACCTAGTTTCTTTAAATTAACTGAATCAACTTACAACGAGATCTTCTGTTAACTGTGTATCTAAGTTTTGACTGCAAGTGTTGGTGATAAAATACATTTCAATCAAACCCAATTTACTTTCCGTGTTATTTGTTTAGGAAATAGTAACGAAAATTGGGTAAATGCGACAGTGAAACTTTATCTGTAAAGAAATTCTCTGTGGGATCGACCTCAATTCTAGTTGAGTTTTGTAAATTGACAACGACCGTTTACACTTCTTATTTGGAGTGTAAGTTTGGACGTATCAGTAACCTCAAAGCATGCTTGTGAAATGCATGGATAAGACCCCATAAATCTTACCCATGCTAAGCATACCATCTTAGGCCTTCATTCATCCTCCTTACCTTTGATGCAAGCTACATCATCTTTAAAGACTTTGGACACTACGAGATACTTCTTTAAGCATATCTTAGTTAATAATTTATCTTATTACCCTTGAACACTATGAGATGCTTCATCAATCATGTCCTAGTTCATTACTCCTCTTATTATTCTTGAACACTATGAGATACTTCTTAAAGCATGTCTTAGTTCATTACTCATCTTTTTATTCTTGAACACTATGAGATACTTCTTTAAGCATGTCTTAGTTCATAATTGTATTTGAACACTATGACATACTTCCTTAAGCATGTCTTTAGTTCATTTATTACATTGAGCACTTTGAGATACTTCTTCAAGCATGTCTTAGTTCATTATACTGTGAACACTTCGAGATACTTCTTCAAGAATGTCTTAGTTCATTAATAATCTTGTTGTAGTTGGGATATAGCCTTAGTCGACATGAGACCATGTGAGCTATCACATGATCCCCTCCGATGTTACCCACACCGAAAAGGGTTGGTCTACTTGCCTAAGGTAGAACCGGTTTGTTAACTTAGTTGGATCCACTAGCTAACTTTCCTATGGGGCATGTAGTTATGGGATACTGTCACGACCCCGGGGTACACCCTAGATGTAACATGGCACGTAGAACACCGAATGACTCCATGTAAGCCACTTAGCATATCATAACATAAGATGATAGAAAAGTGAGGAAATTTTAGAATATTTTCCATACAATCAAGTCTTTATAAAAGTGAAGTGGAAGACTTATTACACTTGTCTCAAACAATCTAGAACATGAACATCTTAGGGACCAAGTGATGTTTGCGTAATCAAGACACAACCTCTAATGAAAGTGTCTATGATTGTACAATAGTAAAGTAACCCAACCAAGGGTTGAGGTCGATTCCCAAGGGAGTGGGCTTGAGAATTAATAGAAAAATAAAATTAAGTTCTAATTAGTCATATCTAAAAACATTTTCGAATATAAACATGTTAAATCTAAGGGGTGATGCAAACGTCAATTATCAATGGGGGTTGTCACAAGTAAACAAAAACAACAAAAATGTAAAGAGTACTAATCAAGGACCCCAGAGCTTCTTCAGAAGATTCAGCGGCAGCTGACTTACTAAGATTGTCCAAGTCATGAGCAGCCAAAAAGGAGTGGATAGCTGTGAAAAATCCACATCTCCACGAGGGAATAGTGTGGTCTTGGGGATTTTTTCTCTTGTTGGCACTGGGCTTCTTGCCCTAATTATCCGTTTTGGGAGGATTTGTTGCCTTTGTATTTTTCCTGAAATTTTTCGCTCTTGTTTGTCGGGGTGGCATATCTTTTCTAGCAACTTTTGGTCTAGCCATTTCTACAAGCTTTGAGAAAAAGTTAGAAAGTATCCAGACAAAAGCAAGGTAGTTCAATTGTAGAATCACTTTGCCGAACCAGTTGGTTAAGCGCGCAACTACTTAGGCGGTTCACCGAGTGCAGTACATAGAGAATAAAAGGGTGCAGACAAAAGGCAAACCAGAAGCCTTTCGGTGAGACGCTGAATGCAATCGGTGACATCATGCTTCTCACCGAAAGTTACAAAATTCAATATCACATTTAGCATTAAATTAAAGGTGAGATGGGGATGCTAGGTGAACCGCCGAGTGGTTCGACGAGCTCAACCCAGCTTGCCAAATGACCCAACGTGCTTGCTTTCGACCCAACTTCCTGAATTCAAACTCTGCAACCCCCAAAAACAAAATGAAGGCATGCATAACTCAAATTAGGCTTAGACCCAGTGACAATCATGCATAACCCACGATTTTTCATCCAATTTATAGCGTAACTTTCAGGAATTAACTATTTAACTTAGTATGGGAAAAATTTGCGAACATAATAGGTGAACAAATATTCTAATCCTACCAGAGACGCCCAGCGCACATCATCAAAGATTAAAAGATTGCAAATGAGTACAATTTCGACAAAATGAACGCGGGGTTTGAAGTACCAACCTTTTATGTTGACTACAAAACGATTGAAACGCTATGCAGCAAGGTAATCCAATTTCGAGCACAAATCAACCAACCAAAATAATCTAAAAGTGCAAGAAATATAAAACTAGAGTGCAGGCATGAGTTTGGGCAAATAAAAAGTGAGGAAAAGTGAATGAAGTTGAAACTTTTAAATCTTTGGCTTGCAAAACGATCCAATTTCCGCCCACTCGGGGACATTAGTCTCGATCACCGAACCACTCGGCGTAGCGTCGAGTATTCATTTACTTCACCGAATTTTATAGAACCTCCAGTTATTGTGGGGGTACAAATGGCGATGTCCATCGGGATTGCCGACATGATCGGCAATTCACCAATAATTTCCTGTACTCGCCGAGTTTTACAGACTCCAATGTAAATCTGACTTGAGTCTAATGGCGTTCTGGTTTGGGGTCGCTGAATCCTTTGGCGATTCACGGAATGGACCTGTAACTCACCAATCTGCACTTTTCGTTTACTCTCCACACTTCCATCTGCATAATCAACACACCATTATTTTATTAAAGCAAAATAAAGCAATAAATGGTTTTGGGTTGCCTCCCAAACATCGCCTTAGTTAACATCGTGGCACGACGCAAGTCCACCTTTAAACCTCCTTTTTGGGGTTGACCATAGTGTCACTAAGCAAAGCCCCTTTCTATCTCAGATTTAGGTGAGACGACATATGACCCATTTGGGTCTTCAGCTGCTTGATTGATACTGAATGGGAGGTAACAGTTTGGCTAAGGGTCAACACATCCTCTTTCATCTCTTTCAAGATCTTGTCTGACCGTTCAACTTTATTGAGTATACAAGAAAGCATATCCTTAGACCTACCACCCTCTAAATCCTTTGGATTTTAGCGCTCGTGGGGAGGCACATACATGTCCTTCTCCCCATCCTTCCAATTAGGATTTTGGTCTCTCTATTCATGATCCTTCCATCCTTCATCTCTAGCCCAACCTTGGTTACCTCCCTGCCTTGGGTAGTTTGAATGATAACCACCGCCTTGGTTGGCTAGGAAGTTCACTTCCTCATTATACAAGGCTTCAAATTTCGCCTCTTCAGGATTTGCACACCCGACCCCCACAATGTTGACACCACGGGCACTAGTCCCCATGACATTTTTAGATAAAATGTCAAGCTATGTCATGATCTTAGCCATGTTTTGGTCTCTCTCATTATCTTTTTCCATCTGCTCCTTAGATAGCTTGAATGTGAGAGGGGAGACTTGGTCTTCACGAGTGTACCATGCCCTATTGATGGTCGTCATGCCATCTAAGAGTTGAGCTGCTACTGGATACTGTTGCTGCATCAGGCCTCCAGGTGAAAGTTGATCAGTGACACCTTTGTTTACCAAATCTAGGCTTCGGTAAAAGTATTGTAGCAAGACATTGGTGGGTAGACCACGAGTCGGGCATTGTAGCACCAACTTTTTAAATCGTAGCATGGATTGGCTCACCCTTCAAACGCTTAAAGCTTTGGATACTTTCCCGAAGAGTCATCATCTTCGAAGGAGGGAAAAATCACACATTAAATGTGGTTACCAATTCCTCCCAAGAAGTGATGGATTCGTGAGGCAATTTCGCCAGCCACTTGCACACCTCTCCCATCAATGAGAAAGGGAACAACCTTAACCCAACTTACTCCTGAGAGATGTTTTTGAAAAAGAATGGTCCACACACATCCACGAAGTTTCGAAGATGTTCATGAGGATCCTCATGAGCCAGTCCACTGAAAAGTCCTTTTAGTTGCAAGACTTGCAACATGGTGTTCGTTATGTGGAACACTGCATTTCCCTCGACTATAGGTAAACGGATGGCCCCAATACCTCCCATGAGATGGGGGTCATTAATGTTGGGCTCTTGGACTGGAGGGAAACAAAATCACATCTAAACAACAAATAAATCATCAGCAAGCAAGACCCAACATATAATCTAACCCACATTTATAAAATCACACCCCAAGAATTGGGGTTTTAGCTAGACATGTAAAAGAAGTAGAAATTTATACCAATATGAGTTTGCATTCAAATGGGTATGAAGATTTAAGTCTCAAAACAAGCTAAGAGTGAAGAATCCACAAGAACCAAGTCCAAAATTTTTAAGTTGAAACCCTTTGAATCTTCAAGTTCTTCAAAACCCTCTCCAAACTTAGAACTTCTAAATTCTATGTTAAAAATTCTATATTAAAAATCTGCTGTTAAAAATCTCATGTTAAGCTATAACTCTCAAAGAGTATTTATAGTTTTCAAAAATTTGTGCTGCAGCGGATCATTCGACGCCATTAGTCGAGATCGCTGATCAACTCGGCGATTTGCTCTTTGGTAAGTTTCATCGCCGTCTTGCTCTATCCTTCAGCAATGTCGTGTTTTGGATCATTGGGCGACATAGTACTGCTTCGCGAAACTGCTCGGCGACATGCCGACTATTCCTTTTCACCACCGATTTGATCCTTTCTTTCAGGGCTCAGCACACTGGAACAAAAGGCGATGTAAGACCTTATGGCGACTCACCGAATGGGTTCGGCGATTCTCAGATCTTCATTTCTTCGTTCTTTTAGCTACTTTTGTTCCTTTTTTCTAAGTCTTGTCCATGCTTTCCCTCAAACTCCAAATACCTGAAACTTAAGTGTTTTCATCAAATATTGAGACAAAATATGCATTTGAGGACACTAATTCTATCAAAATATAGCCCTAAATGAGTCCAACTTGTGGACTCATCACCATGCCCATATAATAGTCTAAAACATAAAAGAAATACATAATAGGGAAAGGTGATCAAATCTCAATGCTATGAGGAATCACCAAGTCTTCAACTCTGGATCTACTAGAAACTTATCCTTGGAGATGGAACTCAAAATCGCCGGACTCTACATTTGATGCGAATGTGGGCAAGAGTATGCGGTTAGTACAAAAGTACTAAATATGATAGCTAGCATAACATCATAAGAGCATAACATAAGGGTTAGTCAACATAAGTCATATGCCATAATCACATCAGATACTTCATGAAACATAAACTACAAGTATAAGAGACAATAACATAGTCATAGGCATAATCTCCAACGTAGGCATCATATAAGCATTAGTCAACCCTTAGTCCTTCATACCATAAGAGAACTTACTCCTGAAGTAACCTCAAAGCATACTTGTGCAATGCATGGATGAGACCCCATAATCCCACCCACACTAAGTATCACTTTTAGGTCATCATAATCATACTTACTATCTAAGGATGTCAAGCTTAGCCTACTTCTCATAGACAAGGGAATCCTTACCTTTAGTCCATCATATCAAGGAAGGCAACTATAGCAATAATCCAAGCTAAGCATTTATCATATAGTCAAATCGCATATTAGATCATCCTTACAATACTTCCTTGCAGCAATATGGTTTCATCATATACATGCTACTTAGATTAGGGACTTGTCCCTCATATTCATAATAGTCATGGAAGAGTACCTCTTTTCTAGTCTAAGACAAGTCATTACTCATGAATGGTTGTAATTTACCTATTCAAGGCTACCAAGGAAACACTACCTTATGCTAGTCCAAGCTACCATGGAAAAGTACTATTACTCCATCCAAGCTATGCATACAACATATAAGAGAAATGCTTCATAACTAGCTTCAAGTTATACTTGTGAAATGCATAAATAAGACCCCATAATCCTACCCATGCTAAGTACTGCTTTAGGCTATCATACATCAATTATTACTATTTTTCATTCTAGAGTACCAAAGAATAGCACCCTATTAAGCTTGACCAAGTTACAAAGGAATAGTCACCATTTGGATTAGACCAAGCTACAATGGAAAATACATACTATCATGCAAGTCCAAGCTATACGAGGAAGGGTGTTATTTCGCCATCCTAGCTACCAATGAAATGGTTTGGCCTAACCAAGTCATGCTACCATGCAAGCATTCTATGATGCTAATGTAAGCTACCCTTAAGAGAGTATGGTTTCTCAATCCAAGGCTACCATGCGGTACTTTACTCATGCTACCATAAAGTGTTCTTTTCTTACCAAGTCAGGCTACCATGCAAGTATTCTATGATACTAGCGCAAGCTATTCATGAAGGGGTTTCATAACACAACCTCAAGCTAACATAACTAAACATGTGCGATTCATTTTAGGTGAGCAAGCCTTTTAACCTAGAATCATTCTATATGAGAAAACCTTTCACATCATATCATATTCATACATAGGTGTGTGTATGAGAATGACCTTTCAACAACACAACAACATATCATGATCATAAACACTTCACTCTCAAAGAGTTCTTAAGCATATACAATTCAACATATTAGCTTTACTCTCAATGCCCTAGGAATAAACATGCCTCACTACAAGTCTTACTCTCAAAGCTTTACTTCTTACAATCTACCTAGATTTCAAGGCATTCTAATCACATGCTTCATTATTAAGTGATTTTAGTCATATTTCATCATAAAGGTTCAATATCAAGCTTTACTAGTCATGATCCATCACATATACATTATTCTAATTTAATTCATGTCCACATGCTTTCATTCTCAAACAATTACTGTACATATCCCCAATTCTAGAAGATCATCTATGAATCCTCAACTTCACCTTTCATGGCATAACCCACATCACTTCAATTTCATCAATTAGAATAGGGTTAACCATGGAAAACATGTAATATCATCATAACAACATGATTCACTACTAATTATATCATAATAGATCATTATCCAATCAATTGGATCAACATGCAACAATACCCACACTATAGGAAGAAACCCTAACTAGAATTGGCGTTCATATTCACAATTGAGGGATTTCTAGGGGGCTCCATGGATGGAAGAATCCGTGGATGAATAAGCTATCATACATTTATTATAAATTCCTCACAAAGCTTGCAACAATGGAGAAATTTGACCTAGCTTGACCTTCTTCTTCTTAAGTTTTCTAGAGAGAGAATTTCTTGGAGGGAATTGGGTTTCTTTTAGGGTTCAAATATTGATTTTTGAATCACTTAATTAAGGGTCTAATATCTTTATATATGTGGTCTAAATTTTAATAAAATGACACCACTTAACCCCTAACTAATTCTGGAATGTTCCCTGAATCACCCAACTTAACCTACTTAATGACCACACTGCCTCAACCCATGAGACCATGCTGACAGGTCGTGGGTCCACCCACAATCGTACTGGTCAATCGTGGGTGGTGGTCTGCAGGTGAACTTTTAGGGTCTTGACCCATGAGGCCATCCACGAGGCGTGGGTCCCCTCATGGGTACACTGCCTTGGGTAGATTTTAAGGTTGTCCTAGGGTCCTCCTCAAAGACCCTTGGTTGGTTCTTGGGGAGTCATACTTTGACGTTAAACCCTCAAAAACCTTCATCCTAAGTATGGAAAGTCATATCTATGACTTTAATCCCTACGTCAAGCTCTAGAACCCTCACGTAAACACCTAGCTTAGCCTACTAGTTTTCGGGTGTTACAAATATGGATATTCCTACTAGAAACCCAAACTTTTCTTGGTGAAGGCTTCCATCTCATGAGACATACTTTGGGAAACCCGGACTCCACTAGTGTGAGTTCCTATTTTGGATGCTCGGACTCAACTTGGTGTCAGCCTCCTTCTCATTTCAATATCCACTTGGTGCTAGGCATAAATCCCACGAGATAGCTATTAAGTCTTTACTTTACTCATGTCTCATTGAAAGCTATCCTTGACAATCAATCCAAGTTAATTCATTAGAATATCTCTTTAGACCATGTGTGAGCAACTATCACCATCCATGATCACTTTTACTCTTAGATTGAATTAGATGAGAAAAGCCTTTCAGCCTTAGAACCTTCATTAAGTGAGAAAATTTTTTACATTAAGTTCAGTATGAGTTCATGAGAATAACCTTTCAATCATCCCACAACAAAAACCTAATCATTAACACTTCACTCTCAAAGTTTTCTCAAATCATTTACAAAGATTCTACAAGAGCATGCATACATTATAATATAGATCATGTGGGTCAACCTTCCACAACATTACCATATACAAATCAACATTCGTCATGTAGTTTCCCTCTCAAAGTCTTACCTGTCTTAACTCATCAATTTAGCTTTACTCTCAAGCCCTACTAGTTATAAATTCAATCATATAAGATTTATTCTAAAGCCCTAACAATAATCATTCATACCTTAGTCTCAATCCTTACAATTCATAGCTCATATTTCATACTTTTCTTAGCCAATTCATGTCCATAAGCTTTACTCTTAACCAATTAATGTCTATGTGATTCAATCTCAAGCAATCTAGTCATACTTCATCATATAGCCCCCAATCTCAATCAGTACACATCATGATCCATCATATATACACTAATCATATTCAATTCATATCTATATGTCCTAATCTCAAGAAATCTACTGTACAAATCATCAATCTTAGAAGATCATCTCTAAATCCTCAATTTCCCCTTTCAAGGCATAGAACCCACTTACTTCAATTTCATCTCTCTAGACATGGTTAGGCATGTAAAAATGTAATTTCATCTTAATAACATGATATACTACTAATTCAATCATAAATGATCATTATCCACTCACATGCATCAATAAACAATAATACCCATAATGTTGGAAGAAATCCTAACTAGAATTGGGGATTCATCTTCACAATTGGGGAAAACATAGGGGCTTCATGGATGAAAGGAATCCATGAATGAATAAGCCAACATACCTTGATTATAAAACCTACCAAGCTTGAACAATGGATACTTGACTTGACCTAGCTTGACCCTCTTCTTCTTCTTCTTCTTTGAGTTTTCTAGAGAGAATTTTTGAGAGGATGAACTTAGGGATTCTTTTTGGGTTTTGGAAATAATGACTTAATTGGTGAGGTTAAAGGCTTAAAATAGCTTAATATAGGTGTACTAGGACCATACAAAATGACCTCACTTAATGCTAACTTGATTTGGAATTTCCCAAAATAGCCTCTACTTGGCAGCTTACTGTCCAGGCTTCACGAGATGTACCACGAGTTGTGGTCCTCACTACTAACTGTGGTCCATATCATGGTCATCATACCAGTAGCTAGGTCATTTGGCTTGGCCTCTAGATGTTCAAGGCATGACCACGAGCCTTCCCACGGGTCGTGGTCTTCACTACTAACCGTGAAGTGGCTCGTGATGATGAGCCAACTTTAGAAAGCCCTTAGGGAGATATTTCCCAAGCTCCATGGACCACTCCACAAGCCGTGGTCTGCACCACTGGCCATGGTGGTGGTTGTGAATATGGGTCAGTGCATGGCAAGCTTGGGGAAGCCTTGGCCTTTACACCTTTTCCTTGGCTCTTTCCCTCTAGTCTTGGCTTGTTGTACTCATACTTAGCCCTAGATGGCCTACTAAGCTATAGGGTTTTACATAGATAACTGAATTGTAACTGAAATATTAATACTGACATGCAATCTGAGAATGCAACATTTATGTACTGATAATATGACATTCAATATTCGGTGATGAAATCTACAAAGAAATCCTTCAATTTTGGGGCTTGAACTAAAGAAAACCTACTGCGTGTTCTTGAGGGGCTGATCGACTCTTTTTTCTCTTTTTGCTTTGAGTTTTGGTGATTCTTAAGATAAGGGTTTTTAATCGGTTCCGACTCAATCACTAGGCTTAAACTGAGTAATACGACATAGTTTAGGTACTAAATGACATAGTTTAAATGCCCAATGTGTAGGGGAAAAGAACAAAATGACTGTGACTTAAAAGCGGATGGAGGCCAACCACGGAACCGCTCACGAACTACCAAACCATATATTGTTACAATACTTCTATAGGAATCTTGACTCGGTGAACGAAGGAGTTGTTGATCAACAAGTTCCCTGAGTTATAATACAACAACCCTATGAAGTAGCATCTCAACTTCTTGATGGCATGACTAAGATCAATAGAGCATGGTATACTCGTGAGGAACAAGTATCTCCTCTCACTTTTAGGATGACAAAAGAACAGATCGAGAAGGATCAAGAGAGAGACCAAAATATGGCCAAAATGATGACCTAGTTGGATCTATTGTCGAAAAATGTGATGGGTAGTGGGTTGAAGATTGTAAATATTATGGGTGTTGGTGGAGCAAACCCCAAAGAGGCACAATTTGAAGTGTTGTACTATGAGGAAGTGAACTTCCTTGCTAATCAAGGAGGAGGATTTCTCTCAAATTACCCAAGGCCGGTGGAAATCCGAACTGGAATAGAGATGATGGATGGAGAGATCGTGATAGGGAATGGTGAGATCATAATCCTACTTGGAAGGAAAGGGATGCTGATAAGGATAGGTACATCCCACCTCATGAACGCCAAAAGCCTAAAGAGCAAAGAGTTGACCTAAAGAACTTCCGTACGGAAGACATGGTTGCCCGAATTCTCAATAAGTTGCAGGGTCAGACAAAGTGTTGAAAGAAATGAAGGAGGATGCCTCAACTTTTAATCAGAAAGTGAATTCTCAGTCAGTCTCGATTAAGCATATGGAGAGACAAATGGGTCAAATATTGACCCAATTGAATCCACGACAAAAAGGGGGGTTACCTAGTGACACAACAGTCAACCCCAAAAATGACGCTTGAATTGGTATTTCTGTTGTGCCACATCATTAAATAAGGCACTTCTTGGGAGGCAACCCAAGTCTTTAATATTTTAAATTTTATTTTTGAATAACGGGTGTTGATTTTGCATGTTTAAATGTGAAAAGTGTCAAAAAAATAGGCAATCAGTCGAGCCAAAAGTCTAGTTGGCGACCTGCCGAAGAGGTCGGTGAACCCTGACTTGTATAGCCCTTAGAACCACCCATCTTGATGGGGAACTCTGTAAAACTCGGCGATCTAAAAGCTCAATCGGTGACTCGCCAAACAGGTCGGCGAGCCCGACTTTTCCAGCCGATTGAACCCCTAAATTTTTGGGAGTTTTGTAAAACTCGGTGACCTAAATCACCACTCGGCATATCGCCGAGTGGTTCGGCGGGCGTGACTTACTCCGCCGAATAGAGCGCGAACTAAAAGATTTTAAAGACCAAATGGTTTAAAATTTTAAAATCCTTCATTTTCTCACCTTTTCAACTCCCGTACTCTCACCTGATTTTAGTCTTTCAATATTTTCGCATTTTACTTTTGTTGTTTTGAGATCTTTGCTCGAGGACGGAATTTGGATTTCTTTGCCGCCTAGCATTTCAAATAAATTCGACATAAAAGGATTATTTTCTGAACCACAAACTCTATATGTGGTTGAACTCGAACGTAATCAATATTTTATTGTTGATATCTCTAGGTAATGTCATATTAATCATTGTGTGATTGTTCGTTTGCCTTATCTTGATTGAAATCATAATTAATAGGCCTTTAATCTTGATTCCCGTGTCTTTGCTTGCTAAAATCGGGTCATAATTGTTGGGTTTTGATGAATATGTGTTGGGTCTAGTGGGGTAAAGTCTTAGTAACCTCGGATTGTGCCAAATGTCATATTTTGCTCAATTATGGAGCGGTTGACGTCATTTTTAGGGGCAAAAGACGTCAAATGGCCAATTCGGCCAAATTGGGGAAAGTCTGAGTACCCCGAGGGCATGGGTAGTATGGGTCTTGCTTTCATTTCATAGTATAGGTGATTAATTTTGATTTCAGGGGCTGCATGCTTGATTTTGAAGTAAGGGGTGAAAAACAGGCACGTTGGGCTATTTGGTGAGCTGAGTCAAGCTCTCCGATTGGTTCGGCAGTTCGCCTAAATCCCCCTAGATTGCCTTTAATTTCTCTAAATGTTGAGTTGTTGTTTTGTAACTTTCAGCAATACTCCTGAGCTCGCCAAGTTCACTCGGAGACTCACCGAAAGTACTTCTTGATCGTCCTTTTGCTCCCTTAATTCCCTAAAATACATTGTAACTTTCGGCAAGCTACTTTTAGTTCACCGATTGGTGTCAGAGATCTGCTGAATGGCCCTAGACATCGCCAACCAGCTTTAAATTTTTGAAAGTTTAGTGCTGGAACTTTCGGAGAGCCCGATCTGGCTCGCCAAAGTTATTCGGCGACTCACCAACTGGTTCGGCGAGTCTTCCTGCATTTTATTTTCTAAAGTTTTCTTGAATTTTTCTAAGTGTTTCTCTATTGTTTGGAAGGAATGGCTAGACTTAATTCACCAGTAGAGACATGTCGCCCTAGAAGTAGGTATGAGGAATAACTATTGATGAGGATGCACCTGCATCCCGAGCACAGTCAATGAAACTCCCTACAAAGATAGGCAAAGGCAAAGGCAAGGCGCCAATGGTTGATACACCAAAGTACAACTCTGATAGTGAGGGAGTCTAGGAGACATACCTCACCTCATTAGGTAGTGAGGGGGACTCACAGGATTCTCAGGCTTCCATCTCTGAGCCTGAGGATGACCAGCTGTTACAGGCCTAGAGAGTAGAGCTTTGCTCCAAGGTGATGGTGATCCGTCTAGGATCCTAGTGCCTCCTCCTCCTCCAGCTCCAGGACACACTGTGGTCCCGGCACCACCAATACATGGTCCTTCTCCCCATTCACTTAATAGACTAAAGGCTGAGGGATTGAGGACCATACTAGACAAGAAGAGATTGTCCACAGATGGTGTGGTGGAAGACATCCAGCAGTGTGGAACACACTCAGGTTCTATAGATTTGAGGTCTTTACCAAGCCTCGTGGCCCATACATTCCTACTTGGGTCCGGGAGTTCTACTCGGCTTACAGTGACTTGGTGCCTCAAGGGAAGAAGAAGGCTACTGCCTTCAACCCAGTGGATTTTGTGGTGGTCCAAGGCAAAAAGGTAAAATGCATCAGCGATGTCATAAATGTTGTATTTGAGCGTGCTTTTGACTTTATGTATGACTACCAAAACATGATCACGACAAAGACTTTGGATGACTTAAAAGGTTGGTTGGCCCCCCCTTCTCTCTGACAGCACCCTGAGATGGATTGAGGCTAGAGCACCAATAGAGATAAAAGATCTTAATATGGCCGCTAGATATTAGTTTGGGTTTATCAGCAGCATGATCATTCCGTCCCAAAACGAGTCTATCCTCCGCCACCCAAAGGCGGCTTGTCTTGGGTCCATCATTGCTAGGAAGAGGCTCAATTTGGGTTTGATTATTGACCAAGAGATGGTTGTAAGGGCTAAGCAGCACCAGACGTCTCTCTTATTTACGGTGTTGATCTCCCAGTTATGTTGATGGGCCCGAGTTCCACAAAATGTGAGGAGCGATATCGAGGTTACACCTACATCCACTATTAACATCCGGCGTATAAAGGCCTAATACAGATGGGATGAGGCTGATAGGAGGAGGGCAACCCCAGTGGACACATCCCCGGAGGTTGACATTGATATGATACCTGCATAGGCAAGCATGCTTACTTCGGCCACTACGCCTTCAGGTAGTTCTAGCTCCATTCCTTCTGATACTCCTGGAACGTCTATTGTACCCCTTCCCTATAGATCTTCTTCTAATGCTACTTCTACTCCCCGACCTCCGATCACCCAGGCGATGCTGTTCAAAATGGGCCATTTAGCCCAATCTTCCGATGTGCGTACCTCCTAGTTAGAGGCTGCTATTCTTGGGATGATCAAGAGGGTCATTGTTACTGCTTTTACACCCCTCACAAATTAGATTGATAGCCACAAGTTGGCCCTGGATGCCTTGACCGTGAGAGTGGGAAGTGTGAGAAGGGTCAGGGAGCCACTGATGCTCTGATGGCCTTGAAGGTCGATATTTCTGTGTTGAGGAAGGATATGGACCAGCTGAATTCTATTGATTTCACTACATCATTTGGGACCATGGAGATTCTCGACACACTGAATGCAGATATTCCAGCTTGTTCTGAGGTGCCTCTGGCTACCACCGGAGATGAGGTTAAAGCTAATGATGTTGCTCATGAGTCTGAGGCTGAGATAGAATAGGAACACCTAGGTGTGACTGATGTGGCTTTCTATGACGATATGGCAGACCTAGAGGGGGCCATAGTGCATACAGCTGTACAGGCCTCTTTGAGGGATGTTTCTATAGTGGGCTACAGTAGAGCCAATGATGTTGAGACACCGGTAGGCTGAGATAGAATAGGAACACCTAGGTGTGACTGATGTGGCTTTCTATGACGATATGGCAGACCTAGAGGGGGCCATAGTGCATACAGCTGTACAGGCCTCTTTGAGGGATGTTTCTATAGTGGGCTACAGTAGAGCCAATGATGTTGAGACACCGGGCGCTAATGCCCCACAGATGGAGTGACTGATATACATGCTTCATCCAGGCCTAGCCTGGTAGGATGATTATTTTTACCTCCCTCTCTATTACTTTTTAGACTTTTTTTATTTTTAGTTGCATTTGAGGACAACTCCATTTTTTGTTGGTGGGGTGAGGTATTTCCATACCTACCTCCTTTGGGTTGTTTGGTGAATATTATGTTTTTGTGATGTGAATATCGTAGCTTATTGGTATACATTTATTTTGGTTTATTTGATTATGGTTGTTGATATTGTGGCCCATGGTTTTAATGTGTTGAAATGGTTTTGAACCAAGTTTAAAATTTTACCACCTTTTTTATGTGTTATTGTGGCTGCTCTTGTGCAAATTTGAGTAACGATTGTGATCAATACCAATGACTCGAATAGTCCTCTTAATTGAACGAAATGAATGTGCGGCTACAATGAGGCAAACTAAGCTACATAGGCAATATGTGAACTTTTAGCATCTCGTTTTGACTAGCCGGTTGTCGATTGAGTCTCTTGTGATGAGCATTACATGCTAGCTAGAAAGTGTGGAGTCTTGTTTGATAATTGTACGAATGCCTTGTGTGGTGAGGTTGTTTTGAACATTGTTTTTTATGACACCTAGAGTTTTCCCCCTTGGTCCGATTGATTGAGTGAAGCAAGCAATTGAAATGATCTTAGGCAAAATTTTTGGAGAGTGAGCCAATTTGACAATATACCTCTTTGTGGCAAACCTTGTGCGATGTATGAACCTTGTTTGGCATCTTTTGAGCATATACTTTTCTTGGAAGAAACTTGAAAAACTGTGACCTCTTTATCCCATCACCTATAACCTTCATGAAGTTTTGGTTTCTTTGAATAGCCAACTTAGGCCAAAAGCCTAAGTTGGGGGTGTGGTTAAAAAGAAGGAAAGTCAAGAAGTGTGAAAAAATCCCTCTTTGATGGATTGTTTTGAAAAAAATGGAACCACACCATGTGAAAAAAAAAAGAAAAAAAAGAAAGAAAAGAAAAAGACTGAAAAAGAGAAAAAAAATTATGAAATAAAGTTTGTGAAAATAGTGAAAAATGGGATATTTTGTGATTCATGTTTAGTTGAATAATGGGGTGGATTATAAACATGTTAAAATGTGAAAGGTAAGGAGAAAAAGTTATTTTCAGGCCATACTTCATGAAGGTAGAAGCCACTAATCCTAAATGACCATACCTTTACACTTAACCCCGTTACAAGCATTAAAAGGACCTTCGTGATTTTTTGTGAGCTGAAACAAATATTGATTGGAAAATAAAGGCAAGCCTATGGGTAAAGTCATGCATGTGTTCGTCTTTTTGAGTGTGAGATTTGTATATGATTCTGAGACTTTAAATTTTTGAAGAAGTTTGTGTGAATGTGGAATCATCTTTGTTGTGAGAGTATTTGAGTACCTTTGTGGAGCTTGAACTTGCATTTGAAGCAAACATTGTGAGGTTGAGTACACTTGATAATGGTGAGTCATAATTTGAATCTTTGAGTGCACAATTGAGCATTGTATGTGTAGTTTGAACCTTTTTTGTGCATTCATGTTGAGTCTTGAGCAGCACTATCTGTAGACATCCTTGTTGAGCCGATTGATCCTAAATTTTACTTGGGACACGCAAAAGTTTAAGTTGGGGGTGTTGATGAGTCCGAGATTCAAACTCATTTAGAGCTTTGTTTTGATAGTTTTAGGGTCCTCAAATGACTAATTTATGCTATAAACTGATGTTAAAGTACTTATTTGTAGGTATGTAGGCTAAGGAGCAAGGCAAGGACACTACTGGGCAAAAAGGAGAAAACAAGCTGAAGAAGTGATGAAAAGCGATCCTGGTGATCGCCAAGACCACTCGGAGAACCACCGAGTGGCTCTTTAGCCTGCCCGAAGTTCCAGCTTACCAGCCCTGGGGAAGAACCAACTTGGCGACAAAAAAATGGGTAATCGGCGAATCGCCGATGACTTCGCGATGGCAACCTTGATCACCTAAAGTCATAGAACCCTGAGGACAAATGGCCAATGAAAACCGGCAATGGATTGGAGCAAACGGAGGATCACCGACCTGTTCGGCGAGGCCCGACTTATCTCGCCCAATGGCCTTTTGGGCCAAAAATTGGGCAACTATAAATTGAAATTTAAAATGAGAATTGAGGAGGTCTCTCCATATGATTCATTAGTTCTAATTCCCTGAGTTTGAGATTTCAAGTTTTCCCTTAGTTTTTAAGTTTCATTGTATACTTTAAAGCTTTTGAGGCTCAAACTAGAAGATTTGCAAGTGGGTCTTTGAATTTACTCATTTTAGACCATTGTAAAGACTTGGGAACCTTTACCTATATCATGGCTAATGTATTTGGTAATTGTTTCTCTATTTTTATGATGTGTATCTAAAACTCCAATTCTTGGGGTGTGATCATGTGTTTATTTGTCTAATTACCTTATGGGTATTGTTGTTTAATGATGAAATTATTGTTTAAATATGGGTTTAATCATTAGCTGTGTTTTAATCTATGAATTGTAGTTGCAAATTGAATTCTAATTTTGAGTTCTTGGCTTGCTTGAGAGAGGTTTTAGAACCAAAGATTTTGATTGATGATTTGTAGTTATTGGGTTGATAGGGATTCATCTCGAGAAAGTGAATCCTAAACAAAGTCCTACCCATCTAGCTCGAGAGAGCGGATGCATTAAGGTTATGGGTTGTTTATCTTGTTAAGTTTGTCGATGTTCGAGAGAAATCGCCAGAACTGTAATAGGTGTTCAAGAGAAAGCTATTGCACTTAAGTCCACCCTACACACAATATTTCAGAAAATTATTGTTAAATTTCAATTACTCATATAGCGTAATTAGCTCATAAATGATCACATCCACATAATTCCTCTTAATATTGCTATTTCCCCTGTTTTCATACTTGTTTTAGCTATTAATTAACAATCCTAACCCCTAGTCTTACATTCGTTGTCACCCTTTGATTTGTTCGTATGTTTTCGATAATTTCTATTCCTATAACCGCTTAGACCACTTTATAACTTCATAATTGAATTTAAACACGTACCGCTCCCTGTGGGTTGACCCCAACTCTTTGTTGGGTTTTATACTAGATAACAATCGTCTACACCTTGAGTTGGATGAGGTGTATTTGAGACGTTATATCAAAAATGGTGCCGCTACCGGGAAGTGGTGTTGTTTAGAATTTTATTATTGAAGTTGAATTGTGATCTTTTTGGTTGTAGTTGAATCGACTTAGTTTGGTTTGTGTTTGTGTTGCTTGTTTTGAACAGAGGAAGAGATGAGCGTGAAAGGGGAATAATGGTAGCAAGGTGTGCAACTAAGACGACATTGGGAATCTTAATGAAGTGAATGACCCAATTCAATTGGGTGGTGTTCGTGAAATTCGTCTACCTCTTATTGAGGGTAATGTTGTCTTCCATGTTACAAGCACAATGCTGCACAACTTCTCCAAATGAAAGGATTATATGGAGGGTTGGCCTACGAAGACCCCATTAACATATTCGGAACTTCGTGGATGTTTGTGGTCCATTTTCATTCAAGAACATATCACAAGAATCAATCTGTCTCAGGTTTTTCCCATTCTCTTTTATGGGTGAAGCTACCAAATGGTTAGCTGAGTTACCGAGGGACTCCATCACCAATTGGGATAAGGTGACCACAACGTTCTATGTGAGATTCTTTCCCCGTCAAAGATGATGATGCTCAGAAATAGTATCCAAGGTTTCAAACGTATGGAGGGTGAACCTATCCTTGAGACGTGGCTGAGATTTTAAAAGTTGGTACTTCAATGCCCGACTCACAGACTGCCAAACCATATATTGTTACAATACTTCTATAGGAGTCAACTAAGGTAAAAGGTTTCCATCTCATGAGATACATACTTTGGGAACCCAGACTCAACTAAGGTAAAAGGAACCCATTTGGAAATCCTGACTCGACTAAGGTAAAAGATTTCATTTGGAAGCCGGACTCAACTAGGGTAAAATCTTCATCTCATATTCAATATCCACTCAGTGCTAGGCATTAAGTCCCATTGAGTTTACATTAAGTCTTTAGTTAAGTTTATATTCGTGGAAGAATGTCTTGACAATCAATCCAACATAAATCATACTATAGCTCATAGATTCAAGAGGTGAGACTAGTCTTCAATCCTTAGAATCACTACATGTGACAAATCTTACACATCATATCATATTCATGCCTAAGTGTGTTTATTAGGATAACCTTTCTACAATACAACAACTAGATCATGAGCATATTCACAACAACTCTCAACGTGTTTCTAAAGCATGTACTAAACTTCATAAAACATGCACAATATCATGTCTTGACCTTTTTATGGTCAAAGCCCATAATAACTCAACACATCTAGAATGATTACGTTAGACATGGATGTATTCATAATCATTTAAAATCAACATATCTAGAATGACTACATTAAACATGGATGTATTCATAGTTCAAGTAGTTCAATTGCTACAAGCATAATCTCATACTTCACCTCCTTAAGGTTCAAAGCCTACTTTCAATCTTCACACCTAGGGTTCATTCAATAAAAATGGATATCATCCTAACTCATGGAATTCTATCACTTTATGCATTCAACCAATCATGAGGTAGATTAGGTAGGTAAGGATCTTTCATCACAATTCTATTCATTAGTCTTCTATCCTCATATAGGTTTTACTCTCCAAGCCCTAGAATTCATAGTTCATCATATTAGCTTTACTCTAAAAGCCCTAGCAATCATCATTCTTGATTACAAGCCTTACTCTCAAAGCTTTACTTCTCACAATCATCATACATATCTAGATTTCAAGGCATTCTAATCACATTCTCCATTATTAGGTGATTTTAGTTATACATCTTCATAAAGTTTCAACTTCAATCTTTACTAGTCTTGATCCATCATAAAAACTATAATATAATTCAAATTCATGTTTACATATTTCTATTCTTGAACAATTACTACTCATAACATCAATTCTAGAAGATCACCTATGAATCCTCAATTTCACCTTTCATGGCATAAACTCACATTATATCAATTTCATCAATTAGACTATGTTTAACCATGGAGAACATATAAATTCATCATAATATCATGATTCAATACTAAAACAATCATAAACAATTACTATCCACTCAATTGGAATCATACCCAACACTACCCACAACATAGGAAGAAACCCTAACTAGAATTGGGTTTTATCTTCACAATTAGGGGAAATCTAGGGGGCTCTATAGATGGAAGAATTCATAGATGAATAAGCTAGCATACCTTTATTATAAAGCCCTCACAAAGCTTGTATCAATGGAGGAATTTGACCTAGCTTGACCCTCTCTTCTTATTCTTCTTCTTCTTCTTCTTGGGTTTTTTAGAGAAGGAATTTTTGGGAAGATGAACTTTGGGATCTTTTGGGGTTTTTGGAATTAGTGCCTTAGTTAAGGTGGTTAATGACTTAAAATAGTTTATATAGGTGAATAAAGTCCATATAAAATGACCCCCACTTAAAACTAATTAAAAAGGAATTTCTTAATTTAACCTCCACTAGGCAGCCATGGTGCCAAGCACCACGACAGGGCTCACGAGCCGTGGTCAAGACCACAAGTCGTGGTCCTGCCCGTGGTCCCTTGGGCAGTGGCTTGGCTAGTGTGTCTTGGCCTCTCTCATTCTAAGGCATATTCACAAGCCTTCCCATGGGCCATGGTCTTCACCACAGGCCGTGAAGTGGCTCGTGAAGGCGAGCCAATTTGAGGCAGCCGTGAGGGGCACACTACCTCACCAACCATGGGTGCCACCACGAGCCGTCTAGGCTTTCGTGTTCATGGGCAATGCCAAGCATGAGGCTGCCTTGGCTCTTGTGTTAGCCCTTGCCCCTTTGCCTTGGTTCATGCCCTCAAGTCTTGACTCTAGCCCTTAATTTAACCCTATATGGTCTACTAATTTACGGGGTATTACACCTCAGAATCAAAGGATTCCCCATCACTGTTGTTGTGCTCCGGTCTCTCAACTACGGGCGCCTTGCCCTTGCCTTTGCCTCCCTTCGGAGGTGACTTCTTGCTCTTTGTGTTGGAAGTAGCTGCTTCCTCATTGATCACAATTCCCCATGCCCTCTTTCGAGGCGGCATGCCACTATCATCCAAGTTTGTTCTAGCTAAATCTGTAAAACACATTGAAAGGTGTTAGAAATAATTCAAGAAAAGAGCAGAAATGAAGTTGCAGAAAGACTCGCTGAACCAATCGGCGAGTCGCTGAGTCACTTAGGTGATCCAGATCGGGCTTGCCAAAAGTACCAGCTTGAACAAATTTTAGAATCAAGGCATGTCGACGATGTTCAGGGCCATTCAGCGAATCGCTGACATCAATCGGCGAGCTTGGAATATCCCACAGAATATTATAGTGCATTTTAAGGTTTAGTGGCGCAGAAAGGGTGATCAAGGGAACCTTTCGGTTATCTGAGGGGGACTTCAGTGAACCGTCGAACCACTCGGTGAGCTCGACGTAGCTCGCTAAATGGCCCAACGTGCCGATTTTCAACCCTATTTACTTAAATCAAACTGACAGCCTCGAAATTCAAAATCAAACACAAACACTATTCAATTAGCACTATACTCGTACTACCCATGCCCTCGGGGTACTTAGACATCCCCCGATTTGGCCAAAATTGGTCATTTGACGACTTTTACCCTTAAGAATGATGTCAAACGCTCCATCATCGGGAAAATTACATCATTTAGCACAATTTGGGGTTACTTAGATTTTACCCAACTAGACCCATTACCAAATTAACGCAACCCAACAATTTAGAACCAATTATATAGTACAAAACAGGGGAATCGATCTATTTAAGTATTTAGGCACAAGTTCACACAAATTATGGGCAATCCAATGCATAAAATACAATTAAAGCAATTACCCAACATCAAATAATATCCAATTACGTATTGCATTTGATTTTGAACCACAAACTCACAGTACAGGGTTCGAAAAACCAACCTGTATGCTGAATATCAAAGTTGGAAAGCTAGGCGGCAAAGTTCTCCAAATTCGAGCACCAAATGACACAAAAATGCTAGTAAAACAATTAAATATAGAAGATTTAAAGTTTGGGTGAGAATGCACGAGAGTTACAAATGAGTGAAGATGAATGATTTTGAAATTTCAAACGGTTTGGCCTTTAAAACTTTTCAGTTCGCGGCACTACCGGTGGAGTAAGTCGTGCTCACCGACCCACTTGGCGTTGCGTTGAGTGGTACTTTACCTTGCTGAGGTTTACAGGACTCCCAGACCTTTGGGGGTTCAAACGACGGATAAAATCGGGGCTCGCCGACCTGTTCGATGAGTCGCCGATTAAGCCATTAGCCCGCCAAGTTTTACAGACTTCCTGGTGGGTCCAACGGCAGTCCAAGTCGAGCTAGACGACCTGTTAGACATGTCATCGACTAGACTTTTGACTTGCCCAACTGCCCATTTTTAAACACTCTTCACTTTTCAACCTACACAATCAACACTCGCTATTCAAAACTAAAAACTAAAGCATTAATAACTTGGGTTGCCTCCCAAGAAGCGCCTTAGTTAATGTCGTGGCACGACAAAAGTACCCATTCACAGATCATTCTTTGGGTTTTCCAAGATATCACTTGGTAGGCCCCCTTTTGGCCTTGGATTCAAATGAGAAGAAATTTGACCTATTTGGGTCTCCAATTGCTTGATTGACACGGAATCAGAGATCACCGTCTTATTAAGTGTAGAGACATCCTCCTTCATCTCTTTTAACACTTTGTCTGATCCTTCAACTTTATTGAGAATGTGGGAGAGCATGTCTTCCGTACGGCCACCTTCAGATTCCTTGGGCTTTTGACGCTCATGGGGAGGAACATACCTATCTTTATCACCCTCTCTATCCTTCCAAGTGACATTACGATCACGCCAATTTCGGTCACGGTCTCTCCTGCCCTCATCTTTGTTCCAACCTTGATTTCCACCCGGTCTTGGGTAGTTTGCACGATAACCTCCTCCTTGATTGGCTAGGAAGTTCACTTCCTCATTGTACAACACTTCAAACTATGCTTCATCGGGGTTTACTCCACCAACAACCATAATATTAACACTCTTTGTACCAACACCCATGACATTTTTAGCTAAGATATCTAGCTGGGTCATCATTTTGGCCATCTCTTGGTCTCTCTCTTGATTCTTTTCGATCTGCTCTTTTGTCATGCTAAAATTGAGAGGAGAGACTTGGTCCTCACGAGTGTACCATGCCCCATTGATCTTGGTCATGCAATCAAGGAGTTGAGACGCCAGTTCATAGGGTTGTTGCATTATACCAACCGGGAACAAGTTGATCAACAACTCCTTTGTTCACCGAGTTGAGGCTCCTATAGAAGTATTGTAACGGCACAGTATTAGGATGTCCATAAGTAGGGTATTGCAGCACCAGCTTCTTAAACCTAAGCCACGTCTCATGGATTGTCTCACCTTCCAAGCGTTTAAAACCTTGGATGTTATCCCTAAGAGTCATCATCTTCGATGTGGGAAAATCACACTTGGAATGTGGTGATAAGCTCGTCCCAATAAGTGATGGAATCTCTTGGCAACTCAGCCAACCACTTACTAGCCTCTCCCATCAAAGGAAATGGGAACAACCTGAGATGGACTGATTCTTGCGATATGCTCTTAAATGAGAATAGACCACAAACGTCCACAAAGTTTTAAATATGCTCATGGGGATCCTCATGAGCCAGCCCCCCAAATAAGCCTTTCAATTGTAGGAGATGAAGCATTGTGCTAGTAATGTGAAAAACAATGTTTCCTTCAGTGGGAGGTAGACGTATTGCCCCCACACCACCCAATGGAATTGGTTCAGTGACATTTGGGTCATTTACGTCATTGAGGTTTCCAATATTATCTTGGTGACCCACTTGGCTACCATTACTTCCGTTAATGATTATCTCCTCCTCTGTTTAACACAAGCAATACAAAACCAAAAACTAAAATAAGTAGATTCAACTATATCTACAAATATCACAATTCAACTTCACTAAAAGAAGTTTAAACAACACAACTCCCCGGCAGTGACACCATTTTGATTTAATTTTAACCTTTATCAAATACACTTCATCCAATTCTAAGTGCAAAAGATCGTTAAGCAATATAAAACGCAACAAATGAGTTGGGGTCGAATCTCATAGGGAGCGGTACGTGTTCAAATTCAATCAAGAAGTAAGAATGTGATCTAACTAGCTATAGGAATAGAGATCGAAAAAAAAAGACATGAAACAAATTAAAAGGGGTGACACAAATGTCAGATGAGGGTTTTTGCTTGCAATTATCAACTGCAACGCCACAAACAATTTGAAATAACAATAAGGAGAGGACTTCTCGAATGTGATCGATTATAAGCAAATTTCAATATATGGGTAATTGAAACTACTAGTAAATAACTACAAATCAGTCGATAGGTTAGACTATAATGGAGATAGCTTTCTCTTAAACAACTATCCCGAATAAGGTGATTTTCTTACGAACATCAACAGGCATAGCAATTAAGAATAGCCCACACCTTAATTCATCCACTGTCTCAAGCTAGATAGGTAGGATTGGGTTTATGATTCACTCTCTCGAGCTGAACCCAGTTCAACCCAATACCTACAAACCATTAATCAATAGTATTAGTTCTAAAACCTCTCTCTCGAGCAAGCTAAGAACACAAACTTAGAAGTGCATTTGCAACTATAATTCATAAATTAAACCACAACTATTGAACCCACTTCAATATAGCATTCAAACTAGTAATCAACAATACCCATAAATGAATTCAACCCATAATCACATGATCACACCACAAGAATTGAGGTTTTAGCCAAACATCATAAAAAGGTAAAAATGGTTACCAAATCGATTAGCCATCAACTAGGTAAGAATAATTTAGCCTTTGCAATGCTCAAAATCGAAGAAAATGAGTAACCCTCTTGCAAAATCTCTAAATTGAATCTTCAAAAACCTTCAAGTCTACTAAGAAACTCTTCTAAAATGGTAGTAAGCTAAAATCAGGAAAAGAGAACTCCTAAATTAACTGTTCAAAATTGTATTTATGGTCGCCAAAAATTAGCCACGAAGGGCCATTAGGCGAAGTAAGTCGGGTTCGCCGATTGGTTCGGTGAGCCGCCCTTTGCTCTCTTCTATTGCCTTTTTGCATTGGCTCTCAGCATCCTCAAGTCCTGTAACTTTGGGTGATCACTCTTTGCATCGCGGAACTGCTCGGCAATTCGCCAACTGCCCCTTTCCTATCATTGCTTGGTTTCTTCCCTCAGGGCTGGCACACTAGAACTTTAGGTGGTCAAAATAGCCACTAGGCGATTTGCCAAGTGCTCTTGGCAATCATCAAGCTCGCCTTTCTTCACTTCTTCAGTTTGTTTTGTTCCTTTTTGCATGTTAGTGTCCTTGCTTTGCTCCTCAATCTATATACCTAAAAATCAAGGCTTTAACATCAATTTATGGCACAAATTATGCATTTGAGGAAAATAAATCTATATAAATAAAGCCCCAAATGAATCCAAATCTCAGACTCATCACCGCATGCTTGCCTTTCCAATGTATCAAGAACTCAGTCTTTGTGTTCTTCTTGCTTGTGCCCAGAACCCGGTGATCAAGGATCCTTTCTATCTCAACATCAAACTGGGTAGGTATAGATAGAGGAGCCCTCTTCGACCTATTCCTGCCCGGATCATCTGCATCTACAGAGTAAGGTTTTAAGAAACTCACATGGAATGTAGTATGAATCTTCAACCTTTTTGGCAGCTTCAATCAATAAACAACTTCAACCACTTTTTAAACCACTTCAAATGGGTCATTGTACCTAGGAATCAAACCTCGATGTTTAGGCTTACTTACAATATGTTTCCAGATTTGAGGAGTAAGTTTCAGCAACACTTGGTCACTTACATTGAACTCTAATGAGCGACGATGCTGATAAACATATTTCTTCATGAGCCGCTGAGCCTTGTGCAAACTGTCTTGAGCTTCAGAAATTATTTTAAGATTGTCCCGTGCAACCCTATACGCTACTGGACACTTCCCCTGATTCTTAATCTTAGCAACATCTAATGGTGTCATAGGTTGCATACCTAAAAAATTTTGATAAGGCTCATCTTTGTTGCTGATGACTTGTGCAAATCATAGCAAAACTGCGCATTGTCAAGCAAAGCAACCCAATTTCGCTGACTTGCTTTCACATAGTTCCTCAAATATTCTTCTAGCAAATGATTAATCCTTTCTGTTTGTCCATCTATTTGTCCATGGTTTGCAGTAGAGAATTTGAGATCAATTCCCATCATATAGAACAAAGCTTCCAAAACCTACCCGTTAAACATGTATCCCTATCACTCACAATATCATGTGGAACACAAAAGTATTTAACCATGTAATAATAGAATAAGTTAGCAGCAATTTAAAATGAACATAAGTTAGGTGCAGCAATAAAAATGGAGTATTTTGAAAATCTCTCTCCCACAACCATAATAGATGTCATGCCATCTACCTTAGGAAACCGAGAAATGAAATTCATGCTTACCGACAACCAAGGCCTTTCAGGAATAGGCAATGTGCAACAAATCAGCTTCCTTCTTACGTTCAATCTTGTCCACTTGACAAATATTACAAGTCTTTACATACGCCTTTATATCATCTTCCATCTTTGGCTAGAAATAAACAAGGGACAGCAAAGATAACATTATTTTGACACCCAGATGACCAGCCCAAGTAGTGTCATGTTTTTCCTTCATTAAATCTTTGCGCAGTCCACCATTATTTGGTACCACGATCCTCCCCCCTTTAAAATGAAGTAGATCGTCCTCAATCCCGTACCGCCTCATAGTCCCTTCTTGAACTTGACCCATCCACTTTACATATAATGAGTCATTAAAAGCACATAACCTGATCCTATCAAGAAAATCAGTCTCAAGTTTCAAAATAAAATATATAGCAGCAAAAACCTCTTTTCAACTCAACGCATCAGCGACTTGGTTGTGTTTTCCTAGCTTATGCTCCCACACAAAGTCATATTCAGCCAGAAATTCTTGCCACCTGGCCTGTGTTGGACTTATCTTTTTCTGTGTCTTGACAAATGTATTAGCAACATTGTCAGTCTGCACCACAAAGCTAGTTCCCAGCAAATAAACTCTCTAAACATGCAAGCAATGTACAATAACAACCATCTCTTTCTCATGAGTCGAATATCTTTGCTCCACATCATTTAGTTTTTGACTTTCAAAGGCCACGGGATGACCTTCTTGCACTAACACGCCCCTAATTGCTTTGTTAGACACATCAGTATGCACCTCAAATAGCAACTCAAAATCAAGCAACATAAGTATTGGTTTAGATGCAATATCTTCCTTCAAGTTCTGAAAAGCTTCTTCACACCTTACTGACCACACCAACTTAACATCTTTCTTCAACAAATCCATCAAAGTCGCTTCCCTTTTCCATTAACCAATAATAAATTTCATGTAATAGTTTGCCAACCCAAGAAACAATCTCAAATCCTTCACGTTGCGCGGTGCTTGCCAATCAACAATGGAGTTCACTTTCTTAGGTTCCATTCGAAGTTTGTTTTACTAACAAGATGCCCCAAAAACTTTATCTCTTTTGAGAAATTCACACTTTTTCATTTTAACATAAAATGTATACACCCTAAAACGAGACAGAACCATACTAAAGTGATTAACATATTCATCCAATGTTCGACTATAAATTACAATATCATCAAGATACACAACCACGAAATCATCAAGATAGTCAAATAGTACATTGTTCATTAAGTTGTAAAATGTAGCCGGGGCATTGGTTAGCCCAACAGGCATTACAAGGAATTCATATGAACCATATCTAGTTACACACGTAGTCATAGGCTCATCGCCTTCAGCTATTCTAACCTGCCAATAGCCAGCCCTAAGATCTAACTTAGTGAACCAGCATGCCTTGCTCAACCTGTCCATCAGATTTTGCACCAATGGAATTGGATAATTGTTCTTCACAGTTGCCTTGTTCAACGCCATATAGTCCACACACATTCTCATCATCCCATCCTGCTTCTTTTAAAATAAAACAGGTGCACCATAGGGAGGCTTAGATGCCTGAATTAGTCTGGCATCTAGCAACTCATTCAATTGTTTACGTAGTACAACCAACTCTTTCGGAGCCATAAGATAAAAAGCCTGTGTAAGAGAAACCTTACCTGGCAGCAAATCAATTTTATGATCAATATCCCTCCTTGGCGCAACATCTTTTGTAATTCAGGCGGCATCAAATCAGCACATTGTTTCAACATTTCAGCCACAAAATCAAGCACTTCTACCGTGACATCAGGTTTCAATTCGACTAAGGTAGCAAGGATAGTTTCATCACCCTTCTTCAAACCTTTGTCAATCGACATAGCAGACATCAACATTCATTTGTCTTTCTTCTTTGCAACTTTATTAACCTTCCCTAATGGATAAACACCTTTAACAAACCCAGCATTTCGCTCATTCATGATCATTATCCCACTAAGTGAGGAAACGAAACAAACTGGAATTTCCTCAGAAAATCGATCCCAAGTAAGCTTTCAAATTCACCAAGCGACATCACCATCAAATTATGTTTTCTCACCCAATTTCCAATCGACATAAGAACCCCATAAGCCATGCACACAATGGCTTGTGCCTTAGAATTGACTGTCTTGACATTGGAAGGACTTTTAGTCAACTTAAGCCCTAATTTCACTGCAATTTTAACATCCACAAACGTATGAGTGGCCCATGTATCAGCCATTGACATCACACATTGTTTATTAACTTTAGTTTCTATCTCAATCAGTGAAGCATGCGGATTCGAAGCATTGTACGCCCCGTCACCATTATCAACCAACGTGATTTGGTTGAAAGACAAACCCAACGGATTTGCCATGGCAGCCATGAATTCTTCTTCCTTCTCACTTTGATTCAACTTTCCAGCAAGCAAAGCATTCACTCTTTCCCAGTTTGGATAAGCCTTAGCCAAATAAGGACCACCACAATTCCAATAGCCATTTGAATTGCCATCCTTGTCCCTTGGCCTGCCTTTATTTTCTTCATTCATTTGTTCATTCCCATTGTCATTAGCATTTTCCTTACGGTTCTCCCTTTTTCGATCCCCTTTACTCTCACCCTTTTTCTTAGATTTCGAAGTAGTAGGAACATCAGTAGTAGGTCAAGTTGACTGGAAACCTACCAACGAATCAGCAGCAATTACCCCCGGTAGATCTTTAACGTTCTGCCTCCGAAGTTCGTTTTGAGCCCAGCCTTGCATACCTGAAATGAAGTTATGTAATTTATCCTCATCAGACATATTTTGGATGTCTAACATTACAGAGGTAAATTCCTTTATATAATACCGCACACAGCCATTCTGCCTTAGTCTCTTCAACTTGTCCCTTGCAAACCATGATGCTTTGCTAGGGCAAAATTGATCACGCATTTCTTTCTTTAATTTGGTCCAATTATCAATTTTGGGTCGACCAGCACTCTCATAATCCACATTCCAAGTCATCCACCAAAGTTTTGCATCACCGGCCAAATACATGTTAGTGATATGTAACTTGTCCGTTTCAGGCACACTTGCAGCAGAAAAATTCTTTTCCATGTCCCAGATGAAATTCTCCAATTCCTTAGCATTTCTTACACCACCAAAGGCTTTAGGTTTCGAAATTCTTACCTTAGAAAGTTCTTCACAAGTTGATCCCAACATAGCAATAGCCCGACACAACACAATAATTTCTCCACGAAGATATTCATTTTCCTTCTGCAGCCCATCTATTTGTAGTGTTGATACCTCACGAAAATTAAATGTGTCAGATATGTGTTCGTCTATATCAGCATGATACAGACCAATCTCACTCCGAAACTTTTCCAATTCCAGTCTCAGACCAATAATCTTCCTTACAAGGTCCACCAATGTTGGATCATCCTAGCGTTCGTTTATGATCCTAATAAAGGCCTCAACTCTGCGCAACATTTCTCGAATTTCAATGTTTGTCACCATCGTTCCGCCTTGCTCTGATACTAATTGATAAAGGGGTGATTTTTTTTTTTTTGCTAACACCTCTTATAGGTAGTCTACAACTCTTGCAAACTTCATCCATAATCCTCTCACGTGTTGACTAAGTCTGAAAGACTTAACTTAATTTTAAGCAGCGTTTCAAAGTAACAAACACACAACAGCATAAATACTGAACACTTCCCAACCTTTATTAATATTAAATCAATCAAAGAAAAGGCTTCAAAAATTGGTTCTAAGGCCATAACATTCCTCTTGTTCCTTAGAATGAATTTCCACCTTATAAAATTTCTAATAAGGCAGTTAGGGCAGTTACAAAGTTGGTTACATTTCCCAAGTGTCTAACACTTGTCCTGACTAGATTTAAACTAAGTCTAACACCTAAATTCTAAGAGATAAAATATAATTTGAATTAAAATTCATCAAGATCATGTTCCTAGGACATGGCAATTCTATGACTTAGCAGAATTTACATCAATTCTAACACTTAGAATATTTTAGCCTATTTCCAACACTTAGAATATTTTAGCCTGTTTCTGACACTTAGTTTTATTTCAGCAAATCTGTGACTAAAAGTCCTTCCTACATCAAGACAGTCAATTACAAGGCACAACCCATTGTGGGCATGGCTTATGGTGTGCCTATGTCAACTTAAAATTGGGTGGGAAAACATAATTTGATGGTGATGCCGCTAGGTGAAGTTTAAATCATACTTGGGATCGATTTTCTTAAGAAATTCATGTTTGTTCCATTTCCTCACTTAGATGGCATAATGATCATGAATGAGGGAAATGTGGGTTTGTTGAATGTGTTTATCCAATTAGGAAGGTTAATAAAGTTGCAAAGAAGAAAGACAAGGGAATGTTGTTGTCCACTATGTCGATTGACAAAGGTTTGAAGAAGGGTGATGAAACTATCCTTGTTGCCTTAGTCGAATTAAAACCTGATTCACGGTAGAAGTGCCTGATTATGTGGCTGAAATGTTGAAACAATGTGCTGATGTGATGCGTTGAATTACCAAAGATGTTGCCGCCAAAGTGGGATATAGATCATAAAATCGAGTTGCTTCCACGTACGATTGCTCCTGCACAGGCTCCTTATCGTATGGCTCCTACAGAGTTTGCTGAACTGCATAAATAATTGAATGAATTGCTGGATGTCGGACTGATTCAGCCATCTAAGGCTCCCTATGGTGCACCTATTTTATTTCAAAAGAAGCATGATTGGAAGATGAGAATGTGTGTGGACTACAGAGCGCTGAACAAGGCAACTGTGAAGAACATGTATTCGGTTCCATTGGTGTAGGCTCTGATAGACAGGTTGAGCAAGGCATGCTGGTTCACTAAGTTAGATCTTAGGGCTCGCTACTGGCAGGTTATAATAACTGAAAGGTGATGAGCCTAAGACTACGTGTGTAACATGATATGGTTCATATGAATTCCGTGTAATGCCGTTTGGGCTAACCAATGCCCCAACTACATTTTGCAACTTCATGAACAATGTATTGTTTGACTATCTTGATGATTTTGTGGTTGTGTATCTTGATAATATTGTCATTTATAGTCGAACATTGGATGAACATGTTAATCACTTGAGTATGGTTAAAATGGAAAAGTGCGAATTTGGTCAAAAAGAGATTAAGTTTTTGGGGCATCTTATTAGTAAAAACCAAGTTCGGATGGATCCAAAGAAAGTACAGGCCATTGTTGATTTGAAAGTACCGTACAGTGTGAAGGATTTGAGATCGTTTCTTGGGTTGGCTAACTATTACAGGAAATTTATTGTTGGTTATTCGAAAAGGGCAGCGACTTTGATGGATTTGTTGAAGAAAGATGTTAAGATGTTGTGGTCAAATATGTGAAGAATCTTTTCAGAACTTGAAGGAAGCTATTGTATCTGAACCAATACTTTAGTTGCCTAATTTTGAGTTGCCATTTGAAGTGCATATTGATGCGTCTAACAAAGCTGTTGGGGGCTTTTTCGTGCAAGAATGTCATCCTATGGCATTTGAAAGTCGAAAACTGAATAATGTGGAGCAAAGATATTCAACTCATGAGAAAGAGATGGTTGTTGTTGTACATTTCTTTCTGGTTTGGAGAGTTTATTTGCTGGGAACTCACTTTGTGGTGCGGACTAGCAATGTTTCTAATACATTCTTCAAGACGCAGAAAATGTTAAGTGCAAAACAGGCAAGGTGGCAGAAATTTCTGGCTAAATATGATTCTATATGGGAGCATAAGCCAGGAAAACACAACCAAGTTGTTGATGCAATGAGTCAAAAAAATGTATTTGCTGTTGTATATTTTATTCCAAAACTTGAGACTGATTTTCTTGATAGGATCAGGTTATATGCTTTGAATGTCTCGTTATATGTAAAATGTATGGGTCAAGTGAAAGATGGGACTATGAGACAGTACTGGATCGAGGAGGATCTACTTCATTTTAAAGGGGGGAGGATCGTGGTACCAAATGGTGATTGACTGCGAAAAGACTTAATAAAGAAAGCGCATGACACTACTTGGGCTGGTCATCCAGGTGTTGAAAGGATGTTATCTTTGCCATCCCATGTTTATTTCCGGCCAAAGATGGAAGATGATATAGAGGCGTACGTGAAGACTTTTCATAGTTATCAAGTGGACAATACTGAACATAAGAAGGAAGCTGGTTTGTTGTAGCCCTTGCCTATTCCTGAAAGGCCTTGGTTGTCGGTAAGCATGGATTTCATTTCTGGTTTTCCTAAGGTAGATGGAATAACATCTATTATGGTTGTGGTAGACAGATTTCCGAAATACTCCATTTTTATTGTTGCACCTAACTTATGTTCATCTGAGATTGCTGCTGAATTATTCTATAAGTACGTGGTTAAATACTTTTGTGTTCCAGATAATATTGTGAGTGATAGGGATACACAGTTCACGGGCAGGTTTTGGACAACTTTGTTCAATATGATAGGAACTGATCAAAAATTCTCTACTTCAAACCACCCACAAACAAATGACAAACAGAAAGGATTAATCATTATCTAGAAGAATATTAGAGGTACTATATGATAGCGAGTCAGCGGAATTGGGTTGCTTTGCTTGACACTGCGAGTTTTGCTATAATCTTTATAAGTTGTCAGCAACAGAGATAAGACCTTTCGAAATGGTTTTTGGTAGGAAGCCTATGACACCATTAGATATTGCTAAGACCAAGAATTAGGGGAAGTGCTCAGCAGCGAACAGGGTTGCAAAGGATAGACTTGAAATGATTTCTGAAGCTCAAAACAATTTGCGCAACACTCAGTGGCGAATGAAGAAATATGTTGATCAAAATCGTCACTCATTAGAGTTCAATGTGTATGACCAAGTGTTGCTGAAACTTACTCCTCAAATCTAAAAGCAGATTATAAGTAAGACGAGACATCGAGGTTTGATTCTTGAATATGACGACCCATTTGAAGTGGTCCAAAAAGTGGGTGAAGTTGCTTATATATTGAAGCTTCTAGAAAGGTTAAAGATTCATGCTACTTTCCATGTGAATTTCATAAAACCTTACTTTGCAGATGCAGATGATCCGGGCAGGAACAAGTCAAAGAGGGCTCCTCCATCTATACCTACACAGTTTGATGCTGAGATAGAAAGGATCCTTGATCATTGGGTTGTGGGTACAAGTAAGAAGAACACGAAGACTGAGTTCTTGATACATTGGAAAGGCAAGAGTACGGCTGATACAGTCTAGGAGAAAGCTAAGGACTTATGGAAGTTTGGTGACCAAATCGATGACTATCTCAAAATAGTGTCGATGAGGACATCGAGTTCAAGTGGTGTGGTTGGTCTTTTAGAACCATATTCTAACTAAGCAAACGGCGTGCAAGCATGGCAGGGATTTGGGCATTGGTCTTAGCATGTATGTGGGAAAAACAGTGCAGTTGTGCGGCTAAGTGTTAATAGGCAGCAAAGAGTTCAAGGTGCTTGGGCATTGGCAAGGCAGCTTGGACGTTAAAGGCAAAGACAGGCATATGGCACCTCAAGGCATACGTGTGGGCAGTTTCATTAGCAAGGCAAGGCAGTGTGTTGGCTTGACAAGGCAAGGTTATGAGACTTGACGATGGCAAAACAAATGCATTTAGAAGTGTCGACACGAGTTGACAGATTTGCTAAAATAAAACTAAGTGTTAGAAACAGGCTAAAATATTCCAAGTGTTGGAAATAGGCTGAAATGTTCATAGTGTTGGAATTGATATAAATTCGGCTAAGGCATAGAATAGACATGTTCTAGGCACATGGTTTTGATGTATTTAAATTTGAATTATATTATATCTCTTAGAATATAGTTGTTAAACTTAGTTTAAATCTTTCCAAGATAAGTATTAGGCACATGGCGGATGTAACCGACTTTTGTAACTTCCCTAACTGCTTTGTGCATAAATTTTATAAGGTGGAAATTCGTTCTAAGACACAAGAGCAATGTTCTGGCCTTAGAACAAATTCATGAACCCTTTCCTTTGAATGATTTGATATTAATAAAGGTTGGGAAGTGTTCCCGTATGTTGTTCTATGTTTGTTACTTTGAAACGCTGCTTTAAATTAAGTTAAGTCTTTCATACTTAGTCAAAAATGTGAGAGGGTTAAGGCTGAAGTTTGCAAGAGTTGTAGACTTCCTATAAGAGGTATTAATGAAAAAATCAACCCCTTTATCAATCGGTATCTATACATACGCAGTTTGATGCTGAGATAGAAAGGATCCTTGATCACCGGGTTGTGGGTACAAGTAAGAGGAACACGAACACTGAGATCTTAATACATTGGAAAGGAAAGAGTGCGGCAGATGCAGCCTGGGAGAAAGCTAAGGACTTATGGCAGTTTGATGACCAAATCGATGACTATCTTAAAACAGTCTTGATGAGGACATTGAGTTCAAGTGGTGCGAGTGGTCTGTTAGACCCGTAGTCTAATAAGCAAATGTCATGCAACCATGACAAGGATTTGGGCATTGGTCTTGGAATGTATTTGGGAAAAATAGTGTAGCGGTGCAGCTAAGTGTTAGTGGGCAGCAAAGAGTTCAAGGTGATTGGGTGTTGGCAAGGCAGCTTAGACGTGCAAGGCAAAGACAGGTATATGGCACCTCAGGGCATACGTGTGGTCAATGTCGTCGGCAAGGAAACACAGTGTGTTGGCATGACAAGGAAAGGCTGTCACACTTGACAATGGCAAGACAAAGGCATTTACAAGTGTTGGCACGAGTTGACAAATTTGCTAAAATAAAACTAAGTGTTAGAAACAGGCTGAAATATTCTAAGTGTTGGAAATAGGCTGAAATATTCGAAGTGTTGGAATTGATGTATATTCGACTAAAGCATAAAATAGACATGTATTAGGCACATGATCTTGATGTATTTAAATTCAAATTATATCCTATCTCTTAGATTATAGCTGTTAGTCTTAGTTTAAATCTAGTCAAGACAAGTGTTAGACACATGGCGGATGTAACCAACTTTTGTAACTGCCCGTTAGCCTTGTGCAAAAATTTTATAAGGTGGAAATTCATTTTAAGGCACAAGAGGAATGTTCTGGCCTTGGAACAAATTCGTGAAGTCTTTCCTTTGATTGATTTGATATTAAAAGAGGTTGGGAAGTGTTCTCGTATGTTGTTGTGTGTTTGTTACTTTGAAATGTTGCTTACTATTAAGTTAAGTCTTTCAGACTTAGTCAAAAATGTAAGAGGGTTAAGGCTTAAGTTTGAAAGAGTTGTAAGCGAAAAAAATCACCCCTTTATCAATTGGTGTCAGAGCACGGTGGAACGATGGTGACAAACATTGAAATTCGAGAACTATTGTGCAGAGTGGAGGCCTTTATGGGATCATCGACGAATGCTAGGATGATCCAACATTAGTAGACCTTCTAAAGCAGATTATTGGTTTGATACAGGAATTTGAAAAGTTTCAGAGTGAGATCGGACGGTATCATCCTGATATAGACGAACACATAGTGGAGACTTTTAATTTTTGTGAGGCAACAACACTACAAATAGATGGACTGCAAAAGGAAAATAAAGACCTTCGTGCAGAAATTATTGTGTTGTGTCGGGCTGTTGCTACGTTGGGATCAACTCATGGAGAATATTCTAAGGTAAGAATCCCAAAATCTAAAGCCTTTGGAGGCGCAAGAACTGCTAAGTAATTGGAGAATTTCATCTAGGACATGAAACAGTATTTCACTGTGGCAAAGGTGCCTGAAACGGACAAGTTGAATATCACTACCATGCATTTGGCTGGTCATGCTAAACTTTTGTGAAGGACTCAAAATGCGGATGATCAGAGTGTTGGTCGACCCGGATTTGATAATTGGACCAAATTAAAGAAACAAATGTGTAATCAATTTCTCCCTAGCAACGCATCATGGCTTGCAAGGGACATGTTGAACAGACTATGGCAAAATGGTTCAGTGCGGGATTATATAGAGGAATTTACCTCTGTGATGTTAGACATCAAAAATATGTCTGATGAGGATAAATTACATAAGTTCATTTCAGGTATGCAAGGTGGCTAAAAATGAACTTCGGGGGCAAAATGTAAATGATCTGCTAGGGGCAATTGATGCTGATGATTCGTTGGAAGATTTCCGGTCGACTCAACCTCTATTGATGTTCCTTCTACTTCGAAATCAAATAAAAATGTAAGAAGAAAGGGGACTGGAAAATGAGAATCGTAAGGACAATGCTAATGACAAGAAGAAGGCACCAATGAAAGAAGGAAATAAAGACAGGCCAAGGAACAAGGATGGATATTCAAAGGGTTGTTGAACTTATGGTGTTCTTCATCTAGCTAAGGCTTGTCCAAACTAGGAAAGAGTGAATGCTTTGCTTGCTGGCAAGTTGAATCAAGGTCAGGAGGAAGAAGAAGTCGTGGCTGCCATGGCGAATCTGTTGGGTTTATTTTTCAACCAGATTACATTGGTTAATAATGTTGAAGGGGCTTCCAATGCGTCGAATCAACATGCTTAACTGATTAACATAGAAATGAAAGTTAAGAAGTAATGTGTGATAGCTATGGCTGATACAAGGGCTACTCATATGTTTGTGGATGTTAATATTTCTGCAAAATTGGGGCTTAAGTTGACTAAAACTTCTTTCTACGTCAAGACAGTCAATTCTAAGGCACAAGCCATTTTGGGCATGGCTTATGTGTTGCCCATGTCGACTGGAAATTTTGTGGGAAAACATAATTTGATGGTGATTCCACTAGGTGAATTCTAAATCCTACTTGGAATCGATTTTCTTAGCAGATTCCATTTTGTTCCGTTTCCTCACTTAGATGGGATAATGATCATGAATGAGGGCAATGCTGGGTTTGTTAAGGAGTTTATCCATTTGGGAAGGTTAATAAAGTTGCAAATAAGAAATACAAGGGAATGTTGTTGTCTGCTATTGCGATTGACAAAGGTTTGAAGAAGGGTGATGAAACTATCCTTGCTGCCTTAGTCGAATAGAAACCTGATATCACGGTAGAAGTGCCTGATTATGTGGCTGAAATTTTGAAACACTATGCTGATGTGATGCCGCCTAGATTACCAAAGAACTTGCCGCCAAAGAGGGATATAGATCATAAAATTGAGTTTCTTCCAGGTACGGTTGTTCCTGCACAAGATTCTTATTGTATGGCTCCGAAAGAGTTGACTGAACTACGTAAACAACTGAATGAATTGTTAGATACCGAACTAATTTTGTCATCTAAGGCTCCCTATGGTGCACCTGTTTTATTTCAAAAGAAGCAGGATGGGACGATGAGAATTTGTGTGGACTACAGAGAGCTAAACAAGGCAACTGTGAAGAACAAGTATCTGGTTCCATTAGTGTGGGATCTGATGGACAGGTTTAGCAAGGCATGCTAGCTCACTAATTAGATCTTAGGGTAGGCTACAGGCAGGTTAGAATAGCTAAAGGCGATGAGCCGAGGACTACGTGTGTAACTAGTTATGGTTCATATGAATTCCTTGTAATGTTGTTTGGGCTAACCAATGCCCCGACTGCGTTTTGAAACTTAATGAACAATGTACTGTTTGACTATCTTGATGATTTCGTGGTTGTGTATCTTGATGATATTGTCATTTATAGTCGAACATTGGATGAACATGTTAATCACTTGATTATGGTTTTGTCTCGCTTGAGGGAGTATACACTTTATGTTAAAATGAAAAAGTGTGAATTTGCTCAAAAAGACATTAAGTTTTGGGGGCATCTTGTTAGTAAAAAACTATGTTCAAATGGATCCTAAGAAAGTGTAGGCCATTGTTGATTGGCAAGCACTGTGACATGTGAAGGATTTGACATCATTTCTTGGGTTGGCTAACTATTATACGAAATCTATTGCTGGTTATTTGGAAAGGCAGTGGTTTTAACTGATTTATTGAAGAAAGATATTAAGTGGGTGTGGTCAGTAAGTTCCGAACTTGAAGGAAGCTATTGCATCTGAACCAATACTTAAGTTTCCTGATTTTGAGTTTCCATTTGAGGTGCATATTGATGCATCTGACAAAGATGTTGGGGGCATGTTAGTGCAAGAAGGTCATCATGTGGCCTTTGAAAGTCGAAAATTGAATGATTCAGAGCAAAGATATTCGACTCATGAGAAAGAGATGGTTCTTGTTGTAAATTGCTCGCAGGTTTAGAGAGTTTATTTGTTGGGAACTCACTTTGTGGTGTCTCTACACCATTTTAGGCCTACGGCGACCCCAGTAAAGTGTAGCCTAAACTAGCAAAAAGTGTGGCCCTTGATAAAAGGCTACACTTTTGGACTTTAAGCAACGCTTTTTAGAGGGTGGCCTAAAGAAGCGTAACCTTTGACGTTAGGCAACACTTTTTAAATGTCGCCATCACAACTACACTTATAAAGCATAGCCAAATAGGTATAAGGGTACGCTATGTAGTGATGCATTAGCGACACCTTTTTTTTATTATACTACACTTAAAAGCGTTGCCTTTGCTTTGTTATTGGTCCCACTTAAAAAGTGTTGCCTTTTATATCTCATCTAGAGCAACACTTATAAAGTGTAACTTTTCTTATGTACAAGATAACATTGGACATCCTACAGTAATACTTTTGAAGTGTGGCAATGTTGTGTAGAATTTTGTAGCCACAATTTTTTATTTTTAAGAATAATAATTTTTATTTGCATATATTAAATAATCACATAATTAAATATACAAGTGACCTAAAGCACAAAATTAACTAATAATTAAATCAAAGCTATATATTTCAAATAAACTTCGAGAAACATGTCTTGTACAACCACTACTTAGAAAGTGATTGCTTAACGAGCAATAAATTCCACAAAACCAAATGCATTCAAACATATATGACAATAGTACAAAAACTCTTCATCGTTCACTACAATAGATCAAGTTTACTTCTGGCCACAATTCAAATTCAATTACCGTCATTTTCCTGCACATTCAAAATAAAATTATAAGTTAGTGAAATAAATCATGTATTTAATATGCTTAAATTCAAAGTAATCCAAACCAATTCATAACAATAAAGATGTGGAAGTGCATAATTGGAGAGTATTCATTGTAAGCCAACCAATTCAAAAGTGGACTCCTACTTTTAAGCCTGAGGAGGAAACACCTATAGTCCCTATTTGGATTTCTCTACCGGAGCTACCTTGGCATTGCTATCACAAGGACATCTAGTCTGCCCTATTGAGTCATATTGGCAAAGTTTTGTACTTGGACAGTGCTTCTATCCAAGAAAAACTAGAGGAAGTGTTGCTAGGGTCAAAGTCCAAATCGATCTTACCAAAGAGAGACCTCCTCATGTGTGGATGAGGTTGAATGAAGAAGATCTCAACATAGGGAGGTGGTAAACTATTGAATATGAGCATATTCCGAATAACTGCATGTATTGTAAACACCAAGGACACTTGTTACATGTCTGTACTATTAAGTAAAGAGATGAGGAATTTAAAAAAAGAAAAGAGTTAGAGGCTAATAGGAAGAACAAAAACAATGGGGAACAAGGCAAATAAGATTCCAGAAACCTGCAAATGCAATACACAAATAGAAAGGACGGAAACACCAGTTCACAATATCAGCAGCACCAAAAAAAGAAAATAACAACAAGCCAGCTGATGAAGAATGACAGACTCAGAAGAGGAAAGCTTATAGGCAAATTCAACATAGCATGGACAGACCAAAATCTCCTAAGGAAACATTGCAGCAGTAGTAGACTCATCACACAGGTATGACTACTAATTCTACACTCCCTACATCTAATAATTTCATTGATCTTTCTATGCAGGATCAACCAAACAATCAATAAGGAGCTGAAAATCAGAATTCAAAAAACAAGGATACAATGGAGACACAAATTAATAATAAGTCAACCATTGACTTACCTTCCACAGCCAACCAATTGTCAAATAATTCCGACAAGGAAAAAAAAGAAAAAATTCTGAAAATCAAAGCAAAAAGATCACATGTATCGACTCTACTACTCCCCTACCCCAGAACCCCTTTGTTAATTGTTTGGATGAGGCTGTTGAAGTTATTGGAGTGTTGGAAGGAGGGTGTCACGAGACCATAGTCTAGACCATAGAGCCCCTACTACCCTTCAGAATCACATTCAGAATAAACAGCAAGTTCCAGACAGGTCTCAGGTTAATGCTACAAGTCAGGGTCAAGTGCAAAAAATTCAGGAAAACAATGATAATATTTCAGGGAGGCAAAATCTTATTACTCCTACCAGTGAAACAAAGAAGAAGTATCATCCAGGCCCTACAGGTGATAACAGTCAGAAGAATGGGAAAGATAATGATCAGACTCTTTCCAACAACAAATCAAAAGGTAAACCAAGCAAGAAAAAGAGAGAAGCGATTAAAAGAAGACAATAAAATGAGGCTGAGATACAAGGTACCAAAGTACAGGAAGACAGACCTGTAAGTCAATTGAGAAACTAACATACAAACTAACAAACATGAAAAGACAGAAAGCCGACATAAAAACTAACAAATATGAAAAGCTCAGTTCACATTATTAATTGGTGAAGAAAGTGCACATCAAGTAAACTGTGGCGAAAACAGCCTATGAAATCTGTCAACATGTGAACCTTCCTCAAACAATCACCAAAGTGAAGACGAGTTACTCCCAAAATCTAAATCCTTAAAATTTAGGAATTAGCAAACCCCTCATATTGCCTAAATGATTCTCAGAATACACCAATCTTGCCAGCAATTAAGGGTCAGTGAGTGAAGTTTTTAGAACTCAACTATTTTGTATTACTAATACCATAGACAATTGATAATGTTATAGATCTGAATAAGAGATTGACAGGAATACCAAGTATTGCTATATACACCCTCCCAGAATTAAAAAAAACTCTAAGTAAAGCAAATTTAACATATCAAGAGAGGGTTCTAAGGTCTTCCACCACTCATTAGCAAAACAGATACCAAGAACAAATAAAAGACATATCATACTCTAAATAGATGCTTTCTCACAATAAACTTGGTATAAACATCAGCATATAACACAAGAAGGGTCACAACATAAGAAGGAAACTGAACCACAAGATGGGAAGAAATTGTACGACCAAAGTTTTTATGCAGTAATTCAAATGGTTGGTAAAGAAGACATTGTTATAACTTTCAAGTCTTGAGGTAACACTAGCAAAACATGGTTTGACATATGCTTGATGATAATACGACCATAGTTTAATGTTAACTTGATGTGAGAAACACCACGTAACAGTGAAAACTAAATAATACCTGAAAAGGGTTTGCAACAATGATACCTGCATAGTTACTAGTAACATCAACAGTGTCTCTTGCAAATGTTGTAGTGGTCTACGATGCTCAACTGCATAGTGCAAAAATTGTGTCTGAGAGGACAACAACTCAATGCTTCTACAACAAGTGTGTCTGAAAACACAAAAAATAGGATGTTTTGTCATATCCTTTGAAACAGGTGTTTCCTGAATATTTACTTCACATGCAATAACTCTGGTTGTTATATCCTTTCGGAAGAAAGAAACACATATACAAAAAGGATGAGTAAGTCAACTATATCAACTTATACTTGAGTCTACTGAGTGAAAAGCAGGATTGAGTTTTAACATTATCCGTCAATATACCACATAGTAATGCATTCGAGTCAGTCAGTAATAAAGCATCAACTCTGCGAGCAGCCGTCCTGCGGCAAGCATCATAAATGCTTATAGAATCAGGTTCTGTTAGAGCTTTAGAAAGTGAAGATTATTTAGATCTAAAATTGCATCTAACAATTTACTGACCAATTTAAATGGATAACGAGTTTAATTATTATTTAGATCTAAAATTGTATCAAAACTCAATTTATAGCACCATTCCAGATTACCTGACTTTTAACGATAACGAGTTTAATCTTTATGTAATATAATGAACTAAGATTCTGAAAAAGTGAAGATTATTTAGATCTAAAATTGCATCTAACATTTCAAAAATGCATAGAATGAAAATATAACTATATAAATTATGATTTTCAAATACTAACAGAGTGAGTCTGATGAACGAGAATAAGGATGCAATATATGAGTCGAGTGACTAAGTGTATCTCCCTTGCCAGAGCTCGTATTTTCTCCCTTAGATTCCTCAATTCCTCCAAACGATGTTGGAATTCTTGATGCTGTTTTTTTAGTTTCTCGGTTGAAGGCAAGGAAGGACTAGGGAAATCACCATATGTCATCGAAGAAGAGAGAAATATACAATGAAGATGAGATTTTTAGAACAGTGAACTCTTTTTTTTTTTTGAGCAAGTCTGAATTTGTTTCCTTTTATTGTTTCCCATGAAAATAAACGAGTGTCAAATACAATGTCACACTATAAAAGTTAAAACTTAAGACAAGCACTATTCAGTCTGTTCTCGCTTTCAAGTTTTCAAACTAGCTAAGAGTAAAGTTGTCTACATGGTGCTCTTGACACTTCAAGCACCGAGCACTGCACTTTATGGAAAATAAACTAAGGAGGTCTTGATCATACGATCGAAGCACTATAGCATAACCTCCCAAATAATCAGTCCAATTGCATCTATTGGATAACAATTTAGTCACCTTACAAATAATTAGTCAGGATACAAATTGAGATGTACGAAAAAAAGTGTGTAAATTATCTCAATGATATGAGAAAAAAGTCAGTATATAAATATACAAAACATGAGGTAAAAGGCTGAGATACGTTTAACCCTGTACCTGCTCTGACCAACATTAGTGAGCGTACAATATTTTTCAAGAACGAGCTAGAGTGCGAAAACTGACCTGGTGATTCACCATAGATGGCTCCATCTTTCAGGTTAGAACAGAACTTGAGCAACAAGTCAATTTGAAGATACTGCCTGCTGAGTATCCTTCAGCATAAAGTGGTATTCTCACCCCAAGTTCCTTTAATCGATTCACTAAATCATAAAGAAATTCAAAGGTGAGTTTGTATTGTTTGTTAAAATCCGCTCGCACACTTGGCTGGATCCTAAACCACTCTCCCAACAACTTGTGTACATGAGAACGGATGATTCTCCAAGGCACTGGATGTCACTCACAAAACCTCAAATATTCTATCAGTAACTCAGCTTGATCTAGCTTATCTTCTTCCTTCATTCCTGCAACACCCAATCCCCATTCAACAGTTCGATATCCAGCAAAGAGGGCTGGATTCTCAAGAAGAGTATTAGCTGAAAGTACCCCATTAGGCACTAGTTTCTTCCAAGCAACTGTGTATATCATCGATGTGTCAACATAGAAGACGGAAAGGAAGCTCTGAGTTGTCAACCATTGGTGCCACTATAAGTTTGGGCTCACCTAGCTTCTTCAAATGATACCACGCTCTCTCTATCCACGACTACCCTTTCAAGTACCCATTTGGACGATTCAGAGCAACGACTGTGTTTCTTCTGCATTCAGAGCAAGAGCAAGATGTAGGCTTAGGGTATGAGATCTTTATTAGGGGCAAAATGTTTTGATTTGAGCAAAAAAATAGCTCCTATTTTGATTTAGATAAAGAGCAGCTCCTATGTTAATTTGGGGCAAAATGTTTTTAGAGTATATTTCTTTGTATAGAATTTTTCTTTTATGAGTTCCTTTATTGACAAATTAGAAATTGGGGGGAAAGTTAAATATATAGGAGGGAATACAATATTTTAGTGAAAATTTTGGGAAAATTATAATGCTACATTTGTCAAGTGTTGTTTTGAAAATTATAAAAATAGCACACTTTAAAAGTGTAGTCATATGTGTAAATAGGTATTGTCAATTATATCATAATTTGACAACGTTTATCAAGTGTAGCCTATACTAGTAAAGAGCACGTTTTACAAGTGTTGCCAATATTATCGTTGCCAAAAGCTAAAAGCTAAAGCTACACTTTAAAAGTGTACCCAAAAATATTTTTGGCAACACTTTATAAGTGTTGTCTAGATTTAGTGTGGTCTTAGGACTAAAATGGTGTAGTGTGTGGACTGACAATGTTGCTAATACATTTTCCAAGATGCAGAAGAAAAACTTAAGTCCAAAACAAACAAGGTGGCAGAAATTTCTGGCTAAATATGACTTTGTGTGGGAGCATAAGCCAGGAAAATGCAACCAAGTCACTGATGCGTTGAGTCGAAAAGAGGTATTTGTTGCTGTATATTCTATTTCAAAACTCGAGACTGATTTTCTTGATATGATCAGGTTATGTTCTTTGAATGACTTGTTATATGTAAAACGAATGGGTAAAGTTCAATATAGGACTATGAGGCGGTACTAGATCGAGGACGATCTACTTCATTTTAAAGGAGGAGGATCGTGCTACCAAATGGTTGTGGACTGCACAAAAACTTAATGAAGGAAACGTATGACACTACTTGGGCTGGTCATCCTGGTGTTGAAAGGATGCTAGCTTTGCTGTCCCGTATTTATTTCTGGCCAAAATTGGAAGATGATATAGTGGCGCACATGAACAATTGTCATATTTTTCAAGTGGACAAGATTGAACGTAAGAAGGAAACTGGTTTGTTGCAGCCCTTGCCTATTTCTGAAAGGCCTTGGTTGTCGGTAAGCATGGATTTCATTTCTACCTTTCCTAAGGTAGATGGCATGGCATTATTATGGTTGTGGAAGACAGATTTTTATTAAATACTTCATGTTTATTGCAACACCTAACTTAGGTTAATCTGAGATTGCTGCTGAATTATTCTATAAGTACGTGGTTAAATACTTTGGTGTTCCAGCTGATATTGTGAGTGATAGGGATACACAGTTCACGGGCAAGTTTTGGACAGCTTTGTTCAATATGATGGGAACTTATCTAAAATTCTCTACTGCAAATCACCCACAAACATATGGACAAACAGAAAGGATTAATCATTTGCTAGAAGAATATTTAAGGCACTATATGACAGGAAGTCATAGGAATTGGGTTGCTTTACTTGACACTTCGCAATTTTGCTATAATCTGCATAAGTCCTTAGAACCAGAGATGAGCCATTTCAAAATTATTTTAGGCAGGTAGCCTATGACACCATTAGATGTTGCTAAGACCAAGAATCAGGGGAAGTGTCGAGCAACGTACAAGGTTGCAAGGGACAGACTTGAAATGATTTCTGAAGCTCAAGACAGTTTGCGCAATGCTCAGCGGTGCATGAAGAAATATGCTGATCAATATCGTCGCTTATTAGAGTTTAATGTGGGTGACCAAGTGTTGCTGAAACTTACTCCTCAAACCTGGAAATAGATTGTAAGTAAGACTAGACATCGGGGTTTGATTCCTAAATACGACGGCCCATTTAAAGTGGTTCAAAAAGTGGGTGAAGTTGCTCATAGATTGAAGCTGCCAAAAAGGTTGAAGATTTATCCTACTTTCCATATGAGTTTCTTAAAACCTTACTTTGCAGATGCAGATGATTCGGGCAGGAAGGGCTCCTCCATCTATACCTACGTAGTTTGATGCTGAGATAGAAAGGATCCCTGATCACCGGGTTGTGGGCACAAGTAATACGAAAACGGAGACTGAGTTCTTGATACATTGGAAAGGAAAGAGTGCAGTTGATGCAGTCTGGGAGAAAGCTAAGGACTTATGGTAGTTTGATGACCAATTTAATGACTATGTCAAAACAATCTCAATGAGGACACTAATCTCAACAATGGACTTCACTTTCTTAGAATCCATTCGAACTTGGTTTTTACTAACAAGATGCCCTAAAACCTTAATATCTTGTTTTAGCAAATTCACACTTTTCCACTTTAACATAAAGGGTATACTCCATCAAACGAGACAGAACCATACTTAAGGGATTAACATGTTCATCCAATATTTGACTATAAATGATAATATCATCAAGATACACCGCCACCAAATCATCAAGATAGTCAAACTGTACATTGTTCATTAAGTTGCAAAATGTAGCCATGGCGTTGGTTAGCCCAAACGGCATTACAAGGAATTCATATTAACCATATCTAGTTACACACGTAGTCTAAGGCTCATCGCCTTCAGCTATTCTACCCTGCCATTCACCTACCCTAAGATCTAACTTTGTGAACTAATATGCCTTGCTCAACTTGTCCATCAAATCCTGCACTAATGGAGTCAGATACTTTTTCTTCACAGTTGCCTTATTCAGTGCCCTATAGTCCACGCACATTCTCATCGTCCCATTGTGCTTCTTTTGAAATAATATAGGTGCACCATAGGGAGTCTTAGATGGCTAAAATGGTCCGACATCCAACAATTCATTCAATTATTCACGCAGTTCAGCCAACTCTTTCAGAGCCATACGATAAGGAGCCTGTGCAAGAGCTACCATACCTGGAAGTAACTCAATTTTATGATCTATATCCCTCCTTAGAGGCATATTCTTTGGTAATTCAGGTGGCATCACATCAGCATATTGTTTCAACATTTCAGCCACACAATCAGGCGCTTCTACTGTGACATCAGGTTTCAATTCGACTAAGGCAACAACGATAGTTTCATCACCCTTCTTCAAACCTTTGGCAATCGACATACTAGACAGCAACATTCCCCTGTCTTTCTTCTTTGCAATTTTACTAACCTTCCCGAATATATAAACACCTTTAACAAACCCAGCATTGCCCTCATTCATGATCATTATCCCATCTAAGCGAGAAAATGGAACAAACTGGAATTTCCTCAGAAAATCAATCCCAAGTATGATTTCAAATTCACCTAGCAGCATCACCAACAAATTATGTTTTCCCACCCAATTTCCAGTCGACATAGGCACCCCATAAGCCATGCCCATAATGGCTTATGCCTTAGAATTGACTATCTTAACGTAGGAAGTACTTTTAGTCAACTTAAACCCTAATTTCACAAACATTCTTAACATCCACAAACATATGAGTAGCCCCTGTATCATCCATAGCCATCATTGTTGTTCCTTAACTTTCATTTCTATGTTAATCAGTGAAGCATGCGGATTCGAAGAATTGAACGCCCCTTCAATATTATTAACTATGTAATTTGGTTGAAAGACAAACTTAGCGGATTCGCCATGGCAACCTCGACTTCTTCTTCCTCATCACCTTGATTCAACTTTCTAGCAAGCAAAGCATTCACTCTTTCCTAGTTTGGCCAAGCCTTAGCTAGATGAGAACCACCACAAGTCCAACAGTCCTTTGAATTGCCATCCTTGTTCCTTGGCATCACTTTATTTTCTTCTTTCATTGGTGACATCCCTGTTCCTTGGCCTTTTTGTTAGATTTTGAAGTAGAAGGAACATCAGTAATGGGTCGAGTCGACCGAAAATCTACCAACAAATCAACAGCAATTGCCCCTAGCAGATCTTTAACATTCTGCCTCTAAAGTTCATTTTGAGCCCAACCTTGCATACCTGAAATGAAGTTATGTAATTTATCCTCATCAGACATATTTTGGATGTCTATCATCACAGAGGCAAATTCCTTTATATAATCCTGCATTGAACTATTTCTGCCTTAGTCTCTTCAACTTGTACCTTGAAAGCCATGATGCATTGCTATGGAGAAATTGATCACATATTTCTTTCTTTAATTTGGTCAAATTATCAATTTTGGGTCGACAAGCACTCTCATCATCCGCATTCCGAGTCCTCCACCAAAGTTTTGCATCACTAGTCAAATACATGGTAGTGATATTTAACTTGTCCATTCAGGCACCCTTGCAGCAGTGAAAATATTGTTCCATGTCCTAGATGAAATTCTCCAATTCCTTAGCACTTCTTGTGCCACCAAAGGCTTTATGTTCCAGAACTGTTACCTTAGAAGATTCTCCACGAGTTGATCTCAACGTAGCAATAGCCCAACACAAGACAACAATTTCTACACGAAGATCTTTATTTTCATTTTGCAGTCCATCTATTTATAGTGTCGCTGCCTTACGAAAATTGAAAGTCTCAGCTATGTTTGTCTATATCAGCACGATACAGACCAATCTCGCTCTGAAACTTTTCAAATTTTTGTCTCATACATATAATCTCCGTTAGAAGGTCCAAAAAAGATGGATCATCCCAGCGTTCATTTGTGATCCAAATGAAGGCCTCAACTCTGCGCATAAGTTCCCGAATTTTAATGTTTGTCACCATCGTTCCGCTATGCTCTGATACCAATTGATAAAGTGGTGATTTTTTTTCCTAACACCTCTTATAGGCAGTCTACAGCTCTTACAAACTTTAGCCTTAACCCTCTAACATTTTTTACTATGTCTGAAAGACTTAACTTAACTTTAAGCAGCGTTTCAAGGTAACAAACACACAATAGCATACGTGAACACTTCCCAACCTTTATTAATATCAAATCAATCAAAGGAAAGGCTTCATGAATTTTTTCTAAGGCCACAACATCCCTCTTGTGCCTTAGAACGAATTTCCACCTTATAAAATTTCTGCACAAGGCAGTTAGGGCAGTTGCAAAAGTTGGTTACATCCGCCATGTCTCTAACACTTGTCCTGACTAGATTTATACTAAGTTTAACAATTATATTCTAAGACATAAAATAGAATTCGACTTTAAATAGACCATGTTCCTAGCACATGTCTATTCTATGCCTTAGCTGAATTTACATCAATTCCAACACTTGGAATATTTCAGCCTATTTCCAACACTTAGAATATCTCAGCCTGTTTCTGACACTTAGTTTTATTTCAGCGAATTTGTCAACTTGTGCAAACACTTATCAATGCCTTTGTCTTGCCATCGTCAAGTCCCACAGCCTTGCCTTATCAAGCTAACACACTGCCTTGCCGACGACACTACCCACAAGTATGTCCTGAGGTTTCATACGCCTGTCTTTACCTTGCACGTCCAAGCTACCTTGCCAACACCCAAGCACCTTAAACTCTTTGCTACCTACTAACACTTAGCTGCACATGTGCACTGTTTTACCCATATACATGCCAAGACCAATGCCCAAACCCTTGCCATACTCGCACAACATATGCTTAGTTAGACTACGGATCTAACAAAAAATTGATAAAGGGGTATATTTTCACTAACACCTCTTATAGGCAGTCTACAACTCTTGCAAACTTCATCCTTAACCCTCTCACATTTTTTACTAAGTCTAAAAGACTTAACTTAATTTTAAGTTGTGTTTCAAAGTAACAAACACACAACAGCATACGGGAACACTTCCCAACCTTTATTAATATCAAATCAATCAAAGGAAAGGCTTAACGAATTTGTTCTAAGGCCAGAACATTCCTCTTATGCCTTAGAACAAATTTCCAGCATATAAAATTTCTGCACAAGTCTGTTAGGGCAGTTACAAAAGTCAGTTACATCCGCCATATGTCTAACACTTGGCCTGACCAGATTTAAACTAAGTCTAACAGCTATATTCTAAGGGATAGAATTTAATTCAAATTTAATTACATCAGGACCATGTGCCTAGAACATGTATATTCTATGCCTTAGCCGAATTTACATTAAAAATAGTTGATGATCACCATCTACGGTTTGACTTACGGTCCTTAGGTCCTTCCACGAACCTTACTGGTAAACTGTAGAAAGTGATCAGAGACTCTAAATTTGGCCAACAATTAATGGAACCTATGTACAGCTCGTAGGTCTTTCTATAGACCATACATGCTAACCATAGAAACCAACTTTAAGCTTTAAAATTTCACTAAGTTTGGGTTGACCTACGAGACCTACCTAAGGCTCATTAAAGGAACAAGAGACCGTCCTGTTGAACCATAAAAAGGTTACTAGGACTTGTTTTGAATAATTTATTTTGCCCCTACCTACGGTTGCCACTTACATCCCGTAGAAGCTTCTATGGTCCGTATATGGGACCCACAGATGTAGACTTCAACCTAAAAGTTTACTTTCTCCCTTCTCAAATTTGAGGTGCTACAGTCAGGTTTGAGAGCCTAAGTCAAACATGGACTTTCAGGTTGGAGATATTGTTTAGCATTTAAAGAGTTTGGGGGAATCCCAAGCTCCAATAGGGTCATTGACTACCTTGACTCAATTAGATTCAGTGATAGGAGGTCTGAGTCTTTTCAACAGTACGCCACAAGAGAGTGTGGTTCTTTTTGCTACGGGTGCTCCACAAGGAAAAGATGGGTTGATTAATAACGGAAGAGTTTGTCATCCATTTTTGAGTATCTATTTCGATTTATTGAGTGGCTCAGGCATAGCCCTACATTATTCCCTTGCAATCAGGATTTGAGTCAGAAGTCCATCAAAGGGTTATCCTTGCTACTCCGGTTGGCGTAAGAGCATTTGATAGCAGTTGGCTCTTCTTTTCACTGGGTTGTCAGTCATATGAGGTTGTGGAGTAAGCATGCCTAGAGATTTAGATAGATTGTGGTAACAGGCCTCACCATTTGTACAGTGTTGACTGCATTTACACTTTGAGGTGGGCATTAGTTCAGTGAGGATCCTCTCATTCATGACCTATCAGACATATGGTAATAGCACCTCAGGTTCTAAGGGGTTATGAGGTAGGTTGGGATGCCTACAACAAGCATCGCTCAGGTGAGAATTCTCATAGTGAGAATTTTGGGTTTTCTGGTTTTGGTGCTCGTTTTACTTTAATTGGGTCTTCCAGCAGGTTGATCTTAGTGGAGATTATTACAAGTGTTGTGAGGTAGGCCACATTTTAAGAGATAGTCATAAGGCTTCTGATGTGCACAGGGGTTTATTGTCACGCAGGGACTGTCATTATGTGTGAATCTTGGTCAATGTCACTTGGCTGATGTGCATAAGGTTAGCACATGTCACCTAGCTGGTACACGTAGGGGAATTTCCATGTACACAGGCCTCGGTCGATGTCTCTTGGCCGATATGCTTGGGTGTCTGCCGTTGTGCGCTGGCCTTGGCCAATGTCTCTTGGGAGATATCATCAGGGTTATCCTATTTTGTGGGCCTCAACCGATGTGTGTAGGGTCTAACAGTGTTTGTTGGCCTTGGCTAATGTCATTTGGCCGATGTGCATAGTGGTCGGCCATTGTGCTATGACATCAACTAATGTCGCTTGGTTGATATACGCAGAGGCCTACCATTGTGCAATAGCCTTGGTCGATGTTGTTTTGTCGTTGTGCACAAATGCATGTCATTGCACAATGGACTCGACCGATGTTGATTGGTTGATAATCCCTAAGGCCAGCTACTCTGTTCGGCCTCAGCCAATGTTCCTTGGTAAATGTGCACAGGGGTTGTCGTTATTATGCATGGGCATCATCTGTGGACCTCGATCGATATCACTTTGCACAAGTGCATAGGGATTTGTTTATATCACATAGGGGCCTGCCATTTTGCACGGGCCTCAATGGATGTCTCTTGGCCGATGTACATAGGGGTCTGCCAATGTTTCTTGGTTAATGTGCCTAGCGGCCTGCCCATGTGCATGGGCCTCTGCCAATATCACTTACTCGATGTATGCAAGGTTCTGCCATTTTTCGGTGGCCTCGATTGAGGTCACCTGGGTGATAGGCATTGGGGTCTGCCCTTGTGTGAGGGCCTCAGCCAATATGTGTAGCGGCCTGCCATTGTTGGCTAGCCTAAACCGATATCACTAGGCCGATGTGTGCGGAATTTGGGCTATGTTTAAGTTTATCATAGTCTTTTGTTAATTAAATGCTTTTTTGTAAAATTCATCTTCTTTTTCTTTCTTATGTAAAATTATTTGGGCTCCTTCTATTAGTAATTTTAAGTATTGTATGTCTTGTGTTTTAAGGTATTCTTCTAAATACGTTTTTATAATATTTTCCCATGAATCTATTTCAGTCATAACTTCTTTCCAGAGTTGGAAATATTCTTCATTTATCATAATTTAATCACTATTATAGTCTGAGTATATGTCTAAATAATCATTATGGTCATATAATTCTTGTATTATTTCTCTTATGTCGTCAAACCAATTTTGTCTTAGTAAGTTGTTCATTTCTTCTTCTTCGTATTTCATTATTTTTTCCCATATTATCTTCTTTATCTTTGGGTTGATTATTTTTTCTAACACTTTAAAGATAAGTATCTTATAATTATCTTCAAAATAGCTATTATTAATTTCTGCAGTAGGTATATTAGCAATGTTCATTAATGTTAATATTTTTATCTTATCGATTTTAGCAATTTATTAATTTATTCCCATCTTCCATGTCTACCATATGGTAATCTTATGATAGCTTATTATGATCTAGAGTATTCATTTTTATCATCCGGTCACTACTAGCATGATACCTTTTTCAGATACTACCTTCCTAAACAGCGCATCAACACTTAGGTACTTCCCTAACACGGCTTCTCTCGCCTTCAACGGTTTCCCAATTTTGGATGCATAGTTCTAGAAGTCTTCTCCTACTTTTCTCTATGCTAGCAAACTAGATAATAAATATTGAATAATTCTAAGTCATAATAACAATCATAAGCATATCACATAATATTTATGGTTGACAGGAATTAACTGTTTTAGCTAAACATGATTATCAATTTATATAATTCATAATCATAATTCATAACATAAATCATAACTAATTTATGACTAAGTATAGATCATAAAAGATATATAGTCATACCTTAGTTGCATTGTTTGCTAAGTCTTTCTCCATCTGGGGAATAAGTGATTTTATTAAATATCTATTCTTTCTTACAAAGTTAAAACTCAAAATTTAAAACTTAAGAGATTTAGAGAGTGGTTTTCTATCGCTGATGATCTTTACAAATGAAATATGCTAGCCTATATATACAAACATCCTAAGGGCTAAGGCTGCAAAATAAAAAAGTTATTTACAATGAAAGTCCTTACTTATTTACATATTCATCCCCGACATAAGTCACTTTCTTCTTTTTCTTTTTTATCTTATCTTTTTCTTTATATCTTCTTCTTTTGTCTTTTTCCGTCACATGGTCCTGTCTTCTTCTTTTTGAAAAGTAGATTCCATTATGTTGTTGTCAATAATTTCATCCGTCCATCTGTCTTCAATAATTCTTCCTCTTTAAGTCTTGGTTGTCCATTTGTCCACTAATCGATGTTGACTTCTGGTATGTAGTTGTTTGTACCGCTGCATCTGCTACATTCATGTTCCGTATATTTCTTTCCAATAAGTTTGCAATACTGATCTAGGCTATCTTCTGAAATAAATCCCTTTCTAATTGCTTTTGTCATAGGTTCTTGCTCCGGTTTAAGTAATGTCAAGGCCCAATTTTTCACTTCTAATTTGTCCATATATCTTAATTCCTTTGCTGTGGAGTAGATTAATAAGTGGTTCCTTGAACAATACTTCCATATGTAATTTGTTTCATCATAGACATTTGATAATTCTGTTAATATTGTGCTAAGTCCAATAATACGTTTATTTGCGTAAAAATCTGGTAACTCTGCTTTTTGTATAACTGGTTGAGCTGTAATTTCCTCTGGTATAATATAATCCTTCGTCATTCCTATCTTTATCACCGTAATTACTGGTTTAATTTCGTCAAATAATATCTCTGCTGTAGCTGAATAAAATCTTACATAGAATAATTGTCCTTTAGTAACTCGTTTATAATTCATAAACACTTGATGTAATTCTGGTATTAGGCTAAGTTCATCTCCTGTAATTGTATATACAGTTGATATAAGTCCATAAGAGTAACATGTAGCTACTAAATTTGGTTTGGTACCTGGTAATGCAATTAGTTTGTTATAGTTTTGTAATTTCTGGGTAATATATCCCTGATGGTTTTTTAATTTTTCCGGATTTTCTATAGGTTGGGTATTTAGGTATTTTTGGATTTTCTCAATGTTTTCAATATATGTCCGGGTTATATGGTTATATGTGAACTCCTGCACATATGTGTGTATGCTACTCGTTTGCTTCAGCTCCCTAAACTTGCGCTTCGCCTCATAGATGACGTTGTTAGGGAAGAAAGCATTCTTGAACTCCTCGTAGAATTGCTCCCACGTGTTGATGGTGCACGTCCCCTTCCCTATCTCTGCCTCCTTGCGCCTCAACCATAGCATGGCCATTTCTGAAAGATACAACACGGCAGTGTTGATCTTATGGTTATAGATTATAGAAATTTAAATGCAAAAACTAAAACTTATAATTATCCAATTCCAAATAAAATATTAAAAATAAGACAAATACAAGGATATAATTATTTTAGTAAATTTGACTGTAAATCAGGATTTTATCACTTAAAATTGGAAGAAGAATCTAAGAAATTAACAAAGATTTACGATTACACAAGGATTTTATGAATGGAATGTATTACCATTTGGATATAAAAATGCACCAGGTAGATTTCAACATTTTATGGATATATATTTCACAAAACTAGAGAACTGTATAGTATATATCGATGATATACTATTATACTCAAGGACATATGATGAACATATAATATTATTAGAAAAATTCATAAACATAGTAGAAGAATCTGGAATAAGTTTAAGTAAAAATAAAGCAGAAATAATGAAAAATCAAATAGAATTCTTAGGAATACAAATAGATAAAAATGGAATAAAAATGCAGCAACATATAGTACAAAAATTATAAATTCGGAAGAAATATTAGACACAAAAAGAAATTACAATCCTTTTTGGGATTAGTGAACCAAGTAAGAGAATATATACCTAAATTAGCGGAATATTTAAAACCGTTACAAAAGAAATTGAAAAAGGATGTTGAATATAATTATGATGACACGGATAAAAGCAAGTACAAAAAATAAAGAACAATGTAAAAATTACCAAAATTATGTTTTCCAAATGAAAATAAAAAATTCAATTATATAGTAGAATCAGATGCAAGTGAAAATAATTATGGAGGAGTATTAAAATACAAATATGAAAATGAGAAAATAGAACATCATTGCAGATATTACTCAGGAACATTTACGGAAACGGAAGGTAAATGGGAAATTAATAGGAAAGAATTATTTGCATTATATAAATGTTTATTAGCATTTGAACCATATATTGTGTATAACAAATTTATTGTTAGAACAGATAATACACAAGTAAAATGGTGGTTAACAAGAAAGGTACAAGACTCAGTTACTACAAAAGAAATTAGAAGATTGGTACTAAATATTTTAAACTTTACTTTTACTATTGAAGTAATTAGAACTGACAAGAATGTTATTGCAGATTACTTATCAAGACAAAGCTGTGCAAACAGACTTTGAAGAAGAGCTTACAAATACAGTACTTATGAACGAAATATTGGAACAACTTAAGATGCTCAACAACAGAGTATCAGTTATGGAAACAAAATATGTGGAGTCGGACCACAATAAAAAACCAGAGCTAGTAGTGCAGTCGGAGCACTTAAAACAACGGACACAGAAGGTGGCGTTGGGAAACACATAAAAACCAAAATTACTAACATTTTGATTAATATTGCAGGTACATCTAAATAAAATACACAAGAATCATTTACTACTTTTACAAAAAGAAAAAACTTCAACTTGAATAAGGTATTTGAATAGCCTTATGCCCCACCATATACAAAAGAATGATTTATTCGTACCTCATCAATTACATACATACGCAACCTCACTTAACCAAGACAAGAAAACATATAACCATATATCCCGGACATATATTTATAACATTGAGAAAATTCTAAAATACCTAAATTCCCAACCTATTGAAAATCCGGAAAATTAAAAACCATCGTGATATATTACGAAATTACAAAACTATAACAAACTAATTGCATTACCAGGTACCAAACCAAATTTAGTAGCTACATGTTACTCTTATGGACTTATATCAACTGTATATACAATTACAGGAGATGAACTTAGCCTAATACCAGAATTACATCAAGTGTTTATGAATTATAAGCGAGTTACTAAAGGACAATTATTCTATGTAAGATTTTATTCAACACAGAGAAGATATTATTTGTGAAATTAAACCAAGAATTACGGTGATAAAGATAGGAATGACGAAGGATTATATTATACGGAGGAAATTACAGCTCAACGATTATACAAAAGCGAGTTACGATTTTTACGCAAATAAGCGTATATTGGACTTAGCACAATATTAACAGAATTATCAAATGTCTATGATGAAACAAATTACATATGGAAGTATTGTTCAAGGAACCACTTATTAATCTACTCCACAGCAAAGGAATTAAGATATATGGACAAATTAGAAGTGAAAAATTGGGCCTTGACATTACTTAAACCGGAGCAAGAACCTATGACAAAAGCAATTAGAAAGGGATTTATTTCAGAAGATAGCCTAGATCAGTATTGCAAACTTATTGGAAAGAAATATACGGAACATGAATGTAGCAGATGCAGCGGTACAAACAACTACATACCAGAAGTCAACATCGATTAGTGGACAAATGGACAACCAAGACTTAAAGAGGAAGAATTATATGAAATTATTGACAACAACATAATGGAATCTACTTTTCAAAAAGAAGAAGACAGGACCATGTGACGGAAAAAGACAAAAGAAGAAGATATAAAGAAAAAGATAAGATAAAAAAGAAAAAGAAGAAAGTGACTTATGTCGGGGATGAATATGTAAATAATTAAGGACTTTCATTGTAAATAACTTTTTTATTTTGCAGCCTTAGCCCTTAGGATGTTTGTATATATAGGCTAGCATATTTCATTTGTAAAGATCATCAGCGATAGAAAACCACTCTCTAAATCTCTTAAGTTTTAAATTTTGAGTTTTAACTTTGTAAGAAAGAATAGATATTTAATAAAATCACTTATTCCCCAGATGGAGAAAGACTTAGCAAACAATGCAACTAAGGTATGACTATATATCTTTTATGATCTATACTTAGTCATAAATTAGTTATGATTTATGTTATGAATTATGATTATGAATTGATAATCATGTTTAGCTAAAACAGTTAATTCCTGTCAACCATAAATATTATGTGATATGCTTATGATTGTTATTATGACTTAGAATTATTCAATATTTATTATCTAGTTTGCTAGCATAGAGAAAAGTAGGAGAAGACTTCTAGAACTATGCATCCAAAATTGGGAAACCGTTGAAGGCGAGAGAAGCCGTGTTAGGGAAGTACCTAAGTGTTGATGCGCTGTTTAGGAAGGTAGTATCTGAAAAAGGTATCATGCTAGTAGTGACCGGATGATAAAAATGAATACTCTAGATCATAATAAGCTATCATAAGATTACCATATGGTAGACATGGAAGATGGGAATAAATTAATAAATTGCTAAAATCGATAAGATAAAAATATTAACATTAATGAACATTGCTAATATACCTACTGCAGAAATTAATAATAGCTATTTTGAAGATAATTATAAGATACTTATCTTTAAAGTGTTAGAAAAAATAACTGAACCCAGCATAAAGAAGATAATATGGGGAAAATAATGAAATACGAAGAAGAAGAAATGAACAACTTACTAAGACAAAATTGGTTTGTGACATAAGAGAATTAATACAAGAATTATATGACCATAATGATTATTTAGACATATACTCGGACTATAATAGTGATTAAATTATGATAAATGAAGAATATTTCCAACTCGGAAAGAAGTTATGGTGAAAATAGATTCATGGGAAAATATTATAAAAACGTATTTAGAAGAGTACCTTAAAACACAAGACATACAATACTTAAAATTACTAATAGAAGGAGCCCAAATAATTTTACATAAGAAAGAAAAAGAAGATGAATTTTACAAAAAAGCATTTAATTAACAAAAGACTATGATAAACTTAAACATAGCCCAAATTCCGCACTTACCCCCAAGAATGGTATCAGAGCATAGGAATAAAATAAGCATAAGATTAAAATAATTAGTAAAAAAAAATGAGAAGACCTTATAAAAATACTCAGACGTATAAACAAATAAAACATGACTTAAAATCTTTATATATAGAATATAAAAGATTGAATAAACAAAGTAATAAAACTACTGAAGACATCCATAGATTAGACAAATTAATCACACAAGTATCATTATTAGAATACAAGTTTATAACTAAGCTAAAACAAAGATTAATGCATACATAAAATGAACAAGGAAGAATTCGCAGTAAGTGAAAAAACATATGAAAATTATGACGGATTAAAGATAAAAATAATTTTCTCAAATCTTGGACGAAGATATAAAAAAATAGGATATCAATTATACATATTGCTAGATATATAAGAATTAAAATTAGAAGATAGTCTATCATATATGATAAGATTAGAAAGATAAAATGAAGAAATAGATAGACAAAAGGTAATAGATTAAATAAAAATAGTAAATGAAGAAAAAATACAACAAATAACAAACACAAAAAATAATAGAATAAAAGAATTAGAAAAAGAATTACAAATGCTAAAAGAAATATATGAAAAACAGCAAGAACAAGAAGAAGAAAACAAATTATTAATTGAAATACAAAAATATAAAGAAAAAGTTACAAAAAATCAAGAAAAAACAGAAATAGAAAACCAAAATAAAAATGAAGTACACATAGAAACCATAGAAGAAGATATGGAAGTAGATCAAACTTCAGAAATAAGTGAAACATATACGGAAATGATAGAAAATAAAATAATAGAAAATACAGAAGTAGAAATAAATTATGACGAAAAAATAAAAGAAGAACCCAGTACTAGTAAAACAAGAACATATCCAAAACATGAAAAACCACAGGTATATACACGAGATTATACAAATTCAGATAGATATGAAACATTATGGAATAAAAGATTAAATATAAAAAAATGGAGTCCTAAACAAATAAATTTACAACCTGAATATTTAAACTTAGATTGTGTAACAGATATAAATCAAACCATACAATTATGGATAGGTTATATAGCAAAGCAAATAATAGACAATAAAATCAACATATTAGAAGTACCAGGATATATAGAAAGAACATTTATAGGAGAAGTCAAATTATGGTTCTTAAATTTAGAAGAAGAAAGTAAAAAGACGCTAAGATCAAGTAAAGATATACAAGCTAGAGAAACAACATCGGTAATGGACATACTTTATAAATATGAAACAGCTATAAGAAATGAATTTAGTAGTATGACAACAGAGGAAGAAGAACGAAATAAAGATAAAATTATAAACAGAAATTTAATGAATAAATTGGGAATATGTAACATGTGTTATCTAGATGAATACACTTGTGCATATAAAGAATATTACTACAAAGGAGTATATAACACACAAGAAAGTCCAGGAATAAGACATTTATATTTTACAAAATTACCAGAACCATTTAGTTCCAAAATAATAAAAGCATGGGAAGAAGCAAAATTACATGATACATTAGGAGCTAGGATAAAATTTGTAAAACAATGGTATGCAAATACATGTGAACAATATAGAGAAAATATAAAAATGGAAAAAACAATAATAAAAAATTTAGCATGTTGTAAAGATAAAATAGCACCACAATTTGGTTGTAATGATAAATATTATAAAAAACATAAAAAGAAAAGGTTTAAGAATTATAAGAAAATAAAACATAAATATAGAAATCCAAGAAAAAGATATTTTACAAAAACTAAAAGACCACATAGAAGAAAGAAAAGTATAAGCGAATGTAAATGCTATAATTGTGGAAAATTAGGACATATTGCAAAAGACTGTAAGTACCAAAAAATCCTAATAAAAAACAAATATCAGAAATAATTATAGAAGAAGAAGTTTGCTTACAATTAGAATATTTAGATTATGAATTAGAAAGTGATGATAGTATTTATGAAATATCTGATAATGAAGAAGAATACCAAACAGATAATGAAATAGAAGAACAATTAAATGACTGAAGAAAATATAGAAATTATAAGAGAAGAATATACAACAGATGATTACTCTGAACAAAAAATAATTTTTGATAACAATATATTTGAAAAAGTAAAAGGAAAAGAAATTGATTTAAGCGTAGAAAAAATATTCAGTATGCCATTAATAAAAAATCCATTTAAAAGAAATAAAGAGGAATTTTACATAATTAGCCAAAAAGAACATATTATAGATTGTAAATATGCTCAAGGAAAAGCTGAAATACCAATAATAAATAAAAGAGAATTAAATAAAGAAGTACAGAAAATAAAAAGTAAAGAACAAATTAAATATGTACATTTAGGAGGAATAGAAATACTTGTAAAAGCTTGTTTTAAAGAAGGAATAGATACTCCAATAGAAATATACTTAGCAGATGATAGAATAATAGAACCTATAGAAAAAAGCGTAATAAAGAAGAGGAAACTTAATCTACCAAAATTTAAGTTTCTGATTAATACTAATTATTGATTGCATTAACAGATCGAATATAGATAAGGCATTAGTATTATATTGGAAAATAAATGGAATAACTTTAACTTGAAGTAAAATATGTACACTAGATGTAAAAATTTATATGTACTAACTACTAAACATAAGATAACTGCAAAAAGTAAAATAAAAGGAATAGAGATAGAAACACCATTTGAACAATTTGTTAAAATAATAGATAATAATAACTACTCATACCAAGAAATAGATACTAATGAAAATTTAGAAATAATAGAAGAAAGAATAGGAAGAACTAGAAAAATTAAAAATAATCTACAAAGAGAATATACAAAAAAGATAGCATATGATATAATCCCTAACAAGTACTACATAATAGGAATAATAGAAGAAAAAGAACATTTAATATTAATAGATCCAAAACAAGAAGATAATTACATAATAGATAAATTATTAAATAGAGAAGAAATGGAAATAAATAAAATGACAAAACAAAAATGCTGATTTACCAAAGATTAATAGTAGCTCAACTAGAAATAGAAAAAGAAATAATAATAGCAGAAATACCTATGAAAATAAAACTAGAAATTAAGGAAGAACAACAAGCAGATATCATATTAGGATTAAAATGGTTAGAAGAAATGAAACCCTACAAAATAGAATCTACTTACATAACTATTACCTATAATAATAAGATGATAATAAAAAGAATAATATTATGAAAATACACGTACTTATGAAAATAATAATAGAAGGATATTACAATAGATATTATACGCCAATGATAGATACAGGAGCAGAAGTTAATATATGCAAATATAATTGTTTACCAAAAGATAAGTGGATAAAATTAAAAACACCTATAGTAGTAAAAGGATTTAACAATGAAGGAAGTTTAATACACTTTAAGGCAAAAGATATAAAAATACAAATATGGGATAAGATACTTAAAATAGATGAAATTTATAATTATAATTTACCTACAAAAGATATAATCTTAGGAATACCATTTTTAGAAAAATATTACCCTCATGTAATAACTAAAACTCACTGGTGGTTAACAACACCATGTAATCATAAAATAGGAGCAAAAAGAGTGGGAAATAAAATAAGAAAAGATACAGAATGGATAAAAGGAAGTGAAAATATTACACAAAAGTTAGAAAATATGCCAAATAATACTAACAATATAGAATACATAGTATTCACAATAGATAAATTAAGTCCAATAAAAAATAGACTAGAACAATTATATAGTGAAGACCCATTAAAAGGATGGAATAAACATAAAATTACTGTAAAAATAGAATTAATAGATGAAAATAGTATAATAACTCAGAAACCCCTAAAATATAATTTTGATGATTTAAAAGAATTTACAATGCATATAACAGAATTATTAGAAAAAGGATATATACAAGAGAGTAATAGTAAACATACAAGCCCAGCATTTATAGTTAACAAACATAGTGAACAAAAAAGAGGAAAAAGTAGGATGGTTATAGATTATAGAAATTTAAATGCAAAAACTAAAACTTATAATTATCCAATTCCAAATAAAATATTAAAAATAAGACAAATACAAGGATATAATTATTTTAGTAAATTTGACTGTAAATCAGGATTTTATCACTTAAAATTGGAAGAAGAATCTAAGAAATTAACAGCATTTACAGTGCCACAAGGATTTTATGAATGGAATGTATTACCATTTGGATATAAAAATGCACCAGGTAGATTTCAACATTTTATGGATATATATTTCACAAAACTAGAGAACTGTATAGTATATATCGATGATATACTATTATACTCAAGGACATATGATGAACATATAATATTATTAGAAAAATTCATAAACATAGTAGAAGAATCTGGAATAAGTTTAAGTAAAAATAAAGCAGAAATAATGAAAAATCAAATAGAATTCTTAGGAATACAAATAGATAAAAATGGAATAAAAATGCAACAACATATAGTACAAAAAATTATAAATTCAGAAGAAATATTAGACACAAAAAAGAAATTACAATCCTTTTTGGGATTAGTGAACCAAGTAAGAGAATATATACCTAAATTAGCAGAATATTTAAAACCGTTACAAAAGAAATTGAAAAAGGATGTTGAATATAATTATGATGACACAGATAAAAAGCAAGTACAAAAAATAAAAGAACAATGTAAAAAATTACCAAAATTATGTTTTCCAAATGAAAATAAAAAATTCAATTATATAGTAGAATCAGATGCAAGTGAAAATAATTATGGAGGAGTATTAAAATACAAATATGAAAATGAGAAAATAGAACATCATTGCAGATATTACTCAGGAACATTTACGGAAACGGAAGGTAAATGGGAAATTAATAGGAAAGAATTATCTGCATTATATAAATGTTTATTAGCATTTGAACCATATATTGTGTATAACAAATTTATTGTTAGAACAGATAATACACAAGTAAAATGGTGGTTAACAAGAAAGGTACAAGACTCAGTTACAAAAGAAATTAGAAGATTGGTACTAAATATTTTAAACTTTACTTTTACTATTGAAGTAATTAGGACTGACAAGAATGTTATTGCAGATTGCTTATCAAGACAAAGCTGTGCAAACAGACTTTGAAGAAGAGCTTACAAATAACAGTACTTATGAACGAAATATTGGAACAACTTAAGATGCTCAACAACAGAGTATCAGTTATGGAAACAAAATATGTGAGTCGGACCACAATAAAAACTGAGCTAGTAGTGCAAATGGAGCACTTAAAACAACTGGACCTAGAAGGTGACGTTGGGAAACACCTAAAAACCAAAATTACTAACAATTTACTTAATATTGCAGTTACATCTAAAGAAAATACACAAGAATCATTTACTACTGTTACAAAAAGAAAAAACTTCAACTTGAATAAGGTATTTGAAAAGCCTTATGCCCCACCCCATATACAAAAGAATGAATTATTCGTACCACCTCAAGTACATACATACGCAACCTCACTTAACCAAGCCAAGAAAACATATAACCATATAACCCGGACATATATTGAAAACATTGAGAAAATCCAAAAATACCTAAATACCCAACCTATAGAAAATCCGGAAAAATTAAAAAACCATCAGGGATATATTACCCAGAAATTACAAAACTATAACAAACTAATTGCATTACCAGGTACCAAACCAAATTTAGTAGCTACATGTTACTCTTATGGACTTATATCAACTGTATATACAATTACAGGAGATGAACTTAGCCTAATACCAGAATTACATCAAGCGTTTATGAATTATAAACGAGTTACTAAAGGACAATTATTCTATGTAAGATTTTATTCAGCTACAGCAGAGATATTATTTGACGAAATTAAACCAGTAATTACGGTGATAAAGATAGGAATGACGAAGGATTATATTATACCAGAGGAAATTACAGCTCAACCAGTTATACAAAAAGCAGAGTTACCAGATTTTTACGCAAATAAACGTATTATTGGACTTAGCACAATATTAACAGAATTATCAAATGTCTATGATGAAACAAATTACATATGGAAGTATTGTTCAAGGAACCACTTATTAATCTACTCCACAGCAAAGGAATTAAGATATATGGACAAATTAGAAGTGAAAAATTGGGCCTTGACATTACTTAAACCGGAGCAAGAACCTATGACAAAAGCAATTAGAAAGGGATTTATTTCAGAAGATAGCCTAGATCAGTATTGCAAACTTATTGGAAAGAAATATACGGAACATGAATGTAGCAGATGCAGCGGTACAAACAACTACATACCAGAAGTCAACATCGATTAGTGGACAAATGGACAACCAAGACTTAAAGAGGAAGAATTATTGAAGACAGATGGACGGATGAAATTATTGACAACAACATAATGGAATCTACTTTTCAAAAAGAAGAAGACAGGACCATGTGACGGAAAAAGACAAAAGAAGAAGATATAAAGAAAAAGATAAGATAAAAAAGAAAAAGAAGAAAGTGACTTATGTCGGGATGAATATGTAAATAATTAAGGACTTTCATTGTAAATAACTTTTTATTTTGCCTTAGCCCTTAGGATGTTTGTATATATAGGCTAGCATATTTCATTTGTAAAGATCATCAGCGATAGAAAACCACTCTCTAAATCTCTTAAGTTTTAAATTTTGAGTTTTAACTTTGTAAGAAAGAATAGATATTTAATAAAATCACTTATTCCCCAGATGGAGAAAGACTTAGCAAACAATGCAACTAAGGTATGACTATATATCTTTTATGATCTATACTTAGTCATAAATTAGTTATGATTTATGTTATGAATTATGATTATGAATTGATAATCATGTTTAGCTAAAACAGTTAATTCCTGTCAACCATAAATATTATGTGATATGCTTATGATTGTTATTATGACTTAGAATTATTCAATATTTATTATCTAGTTTGCTAGCATAGAGAAAAGTAGGAGAAGACTTCTAGAACTATGCATCCAAAATTGGGAAACCGTTGAAGGCGAGAGAAGCCGTGTTAGGGAAGTACCTAAGTGTTGATGCATTTGTTTAGGAAGGTAGTATCTCAAAAGGTATCATGCTAGTAGTGACCGGATGATAAAAATGAATACTCTAGATCATAATAAGCTATCATAAGATTACCATATGGTAGACATGGAAGATGGGAATAAATTAATAAATTGCTAAAATCGATAAGATAAAAATATTAACATTAATGAACATTGCTAATATACCTACTGAGAAATTAATAATAGCTATTTTGAAGATAATTATAAGATACTTATCTTTAAAGTGTTAGAAAAAATAACTGAACCCAGCATAAAGAAGATAATATGGGAAAAAATAATGAAATACGAAGAAGAAGAAATGAACAACTTACTAAGACAAAATTGGTTTGACGACATAAGAGAAATAATACAAGAATTATATGACCATAATGATTATTTAGACATATACTCAGACTATAATAGTGATTAAATTATGATAAATGAAGAATATTTCCAACTCTGGAAAGAAGTTATGACTGAAATAGATTCATGGGAAAATATTATAAAAACGTATTTAGAAGAATACCTTAAAACACAAGACATACAATACTTAAAATTACTAATAGAAGGAGCCCAAATAATTTTACATAAGAAAGAAAAAGAAGATGAATTTTACAAAAAAGCATTTAATTAACAAAAGACTATGATAAACTTAAACATAGCCCAAATTCCGCACTTACCCCCAAGAATGGTATCAGAGCATAGGAATAAAATAAGCATAAGATTAAAATAATTAGTAAAAAATGAGAAGACCTTATAAAAATACTCAGACGTATAAACAGATAAAACATGACTTAAAATCTTTATATATAGAATATAAAAGATTGAATAAACAAAGTAATAAAACTACTGAAGACATCCATAGATTAGACAAATTAATCACACAAGTATCATTATTAGAATACAAGTTTATAACTAAGCTAAAACAAAGATTAGTGCATACATAAAATGAACAAGAAAGAATTCGCAGTAAGTGAAAAAACATATGAAAATTATGACGGATTAAAGATAAAAATAATTTTCTCAAATCTTGGACGAAGATATAAAAAAATAGGAGATCAGTTATACTTAATGCTAGAAAAAGAAGAATTAAAATTAGAAGATAGTTTAGCAGCTATGATAAGAATAGCAAGAGAAAATGAAGAAATAGATAGACAAAAGGAAATAGAAAAAATAAAAATAGAAAATGAAGAAAAAATACAACAAATAACAAACACAAAAAATAATAGAATAAAAGAATTAGAAAAAGAATTACAAATGCTAAAAGAAATATATGAAAAACAGCAAGAACAAGAAGAAGAAAACAAATTATTAATTGAAATACAAAAATATAAAGAAAAAGTTACAAAAAATCAAGAAAAAACAGAAATAGAAAACCAAAATAAAAATGAAGTACACATAGAAACCATAGAAGAAGATATGGAAGTAGATCAAACTTCAGAAATAAGTGAAACATATACGGAAATGATAGAAAATAAAATAATAGAAAATACAGAAGTAGAAATAAATTATGACGAAAAAATAAAAGAAGAACCCAGTACTAGTAAAACAAGAACATATCCAAAACATGAAAAACCACAGGTATATACACGAGATTATACAAATTCAGATAGATATGAAACATTATGGAATAAAAGATTAAATATAAAAAAATGGAGTCCTAAACAAATAAATTTACAACCTGAATATTTAAACTTAGATTGTGTAACAGATATAAATCAAACCATACAATTATGGATAGGTTATATAGCAAAGCAAATAATAGACAATAAAATCAACATATTAGAAGTACCAGGATATATAGAAAGAACATTTATAGGAGAAGTCAAATTATGGTTCTTAAATTTAGAAGAAGAAAGTAAAAAGACGCTAAGATCAAGTAAAGATATACAAGCTAGAGAAACAACATCGGTAATGGACATACTTTATAAATATGAAACAGCTATAAGAAATGAATTTAGTAGTATGACAACAGAGGAAGAAGAACGAAATAAAGATAAAATTATAAATGTAAATTTAATGAATAAATTGGGAATATGTAACATGTGTTATCTAGATGAATACAATTGTGCATATAAAGAATATTACTATATATTAGTATATAACACACAAGAAAGTCCAGAATAAGACATTTATATTTTACAAAATTACGTAACCATTTAGTTCCAAAATAATAAAAGCATGGGAAGAAGCAAAATTACATGATACATTAGGAGCTAGGATAAAATTTGTAAAACAATGGTATGCAAATACATGTGAACAATATAGAGAAAATATAAAAATGGAAAAACAATAATAAAAATTTAGCATGTTGTAAAGATAAAATAGCACCACAATTTGGTTGTAATGATAAATATTATAAAAACATAAAAAGAAAAGGTTTAAGAATTATAAGAAAATAAAACATAAATATAGAAATCCAAGAAAAAGATATTTTACAAAAACTAAAAGACCACATAGAAGAAAGAAAAGTATAAGCGAATGTAAATGCTATAATTGTGGAAAATTAGGACATATTGCAAAAGATCAGAAAATACCAAAAAATCCTAATAAAAAACAAATATCAGAAATAATTATAGAAGAAGAAGTTTGCTTACAATTAGAATATTTAGATTATGAATTAGAAAGTGATGATAGTATTTATGAAATATCTGATAATGAAGAAGAATACCAAACAGATAATGAAATAGAAGAACAATTAAATGACTGAAGAAAATATAGAAATTATAAGAGAAGAATATACAACAGATGATTACTCTGAACAAAAAATAATTTTTGATAATAATATATTTGAAAAAGTAAAAGGAAAAGAAATTGATTTAAGCGTAGAAAAAATATTCAGTATGCCATTAATAAAAAATCCATTTAAAAGAAATAAAGAAGAATTTTACATAATTAGCCAAAAAGAACATATTATAGATTGTAAATATGCTCAAGAAAAAGCTGAAATACCAATAATAAATAAAAGAGAATTAAATAAAGAAGTACAGAAAATAAAAAGTAAAGAACAAATTAAATATGTACATTTAGGAGGAATAGAAATACTTGTAAAAGCTTGTTTTAAAGAAGGAATAGATACCCCAATAGAAATATACTTAGCAGATGATAGAATAATAGAACCTATAGAGAAAAGCGTAATAACAGCAGTAAGAGGAAACTTAATCTACCAAAAATTTAAGTTTACAGTTAATACTAATTATTCAGTTGCATTAACAGATCAGAATATAGATAAGGCATTAGTATTATATTGGAAAATAAATGGAATAACTTTAACCCCAGGAAGTAAAATATGTACAGCTAGATGTAAAAATTTATATGTACTAACTACTAAACATAAGATAACTGCAAAAAGTAAAATAAAAGGAATAGAGATAGAAACACCATTTGAACAATTTGTTAAAATAATAGATAATAATAACTACTCATACCAAGAAATAGATACTAATGAAAATTTAGAAATAATAGAAGAAAGAATAGGAAGAACTAGAAAAATTAAAAATAATCTACAAAGAGAATATACAAAAAAGATAGCATATGATATAATCCCTAACAAGTACTACATAATAGGAATAATAGAAGAAAAAGAACATTTAATATTAATAGATCCAAAACAAGAAGATAATTACATAATAGATAAATTATTAAATAGAGAAGAAATGGAAATAAATAAAATGACAAAACAAAAATGCTCAGATTTACCAGCATTAATAGTAGCTCAACTAGAAATAGAAAAAGAAATAATAATAGCAGAAATACCTATGAAAATAAAACTAGAAATTAAGGAAGAACAACAAGCAGATATCATATTAGGATTAAAATGGTTAGAAGAAATGAAACCCTACAAAATAGAATCTACTTACATAACTATTACCTATAATAATAAGATGATAATAATAAAAAGAATAATATTATGAAAATACACGTACTTATGAAAATAATAATAGAAGGATATTACAATAGATATTATACGCCAATGATAGATACAGGAGCAGAAGTTAATATATGCAAATATAATTGTTTACCAAAAGATAAGTGGATAAAATTAAAAACACCTATAGTAGTAAAAGGATTTAACAATGAAGGAAGTTTAATACACTTTAAGGCAAAAGATATAAAAATACAAATATGGGATAAGATACTTAAAATAGATGAAATTTATAATTATAATTTACCTACAAAAGATATAATCTTAGGAATACCATTTTTAGAAAAATATTACCCTCATGTAATAACTAAAACTCACTGGTGGTTAACAACACCATGTAATCATAAAATAGGAGCAAAAAGAGTGGGAAATAAAATAAGAAAAGATACAGAATGGATAAAAGGAAGTGAAAATATTACACAAAAGTTAGAAAATATGCCAAATAATACTAACAATATAGAATACATAGTATTCACAATAGATAAATTAAGTCCAATAAAAAATAGACTAGAACAATTATATAGTGAAGACCCATTAAAAGGATGGAATAAACATAAAATTACTGTAAAATAGAATTAATAGATGAAAATAGTATAATAACTCAGAAACCCCTAAAATATAATTTTGATGATTTAAAAGAATTTACAATGCATATAACAGAATTATTAGAAAAAGGATATATACAAGAGAGTAATAGTAAACATACAAGCCCAGCATTTATAGTTAACAAACATAGTGAACAAAAAGAGGAAAAAGTAGGATGGTTATAGATTATAGAAATTTAAATGCAAAACTAAAACTTATAATTATCCAATTCCAAATAAAATATTAAAAATAAGACAAATACAAGGATATAATTATTTTAGTAAATTTGACTGTAAATCAGGATTTTATCACTTAAAATTGGAAGAAGAATCTAAGAAATTAACAAAGATTTACAAGTACACAAGGATTTTATGAATGGAATGTATTACCATTTGGATATAAAAATGCACCAGGTAGATTTCAACATTTTATGGATATATATTTCACAAAACTAGAGAACTGTATAGTATATATCGATGATATACTATTATACTCAAGGACATATGATGAACATATAATATTATTAGAAAAATTCATAAACATAGTAGAAGAATCTGGAATAAGTTTAAGTAAAAATAAAGCAGAAATAATGAAAATCAAATAGAATTCTTAGGAATACAAATAGATAAAAATGGAATAAAAATGCAACAACATATAGTACAAAAATTATAAATTCAAGAAATATTAGACACAAAAAGAAATTACAATCCTTTTTGGGATTAGTGAACCAAGTAAGAGAATATATACCTAAATTAGCGTAATATTTAAAACCGTTACAAAAGAAATTGAAAAAGGATGTTGAATATAATTATGATGACACAGATAAAAAGCAAGTACAAAAGATAAAAGAACAATGTAAAAAATTACCAAAATTATGTTTTCCAAATGAAAATAAAAAATTCAATTATATAGTAGAATCAGATGCAAGTGAAAATAATTATGGAGGAGTATTAAAATACAAATATGAAAATGAGAAAATAGAACATCATTGCAGATATTACTCAGGAACATTTACGGAAACGGAAGGTAAATGGGAAATTAATAGGAAAGAATTATTTGCATTATATAAATGTTTATTAGCATTTGAACCATATATTGTGTATAACAAATTTATTGTTAGAACAGATAATACACAAGTAAAATGGTGGTTAACAAGAAAGGTACAAGACTCCATTACAAAAGAAATTAGAAGATTGGTACTAAATATTTTAAACTTTACTTTTACTATTGAAGTAATTAGGACTGACAAGAATGTTATTGCAGACTACTTATCAAGACAAAGCTGTGCAAACAGACTTTGAAGAAGAGCTTACAAATACAGTACTTATGAACGAAATATTGGAACAACTTAAGATGCTCAACAACAGAGTATCAGTTATGGAAACAAAATATGTGGAGTCGGACCACAATAAAAAACCAGAGCTAGTAGTGCAGTCGGAGCACTTAAAACAACCAGACCTAGAAGGTGACGTTGGGAAACACCTAAAAACCCAAATTACTAACAATTTGCTTAATATTGCAGGTACATCTAAAGAAAATACACAAGAATCATTTACTACTGTTACAAAAAGAAAAAACTTCAACTTGAATAAGGTATTTGAAAAGCCTTATGCCCCACCCCATATACAAAAGAATGAATTATTCGTACCACCTCAAGTACATACATACGCAACCTCACTTAACCAAGCCAAGAAAACATATAACCATATAACCCGGACATATATTGAAAACATTGAGAAAATCCAAAAATACCTAAATACCCAACCTATAGAAAATCCGGAAAAATTAAAAAACCATCAGGGATATATTACCCAGAAATTACAAAACTATAACAAACTAATTGCATTACCAGGTACCAAACCAAATTTAGTAGCTACATGTTACTCTTATGGACTTATATCAACTGTATATACAATTACAGGAGATGAACTTAGCCTAATACCAGAATTACATCAAGCGTTTATGAATTACAAAAGAGTTACTAAAGGACAATTAATCTATGTAAGATTTTATTCACACAAAGAGAGATATTATTTGTGAAATTAAACCAAGAATTACGGTGATAAAGATAGGAATGACGAAGGATTATATTATACGGAGGAAATTACAAAACCAGCTTATACAAAAAGCGAGTTACGATTTTTACGCAAATAAACGTATTATTGGACTTAGCACAATATTAATGTAATTATCAAATGTCTATGATGAAACAAATTACATATGGAAGTATTGTTCAAGGAACCACTTATTAATCTACTCCACAAAGAAAGGAATTAAGATATATGGACAAATTAGAAGTGAAAAATTGGGCCTTGACATTACTTAAACCGAGCAAGAACCTATGACAAAAGCAATTAGAAAGGGATTTATTTCGTAAGATAGCCTAGATCAGTATTGCAAACTTATTGGAAAGAAATATACGGAACATGAATGTATCAGATTCAGAGGTACAAACAACTACATACAAGAAGTCAACATCGATTAGTGGACAAATGGACAACCAAGACTTAAAGAGGAAGAATTATTGAAGACAGATGGACGGATGAAATTATTGACAACAACATAATGGAATCTACTTTTCAAAAAGAAGAAGACAGGACCATGTGACGGAAAAAGACAAAAGAAGAACATATAAAGAAAAATATAAGATAAAAAGAAAAGAAGAAAGTGACTTATGTCGGGGATGAATATGTAAATAAGTAAGGACTTTCATTGTAAATAACTTTTTTATTTTGCAGCCTTAGCCCTTAGGATGTTTGTATATATAGGCTAGCATATTTCATTTGTAAAGATCATCAGCGATAGAAAACCACTCTCTAAATCTCTTAAGTTTTAAATTTTGAGTTTTAACTTTGTAAGAAAGAATAGATATTTAATAAAATCACTTATTCCCCAGATGGAGAAAGACTTAGCAAACAATGCAACTAAGGTATGACTATATATCTTTTATGATCTATACTTAGTCATAAATTAGTTATGATTTATGTTATGAATTATGATTATGAATTGATAATCATGTTTAGCTAAAACAGTTAATTCCTGTCAACCATAAATATTATGTGATATGCTTATGATTGTTATTATGACTTAGAATTATTCAATATTTATTATCTAGTTTGCTAGCATAGAGAAAAGTAGGAGAAGACTTCTAGAACTATGCATCCAAAATTGGGAAACCGTTGAAGGCGAGAGAAGCCGTGTTAGGGAAGTACCTAAGTGTTGATGCGCTGTTTAGGAAGGTAGTATCTGAAAAAGGTATCATGCTAGTAGTGACCGGATGATAAAAATGAATACTCTAGATCATAATAAGCTATCATAAGATTACCATATGGTAGACATGGAAGATGGGAATAAATTAATAAATTGCTAAAATCGATAAGATAAAAATATTAACATTAATGAACATTGCTAATATACCTACTGCAGAAATTAATAATAGCTATTTTGAAGATAATTATAAGATACTTATCTTTAAAGTGTTAGAAAAAATAACTGAACCCAGCATAAAGAAGATAATATGGGAAAAAATAATGAAATACGAAGAAGAAGAAATGAACAACTTACTAAGACAAAATTGGTTTGTGACATAAGAGAAATAATACAAGAATTATATGACCATAATGATTATTTAGACATATACTCGGACTATAATAGTGATTAAATTATGATAAATGAAGAATATTTCCAACTCGGAAAGAAGTTATGATGAAATAGATTCATGGAAAATATTATAAAAACGTATTTAGAAGAATACCTTAAAACACAAGACATACAATACTTAAAATTACTAATAGAAGGAGCCCAAATAATTTTACATAAGAAAGAAAAAGAAGATGAATTTTACAAAAAAGCATTTAATTAACAAAAGACTATGATAAACTTAAACATAGCCCAAATTCCGCACTTACCCCCAAGAATGGTATCAGAGCATAGGAATAAAATAAGCATAAGATTAAAATAATTAGTAAAAAATGAGAAGACCTTATAAAAATACTCAGACGTATAAACAGATAAAACATGACTTAAAATCTTTATATATAGAATATAAAAGATTGAATAAACAAAGTAATAAAACTACTGAAGACATCCATAGATTAGACAAATTAATCACACAAGTATCATTATTAGAATACAAGTTTATAACTAAGCTAAAACAAAGATTAGTGCATACATAAAATGAACAAGAAAGAATTCGCAGTAAGTGAAAAAACATATGAAAATTATGACGGATTAAAGATAAAAATAATTTTCTCAAATCTTGGACGAAGATATAAAAAAATAGGAGATCAGTTATACTTAATGCTAGAAAAAGAAGAATTAAAATTAGAAGATAGTTTAGCAGCTATGATAAGAATAGCAAGAGAAAATGAAGAAATAGATAGACAAAAGGAAATAGAAAAAATAAAAATAGAAAATGAAGAAAAAATACAACAAATAACAAACACAAAAAATAATAGAATAAAAGAATTAGAAAAAGAATTACAAATGCTAAAAGAAATATATGAAAAACAGCAAGAACAAGAAGAAGAAAACAAATTATTAATTGAAATACAAAAATATAAAGAAAAAGTTACAAAAAATCAAGAAAAAACAGAAATAGAAAACCAAAATAAAAATGAAGTACACATAGAAACCATAGAAGAAGATATGGAAGTAGATCAAACTTCAGAAATAAGTGAAACATATACGGAAATGATAGAAAATAAAATAATAGAAAATACAGAAGTAGAAATAAATTATGACGAAAAAATAAAAGAAGAACCCAGTACTAGTAAAACAAGAACATATCCAAAACATGAAAAACCACAGGTATATACACGAGATTATACAAATTCAGATAGATATGAAACATTATGGAATAAAAGATTAAATATAAAAAAATGGAGTCCTAAACAAATAAATTTACAACCTGAATATTTAAACTTAGATTGTGTAACAGATATAAATCAAACCATACAATTATGGATAGGTTATATAGCAAAGCAAATAATAGACAATAAAATCAACATATTAGAAGTACCAGGATATATAGAAAGAACATTTATAGGAGAAGTCAAATTATGGTTCTTAAATTTAGAAGAAGAAAGTAAAAAGACGCTAAGATCAAGTAAAGATATACAAGCTAGAGAAACAACATCGGTAATGGACATACTTTATAAATATGAAACAGCTATAAGAAATGAATTTAGTAGTATGACAACAGAGGAAGAAGAACGAAATAAAGATAAAATTATAAACAGAAATTTAATGAATAAATTGGGAATATGTAACATGTGTTATCTAGATGAATACACTTGTGCATATAAAGAATATTACTACAAAGGAGTATATAACACACAAGAAAGTCCAGGAATAAGACATTTATATTTTACAAAATTACCAGAACCATTTAGTTCCAAAATAATAAAAGCATGGGAAGAAGCAAAATTACATGATACATTAGGAGCTAGGATAAAATTTGTAAAACAATGGTATGCAAATACATGTGAACAATATAGAGAAAATATAAAAATGGAAAAAACAATAATAAAAAATTTAGCATGTTGTAAAGATAAAATAGCACCACAATTTGGTTGTAATGATAAATATTATAAAAAACATAAAAAGAAAAGGTTTAAGAATTATAAGAAAATAAAACATAAATATAGAAATCCAAGAAAAAGATATTTTACAAAAACTAAAAGACCACATAGAAGAAAGAAAAGTATAAGTGAATGTAAATGCTATAATTGTGGAAAATTAGGACATATTGCAAAAGACTGTAAAATACCAAAAAATCCTAATAAAAAACAAATATCAGAAATAATTATAGAAGAAGAAGTTTGCTTACAATTAGAATATTTAGATTATGAATTAGAAAGTGATGATAGTATTTATGAAATATCTGATAATGAAGAAGAATACCAAACAGATAATGAAATAGAAGAACAATTAAATGACTGAAGAAAATATAGAAATTATAAGAGAAGAATATACAACAGATGATTACTCTGAACAAAAAATAATTTTTGATAATAATATATTTGAAAAAGTAAAAGGAAAAGAAATTGATTTAAGCGTAGAAAAAATATTCAGTATGCCATTAATAAAAAATCCATTTAAAAGAAATAAAGAAGAATTTTACATAATTAGCCAAAAAGAACATATTATAGATTGTAAATATGCTCAAGGAAAAGCTGAAATACCAATAATAAATAAAAGAGAATTAAATAAAGAAGTACAGAAAATAAAAAGTAAAGAACAAATTAAATATGTACATTTAGGAGGAATAGAAATACTTGTAAAAGCTTGTTTTAAAGAAGGAATAGATACCCCAATAGAAATATACTTAGCAGATGATAGAATAATAGAACCTATAGAGAAAAGCGTAATAACAGCAGTAAGAGGAAACTTAATCTACCAAAAATTTAAGTTTACAGTTAATACTAATTATTCAGTTGCATTAACAGATCAGAATATAGATAAGGCATTAGTATTATATTGGAAAATAAATGGAATAACTTTAACCCCAGGAAGTAAAATATGTACAGCTAGATGTAAAAATTTATATGTACTAACTACTAAACATAAGATAACTGCAAAAAGTAAAATAAAAGGAATAGAGATAGAAACACCATTTGAACAATTTGTTAAAATAATAGATAATAATAACTACTCATACCAAGAAATAGATACTAATGAAAATTTAGAAATAATAGAAGAAAGAATAGGAAGAACTAGAAAAATTAAAAATAATCTACAAAGAGAATATACAAAAAAGATAGCATATGATATAATCCCTAACAAGTACTACATAATAGGAATAATAGAAGAAAAAGAACATTTAATATTAATAGATCCAAAACAAGAAGATAATTACATAATAGATAAATTATTAAATAGAGAAGAAATGGAAATAAATAAAATGACAAAACAAAAATGCTCAGATTTACCAGCATTAATAGTAGCTCAACTAGAAATAGAAAAAGAAATAATAATAGCGAAATACCTATGAAAATAAAACTAGAAATTAAGGAAGAACAACAAGAGATATCATATTAGGATTAAAATGGTTAGAAGAAATGAAACCCTACAAAATAGAATCTACTTACATAACTATTACCTATAATAATAAGATGATAATAATAAAAGAATAATATTATGAAAATACACGTACTTATGAAAATAATAATAGAAGGATATTACAATAGATATTATACGCCAATGATAGATCTGAGAGCGAAGTTAATATATGCAAATATAATTGTTTACCAAAAGATAAGTGGATAAAATTAAAAACACCTATAGTAGTAAAAGGATTTAACAATGAAGGAAGTTTAATACACTTTAAGGCAAAAGATATAAAAATACAAATATGGGATAAGATACTTAAAATAGATGAAATTTATAATTATAATTTACCTACAAAAGATATAATCTTAGGAATACCATTTTTAGAAAATTATTACCCTCATGTAATAACTAAAACTCACGTGGTTAACAACACCATGTAATCATAAAATAGGAGCAAAAAGTGGGAAATAAAATAAGAAAAGATCTGGAATGGATAAAAGGAAGTGAAAATATTACACAAAAGTTAGAAAATATGCCAAATAATACTAACAATATAGAATACATAGTATTCACAATAGATAAATTAAGTCCAATAAAAAATAGACTAGAACAATTATATAGTGAAGACCCATTAAAAGGATGGAATAAACATAAAATTACTGTAAAAATAGAATTAATAGATGAAAATAGTATAATAACTCAGAAACCCCTAAAATATAATTTTGATGATTTAAAAGAATTTACAATGCATATAACAGAATTATTAGAAAAAGGATATATACAAGAGAGTAATAGTAAACATACAAGCCCAGCATTTATAGTTAACAAACATAGTGAACAAAAAAGAGGAAAAAGTAGGATGATTATAGATTATAGAAATTTAAATGCAAAAACTAAAACTTATAATTATCCAATTCCAAATAAAATATTAAAAATAAGACAAATACAAGGATATAATTATTTTAGTAAATTTGATCAGAATCAGATTTTATCACTTAAAATTGGAAGAAGAATCTAAGAAATTAACATTCTGATTGCCACAAGGATTTTATGAATGGAATGTATTACCATTTGGATATAAAATGCACTGTAGATTTCAACATTTTATGGATATATATTTCACAAAACTAGAGAATCAGATAGTATATATCGATGATATACTATTATACTCAAGGACATATGATGAACATATAATATTATTAGAAAAATTCATAAACATAGTAGAAGAATGGAATAAGTTTAAGTAAAAATAAAGCGAAATAATGAAAAATCAAATAGAATTCTTAGGAATACAAATAGATAAAATGGAATAAAATGCAACAACATATAGTACAAAAATTATAAATTCGTAAGAAATATTAGACACAAAAAGAAATTACAATCCTTTTGGGATTAGTGAACCAAGTAAGAGAATATATACCTAAATTAGCGTAATATTTAAAACCGTTACAAAAGAAATTGAAAAAGGATGTTGAATATAATTATGATGACACAGATAAAAAGCAAGTACAAAAAATAAAAGAACAATGTAAAAAATTACCAAAATTATGTTTTCCAAATGAAAATAAAAAATTCAATTATATAGTAGAATCAGATGCAAGTGAAAATAATTATGGAGGAGTATTAAAATACAAATATGAAAATGAGAAAATAGAACATCATTGCAGATATTACTCAGGAACATTTACGGAAACGGAAGGTAAATGGGAAATTAATAGGAAAGAATTATCTGCATTATATAAATGTTTATTAGCATTTGAACCATATATTGTGTATAACAAATTTATTGTTAGAACAGATAATACACAAGTAAAATGGTGGTTAACAAGAAAGGTACAAGACTCAGTTACTACAAAAGAAATTAGAAGATTGGTACTAAATATTTTAAACTTTACTTTTACTATTGAAGTAATTAGGACTGACAAGAATGTTATTGCAGACTACTTATCAAGACAAAGCTGTGCAAACAGACTTTGAAGAAGAGCTTACAAATACAGTACTTATGAACGAAATATTGGAACAACTTAAGATGCTCAACAACAGAGTATCAGTTATGGAAACAAAATATGTGGAGTCGGACCACAATAAAAACTGAGCTAGTAGTGCAGTCGGAGCACTTAAAACAACCAGACCTAGAAGGTGACGTTGGGAAACACCTAAAAACCCAAATTACTAACAATTTGCTTAATATTGCAGGTACATCTAAAGAAAATACACAAGAATCATTTACTACTGTTACAAAAAGAAAAAACTTCAACTTGAATAAGGTATTTGAAAAGCCTTATGCCCCACCCCATATACAAAAGAATGAATTATTCGTACCACCTCAAGTACATACATACGCAACCTCACTTAACCAAGCCAAGAAAACATATAACCATATAACCCGGACATATATTGAAAACATTGAGAAAATCCAAAAATACCTAAATACCCAACCTATAGAAAATCTGGAAAAATTAAAAAACCATCAGGGATATATTACCCAGAAATTACAAAACTATAACAAACTAATTGCATTACCAGGTACCAAACCAAATTTAGTAGCTACATGTTACTCTTATGGACTTATATCAACTGTATATACAATTACAGGAGATGAACTTAGCCTAATACCAGAATTACATCAAGCGTTTATGAATTATAAACGAGTTACTAAAGGACAATTATTCTATGTAAGATTTTATTCAGCTACAGCAGAGATATTATTTGACGAAATTAAACCAGTAATTACGGTGATAAAGATAGGAATGACGAAGGATTATATTATACCAGAGGAAATTACAGCTCAACCAGTTATACAAAAAGCAGAGTTACCAGATTTTTACGCAAATAAACGTATTATTGGACTTAGCACAATATTAACAGAATTATCAAATGTCTATGATGAAACAAATTACATATGGAAGTATTGTTCAAGGAACCACTTATTAATCTACTCCACAGCAAAGGAATTAAGATATATGGACAAATTAGAAGTGAAAAATTGGGCCTTGACATTACTTAAACCGGAGCAAGAACCTATGACAAAAGCAATTAGAAAGGGATTTATTTCAGAAGATAGCCTAGATCAGTATTGCAAACTTATTGGAAAGAAATATACGGAACATGAATGTAGCAGATGCAGCGGTACAAACAACTACATACCAGAAGTCAACATCGATTAGTGGACAAATGGACAACCAAGACTTAAAGAGGAAGAATTATTGAAGACAGATGGACGGATGAAATTATTGACAACAACATAATGGAATCTACTTTTCAAAAAGAAGAAGACAGGACCATGTGACGGAAAAAGACAAAAGAAGAAGATATAAAGAAAAAGATAAGATAAAAAAGAAAAAGAAGAAAGTGACTTATGTCGGGGATGAATATGTAAATAAGTAAGGACTTTCATTGTAAATAACTTTTTTATTTTGCAGCCTTAGCCCTTAGGATGTTTGTATATATAGGCTAGCATATTTCATTTGTAAAGATCATCAGCGATAGAAAACCACTCTCTAAATCTCTTAAGTTTTAAATTTTGAGTTTTAACTTTGTAAGAAAGAATAGATATTTAATAAAATCACTTATTCCCCAGATGGAGAAAGACTTAGCAAACAATGCAACTAAGGTATGACTATATATCTTTTATGATCTATACTTAGTCATAAATTAGTTATGATTTATGTTATGAATTATGATTATGAATTATATAAATTGATAATCATGTTTAGCTAAAACAGTTAATTCTCACAACCATAAATATTATGTGATATGCTTATGATTGTTATTATGACTTAGAATTATTCAATATTTATTATCTAGTTTGCTAGCATAGAGAAAAGTAGGAGAAGACTTCTAGAACTATGCATCCAAAATTGGGAAACCGTTGAAGGCGAGAGAAGCCGTGTTAGGGAAGTACCTAAGTGTTGATGCGCTGTTTAGGAAGGTAGTATCTGAAAAAGGTATCATGCTAGTAGTGACCGGATGATAAAAATGAATACTCTAGATCATAATAAGCTATCATAAGATTACCATATGGTAGACATGGAAGATGGGAATAAATTAATAAATTGCTAAAATCGATAAGATAAAAATATTAACATTAATGAACATTGCTAATATACCTACTGCAGAAATTAATAATAGCTATTTTGAAGATAATTATAAGATACTTATCTTTAAAGTGTTAGAAAAATAATCGAACCCAAAAGATAAAGAAGATAATATGGGAAAAAATAATGAAATACGAAGAAGAAGAAATGAACAACTTACTAAGACAAAATTGGTTTGACGACATAAGAGAATTAATACAAGAATTATATGACCATAATGATTATTTAGACATATACTCAGACTATAATAGTGATTAAATTATGATAAATGAAGAATATTTCCAACTCTGGAAAGAAGTTATGACTGAAATAGATTCATGGGAAAATATTATAAAAACGTATTTAGAAGAATACCTTAAAACACAAGACATACAATACTTAAAATTACTAATAGAAGGAGCCCAAATAATTTTACATAAGAAAGAAAAAGAAGATGAATTTTACAAAAAAGCATTTAATTAACAAAAGACTATGATAAACTTAAACATAGCCCAAATTCCGCACTTACCCCCAAGAATGGTAGCTCAACTAGAAATAGAAAAAGAAATAATAATAGCAGAAATACCTATGAAAATAAAACTAGAAATTAAGGAAGAACAACAAGCAGATATCATATTAGGATTAAAATGGTTAGAAGAAATGAAACCCTACAAAATAGAATCTACTTACATAACTATTACCTATAATAATAAGATGATAATAATAAAAAGAATAATATTATTCTTTTTATTATTATCATCTTATTATTATAGGTAATAGTTATGTAAGTAGATTCTATTTTGTAGGGTTTCATTTCTTCTAACCATTTTAATCCTAATATGATATCTGCTTGTTGTTCTTCCTTAATTTCTAGTTTTATTTTCATAGGTATTTCTGCTATTATTATTTCTTTTTCTATTTCTAGTTGAGCTACTATTAATGCTGGTAAATCTGAGCATTTTTGTTTTGTCATTTTATTTATTTCCATTTCTTCTCTATTTAATAATTTATCTATTATGTAATTATCTTCTTGTTTTGGATCTATTAATATTAAATGTTCTTTTTCTTCTATTATTCCTATTATGTAGTACTTGTTAGGGATTATATCATATGCTATCTTTTTTGTATATTCTCTTTGTAGATTATTTTTAATTTTTCTAGTTCTTCCTATTCTTTCTTCTATTATTTCTAAATTTTCATTAGTATCTATTTCTTGGTATGAGTAGTTATTATTATCTATTATTTTAACAAATTTTTCAAATGGTGTTTCTATCTCTATTCCTTTTATTTTACTTTTTGCAGTTATCTTATGTTTAGTAGTTAGTACATATAAATTTTTACATCTAGCTGTACATATTTTACTTCACAAGTTAAAGTTATTCCATTTATTTTCCAATATAATACTAATGCCTTATCTATATTACGATTCATTAATGCAATCGAATAATTAGTATTAATCAGAAACTTAAATTTTTGGTAGATTAAGTTTCCTCTTATCAAGTATTACGCTTTTCTCTATAGGTTCTATTATTCTATCATCTGCTAAGTATATTTCTATTGGGGTATCTATTCCTTCTTTAAAACAAGCTTTTACAAGTATTTCTATTCCTCCTAAATGTACATATTTAATTTGTTCTTTACTTTTTATTTTCTCAGATTTCTTTATTTAATTCTCTTTTATTTATTATTGGTATTTCAGCTTTTCCTTGAGCATATTTACAATCTATAATATGTTCTTTTTGGCTAATTATGTAAAATTCTTCTTTATTTCTTTTAAATGGATTTTTTATTAATGGCATACTGAATATTTTTTCTACGCTTAAATCAATTTCTTTTCCTTTTACTTTTTCAAATATATTATTATCAAAAATTATTTTTTGTTCAGAGTAATCATCTGTTGTATATTCTTCTCTTATAATTTCTATATTTTCTTCAGTCATTTAATTGTTCTTCTATTTCATTATCTGTTTGGTATTCTTCTTCATTATCAGATATTTCATAAATACTATCATCACTTTCTAATTCATAATCTAAATATTCTAATTGTAAGCAAACTTCTTCTTCTATAATTATTTCTGATATTTGTTTTTTATTAGGATTTTTTTGGTATTTTACAGTCTTTTGCAATATGTCCTAATTTTCCACAATTATAGCATTTACATTCGCTTATACTTTTCTTTCTTCTATGTGGTCTTTTAGTTTTTGTAAAATATCTTTTTCTTGGATTTCTATATTTATGTTTTATTTTCTTATAATTCTTAAACCTTTTCTTTTTATGTTTTTTATAATATTTATCATTACAACCAAATTGTGGTGCTATTTTATCTTTACAACATGCTAAATTTTTTATTATTGTTTTTTCCATTTTTATATTTTCTCTATATTGTTCACATGTATTTGCATACCATTGTTTTACAAATTTTATCCTAGCTCCTAATGTATCATGTAATTTTGCTTCTTCCCATGCTTTTATTATTTTGGAACTAAATGGTTCTGGTAATTTTGTAAAATATAAATGTCTTATTCCTGGACTTTCTTGTGTGTTATATACTCCTTTGTAGTAATATTCTTTATATGCACAAGTGTATTCATCTAGATAACACATGTTACATATTCCTAATTTATTCATTAAGTTTCTATTTATAATTTTATCTTTATTCCGTTCTTCTTCCTCCGTTGTCATACTACTAAATTCATTTCTTATAACTGTTTCATATTTATAAAGTATGTCCATTACTGATGTTGTTTCTCTAGCTTGTATATCCTTACTTGATCTTAGTGTCTTTTTACTTTCTTCTTCTAAGTTTAAGAACCATAATTTTACTTCTCCTATAAATGTTCTTTCTATATATCCTGGTACTTCTAACATGTTGATTTTATTATCTATAATTTGTTTTGCTATGTAACCTATCCGTAATAGTATAGTTTGATTTATGTCTGTTACACAATCTAAGTTTAAATATTCATGTTGTAAATTTATTTGTTTAGGATTCCATTTTTTTATATTTAGTCTTTTATTCCATAATGTTTCATATCTATCCGAATTTGTATAATCTCGTATATACCGTGGTTTTTCATGTTTTGGATATGTTCTTGTTTTACTAGTCTTCGGGTTCTTCTTTTATTTTTTCGTCATAATTTATTTCTACTTCTGTATTTTTTATTATTTTATTTTCTATCATTTCCGTATATGTTTCACTTATTTCTGAAGTTTGATCTACTTCCATATCTTCTTCTATGGTTTCTATGTGTACTTCATTTTTATTTTGGTTTTCTATTTCTGTTTTTTCTTGATTTTTTGTAACTTTTTCTTTATATTTTTGTATTTCAATTAATAATTTGTTTTCTTCTTCTTGTTCTTGCTGTTTTTCATATATTTCTTTTAGCATTTGTAATTCTTTTTCTAATTCTTTTATTCTATTATTTTTTGTGTTTGTTATTTGTTGTATTTTTTCTTCATTTTCTATTTTTATTTTTTCTATTTCCTTTTGTCTATCTATTTCTTCATTTTCTCTTGCTATTCTTATCATAGTTGCTAAACTATCTTCTAATTTTAATTCTTCTTTTCTAGCATTAAGTATAATCGATCTCCTATTTTTTATATCTTCGCCCAAGATTTGAGAAAATTATTTTTATCTTTAATCCGTCATAATTTTCATATGTTTTTTCACTTACTGCGAATTCTTTCTTGTTCATTTTATGTATGCACTAATCTTTGTTTTAGCTTAGTTATAAACTTGTATTCTAATAATGATACTTGTGTGATTAATTTGTCTAATCTATGGATGTCTTCAGTAGTTTTATTACTTTGTTTATTCAATCTTTTATATTCTATATATAAAGATTTTAAGTCATGTTTTATCTGTTTATACGTCTGAGTATTTTTATAAGGTCTTCTCATTTTTTACTAATTATTTTAATCTTATGCTTATTTTATTCCTATGCTCTGATACCATTCTTGGGGGTAAGTGCGGAATTTGGGCTATGTTTAAGTTTATCATAGTCTTTTGTTAATTAAATGCTTTTTTGTAAAATTCATCTTCTTTTTCTTTCTTATGTAAAATTATTTGGGCTCCTTCTATTAGTAATTTTAAGTATTGTATGTCTTGTGTTTTAAGGTATTCTTCTAAATACGTTTTTATAATATTTTCCCATGAATCTATTTCAGTCATAACTTCTTTCCAGAGTTGGAAATATTCTTCATTTATCATAATTTAATCACTATTATAGTCTGAGTATATGTCTAAATAATCATTATGGTCATATAATTCTTGTATTATTTCTCTTATGTCGTCAAACCAATTTTGTCTTAGTAAGTTGTTCATTTCTTCTTCTTCGTATTTCATTATTTTTTCCCATATTATCTTCTTTATGCTGGGTTCAGTTATTTTTTCTAACACTTTAAAGATAAGTATCTTATAATTATCTTCAAAATAGCTATTATTAATTTCTGCAGTAGGTATATTAGCAATGTTCATTAATGTTAATATTTTTATCTTATCGATTTTAGCAATTTATTAATTTATTCCCATCTTCCATGTCTACCATATGGTAATCTTATGATAGCTTATTATGATCTAGAGTATTCATTTTTATCATCCGGTCACTACTAGCATGATACCTTTTTCAGATACTACCTTCCTAAACAGCGCATCAACACTTAGGTACTTCCCTAACACGGCTTCTCGCTTCAACGGTTTCCCAATTTTGGATGCATAGTTCTAGAAGTCTTCTCCTACTTTTCTCTATGCTAGCAAACTAGATAATAAATATTGAATAATTCTAAGTCATAATAACAATCATAAGCATATCACATAATATTTATGGTTGACAGGAATTAACTGTTTTAGCTAAACATGATTATCAATTTATATAATTCATAATCATAATTCATAACATAAATCATAACTAATTTATGACTAAGTATAGATCATAAAAGATATATAGTCATACCTTAGTTGCATTGTTTGCTAAGTCTTTCTCCATCTGGGAATAAGTGATTTTATTAAATATCTATTCTTTCTTACAAAGTTAAAACTCAAAATTTAAAACTTAAGAGATTTAGAGAGTGGTTTTCTATCGCTGATGATCTTTACAAATGAAATATGCTAGCCTATATATACAAACATCCTAAGGGCTATACTGCAAAATAAAAAGTTATTTACAATGAAAGTCCTTACTTATTTACATATTCATCCCGACATAAGTCACTTTCTTCTTTTTCTTTTTATCTTATCTTTTCTTTATATCTTCTTCTTTTGTCTTTTTCCGTCACATGGTCCTCGCTTTCTTCTTTTTGAAAAGTAGATTCCATTATGTTGTTGTCAATAATTTCATCCGTCCATCCGTCTTCAATAATTCTTCCTCTTTAAGTCTTGGTTGTCCAATTGACCACTAATCGATGTTGACTTCTGGTATGTAGTTGTTAGTACCGCTGCATCTGCTACATTCATGTTCCGTATATTTCTTTACAATAAGTTTGCAATCGATCTAGGCTATCTTCCGAAATAAATCCCTTTCTAATTGCTTTTGTCATAGGTTCTGCTCCGGTTTAAGTAATGTCAAGGCCCAATTCTTCACTTCTAATTTATCCATATATCGTAATTCCTTTGCTGTGGAGTAGATTAATAAGTGGTTCCTTGAACAATACTTCCATATGTAATTCGTTTCATCATAGACATTTGATAATTCTGTTAATATTGTGCTAAGTCCAATAATACATTTATTTGCGTAAAAATCGTAACTCGCTTTTGTATAATCGGTTGAGCTGTAATTTCTCCGTATAATATAATCCTTCGTCATTCCTATCTTTATCACCGTAATTATCGTTTAATTTCACAATAATATCTCTCATTGAAATTGAATAAAATCTTACATAGATTAATTGTCCTTTAGTAACTCTTTTGTAATTCATAAACGCTTGATGTAATTCTGGTATTAGGCTAAGTTCATCTCCTGTGATTGTATATACAGTTGATATAAGTCCATAAGAGTAACATGTAGCTACTAAATTTGGTTTGGTACCTGGTAATGCAATTAGTTTGTTATAGTTTTGTAATTTCTGGGTAATATATCCCTGATGGTTTTTTAATTTTTCCGGATTTTCTATAGGTTGGGTATTTAGGTATTTTTGGATTTTCTCAATGTTTTCAATATATGTCCGGGTTATATGGTTATATGTTTTCTTGGCTTGGTTAAGTGAGGTTGCGTATGTATGTACTTGAGGTGGTACGAATAATTCATTCTTTTGTATATGGGGTGGGGCATAAGGCTTTTCAAATACCTTATTCAAGTTGAAGTTTTTTCTTTTTGTAACAGTAGTAAATGATTCTTGTGTATTTTCTTTAGATGTACCTGCAATATTAAGCAAATTGTTAGTAATTTGGGTTTTTAGGTGTTTCCCAACGTCACCTTCTAGGTGCAGTTGTTTTAAGTGTCTGACCGCACTACTAGCTCGTTTTTTATTGTGGTCCGACTCCACATATTTTGTTTCCATAACTGATACTCTATTGTTGAGCATCTTAAGTTGTTCCAATATTTCGTTCATAAGTACTGTATTTGTAAGCTCTTCTTCAAAGTCTGTTTGCACAGCTTTGTCTTGATAAGTAGTCTGCAATAACATTCTTGTCAGTCCTAATTACTTCAATAGTAAAAGTAAAGTTTAAAATATTTAGTACCAATCTTCTAATTTCTTTTGTAGTAACTGAGTCTTGTACCTTTCTTGTTAACCACCATTTTACTTGTGTATTATCTGTTCTAACAATAAATTTGTTATACACAATATATGGTTCAAATGCTAATAAACATTTATATAATGCAGATAATTCTTTCCTATTAATTTCCCATTTACCTTCCGTTTCCGTAGAAATGTTCTGAGTAATATCTGCAATGATGTTCTATTTTCTCATTTTCATATTTGTATTTTAATACTCCTCCATAATTATTTTCACTTGCATCTGATTCTACTATATAATTGAATTTTTTATTTTCATTTGGAAAACATAATTTTGGTAATTTTTTACATTGTTCTTTTATTTTTTGTACTTGCTTTTTATCTGTGTCATCATAATTATATTCAACATCCTTTTTCAATTTCTTTTGTAACGGTTTTAAATATTCTGCTAATTTAGGTATATATTCTCTTACTTGGTTTACTAATCCCAAAAAGGATTGTAATTTCTTTTTTGTGTCTAATATTTCTTCTGAATTTATAATTTTTTGTACTATATGTTGTTGCATTTTTATTCCATTTTTATCTATTTGTATTCCTAAGAATTCTATTTGATTTTTCATTATTTCTGCTTTATTTTTACTTAAACTTATTCCAGATTCTTCTACTATGTTTATGAATTTTTCTAATAATATTATATGTTCATCATATGTCCTTGAGTATAATAGTATATCATCGATATATACTATACAGTTCTCTAGTTTTGTGAAATATATATCCATAAAATGTTGAAATCTACAGTGCATTTTATATCCAAATGGTAATACATTCCATTCATAAAATCCTTGTGTAATGTAAATGTTAATTTCTTAGATTCTTCTTCCAATTTTAAGTGATAAAATCCTGATTTACAGTCAAATTTACTAAAATAATTATATCCTTGTATTTGTCTTATTTTTAATATTTTATTTGGAATTGGATAATTATAAGTTTTAGTTTTTGCATTTAAATTTCTATAATCTATAACCATCCTACTTTTTCCTCTTTTTTGTTCACTATGTTTGTTAACTATAAATGCTGGGCTTGTATGTTTACTATTACTCTCTTGTATATATCCTTTTTCTAATAATTCTGTTATATGCATTGTAAATTCTTTTAAATCATCAAAATTATATTTTAGGGGTTTCTGAGTTATTATACTATTTTCATCTATTAATTCTATTTTTACAGTAATTTTATGTTTATTCCATCCTTTTAATGGGTCTTCACTATATAATTGTTCTAGTCTATTTTTTATTGGACTTAATTTATCTATTGTGAATACTATGTATTCTATATTGTTAGTATTATTTGGCATATTTTCTAACTTTTGTGTAATATTTTCACTTCCTTTTATCCATTCTGTATCTTTTCTTATTTTATTTCCCACTCTTTTTGCTCCTATTTTATGATTACATGGTGTTGTTAACCACCAGTGAGTTTTAGTTATTACATGAGGGTAATATTTTTCTAAAAATGGTATTCCTAAGATTATATCTTTTGTAGGTAAATTATAATTATAAATTTCATCTATTTTAAGTATCTTATCCCATATTTGTATTTTTATATCTTTTGCCTTAAAGTGTATTAAACTTCCTTCATTGTTAAATCCTTTTACTACTATAGGTGTTTTTAATTTTATCCATCACATGGTAGCTTAGCACAACTGACTAAAACAAAACACAGCATGCGGATGTCAAATGGTAGCCTGGACGGGTACCTTGCACTGTTGCACCCGACCACCATGTGTCGTGGATGCCCATTCCATGAAAAAATTTATAGAGTGTGAACATAAGACCATGCTTCATGCATAATAATATGAAATGCTATTGTTGGGAAAGCCACATCTATTATCATCCTAGGTTTGTACTCATAGTGTTGATGTCAAAAAGTAGTAAAATTGATTAAGCTAAACTAACAAGCCCAATTGCTATGTAAGTATATAGTGAACAATTTTATTATTTATATTGTTTATGAATGCTATGTACCTCGTTTACTATAATTGATTATCGAATATTAAAATTGACATTCACATCAAAATTATCAAGGTATTTTGAACTCAGAATCCATTTTGTTTCATCACATTATTACTAAAAAGGAATTAAAATTATTTGCCAAATTAGGGAAAATTATAACTGAATGGTATAAAAGTAGTTTTCCAGAAAATTGGCATGACCAAACCGCCTAATAAATGCATCTATTCCAAAATTCAAGGTTTGTTGAACGTATTAGCTCTATAAATACTATGGTTATCCAAGTAGTAGATACCATCAAACAAATTGTAACATATTTAATGAGTCAATCATAATTTCATAGTCTAAATTAGTTCATACATACACATGCATGACTTAATCTTTGAGACAAACATATGACTACTGGCAGGATCAACTAGGTAGTTTTTCTCAACGACATCGTACGCTGCAAGGGTCCATCGTGCATGTTTAGGCGCAGCCCGGTCCAAGGTGAGCACAGTCATCATTTATAAGGAGTATTCATTTTGTGCAGATAGGAGATGATGAAGACCCCATGCCTACTATGTCTACAGAATTCAAGAATTAAAAAAAAAAAAAAGGAAGGTGTGAGATGCGAGAGCGTCTTTTGGTCCCGCAAATGGAATTCAAGGGGAAAAAGGCGACCAATAATGCGTGAATAATGCATGGGCATGCATTAGGTATGTAACACATGAAACTGACTTTGAACAACCCTAGATTGCACTTTCCCTAGAAGTGCGATGAAATGTGGGTCTGACGTCACTGCTCGAGCAGGGGATCCAACCTAAACACACAAGTCAAATTCCACTTATGCATCATTCATCTGAGTGCTTCATCGATGCATGCCCAACACCCACCCTAAAACCTGGAATAAGATGTCACGTGTCGATACTAAGGCCGACATTTTAAGGCCAAAGCAAGTCGTGCAAAGCACGAACCCACTCGGGGGAAGTTAATCCCATAAGAGGTTCTGAAGTCATGTTGAGGTCCCTGCATGTGCACCACCCACATCGGATGTCAACGCTTGATCGTATATTGCCTTGCCCCATTTGTGCTGATAATGCTCAAACTATCCTCAAGAAAAGCAAGAGAATAAGTGGTCGTCATCAATAAAAATACCCGATTAAGAGTCAGGGTCGAATCCCATAGAGACTCATATAATGCAATGAAATTCAACTTGGAAATTTAGATTTCAAGTCAATTCATTTGTAGCAATTATTACATTTGTAGATGATTCTACCAAATTTACAAAAAAAAATGGTTTTGATATCAAGTATTACAATTAAACTAGAATTTAAGAAATTCAAACAATTAGAGAATAATCTAGGGGTGTGAGGATTGGAATCGATGTCACAAAGGGGTATTTGTGTTGCTCAATAATGCTTAACAATCATGGATAAGTTGGGTCATCTTCAATGACACTAATCTTCTTTCTATCTCATAGTACTTATTCATAGAATCTTTTTTCGGTCTCATCTATATGAATTACAAATCCACCCATTATCTTATGGAATCTCTCTTTCTGGCATATTAGAACAAACAGATCTAACTCAATATCTCTTTTGAGCAAACCATAGACATTAAATCTATATTGCATGCATTAAACTAATTGCCCACTTCAATTGATCTCCTTCGAGTATCAACCAAAGATCAAAAATCGAATGAAGTTTGCAACCTTAACCCATAAATTAACCCCATGCTAATTAGCCTAAATCCATGAATGAACAGCAATAAAACAAAGCAAAACACAATACCCACTACATTAAATCAACACCTAACCTCATAATTGCACCCTAGAGTTGGGGTTTTAGCCAAACATCATGAAAAGTAAAAGAATTATACCTATCATGATAGCAGTCATAGATGAGATGAAATTAACCAGTTATAATCAATACCCACTTCGATTTCAACTTCCAATTGGCAATTTCAAGAGTGAAATTTGAAACCCCAAAACTAAGAATATTTCTCTAAGAGTTCAAAAGTTAACTATCCAAAACTACAAATTTAGGAACTAGAATTATTTTCCAAAATTTGATACATTTTTTTCTCTCTTTGGGCTTTTTATAGTTACCCAAAATTTGGCCCAAAATTCACTGCGTGACCAACTCGGCGACATTAGTTGGGCTCACCAAGTAGACTCGATAGATCATTGCCTGTTCCTTAGATCGCCTTTCTCTTGCTTCAAGCTTCAGCTGTTTGAACCTCAGTCGGTGAACTCATTTGACTCCATCTTTCACATTCAGTGGATCGCCGATACCACCTCTACTCGCCTTTTAAGCCTTCATTTTTCGTCAAAGTCTTGTCACTTTTGGCAATGATCATCTTGCTCGCCCTTCATTTTCGGTGAGTCGTCGTTTCATTTCTTAGTTCGCAGATCTACATTGAGCATCTTCAATTGTGAGCACTGTCACTTTAGGCAAGGTCAGGCCATTTGGGTGGTCCACCATTTTGGTTAGTCGACTGCCAGTATGGAGTTTGTACTTTTTTCATTATTTTTGGCCTTTCTTTAAAGTATTCATCCTTGCCTTATTCTTTTGGCCTTCATAGCTGCAAATAATCAAAATATCATCAGCATAGTACATATTTAGGCATTGAGGATACTAATAGTTAAACTAAAAATACCTTAAATGAGTGTGAATCTACCACTCATTAACACCTCAAACATAAACTTTTGATCATCCTTTAGTAAATCAAGAACGCAATTAGTTCAACAAGGGTTCTACAACAGTTCTCAATGAAAGCTAACATGTAAGTGCAACTACAAGACTGCTCTCAAGCAAATGCAATACTCAATCATGATCAAAAAGCTTCATATCATGACTAGCCGGTATCAATCCAAGCTCAAGCTCACTATAGCTTCTTTTCTATTGCAAAACCATGTTTCAACAAATGCATTCAAGTGCCCTCACTTTAAGAATAATTTCATGCTGTCACAAATCATGTTAATAAAGAAGTTAAGAATCAATACAACTCTCAATCTCCAAAAGAGAAATACATGCAAGCTTTATCCCATAGGTTTACCCATATTTTCCAATCATCTCTCAATCTAGTTCATGCAAGATCTCATGGACTTTTAGATTTGTAATGGGACTGAGGGTAAATTTATGGCCAATTTGGCTCAAATATGATAAATAAGCACAAAATGAGGGATACGGGTCTGTGGATCGAGAAGCAAACACCACAATGCACTCCAACCAAGTAAATCCACGTAAAAGAGGTCACAAAATCCAAGAAACAAGAGTATGGGCAACTTGGGATGAAAAGGGACTCAAAAAGATGAAAGGTCTTTTTAAAAAACTTGAAAAGCCTCTTAGCCTTTTTATGCAAGTCACACTCCGTGATCTATGAGTTATGTCACCGAACACAATCAACGAATCGCTAAAGGAGCTTAAGTTTGTTGATGAGGCCTGAATGATGCCAAACCTGAAGATCAATTGGCAGACTCGATGAGTCTGCTTAGTAAACTTCAATGGATTGCAGACTGGAGCCCTACTCATCGAAGTTGACAGTACCATTTTTCCAATTTTTCAGCCCAAAAAAAGAACATGAAGATGTCCACAAAATGATTTTGGCATATCACCAACATTGTTTTGGCATCACCAAATTTACCTTTTTCAACCTTTTGACTTTTTTTCAACCTGCACTCACAACACACGTTATTGAAAACAATAAAATAAACTTGGGTCGCCTCCCAAGAAGCGTCTTATTTAACATCGTGGCATGACATAATTCTTACTCATCAACTATCGTTTTTAGGATTTGGGACAGTATCACTAGGCAACATTCACTTTTGCCTTGGATTGAGATTGGAGGAGAATTGACACATCTGTGTCTGGAGTTGGTTGACTGACATGAAATAAGAAGTGACCATTTGGGTTAAGGTGGAGAAGTCAATTTTCAAATTCTTCAACACCTTGTCGGACCCTTCAACCTTGTTGAAGATCCTTGTTAAAATTTCATCTGTTTAGTTTGCCTCTGGTCTAGCTTGCTCTTTTAATTTGGGGTGATCATGAGGTGGGACATATCTATCTTTTTCAAACTCACGCTCTCTCCAATTGCCACCTCGATCTCACCGACCATTGCCTCGTTCCTTGTTCCAACCTTGGTTCCCATCCACTCTTAGGTAGTTTGGATGAGAACCCTCCATTTGATTTCCCAAGAATCGTACTTCTTCATTATGTAATACCTCAAATTAGGCATCCTCCGAGCACTTCCCGTTGCTTGTCCCAAGCGTATTGACCGACTTAAGTCCACTTCCCATGACATTCTTGGATAGCAAGTCAAGTTGGGACATCATCTTAGACATATTTTCATTAGGCTCATGATAATTTTCCATTTACTCCTTACAGATACCCAAGTGTAGAGAAGACACTTGATCTTCTCTAGTATGCCATGCTTGGTAATTTTTGTCATGTTATCAAGAAAAAATACTACAACTTTATATGGCTGCCTTATCAGCCCACCTTGAATAAGTTGGCTAGCTAGTCCTTTGTTAAGAAAATCCAAGCTGCAATAAAAGTATTGCAGCAACAGATTATCTGGAACACCGTATATTGGACAGTTGATGAGTCCACTAATTGGACTCATTTAGGGCTTTATTTTAATAGAAATAGTGTCCTCAAATGCTTATTTATTCTAAATATATGATGAAAACACTTAAGTTCCGTGTATTTGAAGTTTTAGTGTAAGCATAGACACTTAGGCACAAAAAGGAACAAAAAGACTGAAAAGAAGGAAGATGCTAAAGCCTGAGCATCGCCAAGCACGCTTGGTGATTCACCAAAGGGACGCACTCCGCCTTTTGTTCCAGTACGCGAAGCCCTAAAGGAGCAGGATCAAAAAGGCAATGAAAGGAGTAGTCGGCGTTTCGCTGAATAAATTCGTGAAGCAGTACTATGTCGCCCAATGACACAGAGCACGACGATGCTGAAGGCTAGTGCTAGACGGCGACAAACTACACCAAAGGGTGAATCGCCGAGTTAATCAGCGATTTCGACTAACCTCGCCGAATGATCTGCCAGCACTATTTTCTGAAGTCTATAAATACTAAACTTTTATTAATTTTAGGAGAGTCGGACCATTATTATAATTTTCACAATAGTACTTTTTTTATATTTTTGCTCTAAGCTTGAGAGGGTTTTGGAGGCTTGAAGGAGAAGAGGGTTTTCATCTTCAAGATTTGGAGTTAGGTCTCTTGGATTCTTTATTCTTGACCTGTAACAAGACTTAAATCTTCATACCCATTTGAATGCAAACTCATTTAGGTATAAATTTTTATGTCTTGTTCATGTGTGGCTAAAAACCCCCATTCTTGGGGTGTGATTTAACAAATATGTGTTGATATTATTGTTGGGTCTTGTTTGTTGATAGGTAAGATGTATTTTAATGGTTATTTCACCTAGTGGTTGTGGTTTAATTTAAAGGATTTTTAGTTTCAAATACAAAACCACCCATGTGATTTCGGCTTGCGAGAGAGAGAGGTCGCAAAACCAAGACCGCTAGACTGATGGCCTGAGGAGTGGGTCGACATGAGGTTCAGCGCGATAGGGTGACCCCTAGTCCCATATCCTAACACTCAGCTCGAGAGAGTGAGTGGGGTAAGGTGTAGGCTGGCCTTCATGCGGCAAATGGGTGTCTGAGAGGAACCCATTTGAAACAGAGTAAGTTGCCCGAGAAGGAACTTATTTCCATCTAAAGCTTAGCCTAGTCACTATTATCTTGCAAATTTCCTATTGAAAGCATGGACCCAACTATTTATCTCAACTTGTATTGCAGTCACACCCCAAGAACTATTCCCCATACTTGACTTTCTTGTTATATTTGTTGTTTTAGCTATACTTGTGATAAAACCCCTAAATTGATATTTGACACTTTTGTGTCCCCTTTTAATTTACAATGTTTTTACTTGTTAATGTCTTTAGCTACGACTAATTAGAACTTAATTTTATTTTTCTATTAATTCTCAAAACCACTCCTTTGGGACACGACCCCAACCCTTGGTTGGGTTACTATATTATCGACGATCGTAGACACTCGTATCGTAGGTTAGTGTCGTTGGTCACGATAAGCATCAAAATGGCACCGCTGCCGGGGAGTGGTGTTACTTGAGAATTTTTAGATTAGTAGAATTTTTGTTCTTCTTATTTGTAGTTTACTAACTTAATATTTAGTTTTGTTTCGTTGGTTTGTCTGCATCCAAATAGGGTAAGTAAGCCTGGCGAGCAGTACTCAGGAGCTAATGGAGTTTTCTCCATTAGAGGTAATGATGTTCCGTGATCGTAGCCTCACCTTCATACAATTGGAAGGTGAAAGGATCCATGAGACATGGGAAAGATTCAATGAACTGCTAACTCAATGCCCAACTCATGGAATTCTCGATACGATCCTCCTTGATTGCTTTCTACCGAAGTCTTGGCCCCGGAAACAAGATGTTGGTTGACCAACTCCTTCCTAGCGGGATGTTAAAGCAGTTGTATACAATAGCAGTCCAACTGCTTGACAATATGGCTAAAATGAGCTGGGAGGTTGAGAAGGATTTCTTGATAACCGCACTGATGACTCAAATGGATGAGTTGAAAAGAAATATGGTGAAGGTCAAAGCTCAGTGCAAAAGGAAGGATAAATACATTCCCCCTCATAATAGAAGAAATAATTAGACCAAGGAGATCAAACACATCAAGGGAATGCTCTCAACAATTCTCCGCAAGGTGGCCGAGCAAGACAAAGAGTTGAAGGGATTGAAAGAAGACATCGAAGGAATGAAACAAATTATTTGGTCTCCTTCCAAAGCTGTCCAACTGCTTGAGGACCTGATGAGCCATGCGCTGCCTCAAATCCATCTGCAGAGAAACAGGGGGTTGCCTAATGAGGATATGGCTAACCCCAACAATGAAACTTGAGCAATGACTTGCGTCGTGCCACGACAGTAAATAAGGAGCTTATTGGGAGGCAACCCAAGGTCATAAATGACTAGGTTTTTGCTTTTATGAATAATGGTGCGTTGATGTTGTAAGTTAAAGTGAAGGAATTGCAGAAAAGTGAAGATTGGTGAGCAGAAGTCCATTCAACGAACCGACAAGTAGGTCAGCGAGCCTGACTGGATTCGCCGTTTGGCTCAATACAAGTGCTATGCGGAGCATGTAAAGCTCGGCAAAATCGTAAAATAGGCGGCATATTGCCAATCGGTTCGGCGATATCGAACCAGACCCCCTATGTGATCCCCAAGAAATTGATGCTTTACCGAACTGGAGGGATAAATGATCACTCAGTGAATTGTCGAGTAGGTTGGTGAGTGTGACTAACGTTGCCGAATGGACACAAATTAAACAGCGTATATGGCCAATAGTCACACTTCTTCATTCTTTCTCACTTTCAAACCCCATAACTTCGCAACAAGGTAGTAATCTACATTTTCTCACTTTAAAATTAGTACTTTAGTCTCGGATTAGCGCTTGGAACTTGAATTTTTGTTGTGCCTAGCATTACAATTTTGTTCACTCAGCAAAAAGGTTAGTTTCTAAAAAACCCCTTTCAATTTTGAAGAATTCAACCTCATCTGCAATCTAGGTGTCCATTAATGCGTGTTAGATCTCTCTGATATGAGTATAAATTTTTGAATGCCTGCTTCTGGTTTGTAAATTGGGGCCTAATTGTTTTTACTGTCCGAATTCCTTTTTCACTCTGCTTACCTTGAAACTATATATAGTGAACTATGCATAATGGATGTTGACCATGATTGGATGCTATGGGTCTGGGCTGAATTTCATTAATGCATAGTTTAATTGATTTTTTGGGGTTTGTATGATCGATTTTGAAAAATGAGTTGAATCTCAGACACATTAGGTCAGTCAGCGAGCTGAGTTGAGATCACCGAATCACTCGGTGGTTCGCCTACTAACCCTAAATTGCCCTTAATTTCATATCTTAAGTGATGTGGGCTCTGTAACTTTTGGCAGACATAGTCATGATTGCCAAAGAAGTTTGGCGATTCACTGATTAGATCGGCGAGTTTGTCTACAATTTTGCGCTACAATGTAATCACTAACTATTCTCTCTAACATTTTGCAGATATGGCTAAACAATCGACCAGAGAAAGGGATAAAGGAATTGTGATCAGTGAAAATGTACCTCCACCCAGGGGCAAGGCCTCCACAACTTCAAAAAGCAAGGGGAAGGGCAAAGCTCTCAAATTATCCAACGCAAGCTCTGACAGCACAGGCTTTTACACCACTGAGCCACCCACATATAACAGTAAGAGTGTGGGGTCTGATGAAGACTACCAAACAGAGGCAAAGAGGGCTGAATTACGATCCAAAATGATACATGATCCATATCAGATCAGAGATAGTCAATCCACCACTCCAACTCCTGCAACTCCAGAGCAAGCATTAGTGCTGGCACCTCCAGTACAAGGTCCCCAACATGGATCAACGAATAAATCAAAGGCGGAAGGTTTGAGAACGATCATTAAGGAGAAACGACTTTCCATAGATGGGGTTATTGATAGGTATCCAGAGGTAATGGAGTTCCTGAAACACCACAAATTCCAAATCTTCACAAGACATCACAGCTCTTACATACCAAGCTGGGTTAGAGAGTTCTACGACGCATACAGTGCATTGGTACCTCAACAGAAAAGGCTAGTCTCTTTTTTTAAAGCAGTTGATTACGTGGTTGTCAGAGGAAGGAAGGTAGCCTGTGACAGTGAGGCTATCAACACATTTTTGGGTATGTCCGATAAGATTACTGATCACTGCCAGTACTTGATCAGGACACAGAAGTTGGATACTATGAAAAAGTGGTTAGCTCCACTAGTCCCAGATGATAATGCTCCAACATGGTTAGCAGAAGAAGTTCTGATTGAGAAGAAAAATCTGAGCATAGTTGCATGATACTGGTTCGGATTCATCAGTAGCACAGTTATGCCATCACAGAATGAATCAATCCTTCACCATGCCAAGGCAGCCTGTCATGGATGCATCATGAAGAAAACCTGGATAAATCTTGGGATGATCATTGCCTTTGAGATCCATATGCATGCAAAGCAGATCCAAACATCTTTCCTTTTTCTTGGTATTAATCACTGAATTATGCAAAAGAGCTCGGGTGCCTAGAGATGTAACGAAGGATATGGAATTGGCTGCCACCGCCTCCACCAGTATCCAAAAGATCTAAGCCGAATATCTTAAGGACCAAGCAGAAAAGAAATAGAAGGAAGCTGTGGCCACTAGATCTATACCTACAGAGGCATTTTTGCCTACTACGGCCCCAGGCCTTCAGGTATATTTGATGTCATTACCACTCCTTCTGACCCTACAGGTTCCTCTGTTGCTTCATTACCACCCAGACCTACGACTGTTGTTTCCTCCTGTGAGCCAATCACTCAGGCATCCTTGATCCGAATGGGACAACTTGCCTAATCTGCTAATTGTCGAACTACCAACATCGAAAGCTCCATTCCAGGCATGATTCGGGTTGCCCTCGACAATGTTGTGAGACCATTGAGCACTACTATTAATGCTCTAGAGGACAGGAGAGTAATGTGTGAGCAAGATCAAGAAGCCACAGAGGAAGTAACAACCTTAAAGGCAGTTATTGTAGAGCTGAAGAAAGATGTGGACTACCTAAAGTCCACCAATATATCCATGATCTTTGGAACAGTGGAAATTCCAGATGCGCCCGAAATGCCTCAGACTACCGCAGGACATAGAGATGGAATGGAGCATATAGCCGACCCTGAATCAAAGGCAGAAACTGACAAAGAGATGTTTGACGAAGCTACAATGGACGACATAGTCGACACTGAAGAAATCATGATAGATGCTGATGTGCAAGCTTCTTTAGCAAAGTCTCCTGCTGCTGGATCCAGTGGGGCTGGTCCTTTTGGTGGTCACTCCGGGTACTGATGCCCAGACAGATGAAGTGACCTATTTGCCAGGATCCCCTCTTTACCTCCCTCTCTATCCTTCGTTATATTTAAAATCTTGGTTAATTTCATTTGCATTTGAGGGCAAATACTTTTTTTTGTGGTGGGGTGAGGCCAACACTTTTTGTGTCAGTATTGTGTTTTGTGTATATATTTGGTTTGTTCTGTTTTAAATTGTGTCAATACTATTTTCTGTGGATGTTTGAGCTTGTGGCTTCCTTTTTTTTTATTTGCAAAATGATTTTGACCCTTCCGAAAAATTTTGAATTTTTCACACATTTCTGCCACCTCTTATGTGTTGAATGTGGCTGTTCTTTTGCAAAAATTTGAGTCTCAATTTAGATCAATACCGATGACTTCAATAGTGTTTACAATTGAACAAACATGAATGTACGGCTACAATGAGACCAAATGAAGTTGCATAGACAATATGTGAACTCCTTGCATCTTGTTGTGATTAGGCATTTATCAAATTGATTCTCTTGTAATGACCGTTGCACACTAGTGAAAGTGTGTAGTCTTGTTTGACTTAAGTATCGATGCCTTGTGTGATTAGCTTACTTTGAACCATGCATGAATAAACCCAGAATTTTCCCCGTTAGTCTGATTGATTTAGAAAGGTGTGCTATTGAAATGATCTTAGGCAACTTTAAGGAGTGTGAGCCAAATTTGACATATACCTCTTTTGTGGCCTACCCGTGAGTGTGTGAAACTCTTTTGAACACCCCTTGAGTCTTACCTTTCTTTGGAAGAACCTTGATGAACTCTAGGCCTTACTTGACCCACTACCTATAATCCTCTTGATATGTGGTTTAGTAAATAACCAACTTAGGCCAAAATCCTAAGTTGGGGGTGTGGTGAAAAGGAAAAGGAGAAGTCAAGAAGTGCAAGAAAAGTCCCCCTTAACCCATGGTGTTGCAGAACAACGGAAACCCTTCAATCAAAATGAAAGATAAAAAAAATTAAAAGATTGAAAAAAAAATTGTGGAATAAAATACAAAAGAAATCGGGTTTCCAAGCAATCCATGGAGGTGAATAAAAAGATGACTTAGAAGCACTAGAAAAAGAATTGATAAAGGAAAAGAAGGGAATGCCTTGAGAATACCACATCTCATGAGGAAAAAGTCAATAAGCCTAAATGACCATACCTTTGCACTCAGCCCAATTACAAGCCTTAGAAAGACCTTTTTGATCTTGAGTGAGCCGAACCAAAGATCGATTGGAAAATAAGGGCAAGCCTAAGGGTGAAAATATGTATTGTGTTCCTCTTTTTGAGTGTGAGTGTTGCATCTGATTCCTGATCTTTAATTGATTAACCTTTGTGTGAATGAGGAATCATTCTTTATGTGAGGGCATTTAGATACTTTTTGTTGAGCTTGAACTTGCACAAGTAAGCAAGTATTGCGAGCATGAGAATCTTTGGTAATGGTGTGTCACAACTTGAATCTTTGAGTACAAAGTTGATCTTTGCATGAGTAATTTGAGTTTTGACGTGTATGTTCATGATCTAGTATTGTGTAGCACTATTTGAGACATCCCATTTGAACTGCTGAACTTGAGTTTTACTTGAGGAAAAGCAAAAGTTTAAGTTAGGGGTGTTGATGAGTCCACAAATTTGACTCATTTAGGGCTTTATTTTAAGAGAAATAGTGTCCTCAAATGCTTATTTATTCTAAATATCTGATGAAAATACTTAAGTTTCAGGTATTTAAAGTTTTTGTGGAAGCATGAAAACTTAGGTGCAAAAAGGAACAAAAAGGCTGAAAAGAACAAAGAAGTTGAAGCCTAAGCATCACCAAGCACACTTGGCGATTCACCGAAGGGACGCACTCCGCTTTTGTTCCAGTACGCGAAGCCCTGAAGGAGCAGGATCAAAAAGGCGATGAAAGGAGCAGTCGGCGTTTCACCAAATAGATCCGCAAAGCAGTACTATGTAGCCCAATGACACAGAGCACGACGATGTTGAAGGCTAGTGCAAGACGGCGACAAACTACACCAAAGGGTGAATCACCGAGTTAATGGCGATTCTGAATGATCCGCCAGCACTATTTTCTAAAGTCTATAAATACTAAACTTTTTATTAATTTTAGGAGAGTCGGACCATTATTATAATTTTCACAATAGAATGGTACTTTTTTGATATTTTTGCTCTAAGCTTGAGAGGGTTTTGGAGACTTGAAAGAGAAAAGGATTTTCATCTTCAAGATTTGGAGTTGGGTCTCTTGGATTCTTCATTCTTGGCCTATAACAAGACTTAAATATTCATACCCATTTGAATGCAAATTCATTTAGGTATAAATTTCTATCTCTTGTTCATGTGTGGCTAAAAACCCCCATTCTTGGGGTGTGATTTAGCAAATATGTGTTGATATTATTGTTGGGTCTTGTTTGTTGATAGGTTAGATGTATTTTAATGGTGATTTCATCTAGTGGTTGTGGTTTAATTTAATGGGTTTGTAGTTTCAAATACAAAACCACCCATGTGTTTTTGGCTTGCGAGAGAGAGAGATCGTGAAACCAAGACCGCTAGACTGATGGCCTAAGGAGTGGGTCGACATGAGGTTCAGCCCGAAAGGGTAAGCCCTAGTCCCATATCCTAACACTCAACTCGAGAGAGTGAGTGGGGTAAGGTGTAGGCTGGCCTTCATGCGGCAAATGGGTGTCCGAGAGGAACCCATTTAAAATGGGGTAAGTTGCCCGAGAGGGAACTTATTTCCATCTAAAGCTTAGCCTAGTCACTATTATCTTGCAAATTTTCGATCGAAAACATGTACCCAACTATTTATCTCAACTTGTATTGCAGTCACACCCCAAGAACTCTTCCCCATACTAGATTTTCTTGTTATATTTGTTGTTTTTGCTATACTTGTGACAAAACCCCCAAATTGATATTTGACACTTTTGTGTCCCCCTTTAATTTAAAATGTTTTTACTCATTAATATCTTTAGCTACGACTAATTAGAACTTAATTTTATTTTTTTATTAATTCTCAAAACCACTTCCTTGGGACACAACCCCAACCCTTGGTTGGGTTACTATATTATCGATGATCGTAGACACTCGTACCGTAGGTTAGTGTTGTTGGTCACGATAAGCATCAACAGTGCAATAAGTAATAGAAGCATTAGGTAGCTCGGCTAACCATCCAGTAGTTTTCCCCGTTAAGGAGAATGGAAATGGCCTTAGACGAATGAACTCTTGCAAAATGTTCTTAAAGATGAATGGCCCACAAAATTCCTAAGGTGTTCATGGGGTTCTTCATGAACAATTCCCTTTTCACATTTGAAGCAACTGAAGCATGGTGTTGGCCACATGAAATACTGCCTTCCCGTCATAGGAGGCAACGGATTTCTCATTCTTTGAATGATGTTTACATGCATATCATTCATATCTCCCATGTGATCATTTTTCCCAAAGTGCTAGCATCGTCACTTCTATTGTCACTCATTATTCAACCTGCAATTAAAACAAAACAACAATATACTACAGCTAAACAAATTTACAAACTAACTTCACATATTTAATTCTTAGCCATCACTCCCCGGCAGCGGCGCCATTTTTTATGATGCTCAGATTATCCTCAAAAAAAGTAAGAGAATAAGCGATCGTAATAAATAAAAATACACAACTAAGAGTCATGGTCGAATCCAACAAAGAGTGATATATTGTAAGCAATTCAACTAGGAAATTTAGATTGCAAATCAATTCATTTGTAGCAGTTAAAAGAGAAGGGTGGATATCGGGACAAGACCCACGACATCTCAAAACTAATAACTGTAAGATAAAGGTGAAGTCCTCTTCAATATAAGAAGGTTCACCAAAGCTGACTGGAATCTCACATGACCTCAACGAAACGCCTGTTGATGATCGTAAATACTTGTATTTGCATCATGAAATGATGCAAGCCAAATGGCTCAGTACATGAAATGTACGAGCATGTAAGGGGAATTCTCAAACATAAACATAAGCTTGAAGTAATGGAAAAGAAACATACTTACCTCTTCTCAACTCACTCAACTCAATGTAACATAGTTCAACTCAATAATAAGAGACTCAACTCTGTGAAACATAGTTCAACCCAATAATAAGAGACTCAACTCTGTGAAGAATAGTTCAACACAACTCTGAGAAATAGGGTTCTACTCAACAATAAAATACTCAACTCTGGATAATCAACTCAAGATAAAGCAACAATAAAAGATGTAACATATGGAAAGCTTTTAAAATAGTAGGTAGTCGCTCAATGTATTGAAGAATACAATAATAACTCAGTTTGTATATAAAAATACAATATAACTCTGTGGGAGATTCCCTAACCGACAATCATCACTATGAGCTATGTGATGATACAACATCTTGCCCACGCTGCCAGAATTGTCCTATACTTTATCGAGATATAGAAATTACTACTAAGTGGATCCACTAGTCTATGATAAAAGCATTAAGGAAACATCTAAAAAGCATGACTCTTTCTACCCACATTGGCTACATGGTTTATGGGGGTTGTGAGTTGTTAGGACTCTCCCCCATATTGGTGCTCAATACTACTCCCAAAATATAACTAGCTCATATGTTTAAATACATAACTCTTTCTGTATTTTGAGATTATTACTCCAAAATCTTTCTCTTAAAAGAGATGGTACTGAACATGCTCAAAACACTTTTGGAAATCTCAATTTCCTTTCATTTTAAATGTAAAAACATTTACTCTTGGGAATACTTAGTTCCCATATATAATTTTAAAGAAAATGAACTCAGCTCTACTCTTCCTCAAACTCATATGCTCAAGTCTTAAAACAAGTTTTTTAAAAAGATTTGCAAAAGACTTCTCCAAATAGGGTTCATGCAGAATTATGGGCATAAACTACTCAACTCAAGGACTCAATGATACTTTTCATCTCAAGATTGCTCGACTCATAGGGTTCATGCGGAATTATGGGCATGAACTACTCAACTCAAGGATCTTTATGGGTAACATGTAGTAGTCCCACGACTAGGAATATATTCTCAAAAGGATTAGGAACTCAATACTAAAGACTTAGAACTTGAAGATACTACTCCTCTCAAAGATACTCAATTTATGGAGTTCATGCAGAATTCATGGGCATGAACGACTCGACTTAAAGGTCTACATAACAATATAGACTCATGAATACATTTTCCTCATTCTCATACTCACTTACTTGAGTCTTGAAACAAGTTATTAGAAATTGTAGAAGAGTCCTCAAAAAAGACTCAAAGGGACTTTCTCCAAAAATGTTAGAAAGAACTCTCAAGATTTAACTCTTAACATTACCTTGAATTTGAATTATGAATTCAAGGTTATGATTCAAGTTATGAATAATCTCTAGGTATTTAGAAGTAGTTTAGAATCAAAGGGGAGTAAAGGTATACTTTAAAAGAACATAAACGGATAAAATGACGAAAAAAAGGTGGGGACAGCCGAATCTGGCGCATTGCTGGCGCGGAGCGCCAACCCTTAAAGTTCAGAGACATGTTTCCGACGCACTACTGGCACACCGCCCCAGACTTTCTGGCACATTGGGGGTTCATAGCCCCATACCTTCTGGCACATCGGGGGCGTGTCACCCCAAACCTTATAACGCATTGGGGGCGCATCGCCCCAGCCCCTCCCCAAAACTTTTTGACAAATTTTTCTTCTCATTTTCTGATCCTAATTCGTCTAGAATCAATTTATTTTCTCAAATTCTCCTTAGATTCAATTATCCAATACAAGTACACGAGAATCTACTCAAAAACAACTCTTAAACTCAATACGATTATCTAAAGAACTCATCAAACCCATCCTAATTCAAGAACGAAAGCAATATTTCAATAACACTAATCAAGAACTTAAATTTCTTAATATTTATGGATAGATTCGCAAAAGAAACTCATGATTGGAGTGTGGGTGAACGAACCCAACACTATGGAAACTTACATACCTCAAAGAACTAGGTTCTTGGCAAAATCTACAGCAAAACTCAAGAATCTTGACGAACGCCTTGAACCTTCCCTCTTTTCTCCCCTTTTCCTCTTCTTGAACTCTCTTCTAAAACCCTAAGCGTAATTAGAATTATGCAAATTGACCCAAATCAGATTTGTTCCCAAAATATTACTAAAATTTGTTTTAAGCTGATTGGCTAAGGAAAAGACCAAAATACCCCTCATATTTTTGGGTAACTTTCCTTAATTGGAGAACCTGACTTCAAACGAGGATATCTCCCTTATACGAGCTCAAAAATTAGCAAACTCGGTGGCGTTGGAAAGAGGACTCAGAGATATTTCATTTGATATCTTATAGGTCTCCTAACTCATCATGTATTGAAAGTTATGGTCATTTGAAGTTGACCCAAAACCTTAAAAGAACTAAGGAATGACTTTGAATGAATTCTCTTTAATTCTTTTTGGAACTCAAGGTGCTATATCTAGTGACCTAACCTTAATACTTAAAATATTTTAAATTCCTTGGTAAGATCCTACTCACAACGAAGAAGGGTTTGAGTCTTAATTCAAAAACTATTCGGGGTGTTATAGACTCATAATCTCTCTTTCGATTAAACCATAGACATCAAACCTAAACTGCATGCATTAAATAATTACCCATTTTAATTGAGCTCCTTCGAGCATGAATCAAAGATCGAAAATAGGATTAAATTTGCAACCTTAACCCATAAATTAACCCCATTCTAATATTAGCCTAAATTCATGAATGAACAGCAACAGAACAAAGAAAAACACAATACCCACTACATTAAATCAATACCCAACCCCAAATTGCTTCCCTAGAGTTGGGATTTTAGCCACATATCATAAAAAGTAAATGAATTATACCTATCATGATAGCAGCCATGGATGTGATGAAATTAAGTAGTTATAATCAATACCCACTTCGATTTTAATTTCCAATTGTAAATTTCAAGAGTGAAATTTAAAAAATCAAAACTAAGAATATTTCTATAAGAATTCAAAAGTTAACTCACCTTTTAAGCCTTCATTATTCATCCAAGTCCTGTCAACTTCGGCGATGGTCATCTTGTCCACCCTTTATTTTTGGTGAGTTGTGGTTTCACTTTTTAGTTCACCGACCTGCATTGAACATCTTCAATTATGAGCATTGTCACTTTAGGTGAGTTCAAGCCATTTTGGCAGTTTGTCCTTTTTGTTAGGCGATTACCAGTGTTGAGTTTACACTTCTTTCGCAATTTTTGGCCTTTCTTACAAGTATTCATCCTTGCTTTGTCTTTAACCTTCGTAGCTGGAAATCATAAAAATATCATCAGAATAGGACATAATTAGGCATTGCAGACACTAATTGTTGAACTAAAAAGGCCTCAAATAAGTGTAGATCTACCATTCATCACATGCATCACCTAGTGCTTACAATGATATCAATATCTACAACTCACCACACGACAAAAAGCAATGTCGTTTCACATAAATAGCCTACATAATTCCACAAGAAATGTCGCTACAGGTGTTCCATGACCAATCAACAAGCAGTCATTGATGTGGCTTTGTACGGTTTTGATGGCATCACCATGCACGCATAGTGCACCTCGACATGCAAGCTGGCGCCCACGACGGCCTACTGCAGTCGCTTCAGTGTGCCACCAACATCTCTACCCCCCTTATATATGCTAAAAAATTTCAAGTGGCAGAAGTTAACATTATTTTTAAAGAGAATCATGCACTACCACTGCGCGTGGACTCAGCCGATGTCGCTTGAATAAAATGCACAAAAGTTTGTTACACGTAGGGACTTGCTCATGTGTGTGGGCCTCAGGCGATGTCACATTTTTGCTAATATCACACAAGGGCTTGCCATTATGCACGAGTCTTAGTTGATGTTGCTTGGTTGACGTGCATAAGGGTTAACTGATGTCGCATAAGCGAGACAAGTAGGGTCTTAGCCATGTGCATGGACCTCGGTCGATGTCACTTGGCCGATGTACTCAGTGGCGTGCCATTGTGTGCTAGCGTCGGCCAAAGTCGCTTGGGAAATGGCATTGTGGTCAGCCCAATGGCATCATTGTCAGCCTCGGCCAATGTGCATAGAGGTGTGGTAATATTCAGGGTTGATGTCGCTTGGCCGGTGTGTACAGAGGCCTACCACTAAGTGATGTCCTCAACCAATGTCGCTTGGCTAATGTGCACAGAGGTCTCTCATTGTGCGATGGCCTCAGCCGATGTCTATTGGTTGTTGTGCATAAATGTGTGCCATTGCTTGATGGATTCAACCAATGTCGATTTGCTAATAATTGCAGAGGCCTGGTATTGTGTGCAAGCCTCGGCCAATGTTCCTTTGCAGATGTTCAAACAACATGTCAACATAATAATTATTAATGCATTGAAAGTCATGTCAAAATACTTACCTATACTTAGTAGGGTAGGTAAGTTCTTGAATTTATGTTGTTAGATCTTATAAGGATCTTATAAAAATTCTTGAATTGCTAGATCATGCAAAATACTTACCTAAACTTAGTAGGGTAGAAGAGAGAGTTTGGGAGTTGTGAGGGTCGACGAATGAGTATAAAGTGAGAGAATAAAACCCAAAATAATGTTTTTAGACATTATACATGTACATGGCTCACTTACGTGGACAGTTTATCCCTCTACATGACCCATGTATACATGGGAATGCTCATGGCCAAGTTCTCAAAGCGGCCACGCATGATACGTGCTGGCGACATGATCCACGCAAGTCTTCCTAGCTATGTAGCTGCTCTGCTACTTTCTAAGAAAGTTATCATCACATTTTACTCAAAAGTTGTATTGGCGAAAGGTTGAATACGTTGGAAAATAAACTCAAAGATCTTTAATTCGATAGGTTATGGATCATGTAATCGTCATATTATATGAGATATGTTTGGTTAAAGTTAACCATCGTATGAACTTTTATGAAGTCTTAATAGGTTGAGAATCTTTCAACTTAAATTAATGATAAAGTTCCTTTATAACCTTAATTCACATACAATACATTTTTCACACCTAAAATTTGACGACCTTTACTCCTAGACACAAACAAATTCACCATTTTCCATCTAATTTCATATGTGGAATGATTCAAACCATAGTCTGTAAGTTCGAGGTGTTACAGGGATAAAGGGGCACCTCATAAGTGAGGTAACGAACACCTCTTTGGGTACCATGTGACATGTATGGTAATGGATCTACAAATGATTTATGTGATTATCTAGCATTTTCTAAGGATTTCTATGAGATAGAGCATATGATTGATTGTGGCTAGTTGAACTTGAATAGATTGGTCGATTAATGATACAAAAATCTAAATATATGTCGCATATTAAGGAGTAATGTGGTTGTTTAATTGTAAACCGTGTAATGTGCATGCTTTCATGCATACTCATACCGCCCATACTGATATATGATACTTATCAGCCAAGTGAGACACATAACTTGATTTATTGAAATTCATACTTTATATTGGAGTTTAAAAACCATGCATGTCTAGGGAATATCATTTCGGGGGAGTGGATGCCAAGGGAAAATGTTTCTGACGAGCCCAACAAAAAATGTTTTTGGGCGGGCATATGGACCTTTCAAGGCCTTATGGATCACAATCTATTGATTGCATTACATAGACATTGCATCGTATTGACTCACATCATATTCATTATTACTTGATTGATCATAATGTTTACCTGCCTTTGTGTTAGTGATTCTTCATTCTTGATTTGTGTAATTAAGTTATTTAACTTTGTATTTGGTACTCGTTAATTTATGTTTGAACACTGAACAACTAACATTTGTGTTTTCAATGACTAAACATCGTCACTACTTCAAGGAGAGACGACATATGATAATTATTGGGTAGACATTGTATATGCACTCATACTACACTCGATGCTCCATTTTTGGGTGTAGGTTTGGATCCATGCACAAGAGGGGCTCGCGGCTTGCTTGAGATTGTGCTTGTCTTTAAGAGATATTGTGGTAAAATGCTGGGTTGATCTACCGCACCAGTCTCCTGCTTTGTGTGTTTACTTCTCATCTTTTATTTCGAATAGTGTATTAAGTATGTCAAACTTGTATATTTTTAAAGACTTGCACAAGGACTTCCAGGTTTTGGGGGGTTGGGTTATATTCTGCATTTCTATGATCATTAAACAATAATGGGTTTCTTATGACTTTCCACTTAAATGATAAAACTTAAAATTGGTTATAATTTGCCTATCGGGCTTAGGTGCAGACACCCTCACGATATGTGGTTTTTGAGTCGTGACTAATGTGAGGCCAAAAATACATATTTTTAATCATTATTTGCCTCATATTTATTATTTATATTTGTCCTTATTTAGCATGGATTTTATGAATTGTGCTTAATAGTGTATTTTATTTGTAGGAGTAAATTGGTGTAAAGTTGAAAAGTTTGAAGCTAAAACGAATTAAAGATGGACGTGGCAAGGATGAAGGCAACAAGAGCGTGAGGCGGTTGGACAGCGTAGTTCCACGCGGAAAATAAATTCCTTTTGAATTTGGATTCCTAATTTGATTTGCAGTTATTTTATTTAGGGTTTTTTTTAATCTATAAATAGTTCATAGAAATAATTATTTAGGAGGACATCAATCATAGGGCATCAAAGTATAAAGTTGTCCATATTTTTTAGGATTCTTTTCTTCTTCTTCTTTTCTTAGACATTAGTAGCTAAAGACCTTTGTTTGGGGGATGTGGCTATGGGTAATTGTTGAACATAGATTGTTCTTAATTAATATTAGTTATCGCTTAAATTAATTTTGTATTGTTATTTTAATATTTCATGTTTGATCACCATAGAGATAAATATATTGTCTACTCTTAAACTCGGGAGACTCTAAGGTAGATAGACCAAAGGATATAGAAAGCTTGATCTTCCATTAAATTGAGTTTATTTGTGTTTAGGAGTGACGTCGGACGAATATCTAGCTTGGTTACAAAACAGAATGAAATATAAATGCTCGCCAATTAGGACTGCCTATCCCCGCTCAACGATGTAGTTAGACAGCTAATTGGAGTAGGCGATTAGAGGTCGGGAGACCATGATCATAAAATCTATCCTGTAAATCAGTAATTTGATAACCGTAGTTAATTCATGCATGAGATGTGATACATGAAACCCCATACATGTTGTAGCCCTAGAATTTTCCAACCATTATAAGTAATTTTATTCTTTAATTCTTGCATTCTTAGTATTTAAATAAAAATCAAATTACTTTTGGCACTCTTAAATAAATAGTTAGACTAGTATAATTTAGTAAAATAGTTAATTGACAAGTCATTTGGGTTCGATAATTCGGTTCTTTTAAGAGCCACTATATTACTTGCGCCACCACGTACACTTGCGTGTGCAATTCGGAGCAACAAGTTTTTGGCATCGCTACCGAGGACTTAGAAATTAACTATTCATCTAGGTTATACTTTTTCTTTTTATTTATTTATTTTATATATTTTAATTAGTTTTTTTCTAAACAATTAATTATTATTGTTTCTATGAATAATTTTGTACTCTTGTTGATATGGATGATTGAAAAAAATCTTGGTTGGGTGATAGTATTCTTATAAAAAGCATTGTATTTGTAATGGACACCACTTAAATATCGAGTGTTATATATGTCATATATGTGGTAGTCAATATATTCATCGGAATGATTTTCCTAAATCTTATTCCCTTCCCCCGAACCACTATTATGATTCTTTTGTTATTTGTGATGTTGGCATGGGCGATGAAGTGAAGAATGCAAAACAAGAGGCGTGCAATGTGAATTCACTTATGAAATGTACGCACATGCTGGACAAAGTTCATTTAAAAATCAAGAAACAAATATTTGAATACGGGAAGAGCAATCAAAAATCATGAAACTATTGGATAAGCTTGACGCTATTCAATTAGAAATTACAGTCCAAGCTAAATTAGAAGAGAGTAAATCCCAACAAGGAGAAAGCTATGAAGAAACAGAGATAGTGAGTCAATCTTGGCTATAGGAGCAAACTCAACTTCTAAAGTTTCAAGAGTCTATCTGTGATGGTCTTTTATACATGACAACCCAACTGATTGAAGGAAGAGTTGAGCAAACACAAGAAATATATCAATTTGGCTGAGATATTCATGACTTAGAGGCTCACTTGAACAAAAAGATTGAGGCGTCTGAAGCCCAATTACCAATTGTCGTGGATTATAACCAACTAGTGGAGCAAAAGAGGAATTTCAACCATTCAACTACACCTTATTCCTTAATATCGATGTTCAGAAAGTGCAAAAGTGAGAATGTTGTAAAAAATGGTGCTTTGGAGTTAAGTCAACTTAAATCTCATTTAAAACACTTTTCTATATCATCTGAATTAATGGATGAGTGTATAGATGAGGTACAAGGCCCCTACATCCTAAATTTTTTTAGCCCACCTAGACATAACGGCATCCTTACCTAAGGGCCAAGAAGTGCAAGATGCGACATATATTACTTGGTTCATTTATCTTTATACCACCTCCCCTAGAGAGGAGCAGAAAAATTGATGCAAAGTTAGGGGTAAAATTCATAAGTTCAAAGTGGAAAGAAAAGTGGTGAATTTATTTGTGTCGTGACCCGACGTTAAATTAGATGCTTATTGGGAGGCATCCTAATTAGTAGTGTTACTTCTTATTTTATTATATTTTTATTTTATTAGTGTAACTTTTTTTTTTTTGGTCTTATTTTTGCGGATTAGAGGAAGTCTGAGTACCCAAAAATTTGAAGCGAAGGAGCATGTTTGAGATTAAGTGTGGGGTGCGTACGACCCTTGATGAAAATTGAGAGAACATGCTACTAGCTAGGCCTAGAGGCCTCAGGGAGATTTTCTAACACTTGTTTTAAATTTTATTTGATGCTTTGGGGACATAGCATCTTTTTAACTGTGGGGTGGAAGAATGAATTCCTAGTTTTTACTGTTTTATTGAGTCTTTTCTTTTTTTTAGGATGGATTCCTTGGCTTTTGTTTTCGATTCTTTTCCTGAGGATAGTCCCTTTGAACTGAGTGTCTTTTATTTTTTTCTAGGAATAAGTTTTCTTTTAATTTTTTTTTTTTTTTGAGAGAAAAGAAAAGACCCTTTTGAGTGGTGTGATACTTGCTATTTAGGTCCAATTTTTGAGTAGTACTTTCTTGTGAATGCTTAATTGATAAGGAAATTGCAGACCCTTTGACACCTAAGCTCATGGTTGTGACTTTGTATATAGCTTACTTTATTTTATAGTTTGTTATGATCTTGTCTCTCTTCGAAGTGGAATTGATCCATCTTGATTGATACTTGTGTCATGTGTGATGAGATTTTGTTTATTTCATGTTTTGCATCTTAGTCCAGAACTTGTCTCGCATGTTATTGAAGCAAAATAAAAAGTGTTGCTTTTTTTAGGAGATGATAATAAGTTTTCTTCTATTTATCTTGTAAATTTTTGCCTTTTCAAATATTATATCACTAGTTAGCCCTTTTGAGCTTGTAGCCTTTTGTTGGAAGACATATTTTACCCTTACCTATTTTGTTGAATCCCTAGTTTTTGCACCTTGCTTCCTTGAGCATTATAGCATAGACTTATTATAATTGTTAATTCTGAAGAAAAAGGAATTGTTGAGTGAAAAAGGTAATCAATGATAGCTACAAAGTGCTTAAACAGCCCTCTTTGAAAGAATGTGACATGAAAAAAAAATTCTCGAAAAAAAAAAGAAGAAAAAATAAATTATTGAAGAATTCTTGAGATAATGAGCATTACTTGTGAAATAATTGTTGAAGAGAGGGCTGAAAATAAAGAGAAGAAAATAATGGGTGATAAAGTCTTAAAGTGCAAAGTACTTAAGGTAGTGTAACTCACTATTATATAGTTTTTCTACCCGTCCCCTAGCCTACATTACAATCCGTTAAAGTTCTATTTGATTCTATTCAAGCATGATTAATTAGTGGAGATGTACATAATGGGCAAGCCTATGGTTCTTTGTGCATACATGTGAATTTTATTTCTAAGTGTGAGTTGTTCTTTGATGCTAAGTCCTTAATTTATATTCAATATTTTGAAATGAGGACACTTGTTTCATGATGGATAGGTGATTTTATTAACTTTCTTTGATGAGAGTAGGTGAGCAAACTTAAATTTGATGAGTTCAAAGTCCTTCCTTGAGGTTAGGAGGTTAGAGGTTTGTTGTTTATTTGGATGTCTTGCATAATGATTGAGAATTGTACTTGATGTTTTGAAATTGGTATATGGCCTAACTGTTTGTGTCAACCAAAGTGGACATTCCTAGTTTGATTTTTTGAGATGAGCTTTGATGTGTGCTCGAGGATGAGCAAAAGTTTAAGTGTGGGGTGTTGATGTTAGGCCAAAAATATATATTTTTAATCATTATTTACCTCACATTTATTATTTATATTTGTCCTTTTTAAGTATGGATTTTATGAATTGTTCTTAATAGTGTATTTTATTTGTAGGAGTAAATTAGTGTAAAGTTAAAAAAGATTGAAACTAAAACGAATAAAAGATGGAAGGTTAAAGAAGGAAATCAAGCAGACAACTTAATAGAAAGAAGATAATATAATATTAATATAATTTATATTCAAATAAGGAAAGAAGAATTGTTTCTGCTGCCACGTGGCAATGATGAAGGCAACAAGAGCATGAGGCGGTTCGGCAGCGCAGTTCCACGCGGAAAACAAATCCCTTTTGGTTTTGGATTCTTAATTTGATTTAGACCCAGTTATTTTATTTAAGATTTTTTTTATATCTATAAATATACCATAGAAATAATTATTTAGGGAGACATCAATCATAGAGCGTCAAAGTATAAAGTTGTCCATACTTTTTAGGGTTCTTTTTGTCTTCTTTTCTTAGACATTAGTAGCTAAAGACCCTTGTTCGGGGGTTGTGGCTATGGGTAATTGTTGAACATTGATTCTTCTTTATTAATGTTGATTATCTTTTAAATTACTTTTGTATTTCTGTTTTAGTATTTCATGCTTGATCACCATAGAGATAAATATATTGTCTACTCTTAAACTCTAGAGGCGCTAAGGTAGATAGACCAAAGGATACAAAAAACTTGATCTTCCATGAAATTGAGTTGATTTGTGTTTAGGAGTGACGCCCGGAAGAACATCTAACTTGGTTACAAAACAGGATGAAATATAAATACTCGCCAATTAGGACTAGTCGCCTATCCCTGCTCAACGATGTAATTAGATAGCTAATTAGAGTAGGCGATTAGAGGTAGGAAGACCATGATCATAAAATCAACCCTATAAATTAGTAATTTGATAATCATAGTTAATTCATGCATGAGATGTGATACATGAAACCCATACATGGTTGTAAGTAATTTTATTATTTAATTCTTGCATTCTTAGTATTTAAATAAAAGTCAAATTCTTTTGACACTCTTAAATAAATAGTTAGACTAGTATAATTTAGTAAAATAATTAATTGACAAGTCCTTTGGGTTCGATAATTCAATTTTTTTAAGAATCGCTATATTACTTGTGCGACCACGTACACTTGTGTGTGCAATTGGGAGCAAACAGTGACACCCAAGCATAGGTTGTTATCATTATAGTTCCACTTTTGGTGAGCCTCACTAAGATCATCGTTGGTGCTATACATGTTCATTCTATCACGAATTTAATATTATAAAAAATAAAGCGGTCCCATGTCATATTATCGTTGGTATAGACATGTAGATGAGGTTCATGATATTTACATCAACTATGTGGCATTAGTTGTCAATCACATGCTCATTCGAAATGATAAATCTAGATTGGTCGGTTTGGCCATCTACTTTGTTAGGAAGACAAGGAAACTTAAATAACACGGCAATAAGGCCACAAATCAGTTTCTACTGTCCTTTGAATTACACACACAAATACAATCACTAGTGTTTGAAAATTTCACCAATATAGCAGCCAGGGGGGAATTTCGTTCTTGCAATTCCACTTCCAACCCTATTCCACTAGGCCAATTCAACCAGCAGCATTACACTATGCCCCCAGTATACTATTTTCTTCAACATCAACTCCATAAATACATACTCAACTTCAAACTTTGTTTATTTTCAAAAGTTTATAGCAAGTAAATAAACACTAGACCATTTTTGGGCGATTCACTGCCCAATGTTGGCTAATGAATTGCACATCTACCTTCCTGGGACAACCTTCCATAATCGATTCTAAAAGACTAGCCATAATCCACAATCCCCAATGTCTCAATATTCTAGTATAATAGTTAACAAAATACATACTCAATGCAACAACATACTAAATTCTTAGGAGCTCATGAGCCTCAAGCAACTGGCGACAAAAGCTACCAAGGTTTAAAAAAAAAATCATCCTACAAAGTTATAGAGAGGGAAAGAACACACAATAAGAACAATAATCAATTACACCAACTTATCTTAATAACCTATTGATTTCGAGGGAAATACTAACCACTATAAGGCAAGTTTAGTTGCTAAAAGTTGAACTCAAAAAAGGTGTTGATTATAAAGAAATATTTTCTGTTGCATAAAATGCTTTCAGAATTGTAAATGATATGTATCATTCAAACCTTTTGTGAACAACGCAGTGCAGCCATCTGAAAGTTAAATAAACACTCAAAGAGAAGGATTGCTTCACTAGAATAACAAGTGCAGCACTTATGCAGAAAACCTGCATGGAATAATCTATTTTCAAGTGCTGTCAAGGCTAATAATGTACATACAGAACCCATAATTGAGCACCGAGTGGATTCTGCTTTGGTTGGGGAAAGGAGGCTTGTTCAGTCATCAAAGGTGCTAAGACATGAAGTCGAGAGACTAGATCGATAAGTTGGATGTACAGAAATAATACCAAAATATACACTATTCCTACCGAACATCTCAAACTAAAGAATTACAAACAATGCATAATACTATTCATCAAAATCGGAGTCTTCTTCATATTCTTGAAACTCTCCACCTTCCTGCACATAGTTTCCATCACATGGCAAGAAACACTGCTCAATTTCTGTGATAGCAACAGTTGAGGAATTAACAACGCTAGAAAGGGGAAGCTTACCTTTTTCTTATTAAAGTACGTCATGGCTCTATCAAACTCTCTTCGTTTCTCTGTTGCTATATCATAGTAATGCACTTTTTCCTAACAACCAGTAAAGTTCAACATAAGTGGTTTCTTCTCGGATCTTCATAACTCTATTTGCAGAGGAACAAGTGCTTTAACAGATACAGATGTTGAATACGAATATATAGTATGGTCCAATGATGCAAGTGTCTCCTTATCAGGCAAGAAGTTAAAGACTTATTCAAGACCAGTTCTTCAAGTCAGATATACTTGATCACCTGTTTTTTGTTCTTTTTCCTTTTTTTTTTTTTTTTTTTTTTATTTTTTATTTTTTATTTTTTGTAATGAGATTTAAAAAGAAAATAAAAAGCCTAATCTCAAGGAAGGTGATCATCTGCTGAAGCCAAGTAGTAATACAGGGTCTCATTAATCCAGTCCTTGCTTAAAGCCAACAGCAATTCAATTCTTCAGCAGCTTGTCGAAAATAAGCTAACCTAAGATACCGAATTTACTTGCTGGACTCAGAATTTCAAAAACCTTGTCTAATAGATTTGGACCAAGTAGTGCTTAACGTGAATCTGAATGTGCTTAGAAGACCACTTCTGGCAAAAAAGATAGGACTAGCCCCCACAAGTTAGGGAAATAAAATGGTGGCAAGGATTACAATACATTCTCTCTAATAGTGCAAATCAACAAGCTACAACTAGAAGGGTACTTTCCCTAGGGCATGACACCTAAGTGAGCTTCTTCTCCTTAGTGATTTTGTGCCTCTCAAAACTTATCACCAATGTGAATCAGCAGGACCTTTCTACTACTGATTAAACAATTTAAAGATTATATGACCTGATAAAAGACAAAGATGAATGCAGAAAAGCTTGGAAGTTGGTAGTGGCGAGTCACTACACTTTCAGGAAAAAAAATTTTCTTTTTGTTGAAAAATAATTCCTCTGGAAGAGGGAAAAAAATTAAAGGATCACATAGGTAAAATGTCCTTCAATAGAAAAATAAACAAAAGTAAACAGCACCCAGAACAGATATATTTTTCTATCAGTGGTCTTCAATTGTGTGGAAGCTCTACTAGCACCACTTCAAAAGTACCATTACTCTCAGAGGAAAAAGAAGCAAGGACTCGCAAATTTACAGACACAAACTTCTTTAGTTTACCCACGTTTGTTCACAATTTGTGTGCTGGTAAATATGGAAAACTATAGATCCTAGTGGTCCATTGCTCTTGGACCTAATAGAAGCAAGGGCTCAGGATATACAAAGCAATATAATTCTTGACACACATGTTTGGTTGCAGTTCAGATGTGTCACAGCCAGGGACACTTTCTTATTTCACATATTTAGCCAGAAAGAGGAATTACTAAATTAATTATCAATGGCTAGAATTAGATTTACTTTAATGAGGTCCGAGGGTGAGGATCCTGCCACGTCAGCAAAGTAACAGCTCAGCAGAGTGGTTGTTATACTCTTAACAACCCTGCAGAGAACATTCATTCAGCACATATCGGGTATCTTTCTCTCCCAAAGTTCTTCTAGACTCATCTCTTCTCCTTCCTGATTCTTACCTCTATTCTTCTTCTTCCATTTCTGCAGATCTATCAAGCTAGAAGGCTACTGTTCGACCTTTCCAATTCCTGTTATTCTGTTATTAGTCTAGTTTGTAATTCATTTCAGTTCCAATATAAATCAGAAAATTGTCCCAAAGACACTGCTCTATTGTTATATTCCTGTTATTTCTGTATCTTAAGATTGTCTTAAGGTTCAAGACCATTACAAGATGCCAGTTAATATGGATAATTACCCATCATAAGAAAAGGTGGTATTAAGGGATAATGTGATAGGTTCAAGTATAAAAAGTGGGTGATCAGTGACAACAACTTTTACCTTGGACAAATCACGCGTAAGTTGCTTCAAATATTGATTTTCCCCCCTAAATTCTTTTAGATATTTGAGTCTAGACATCCAAAATAAGAGAACATATATTGGGAATAATAATTAATGGTACACCACAGCCTAGTTCTGTTTCCTTGTCTTTTTCCCTACCACATTGAGAGTAGATCTATGGTATTTTTCCAATGTAGTAACTCATAAATGAGGAATAACTTCCATTTGAACAATTCATTGTAGGGTTACCAAGAACTTAAACTTCCTGTACTGAGAACATGGCATCATGGGCCTAGTGATATCAAAAGTTAAAAGCACAAAAAAAGTCCTAAGGTTTGTTGGGGTTTTAAGCGCAAAGCGCAAATAAAGCATGAGCTTTCATGAAAAAGGCACAAATAGAGAATAAATACAAATATATATGGTAAGTCCAACAACAACATATGCAGTGAAATCCCACAAGTGGGGTCTAGGGAGGGTAGAGTGTACCCTACCTCGTGGAGGTAAGGAGACTGACCCTCAACTCAAGTATAACATATCAAAACAATAAACAAGAGGAAATGATAGTGGAGAAACAAACCAATAATAAAGATATATGTTTAGTGCAATACTGATAATTATAAGCATGAACAAAAAAAAAATTAAAAATAATAATAATAAAATGAAATATTAATTATGTAATGTCGACAAAAGTATGAATTCGAGCCTTGATGACGACATTGAAGTGCACACTAAGTGAGGCGAAGCGCTCAACATGTTTTGAGCCTTGCTTTAGGGCTTAAGCATGCCTTTGACAACACTTGGACCAAACACTGAAAAGCTACATTTATCCTGCAGCTTATCAATCGAAAGAAGAACCAGAATTGTCCCTCATCTTTGGCTCTAGGAACAAAACAATCGTCATCCTTCTACATGGAGTATTAATCGTCCTCCTTCATGCCAAGTTCTTTAATGGAAACCTTCATGTGCTTGCCACCCATTGAATCACATTTCAGTCCAAATGACTAGTAGCTTTGTCTCTCTATTCGTTGATTATGAAGTAAGCAGCAAAGCTCCCTAAATGGAGCCAAAACATAAAAATCAAAATACCAAATCAAACGCAGTGGTTCCAAAAAATATATCTTGATTACCGTCTTAGCTGATTGTAGTAGGTATTGTTTTGTATCTATAAGGGGATTCACTGACAGAATAGATCCTTTAGGAAGAGTTGAGTACCGTCTTTTCTGATTGTAGTAGGTATTGTTTTGTATCTATAAGGGGATTCACGGACAGAATAGATCGTTTAGGAAGAGTTGAGAGGATAGAGATTGGATTGATGGGAACAATTCCTTAGGTGTTGCAAGGGTAGTTGCAAATCCGGAAGTTTGGGCTCGAGTTTAGTGGAGAAGTTTGGAAAAATCCTACAGAGGTGGGTCGTGGTTTCCTTCTCCATTAAGCAAGAAGTTTTTCACACTAAATACTTGTGTTGATTATCATTATTCCGTCATTTACATTCTTGGATAGTTGCTCAAAGGACTTGGTTCTTTGAGTGCTTTGGTCGTAGCCAAACTAACAACAGTGCTACTTAACTAAATATATCTATTTTGATAAAGTGGTAACTTAGGCTGTTCAGTAGCTAATTTATGAATCTTCTTTGGGATAGGGTTTGGTTTATGAGAGAGAAATTTGAGTTTTCAAGGGTGTGAGAAATATATGGGAAAAATATTATTGAATTGTTGTTCTAATTATTAGATAGAGAACCCTATTTATAGACACTATATAATACAATTCCTTACCAAATAGGAGACTATAAACTATTCCTATTTTGTGTAGGATTGTGTTCACATATTCTATTCTAACACTCCCCCTCAAGCTGGTGCATACAAATTATATGTACCTAGCTTATTACGAATGTAATTAATAGGAGGACCAGTAAGGGACTTGGTGAAGATATCTGCAAGTTGATCATTTGACTTCACAAATTTGGTAACATATCTCCTGAGAGTATCTTTTCTCTTACAAAGTGACAATCAATCTCAATGTGCTAACCTCTCATGAAACACTGGATTCGATGCGATATGAAAGGCCACTTGATTATCACACACAAGTTCCATATGACCGGTTTCTCCAAACTTCAGTTCTCCAAGCAACTGTTTGATCCAAACTAGCTCACAAGTTGCTACAGCCATTGCTCGATATTCTGCTTCTGCACTGGATCAAGCAACCACACTTTATTTCTTACTCTTCCATGACACCAAATTACCTCCAACTAAAACACAATATCCGGATGTAGAACTCTATCAAAGGGTGATCCTGCCCAATCAGCGTCTGTATATCCCGTCTGAATATCCGGTGATATGCTCATGGCCTTGATCCTCAAAGAGTAGTCCTTTACCAGGAGCTGATTTTATATATCGCAGAATACAAACAACTGCATCCCAATGACTATCACAAGGAGAAGTCATAAACTGACTTACAACACTCACAGGAAAAGAGATGTCCGGTCTAGTCACAGCACAGTGAGGTAATTCAACTTTCCAACCAACCGTCTATACCTTTCAGGATTACTGAGTTGCTCCCCCTGTCCTGGAAGGAGTTTAACATTCGGATCCATAGGAGTGTCAATGGGTTTACATCCCATCATTTCTGCCTCCTCAAGGATGTCTAAAGCATACTTGATTTGAGAAATAACAATACCTGACCTAGACTGAACAACCTCAAACCAAGAAAATACTTCAGTTTGCCGAGGTCTTTAGTTTGGAAATGTTGAAAGAGATACTGCTTCAAATTAGTGATACCAACTTGATCATAGCTAGTGATAACGATATCATCAACGTAAACAACCAAATAAATACACAGATTTGGTGTTGAATGCCGATAAAACACAGAGTGATCAGCGCCACTACGAGTCATGCCAAACTCTAAACTTTCCAAACCAAGCTCGAGGAGACTGTTTCAGACCATAAAGTGACTGACGCAATTGACATACAAGGCTTCTAAACTCCCCGTGACCAACAAAACCAGGTGGTTGCTCCATATAGACTTCTTCCTCAAGATCACTATGCAGAAAGGCATTCTTAATGTCCAACTGATGAAGAGGCCAATGACGAACAGCAGCCATAGATAGAAATAGACGGACTGATGCTATTTTGGCCACAGGAGCGAAAGTATCACTATAATCTAGCCCAAATATCTGAGTATACCCTTTAGCAACAAGGCGAGCCTTAAGCCAATCGACTTGACCATCTGGAACAATTTTGACCGCATAAACCCAACGACAACCAACAGTAGACTTACCTGCAGGAAGGGAGACAAGCTCCCAAGTACCACTCGAATGTAAAGCAGCATTCGTCCGTCTGAACATTGGAACAGTAACGAGAAAAATGCCCCACTCCTCCACATTCATAACAGTTACCAGATCCCCTCTGCTGAGCCTTTTTTTTATCTCCTCTGCCGCAAGCTCTGGACATCTCATCAATCATAGCCTACATCCATCCAGAATGAGAAAGTGCTTCTCCTGTAGTCTTAGGGATGGAAATAGAGGACAAAGATGATACAAAGGCATAATGTGGTGAAGATAAACGATGATAACTCAAGAAAGTATAATGTGGATTAGTATTTTGAGTAGATCGTATGCCTTTTTGAAGTGCAATCGATTGGCTAGCAGGAGGCAAGGCCACAGTGAGAGCAAGGTCCGGCGCATGACATGAATCATTTGAGACTATTGCTGGACGTGGACGTCGATGATAAGTTAGGAGTGGTGGCACTACAACTGGAGATGGAGAAGATACCGTAGGTCCCTCAAAAGTCGGTACAGGCAAGACCTAAGGTATTGGTAAGACCTCAGAGATATCAGGATGATCAGAAGATGTGTAATAAGGTTGAGATTCAAAGAATGTTACATCAGCAGACATAAGATATCGGCGGAGATCATGTGAATAGCAACGATACCCTTTTTGAACTCGAGAGTAACCAAGACTGCTTGTACCTGACCCAAGTAAGTAGACATATCGAATTCTTGTTTCTTTAAGCTAGTCATTCTAGATATCACATAGAATCGAGATATATCATTAGTATATAAAACACGAGCCTTTTCCCAAACTGAATAACGTGTTTGGGATGAGCGAAACAAGGGCATCAACTTGCAATCGATAGATCGCCATAAGAGACTACATAATTAAGCATCAACCTTCTCTCATTGTGCTTTGACTTTATTATCTGTCTCACTAGCCTTTGCCTTTTCATCTACCACACAAGTATTGTGCTTTGACTTTATTGCACCTCGTGGTGGTGTGGGTTTTCGCACTACATTTGTAAAACAAGACAACAATGCAAACCAGCCGTTGACAGTCACTGGATTCTGACTTTTTTTTTTCTAAATAAATTTTGGGTGAGTTTCTCACCAATGCTCTGATACCATGTGAGAAATATATGGGAAAAATATTATTGAATTGTTGTTCTAATTATTACATAGAGAACCCCATTTATAGACACTATATAATACAATTCCTTACCAAATAGGAGACTATAAATTATTCCTATTTTGTGTAGGATTGTGTTTACCTATTTTATTCTAACAAAGGGGATAAAGAAAAGGACATTTTAGTATCATATGTACTGTAATTACTTGAACAATACCATTAAAGCAATGGAGAAAGTTTTAGTAGCTTCATTAAGGAATTGCAAAAATTTGAAAATCCTATTTGTTGTAATTACTTTAAGGGCTCTATCAAAGCATTGCAGAACCTCATTAGTAGCTATTTGGGAAAATTACAACTTTAGAGAAACCTTTTACTAGCTCCATTATTCAATAACAATCTTGCAAAAACTTTTTAGCAGCTCCATTCAACTTCCATCTTATAGTTATAACAACACAAGCATAAAATTAGTAACCGAATAAACTGTGGCAAGACAATTTGATCCTCTTTCTACCCCTTTATGTTTCTCAGTCTCAACTTTCTCTTGCACCATCTATCTTTTCTTCTTTCTCTTTTAGCTTCTCAATGGTCTCCACATGCTTTTTTCTCCTATGTTCTTAAAAATAAACACCTTATGGTTTGGGGATTTTGCTAAAGGGCTTCGAAAGGATTGGATGGAGAAACAGAGTAGGAAAACATTTTTTTATCATTTTCAATGATAAAAAATGTCACGCGTAATTTGCAGGAGTACAACCTTCACGTTAAATCAAGAGACAGACGTTTGGGGTGGACTGGAAGTGCACCAATTTGGCAGAGGAGGACTATTAGTGTCCACAAGAAAGAAGGATTATTTTGAGTCTAAAGACAAATAAAAGGGAGAATTTCGGTCCATCAGTCTGAATACATCCAACATAACTAATGGTCCCTCTTGCTTAACATAGATTGTCACTTGAAAACTCTAATCGGAAGAAAATTTCAGTTCCTATAGGTTAAGAACTAGAACAAATTGGAATCTCAAACTCTATTTGTGAGATGGCTTGGGTGTTACAAAAACGGTGAAAGAGACAATGACCAAATGGAGATGGCAGAGATTTAGCAAGGAGAACACAGAAATTTGGAAGACCATAACATTGTGTGTTCTTGACAATTTGGAATGAGAATAGTAGGAAATTATTCCACATGTATTAATCTAGATTGTAAGTTAAAGACCATTTTTATTCCCTTCTTTATTAAGTTAAAGAATGAGTACCTTCATCCCTACATTGTAAGAGCTTGATTGATAAATATTATTTAGCCACTCACTCACTTCGTAAATCTTTTGACATCATCTTGGGGTATTATTAGTGAAGTGAACTTGACTTATCATCTAAACAAGAGAGCTTGACCTAATTGGATTAATCTGGTCAGAAAAACATACTCTGCTGCTGACTTGATGCTGAAACAAGTTAATTGCTCCGATCTTCTCCCGCTCCAACATATTACTCACAAGATAAGAGCAACCCACAAAATGAGCAACTAAGCTCCAAGTTCAGGAAAATAAAGAGATGCACTTTTTCCTATTAACACTAATAACTAGTCTAGACTTGGAACAAAGAACCTCAATTATATATGTGAGAAATATAGAAAAAGAATATTATTGAATTGTTGTGTCTACATTATTACACAAGGACTCAATTTATAGACACTACAATACAATCCTTTACCAAGTAGAATACTATTTACTATTCCTATTCCTATGACGATTCTTATTCCCTATTCTTATTTCTATTTTGAATAGGATTGTATATACCCATTTCTATTCTAACACTCCCCCTCAAGCTGCTGCATACAAGTCCTATGTACCTACCTTGTTACAGATGTAATTAACACGAGGACCAATGAGGGGCTTTGTGGAGATACTTGCAAGTTGATCACTCGACTTCACAAAATTGACAGTCAAGCTCATAGACTTGGAACAATTCTCTCAATCATATATGTGAGAAATATAGAAAAAGAATATTATTGAATTGTTGTGTCTACATTATTACACAAGGACTCAATTTATAGATACTACAATACCATCATTTACCAAGTAGGATACTATTTACTATTCCTATTCCTATGACAATTCTTATTCCCTATTCTTATTTCTATTTTAAATAGGATTGTATATACCCATTTCTATTCTAACACTCCCCCTCAAGCTGGTGCATACAAGTCCTATGTACCTACCTTGTTACATATGTAATTAACACGAGGACCAATAAGGGACTTTGTGGAGATACTTGCAAGTTGATCACTCGACTTCACAAAATTGACAATCAAGCTCATTGTGAGTCTTCTCATGAAATACTGAATTTGATGCAGAATGTTGATAAAACACAGAATCGGCCCCATTATGAGTCATGCCAAATTCCTGAATTACTATGTTGAACTTCCCAAACCAAGCTCAAGAAGACTATTTCAGACCATAGAGTGAACTGCACAATCGACATACAAAGGCTATTAGACTCCCCCCGAGCAATAAAACCATGTGGTTGCTCCATATAAACTTCTTCACAGTGCAAATCGCCAGAAAGTGCTCAAAATCGAAACATGCTCATGTGTCGAAGTATTAGACTTGATGGCTGAAAGTGGTCACGATCTAAGAAATAAAATTATATGGGTAGGGTCGGAATGATGACATGACCCTATTGAGAAAGAGAATTATATGGGTATTGAAATGATAGCACGACCCTATTGAAAAAAAGAGATATAATATGGGAAGGTCGAATTGATGGCACAACCCTATTTAAAAAGAGAAATTATATGAGTAGGGTCGGAATGATGGACAACGCTACACAAATCAAATTTGAGGAGTCACCAGAAAGACGAATGGAACTAAGCAAGTCAAATCCAAGACACCGAAAAGAGACATGGTGCTATGCAACTCAAATATGAGAAAGTAGCTCACAAAAATCCATGGTACTACGCAAATTAAATATGAAAAATAGTCCGGAGTGATGCACAGTGCTACACAAATTAGATATGAATAAAGTAGACACCAGAAATATGGCATGGTGCTGCACAAATTAAATATGAAAAAGTAGTCATCGGAAGAATGGCACGGTGCTACACATATAATATATGAGAAAGTAGTCACCGAAACGATGGCACGGTGCTACACAAAGCAGATATAAGAAAGTAGTCGCCAAAATGATCACTGTGCTACACAAATTAATTATGAGAAAATAGTCATTGGAAAGATACACAGCGACCAAACTTTTGTTAACATAATCGTAGGTCAGACGAGCGGCATATATATGGGTAATAGCTGCCGCCGGCAGCGGAAGCTCTTTGATTATTTACCAAGATCGTAGAGGCTCTGATACCATGTGAGAAATATTGGAAAAGTATATTATTGAATTGTTGTGTCTACATTATTACACGAAGAACCAATTTATAGACACTACAATACAATCATTTACCAAGTAGGATATTATTTACTATGCCTATTCCTATGACTATTCTTATTCCTATTCCTATTCTAAGTAGGATTGCATATACCCATTCCAATTCTAACAATATAAAAGTGAAGAGAAATTATTACCTCAATGCTAGGTCAAGTTCATGTTGGTGAAAACAAGTGTACAACCAACAAATGCTTTATTCATTTATTCTTGTGTACAAAATTAAAATGAAAAGTCAATTGTTTGGTCTATTAAGTAACGAGACAAAGTTTGCATTAACTACACCGCATGTACAGAACACTGGAAAACAAAACACCAAATGGAGGACAATTTTAATGAGTGAGCTTAAACTAGTATTAGACTATGTTACATGAACTCGTTTAAGGGTACCTTCCTCATATTAGTTGTGTCGAAGTATACAGTATGATATTATGCTATTTTTTACTAAATTTAGCTCATTTTGAAGAATTAGACAGAGTAATTGTACCGATATAACATACCTTTGACATACACATCAACACAACATAAGGCATAATCATGCAATTAATAAGAGCAAACTAGAGGAACAAAGAATGAAAAGACTAGCTCAGAAGCACAACCTCATAGGTCATTATTTTCCACTTCTCTCCACAAGCTTTCCCAATCTGCAGCAAGATAGAAACGTAAAACATCATAGAAAAAATGCGAGAAAAATGCCATAAATAATCCAAACTAGTTAAAACAAGGAAATATACTAGGCCGAATCCTTTTTTTTAAATTATTTTTACACTAGACCGAATGTAGATTCAAGAGACATACATCTCGCATTGACCTGACGCCTGGATTTTGCTCCTGGAATTCCTTACGGAAGTCCTCCCTGGAAATAGATGGGAATATTTAGTTAGCAGAATACATTAAAGTGGGCATTTTTTTGAGCTTCAATGAATCTAATTATATGCAACAAAAGTCTAGTTGGGAACACACACAAACACTAGATACGAAACAAAAGAATCTTGTGAATATCTCAATGAAGACGCAATTACGTAAATAAAAAGTGGTTCAAGCTCTAGATTAGCACAATCTTAATCAGAGCATAACCAGCACAACATAAAACTTGCAATCGGATTACCTTCATTAGAAAAAGCTCTCTTCAAATAGTCTTTTTGACTGAAGTCAAGTGTTTACCTATTATTAAAGGACTACTTTAAAACTCCCTTGAATTTCTTTTTTTTTTTTGAAAGTACCCAATGTTGGAATTGAAGAAAACGAATTTGATAGCCTATGAAGTAAGAAAATAACAGCGGCGGAAGAAGCTGGGAAGGATGCACCAGAAGCTCATAGAAAAAGATTTTAAAAAGTTTAAAAAGCTTTTACATTGTAAATATTTCTTAAATTTTATCATTTTTAGCTTGTGTATTATTTGTTGTGAAATAAATGAAAAAATCCCTACTGAAATATTAAAGATTCTTCTTAAGAATGAGAATTTGAACTCATTTATAATTTACTTTGTCATTATTTTGGTTATAGCATAAGTCTGTTGTTTTCCTTAAGTCTTATCGGTTCCTTTTATTGCAAACTCAGCAAGTTAATTATTTTTACTATTTGAACAATATTCTTGTCACTATTGTTTTGTAACTTTTAAGTTTCAAATGGGGAAGATTTAGATGTTCTATTTTCCCGTGGCATTTACAAGTCTTAGTTTCTGCATTACATGGTTAAACTTGTTAAAGGAGAAGAATGTCTCCTCTTTTATCACACTTCCATCAAACGGATGATTATCATAACATATTAACATAAGGCAGTCTATTCTCGAGTTGAACATTGAGTGCGGCAAAAGTCATCTACACATCTAGCATATAGTTGTTATAACTTTAAGGTTATCTATTTTGGATTTGCTCGTGAACAATTCTGAATTCACAACAAAGAAGTTTTTAAAGGACACATTCAACGAACTTTTTTAGTCTGACTTATTTTGTTGGAGGAGACCTCTCTCAAAAATCATCTTCATTGGGCTAGAATAAAAGTACAAGGCGACGGCGAACGGATTCCCAGAGAAGTAGAAATAACCTGCGATGATTTCACTTACACCATTCCGGTCTGGTGTGAAGCTCCGGTCACTGTGAAATTTTCAGAGAAGAGGAGAGAGGAGAAGGGAAAATACCCAGCAGTCAATAGCCAAGATCAGCTTTTGCAGATAACAAAGGAGGTAATGACAGCTAAAAAGGTGGATGGGCACGTGGGGTCTTCGAGTGAGGGGTCTCTCATGCAAGTGGGCCCGAGATTTAAAAGGGGAGAATATAATGTTTATGGCAGACAAAAACTAGGTCAAAGGAAAGTGGGCCCAAATTTGGGCCCAATTCTTTTGGACCCAATCGCTGGAGAAAAGGCTAGAGCCCAACCTTTACAAATCCCTTCAGAAGACATTTTTAACATTGAGATAGCAGCGAATCAAATGAAGGAAAATAAAGTTCAAAGCCAGATTACACCATGGAATAGGGACGAAGGGGAAATGGAAGTTGCGAGACATATGGTAGGCATGCCTGGAAAAAATAAGGAAGAATTGGGGGAGAAAAGTACAGCGTTAATGGTTCAATCATTGGCAGAGGAGAATACAAATGGAGGAGCAGAGGATGTTATTCCACTGGGTATTCAATTCCCAGAGGAAGACTACCACACACTGAACACCTCAGAATGGTTACAACAAAATATAATCAAGCTGAGCTTGGAATTTGGGGTTAATTTCAAAGGATGTGAGGAGAGAGCGAAGGAATTATTGATGAAAATTGACAGCAATAAGCGAGAAAGTAAGGGGAAACAGAGTGAACAGGCAACATGCAAGAAGAAAGGGCAATTGGAACTAAAGAACCTGCAACTAGATTCTAAGTTTCACAGCAATGGCTCTAGAAGTAAGGGGGGGTATTTGTCCATCAGGGATCAATGAATTTAAACATTGTTTCTTGGAATGTGAGGGGACTGAATTGTGGGAAGAAAAGGTGTATGATCAGGAATATGTTAAGAATCTGGAAAGCAGATGTTGTGTGTTTTCAAGAGATAAAACTGGAGGGGGAGATTGCAAACATAGTTAAAGAAATTTGGGGTAGTAGATGGGCAGATTATGTGCAACTAGAAGCGAGTGGGACTAGGGGAGGCATACTAATTATGTGGGATAAAAGAATATGGGAAGGGGAAGTAAGTAGTGTGGGAGCATACTCAATTTCATGTAGTTTCCCTAGCAAAAACCAGGATTTTAAATGGCACCTAACGGGAGTCTATGCCCCAAATGACAGAGTTGAAAGGGAAGAAACTTGGTGGGAAGTGGGGGCAGCTAGAGGTCTATTTACAGGTCCTTGGGTCTTATGCGGGGATTTCAATACAGTGAGATATCCTTCTGAAAAGTTCAGCTGCAGTAGAATCAGCAGGTCAATGACAGATCTTTCAGAGTTCATTGAAGACATGGAATTAATGGACTTAGACTTAGCAGGGGGAGAGTTCACATGGAGGAAAGGTGAAAGATATTCCACAGCAGCAAGACTAGACAGGTTCATGATCTCTGAAGATTGGGATACAAAATTCAGGAATATCAAGCAGTCTACTCTGCAGAGAATTGTCTCTGATCATTCCCCATTGATGCTACAATGTGGAGAATGGGGGTCAACCAAATCATATTTCAAGTTCGAAAATTGGTGGCTGACTACAGAAGGTTTCAATGACAGAGTAAAGGGATGGTGGGGGTCTTTTCATTTCCAAGGAAAACCAGATTTTATACTGGTAGCAAAGCTGAGGGCATTGAAAGAAAAGTTGAAAGAGTGGAGCAAGACCAGTCAGGGGAATCTGAAACAACAAAAGCAACTTGTACTCAATCAATTAGCAGAAATTGAAAGGATACAGGATCAGAGAATTTTGGAGGAAGGGGAGATAGTTTCCAGATTAGCTCTTACCACTGAGTTGGAAGAAATAGTCAAAAATGAAGAAACAGCATGGAGACAGAGATCTAGGGCAGTTTGGCTTAGACAGGGGGACAGGAATACCAATTTCTTCCACAAGGTAGCAAATTCACACAGAAGAGTCAACACTATTGATAAAATCAAAGTCAGGGAAGAGTTACTAACTGAACCTGCTGAAATTCAAAGAGAGATCACTGAGTACTATGAGAATCTATACTCTGAAACTGAGGATTGGAGGCCAGAATTGGAAATGAGGGAGTGTCCTATGATTGATGAAGATGACAACAACCAACTGATGGCCCCTTTCGAAGCTCAGGAAATTCTACAATGCATCAAAGCATGTGCGGGGGACAAAGCCCCTGGCCCGGATGGCTTTTCAATGGCTTTTTTTAGACAATGTTGGGATATCATCAAAACAGAATTGGTTGCAGCAGTCCAAAACTTCTATGTGGAAGGAGTGTTTGAGAAGAGTATAAATGCTACTTTTGTGACTTTGATACCTAAGAAGATAGGGGCAGAAGAACTTAATGACTTTAGACCAATAAGTTTAGTGGGGGGTGTTTACAAGATAATTGCAAAACTTTTGGCTGAGAGACTAAAGAAGGTGATGCACAAGCTTGTGAACAAGCAACAAATGGCCTTTATCAAGAGCAGGCAGATCATGGATGCAGTGTTGATAGCCAATGAATGTGTTGATTCCAGGAAAAAGGATAAACAACCAGGGATCCTATGCAAGCTGGATATCCAGAAGGCATATGATCACCTGAATTGGAACTTTTTGATGAAGATGATGCAGAGGATGGGTTTTGGTCAAAGATGGTTAAAGTGGATCAGACATTGCATAAGCTCAGTGAAATTCTCTATTCTGATCAACAGAAACCCATGTGGGTTTTTCCCATCAAACAGGGGTTTGAGACAAGGGGATCCCCTATCTCCTTTTCTTTTTATCTTGGCTATGGAGGGGCTGAGCAACCTATTCCAGACTGCAAGAGCAAATGGTTGGATCAGAGGTTTCAAAGTGGGGGAGAATACAAGAAACAATCTAGAGATCACTCATCTACAGTATGCAGATGACACTTTAGTATTTTGTGGAGCTGTGAAGGAACACATGCTAATTTTGAGAGTCATTTTAAATATTTTTGAGGCTGTGTCAGGTTTGCACATAAACTGGAACAAGAGTTTCATTTATCCAGTAAACACAGTACCAGATATTGAGGACTTAGCTTACAAGCTTGGAGGGAAAGTAGGTGAACTACCAACAACCTACTTGGGAATGCCTTTGGGGGCTAAGAGCAAATCAAGTGAAATATGGAGTGGTGTAATTGAAAAGTGTGAAAGGAAGCTCGTGAACTGGAAGTGTCAATATCTATCCTCAGGTGGCAGACTAACTCTAGTTAACAGTGTCCTGGATGCCTTGCCATCATACATGATGTCAATATTCCCTATACCAGCCAAAGTAACCAAGAGGCTAGATGCAATTAGGAGGAACTTTCTATGGAAAGGCAGTGAAGATAAGAAGAAGTATCATTTGGTCAAATGGGAGGAGTTGCTAGTTAGCAAGAGAGGGGTGGACTCAACATCGGAGATCCGAGTGCAGCAGAATAAGAGCTTGATGATGAAATGGTTGTGGAAATATGCCTCACCGTAAGTATCTCTATGGAAGGAAGTAATAACAGAAAATATGGCATGGAGGACAAGTGGATGACAGAGGGTGACCAGCCCTTATGATTGTAGTGTATGGAGATCAATCAGAACTTATGGCTAATGGTCAAAGATAGAAGAATGTAAGGTTGGTAATGGAGAAAAAGTGGCCTTCGGAATGACATCCAGTGCGGACGGAGACACTCAAACAAGCATTCCTCGAGCTACATAGTCTAAGTCAAGCTCGGGAAGCATCGATGGCACTTATGGACAGGACAAGGGTGGAATTTACATCCGAGAAGAAACTTAAATGATCGGAAATAACATCCATAGCAAGATTTCATGACACAATGGCTAGGGCTACCAATCTAATGTAAGAGCAAGATAGACCGATATGGAAAGGGGAGAGAAAGGGAGAGTTCACGGTAAGATCTGCATATCGAGAATTGAGACCTATTGAAGAGCAAGTAGGATGGCCTTGGAGGATGATCCGGAGAACAAAAATCCCATACAAGGTGAATTATTTCACATGGCTTTTGGCAAAGGAGGAAGTCTTGACACGAAAACTTGAACAAGAGGAAACACAACCTTTGCTCTAGATGTTATTTATGCACGAAGAATGTGGAGACAATAACGACCATCTATTTTTACACGCAAATGGATGGATCAATTATGGCGGATGTTCATTCACAAGAGGAAGATCAAGTGGACAAAACCGGGGAGAATCACAGGCGTTAAAATCTGGAATAGTGATGGAAATGCAGGAAAAAATGAGGAGAGATGGAGGATTGTCCCAGCATGCATTTGGTGGACAATTTGGAATGAAAGGAATCAAAGATGTTTTGAAGGAAAGAACAACAATATTCAGAAGATAAAGATAAACTGCCTAGGTCTTTATTATTTTTGGTGTAAGCAAGTAGTAATAGGAAATTCTGAAGATGTTTCTAATGTTATTGAGTGGCTGTAACTAAAAGATCTTAGGGTTGTTGTAAGTATAATTTTTTGGAGGGGAACTACATTTTGATGTGGTTTTACCTGTGGATATATAGAAGTAAATGTTACCTTTCTCAAAAACAAAAAAAATTTGCCACAATCATATAACTATATTTATGTAATTCTAATTTATGGATTTATTAAAAAAAAAAAACTCTAAATCTTATTGCACATAACACAACATCTTACGACAATTTAGGATGTGGACGATAATTTTCGGCTTTGTTTGCCTTCTTATAAAAGATTAGGGATAAAATGATTTTAAGTTTTATAATTGAACAAATAATTAGAAAAAAATTAAATATGATCAAATAAATTTGATAACATTTTTTATGATTTTCTCCCTCACTTTCAACGTGTCGCACAGATAAAATACTAGCATGTTTGAGGTGCTAATAACTTCATTCAACTTTATCCTAATACTATTAAAAATAATATATGAGTTATTTATATTAAATTAGTTTAAAATCTACAACATATTTTTGAAAAATACTAAATAAATAAATAAAATTCATAAAATAAAAGAAGATACTTATAGTAAATCAAAGGAATAGAAGATAATCCTTTCGTTTCATCTCTCTGATTTTTCTTTGCACTGAAAATAGTTTATTTTTATGAGGAATATATTAATTTAATTATGGTGCTTTTTTATTGGTCATTGAAATTCATTTTATTTATTTTTTTGCATTCTAATTTATGAACATAGATCCTTACAGCACATGGCTTAGGGTAAGATTTTCATTAGCATCAAGTGTGAAGCACCGGAGTCCACAAACCAAGGGTATTAAAGACTGTGAAATACAAGCAAAAGAACTATCACCAATAGAAGTATCAGGTTGAGCAATACTGAAGGAACTCATTGTATTCTCCTTCAGATAAATAAAACTGTTGATTACCTATAGTGTCGGTCTGAGCACACGAGCATAAGCCTATACATTAACTACACCGAGGTCGAGATCTTCCAAAATGACCTCCTCATCATCCATCGATTTTTCATATATTGGATGTTTGAATTTCTGATCATCTCATTAAGGATTTTGAGGTAGTCATAAGATCTGAATTTCCAACTCATATTAGAAACATCAAATCCAAGAGATAGGTTGGATTGAAGAGATATCTAAGCAAATAACTTGGGAGACTGAAAAGTTGTTGGACAACTCCCAAAGAGCAGAAAGCTGCTTTAAGAGACTAGACAAATCAGAAAAATTATTGGAAGAAGGCCAATAGAGTCGCCAGAAGTTGACGAAAACTGGATGATCTAGCTTATGAGTAGGCTGATGGCAATGTTGTTTTTCGCAAACACTTGATGTAAAAAGAAGATAACCACAAACAACAGCCGGTACAGACGCCAGAACTGTGACTATATTTCCAATTGTTCCTCACCAAACTATGATATCATGGGGGAAATAAAGAGTCCAAAAATATTATTAAGATGCATAAACTAATTATTACACTAAACCCTATTTTTTATTCTAACAAGATAAAACAACTTGCAATATCTTATTAAGATTTGTAAATACAAATACAAATTTGACAACCTAGTTCGTATTTATTTTTCATATAACAGACATGAGCTTTTCCCTTGACCTACTCATAAGCTAACGATTTCCTTTTCTGGAGGATGACAGACCTAACCTGACCAAGAATCCACCAAACCACCGTACAATCACAAAATTAGAAAGAGAGTGAGTGGAGTCAGGTGTATCAAAAGTTTGAAGTCAATTGATGCTACTATGACAATAACTGTTTTTTAGGGTTCAAGTACAGAGTAAACCACTTGAAATAGAAAAGAAAAGGTACATACAAGAAATAGAAGAAGGCAGTGGGGGGCTTCTTAGGCTTCTTGTTCGAAATGGCGCTAAGTTTGTTGGCTGATGTGGGTTTGCTCTGCTTCACTCCACGTGCCTTTACTTTCTCCGCTGATTTTACCCTGAGACTGCAATTTGTCAACAAAACAAATGGGGAGCACAAATAACCTAAAATCCAATCTATTTTCTCCATTTTTGTTCTTACCTTTTGGTTGATGTTGAAGTTGAAGTTGAAATTGAAGCAGAGTTTCCACACTTTGATGAACCTTTCTTTGCCATTTTCTTTTTTTACCAAGGCTAGGGCCAAACCTCTCTCTCACTCTTCCGGAAACACTTCTCTATTACTACCGCCACTCCCTATATTCTTTCTTTAACGATACAAACAATATATATATATATATATATATATAACTAATTTTGACGCTTGCACCTGATTATTAAATCATGTATCACTATTTTAAAAATAACGTGAATATTATTAAAAAAAATTAGTCACTCTTAAAATCTCTTAGTTATATCTCTCAAATGTACTTCCTCCTCCCTTCTCTATAGTGCATTACTTTGTTATCATTGTATTGTTGGTGTTCCTACTTTTAATATAATATAATGTAAATAAATATTGTTATAAAATATAGAAGATATACTAAATTTGATGTTTTTAGTTGGATTATTAAATTAATTTAATATTCATATTAGGGAGTTTTAATTTCACTGACCTTTGAGATTATCAACATCTGTAAATCAATCTTAAGGTTTTAAGAAAAGAAGAATAGAAAACATAAAAAAAAAACATAGTTTAAAAATGTGAGAAAACCCGTCCATTTATAGTTAAAATGTGTAGTATTAGTATGTGCATATTGTTTCTTATCATAAAAATATAGAAGATATATTAAATATGATGTTTTAAGAAGAAGAATAATGAATATTTTTTTAGAAAATGTAGTTTAAAGGAAGTCCCTCTTTTTATAACCAACAAAATGTAGTGTATGAAAAGCTGTTTATTGTGCCTTATCAAAAAGATGTCACAACCCTTTAGAAAACTTACAACCCTTCAGAAAGGTCACAACTCATTGGAAAAGTCATAACTCTTCAAAAAAGTCACAACCATTCGGAAAAGTCACAACTCTTTCGAAAAGTAGCAATCCTATAGAAAAGTCACAACCCTTCAAAAAGGTCACAACTCATCAAAAAAGTTATAATTCTTCGAAAATGTCACAACCCTAATGTGAAAATGTGTCTGTCTTTAATATTATAAAGTATAATATGCATAAATAAATATAATACAATATTAAATATAGAAGATATACTACATTTAGTGTTTTAAGTTAGGTAATATAGATTGATAAAAAAAGATAGATATAGAATTGGTTTAATTTTCTTTTGATATGAAATTTTAAAAAATAAAGAAGACTTTTAATCTAAGGATCATATGTAGAATATATAAAAATGTTTTTTAACTTTGTGGTCTTAAAGATGCGCCCCCACCCCAAGAAAAAAGAACATTCTATATTAAACTGAATAAAAATAAAAGTACACTAACTAAATTGGAAACGACGGAGTACTTATTAGATATAGTTTTGACTCTTCAAACAAGTTTTTGATCAAATACCTATATATAAAGTCATTATTTTGAATTGAGCATAAAAACAGTTCTCTAAGTCTTGACAAGTTTAATAATTTTGGAAAAAGATATTCAGAAGCATATATCTACATCACAAGACAAATTGTTAACAAAAACAAATGAATTTAAACTACATCATGATAACTTCATATATCGGAACTGTAACACCCCGTAACTAGAAAGAAGTTAAAAATTGGAAATAGTCACTTTTGGAAAGAATATAAAAATCTGGAAAATTTGTTAAGTATGTTACATAACTCTTAGCTCAGGATGAGTTAGGTGTGTTTCCAGATATCGTATAAAAGATCTTGGAATAATCTTTCCAACACCGCTGAGTTTGCGCGATTCCGAGTTCATATGAGTGAGATATGCCCATTTGAAGTTGGGTTGTTCAAATAAGAAAAGTCTAACCCGGATTTTAGAAAAGCATTATGGTCTTTTCCATGCCCCAAGACTTAATTTCATTTTTTAGTAACTAATTGGGGTCTAAACGGATAGGATTCAATTTAAACTTTTATAATATTGAGTTAGGGTTTTAGAGAAGAGAAAAAGAAGAGGAAAAGGAGCAAGAATCATCAAGATCTTCAAGAATCGCTTATGGATTTCGTCAAAGGGTGATCCCTACGAGGTATGTGAGTTCACATAGCGTTGGGTTCGTTCACCCACGTGCCAAACATGTTTATTTCAGTATGATTTTCGTCCTAAAAGATTGAGACTTTGATGTTCTTGAGTTATATTCTTGAATTGCTTTTGTTCTTGAATTTGGGATGAGATTGAGGAGTTCTTGAGAGTTTAAGGTCGATTTTAGAGTTGTGTTTGATTAAATTCTTGTGTACATATGTTGGGTATCTGAATCTAAAGAGAATTTGGGAAAAAGAACTAAGTTTAGACGAATTGGGGTCAGAAAACGAAGGAGGAACAAGTCAGGCAAATCTGGGTACCAGGTGGCACTATCTATATATAGTAACTTCTAACTCCACAACTAAACTAAAGGCTCTGGAACATGGTATAATCCTAGAACTGGTGATGCAGATAATGTGGTATCTGTTGGAATTGGAGAGAATCCAGATGCAATTTACCAAGTCAAAGCAAAGGGTTGAAAAAGCTGACGCGGACATGTTCCTCAGGATTGAAAAAGTTCTCCTCGTGTCTCGGAGCGATCACAGACTGTTCTGCCTCAAAATTTATTTCGTGATCAAATATTTAAATGCATCTCTGCATTGCGGACTTGCTTTCGGACAGTGATTTCTTGATCTTTTCTCATGTTTAACTATCTAAAAACACTCCTAAACATCATGAGATCTTTCCTATCACAAATTACAATCCCTGAATCCATAATTCAATTCAAGGATCAGTTAAGAGTCAAGTCAAGAGAAGTTCATAGAGTCTTCCAAGAGTCTTTACAAATGTTTTAATTTTGTTTTAAGACTTGAGTTTTGAGTTGAGTAAAGAGTAAAGTTTGAAGTTCATTTCTTCAAAAGTGTATATCGGGACAATGTATTCTCAAAGAGTAAATTTCACATTTAAAGAAGAAAGGAAACCTTGATTTCCAAAAGAGCCTTTGAGCTAGTTTTTCAATAAAGAGCCTTTGAGCTAGTTTTTTAAGTAAAGAGCCTTTGTGCTAGTTTTTTCAGTAAAGAGCCTTTGAGCTAGTTTTTTAGTAAAGAGCATTTGAGCTACTTTTTCAGTAAAGAGTCTTTGAGCTAGTTTTTCAGTTAAAGAGTAAATGCTTTCACAATTAAGCAAGAGAGGAAACTTTGATTTCCAAGATAGCCTTTGAGCTAAATATTTTGAGCAATTATCTCAAATCACAGAAAGAAGTATGTTTATTTAAAACATAAGAGCTAGTATCATATTTTGGGAGTAGTATTGAGCACCGATATGGGGGAGAGTTCAGATAACTCACAGCCCCCATAAACCATGTAGTCATCATGGGTAGAAAAGGATCATACTTTTTAGATGATTCATTAGTACTTTATAGCATAGACTAGTGGATCCACTTAGTAGTTTAGGTTCTATACCCCGGCAAGGTATAGGAGGGCCATGGCAGCGTGAGGCAAAACGTTGTATCATCACGATAGCTCTTAAATGATGGTTGTCGGTTAAAGAAACTCCCATAGCAGTATTTTGTATTTTTATATCTATTAGAAATATTTGTATTTTCATATACAAACAGAGTTCATATTGTATCTTTGCATACATACAGAGTTATTATTGTATTTCTAAATACACAAAGTTAAAAACAATGTTTTAAAGCTTTTCTTTATACTGCATTTATTTACACTGCTTTATATTGAAATCAGTTGAGTTTAGTTGAGCCAGGTAAGTTCTTCAGTTCCTTTCCAGCTTATGTCTTGTTTTAGATTTCCCCTCGCATACTCGTATATTCAATGCCATTTGGCCTGCACCATCTTATGATGCAGACACAGGTGACCAGGATCAGCATTCAGCGCATCGTTGATTCTAGTGAGCTCTGAAGTTTATTGGTGAGTCTCCTTGTTTCCGGAGGATCCCTTTTATTGCTTTCAGTATTTTAGTTCATTAGGATGTCGTGGGTCTTGTCCCGACATCCATCTCAGTTTTAAAGGCTTCATAGATAGACAATCAGTTAGTTCATTTGTCTTTACCTTGTTATTGGCTTATGTTCAGATTTGAGTTGCCACTTTGGCTAAGTTAAATGGTTATTTCTAAAACATTATGAGTTTAGTTTGAGACAGTTGAGTTATATTGCATTTGAATCATTTTCTTAATGTTTAAAGTCTTTCGCTGAGTAAGTAAGTTAGGCCAAGGGTTCGCTTTGGGCCAGCAATGGTTTTCGAGTGTCAGTCCTGCCTAGGAGTGCACAACTGATCGGAACGAAACCACTAGACTGGAACGGGATGGTTTGACCGGTTTGTTGACCGATATCGAAATGAACCAGACCAGAATTATCGAGACTGATACTTGGTTCCGTCCTGTCCCACTATATACCGGGATGGAACCGAAACGGACCGAAACAGACCAGAATGGAACGGGATGGGATGAACGGGATGACACATCTAGCTATTTCAAAAAATGATAAAAAAAGATTTAGTTATTTTGATTTTTTGAATTACGAAAATATGAATTTTTTTTTATTTTTCTAAGTTTAAACTTTAAATTAATAGTTTTGAAATTTATAATGTAATTTTACTTAAGTTTATTTTAAAGATATTTTTTTTTTAATTTTTACCTATTAAGTTTACAAGTTAAGTTTAATAAAGTTTTTTTTAAAAGTTTTTTAGCTTAGTTTTCAAATTTCAAAATTTGAATCTTTTGAAGTTTATAAGTTATTACTTACTAATATGTTATAACTTATAAGTTATATTTATAACTCGTAATTTAAATAACTTAAGTTTGTAATTTTAAAAAAATAAATAAAAATAAGGATAAAACAATGACACAAATGACAAATTTAAAAAATATCAATCCAATTTATTTAAATTTGTATTACAAATTACAATTACAATTTACAACTATTAGTAGAGTGCATACTTGACGCAGCCACCTTCTAGGAAGTGTTCTGTTTCAACTAAGCCTCAAATGTAATACTAATAGTTGTATAGTCCCGTAAATCCTTTCTCTAACTCAGTTATAGATTGATTGTAATCAACTACTGGTCTTGGTAAAGCTCGTTGACGATCTTGAAGTTCCATGCCATCGTCACTACCACATCCAATGGTTGAATCTATGAAAAGTTCATATTGACTATCTAACTTTGGAAGTTCTTGATTTCTACGCTCAGCATTTATCCAATCTCTAAAAAGCATCGATATCTCCAAACTGTCTTCTGCTAATGAATATCTGTGGTCTCCAATTTGAAATATTGCCGCGCTGAAAGCTGCCTCTGAAGCTACTGATGATCCTTGAATTGCAAGCACATCCTTCACCATCCTACTAAGTTTTGGAAATTGAGTTCCACGAGCCCTCCACCAGTTCAGTAGTTGTGGTATACCTTCCTCGTTTGTAATATTATCTAAACCCTATTCAAGATATTTAACAAATTCACATTTATTAGAAGAATCAAGACCAAGTTTATTTTTCACTCTACCATGGGCACCTACTCGAGGCATAGACATTTGAGGATTTTCAACATTATCTAAGGAACAATATTTATCATACATTTCTTTAGCAAGTAATTTTATACTATTTTGACATGTTACCAAATCAAGTTATTCTTCTGGTTTAATATCTAAATTTTGATAAATGCATTCAACTAAAGCTTTTGCACCATATTCTTTATATTCAGGGTTGAAAAGAATTGCAGTTAAATAAATTTGAGGGATAGGAAAAAAATATTTCTTAAATTTTGTAATCATAACTTCAATAGCACTAGTAAATAATTCATTTGTTTTATATTCAGAAAAGAGAGATGAAATCTCACATATATGTTTAAAAATTTCTAAAATAGTAGGATAATACATTCCAAAAAATTTTTTAGTAGCATCATAAAATGATTTCAAAAATATTCTAAGTTCATTTACTTCATCCCAATCACTATCATTAAGTTTTAATTCAGGATAAGCATTATGACTATTAAATTGCATAGTAATAGGTTCTCTATATGTATAAGCAACTTCAAGCATATCATAAACGGAATTCCATCTAGTTTTTACATGTTTCGGAACTTTTCTAAACGGAAGTTTGCATGCATTACAAAGCTCTTTAAATTGATTAATTCTACTACTACTATGCATATAAAAAATATAAAAACAAGTATTATCAACTTTATCACACCTATTTTCAAATAATTTCACACCGTCACTAACAACCAAATTTAATACATGCGCAACACATCTAACATGAAAAACATATTTACTAATAGGACAAATTCTAGGTTCTAGCATATTAATAACATTTAAATTAGCAGAAGCATTATCTAAAGTAATACTAATGACTTTATCACAAAGACCGAAAAAATCTAAAATTTCCAGCACAGTAGTAGCAATATACATTCCAGTTTTTTTCTGTTGACAAATTTTATAACCAATAATTCTTTTTTGTAAATTTCAATTATAATCAATCCAATGCGCAGTAACAGTTAAATAATCAAAACCATTAGGACTACGACCCATATCAGTGGTAATAGCAACTCTACAATCTATTATTTCAAAATAGACACGCAAAAATTGACAATGTTTTTCTTGAAATTCAAAAATATCCCTTTTTACCATGCCTCTTGATAAACCTTTAAAACTAGGATTATATGTATCACAAATATATGCAATAAAACCGGATGTTCTCCAAAACTAAAAGGTTAACCATAAACAACAACCATTTTTGCAAAATTTTCATGATCATGATCCTTATTATAGGTTCAATGTGTAAGAGGACCACTTGGGTTCGAAGTATTTAATTCACCTTGAACCATATTTGACCCTCTAGCCGATGCTCCAATGCTAGAATCTTCACAAACACTAAGAGAAGATAAATATGCAAACCACTCTTTACTATGTTTTTGCATCAAATGCTTTTTTAATCCCCCCGTTGAACCTCCACTCCCACCAGATTTATATTTAAAATGTTGTTTACAAAAATTACATATATTAAAAGTTTTTTCTTCATTCAAATAACAAAATTTCCACACATTTGATTTTAAAGTACGTTGTACCTTGGTCTTACCTCTAGTTGGAACAATAGGCGGACGACTAGTTCCAACCGGAGGATTGTCCTTTTGAGGTGGAACTTCAGTACTATTGAGGTCGGGACTAGTCGGTGTATCATCTAAATCTTCTTCATCAATTTCTACTTCTTCATTTTCTTGATAATTACCATAATGTCTTTCATAAACCTCTTTGGGAATTATACGAGTATCCGAATTAATTTCTATAGAACCGGGACGAGAAAAACTAGTTTCATTCACATGAGTAAATTCATCAGTATTCATTCTAACAAGAGGAAATTTAGATTTAGAAGAACTAGAACCGTTCTTATTTTTTGTAAACATATTTTTTACTCCGTGTACAATACCTTTTTTACCTCCACTTTTTTTAGAAGACTCCATGATATAAAATTATAAATTATAAAATACGAAATTTAACAAGAACAAATAAAATATAACAAGAACAACTTACAAATAATAAATACAAAAAATAAATATAAGATTAGAGAGTGGAACGAAGTTACCAGACGTTTGTGTAAAGAACAAATGATTATAACCTAAAATTGAAAAATTAATGTCAAAACTTGAAGTTTGAAGAAGATTCCTACTCCAAAATTCACCAAATGATTATTGAAATCTTCACAATTACAAAATAATATGATTGAAATTTGGAACTTGAATATTGAAAGTCTGAAACTTTAAGAAAGATTGAGAATTGAGAGAAATTGATGATTGCTAATTGTTAAATACTGTAACTATGTAAATTGTAATTAAAAATATAAAGAGAGGGAGTATATATAGTTTTTAGAAATTGTGATTATGTGTTGGAATTGGAAAATATAGTCGTTGGAATGAATCAATGGAATATGGAGACGTTGAAAATATTTCCGTTGGGGGCTAGGGTAGTCAGCATTGGCCAGTGGGGAGTGGGGACTGGGGACAGGTCGGCAAGGGGTAGGGGCAACAGGCTTTTTAGAAAAGCTGCTGCCTGGGGCATTGGGAAAGCTAGCCTATATTTTTTATTTTTTATATATATAAATTATAATATAAAATATAAATTAATTAATAGAAATTAATTAATCGAAACCGGAATAAATCGGGATAAATCGGTACCGGAACACCAGTATCAAATCATGATACCGTTCCGTCCCGTGTACCGGTTCACGGTGTCCCGTTCCATCTCGAAGACTATCGGATCGGAATGGTACCGGTACAACCCAGTCCGGTGCCCAGCCATAGTCCCACCTAAGGTGTAGGCTCAGGGCGTGACGGGAACCGTACATACTATTATATGTATTAAGCAAAAACATAAATTTTATATCATCAAAAATATTTTCCTCAAGTACTCGAGGTTATGGGATATACCTCTTACGAAAGAACAATTTACTTTATCAGAATAGTTGTACCTCATTATATTCCGTTGTACTTCGAATTCGTTTAACGACAATAAATCACACAAAATTTTTTAAAATGCAAGAAGAAGAAGAGTAGAAGATTAAAAAAATTGTGGTTGAAAAATGAGAGGAAGCCTCTCTATTTATAGTCAACAAAGGGTAGTATGATCAAGTGTTTTTTGTGTCTTATCTTAAAAGTCATGACCTTTCCGAAAAGTTATAACCCTTTGGTAAAGTCACAATTTATTGAAAAAGTCACAACTCATCAAAAAATCACAACCCTTTGAAAAAAGTCACAATTTATCACAAAAGTCACAACCTAAGTTAGGGAAGGATATTATAGTAATTTAACATTCAAGTTAGGAGTTCATGCTTTTAAGATAATATAGAAGATAAATATAAAGGAGAATGTTACACTTGCTTATGTGGCATGCCTCTAAGGGCTAAAAAGCTATTTATCTTTTTTGTGATTTTTTTGAATTTTTTTATTTATCTTTCAAACTTTCTCTTTTATAATTTGAAGGCACAGTCATCATTATTACCCTTTTATATATGCCAACAAGGGTTAGGACTAACATAGCATTAAGTTTTTGTACCTTTAGCATAGGTGTTTGCACCTTTTTACAACTGTCATGGCATTAAGTATTTGTACTTTTAGCATTACATATTTGTACCTTTATATAAAAAAACCTATAATTGAGCCGTCTAATGTAGGACTCTTTCTGGCCTTGTTTTATTGGCTGTTGAGCACGTGGAAGGCTCTTTATTTGCTCTACGTTGTAACTATTGCCTTTACATATATACTTAAATCGAAATTGAACCGTCAGTCCTTCTCTCAGTTAACTCCTGCAGTTCCACACCTTGAAGCTTCAAATTGGTGGAATTGAGATTCACAGGAACAACTTTTAGGTCCTTTTACTTCTGTTAATCTTCTTTTTTATTTGTTCTGCTCATTCACAATTCTTTGTTTAATGTACTTCTGTGAATCTTCTCCTTTGTTTGTTCTGCTCATGCACACTTCTTTGTTGTTTCTTCTTTGATGTTCCAGCTTTGTTGTTTCTACAATATTTCAACTTCTTTGAAGAATTTTGATTTGTTAGTTTCTATTGCATGTAATATTGTACAAAAGGTCTTTGTTGATATGTGGAACAGTGGAAGTGAACTTTGTTCTGTTTGTTCTGTTCATGCACACTTCTGATGTTTCAGCTTTGTTGAAGAATTTTGATTTGTTAGTTTCTATTGCATGTAATATTGTACAAAAGGTTTTTGCTGATATGTCGTAGTGAACTTTGTTCTGTTTGTTCTGCTCATGCACACTTCTCTGTTGTAATATTGTACAAAAGGTGTTTGATGGTATGTTGGTGAAGTTTGTTTTGTTTGTTCTGCTCATGCACACTTCTGATGTTTCAGCTTTGTAGTGAACTTTGTTCTGTTTGTTCTGCTCATGCACACTTCTGATGTTTCAGCTTTGTTGTTTCTTCTTTGATATTTCAACTTCTTTGAAGACTTGCAGTACTAAATATATTTTTCGGTCTTTTGCTCTTGCTTTCATTTTTTGGATTTGTTAGTTTCTATTGCATGTAAGTATTGTTAGTGTGTCTGCTCTGTATTGTGCGAAAGGTGTTTGATGGTATGTTGTAATGAACTTTGTTCCCTTCTATAACAGTATACTCATAGATTCTAGAGTTAAAAAATTTACAGCATTTACCCTTGCATGTGTGCTTTACCATTACGGAAAGTTTATGATTTCAAAAGAACTCTTAACTGTTGTGTCTCTCATTGTGAAGATAAAGACATATGGCACCAAGAATGAATATTGACGGAATAACTCCTGACACTCTCGATTGGACTTGCAAAGTCCAAATTGTGGACATGAGTCGAGACCGACTAAGTTTAGAGAAAAAAACTCGATTCCAAAATCTGATTTTGGAAGACGGACAGGTACTCTCGCTCATTGTTGTTGCAGCTCATCCTCTACGGATAATCATATTATTTATTTGTATGACACAAAGTTCTCTGACTTTACAGGAACAACAAATCAGGGCAGATGCATATGGTGATGATATTGACTATTATGCAGAGAAGCTTGTACTTTTTGATACATATCTAATCTCTACTGCCAGGGTGAAAGTTTCACTACCTACGTGTGGAAGAATAATACATAAATTTTATTGGGTGCGTGATAAAGAAGCTCTAATTGAACATGTCGAACCAGCCACTGTTGCCACCGACCAAGCTACATGCCGCAACTTTTGCGAGTATTGCTCATATGACTCCAGCTCCTAATGCAGAAATTGGTATATCTCTCCTACCAACCATTAGTTAGCTAAAATTTATGTCCCCACATGTAACGACCTCATATTTCCTTATTTCCTACCAACCATTAGTTAGCTAAAATTTATGTCCCCACATGTAACGACCTCATATTTCCTTATTTCTACCAGATATTATAGGAGTTGTTCTCCATTGTGGCCCTTCAAAATATGCTGGCCGCACTCAAAATAGGTATCGTGAGGTTACTATTGCTGATGATCAGTAAGTAGAACCTTCCTTCCGTGTTATACGTTGTTATTTATGTTTCCAAATTTTGATAAAATCTTACGATGGATTCGAGAAAAAATCGTGTTAATGTATTGCTCCTGCTTTCAGACGAAACCAATTTCTGCTCACTTTATGGGATGACTTCTCGGAGAAATTGAAGGAACTGAATTGGAAGCTCAAATGGAAAATGGTAAAGAGTTCCCTGCAATCCTTGGAAGGAACATTGGAATCTCTGGTTATCAAGGTAAGCGTGCATTACATTGTTTTACTGAAATCTCACCCTTTTAGACTATACACTATTACACGATCATTCCGTATGTACAGGTTTATCCTTGCAAACTAGATTCAACTCCACAATACGCATAAATCCTACTTATCCGCAGGCATTACAGCTGATCAGTTGGTACTAACTTCTTACTCTACATCTCTAGCTTTAGTGTGCCATAAAAACATATCTAACAATTTTTCTGTTGTCATAATAGGTCAAAAACAAACAAAAATGTGCTTTCAGGCAATGTGTCGGCCAACTTCGCAGGGTCATCCACCACTCTTATCATGAATCCTGTGCACCGACAAGTCATTTCTATTGCAGAAATTAAATCAGCAGCTTCAGTAAGTTCGAGAAATATTTAGCCTTGTTGAATTTATTGATGGAATAGAGTAAGATATACAATTTTTCTTTTGGGCATTACAGGTTGGAGTTTTCTGCATTGAGGCCAAAATGTCAATATCAGATGACCTTCAAAAGTTTTGCGTGCTAGAATGTTCGGGCTGCAAACAGAAAAAGCGCACAAAAGACAAGAAGCAGTTTGATTGCGCAAAATGTCAAAGAAAGACAACATTAGTGCCTCGGTATTACGTTTATGCTATATACATAAATTTACTCCGGCAAAATGTGGCATATACAAATAATATCTCAAGTATTAACTCACTATGATTGTAGGTGTACCTTCCAAATTGATCTGATTGATGGCAGCGGTTCAACAACTGCTTTCATTTCTGGTGATCCTGCTGAAAAACTTCTCTCCATGAAGGCAGAGGACATATTTGACACAACCTGCATCAAGGTTACCTCTTACTTGTATGTCTCAGTGTTTGTGCTTATATATACTTAATATATACTTCTGCAAATGATTCCTTTTGTTTCCAGAACCAACTTCTCCGTGTTGATCAGACCCAACAGATGTTATCGAAGAGACCATTTTACATTCAACTGAGGAAGTCATCCTGGACAAGCTCACCTGTTACTCAGTCAAGTGTAGCAATTCTGTCCTACACGGAAAAAGAGCATGCATCTCTACCAAGCAGTAGCGAAAGGAGCATTAAAAAGTCCAAATCATTCGACGCAAATGAGGTAGAGATGAAAGCAACATTTGTTGAATATGAATCTTCCAGCAGTGGCATCTCAATTGAACCACCCACGCCAATGAAGAAGCTGTGAAAGGTCAGTCGACCAGTAAGCCTTCATTTTCGATTTTTAGGGTTTGTGATTTCCTTTACTAAGCAGACAAGTTCAACCCTACTGACTTGTACAACACATGGTCTTTTCCCTAATGATCAGTAATGAGGAATGAAGTGAAATTAAAATGCTGATACATTTCTATTCTAAAATGCTATGGTCAGAATGTCTACTGCCAGCAAGTAGTATTTTAGTATTTTTAAGTTTTTGGCTTCTTCATCAAAGTAGTTGTACTCTGTCTGTATTTGAATTCTCATGGGCAAGTGTGCAAATCAGTTAGGAAGTTCCATTCGGTACTTGCTATTTCAGGTTGTCCTCAAGGAACTTATGCATGTCATATAAGAGTCAACAACTCTGTTTGAACTGATCGTAATTAACTAAGAAAAACGTGTTCACTGTTGCATCACCCAAAAACTAACCCTTATTAGATAGGGATAAATACTTATTTTTGCTTTCCTGCTTTGTTTTACTTAGTCTATTCTAGAATGTGAAATCAACTTTGCCTTATATTGGTCAATTTATGCATACTAGAAGTGAACATCAGTTGCGGTATTAGATGTGTTCAACTTTATTGGAGAAATATTGTTAAGATGCACAATTTTATAACATATATTAGCTTGTAATTGATGGTATGAAAGTTTTACTTCATAATGATACATCTGAGTTTCTCTTTCTCATTTTCTCTCTTTACTCTCTTCCTACAACTAGCAGCTGATGTCGTTTATTGACATAGAAGTTTGTTGTGAATGCTTAAAAAGGAAAATAGTCCTACTTTCCGTGTTGGTGGGGTTACTCTAAATAAGTCTCTTGATTGTGTTGTTCTAGCTGAATATTTGGTCACTTCTGTCGGATCCAAATGTGAATTATATTCAGCTATGTATCAGTTTTGATGCTATGCTCAGAATGTCTACTGCCACCAAGTAGTATTTTTCTATTTTTGAGTTCTTGACTTCTTCATCAAAGTAGTTGTACTTTGTGTTGTCTATATTTGAATTCTCATGGGCAAGTGTGAAAATCAGTTAGGAAGTTCCACTCGGTACTTAATATTTTGGATTGTCTTCAAGGAGCTTACATATACAAAATTCTATTGTTCTTTGATCACTTCTGTCTTGGTCCAAATATTCTATACTCGGCCCGAATTTCTTAAATAGCATCTGAATACTGATTTTTCTACTGTCAGCATCATTGTGATTATATGCTATGTCTAAATTGTTCCTTTTAAGTTATATCTCACTCTTGCTCTTTGTTTCAAATAGTTAGTTCGGGTTTTTGTTTTGAATTTTAGACTTCTTATGATATTTGGCCTTCTGTCAAATCCAGTTGGCTAAGTCGAGTGTAAGAGTGGCCTGTGGGATTCGAAGTGTTGTTGTCTTCAAAATTTCATGTCTTCTCTTTACCTGGTGATAGTAGAAGTAGTGTTCAGTTGTATAATCTTTATCGATTCTCTAATTAGTTGTTGCAGTATTTACGCCATTGCTATCTTTTGTTGCTATTTGTCATATTCGTGTCTTTTGGGATAGGGTTGAGGCCAAATGATTGCACAGTACATAGATTTTGGAGTGGAGAGAAAACAGAACAGCAACTATAAGAAAACAATTACACGAAATAGACTATAATAACATGAAAACGATTTAACTTATGTACATTGTGATGTTGTAAATATGTTACCTTATCATTCGTGAAATTTAGTTAGCCAATACATGTAAAGGTGTTTCTGCAGAATTGATACTTTGAGCAATTCATATCCATTTGCTATGTATTTCTCAGAATATCTTCTCCTTTGAGCTATGCGATGCTCTGAATGTCTATTGGCAGGTTGTTAACAATTAGGAAACCTTTATGTTCTACATTTCCTTCTGGCAAATTTTAGTGTTCATTGTATTGATATGTTTACATTTTATTACAGGAACCATCTTCCTCATTTTGGTACTTTTGGTTACTGAAAAAGAATAGTATTTGGGATTCTCAATCTGCACAACCTCAATTGGTATGAAGGACCAGTTATTACAAGTTAGGGAGAAGGAAGTAACAAAGATGGTATGCAACTTTTCCAAGTTTTGGGCGGCCTCAGTGATTCGGATTTTGCGTCAAGTGATATGCCGCACTCAGTTAGGTATGTTGTCCAAGTAAATGTTCATTATTAAGATAACTTCACCATAAAACTATCACCTTTTGGCTGTAAAATTGTGGAATTGATGTAGTAAGCTCTGCTTCAGTTGTTTGTTGTAGTATCTTTCTCGCTTTCTTGCCAATATATTTGTCGTTCAATAATAATAATCTTCAATTTTCAGGTACCCTGACATCTTCCTACGCCATAAATTCTGGGACTGGAGAAGCTTTCTTGGACTCCAATTCTACCATCATGTTGTTCTAGATTAAGATACTGTCATCTTGAACTAAAAACTCCCAACACCTTTTAACTTTTTGGCTTGTATTATCACTACTACTACAACACCGTTTTCGATCAGTGTATCTGCACGCACACTTGTGTCTATTGTAAATATTATGAAGCTTATATATAATAGTGTATGATGTTAAGCTTGTACTCCAGTAGTCTTGTGCTCAATAATTTGTTCAAAGTTCTTGGTGAGCTCTAATTTCAGTGGCTTAATTTTCCCTGGGTCATTAGCAGCTTTCGGACATCTGAATTATATAAAGAGAGCTCCTCTATTTTGTGCCAGAGTATCCGTTAAGACACCAAAAGGAGTGTCTTGAAAAAAGGCAACAAGTCTCTGATTGAGCTGTACATCACTGTTAATATTGTAAGATTTGTCAAGATCATTAAAAGAAAAACATTTTAAACTACTGGCTTACATTTTTATCATTATTTAATTAATATTAACATTGTTATCTTAAAACTTTGAGAAAGTGACTTAAAATCTCACATCACATGATGACCAAAGAACACATTCCAAATATGTCAAATAAGCAATCAATTATCCAAGGAAAGGAGAAGAATTATGCAGCATAAGTTTACATCCACGCAAGTTTTTCTCTACAAAGAAACACATTGCAACAATGTACGTTAAAGATACTTTTCACTTGAACTAATTAAAGGCAACTAATTATCTGAAAATTAGAGATACTTATGACTTCTACTAACAAAAAGCAACCCAAGAATCACGGTATTTAATGATATTCCTTAGCCAACTTATATGTCCTTTCTTTATAACTGAGAAATCCTCGAAGGCCAGTGACATAAAGTTAAAAATTGTGGAAATGATAAGCATGTCCATCTATCCTCCTTCACTTAAATATCAAGCATTTGCAATTCTCTTCTCCTTCTACACTACAATAGTAACATTAAGCATTGATGCGTGACTTTACTGTACATGAATTTCATGTACAAAACAATTGTCATGATGGTGCTTTAAAAATGACTTCAAAGTTTCAATTAGTACTTAATATTTGATAGCGTCTTCAACAAACTTATGCATATAAAATCGTATTGTATTTTGGTCACTTATATGAAATTCGAATGATAACCTATGTGGCAGAGACTCTTCAATAATGTCAATGGTGCGTGTCATATCTCTTCAAAAGTAATGCAATTTTGAAAGATTCAAAACTGGTGCAACAATATTTTAGCACAGTCCCAACAACGTAGATGATAACTGGACAGTCACTCATCCAATTTCCTAAACACTTAAATAGTTTCAATTATCAGTAATTGTGAGTTATAATATTTTTACATCAATTTTTTTAAAATTGTTGTTGCAAATATATATTTTTCTAATATATAGGCACTAACACTAAGTTTTTTCCCCATATAGAAACCTAGAACGGAAAAGAGAGGCAAGACAAAGTCACCATACTCTCTTCTCTCAATTGCCTGAAATTTGCCTCTCAAACTTCTTCTGAGTGAGTTCTTTCTACCTTCTTCTTCCTCTGTTCGATTGATATGGAGAAACATCGAAATAAGAAACACATAAGAGCCAATAAATTGGCTCGATTCTACCTAACATGAAGGGCGAATTACGAATTTCACCAAAACAGATGCGATAAATTTTGATTCGAATGTATACTATTTGGATGTAGATCTTTGAAAACTTTTAATTGAGTATCTACTTGATTCTTCATTCAATCAGTTATTCAAAGTTTTATTCATTTTGTAGCTTTCATCCTGGCTCAATACAAGGGTTTTTAATTGCTATCAAATAGGTCTATACATTTCTTTTATGCAGAACACAAATTGTCCTAAAAATCCCAAATAAATTTTCACTGTTTCTTCTGGAGATGTCTGATTTTCTTGCTATTTTATAACTTTAAGGTCACATTGAAACATTAATGACTCTAAGGTGTTCGACAATATGCCAAAGAAAATGAACAATTTACCTGGAATATATTCTTCTTCAAACTTGTAGGGCCCTATCTATTCCATCTCTCGAGCCCCGAAGAAAACTCCCTACCCTTTGTACTCCATAAATCTTTTGACTCTATATATGTGGGTATCTACGAGGGTTCACAGATGTTATGACTTTATATTCTTATGAGAATTTAGTTTGGGTAAAAGAATGAACTACATGGTTTTCTTACGAAACTGAAAATTCATTGCAACAGGAATGTCAACAAGCAATGACGATGCGCTCCAGAAGCCTGAAAATATCAAGGAACAACAACGTATCCACAGAAATATGCTGCGTCGTACTAGATATGCACAAATGTCACCAGAAAGAAAACAATTACTTCTATCACAACAACAAACTAAAAGAGCTGAATCAAAAGGCAGCGTCTCTTGCAACATTCAAATAACATGATATCGTCATCACAGGTCGACAGCCAAGAAGGAGACCAAAATATGCTTACAATTTGTCATCCTTCATTAGCAACAGACGAAGGTTAGAAAAATTAAATTTACGCATAATCTCACTTGTGTTGGTGTATGTAAACCTTTATACATAAAATTGATTTGTTATCAATTACAACACTTTATCTTGAACCATTTTTTAGGACACACTTCCGTGGCTTTCGACACTTCTGGTTGCATCTCTACATTTGAAATAGGTAAGTCAGAGTAAATTGAAAAATTACAACTAATGACATAAGTTCTATCTTTCTAAATATTGAATATTGAATTTTCAAACATCAGGATCAACATCACATAGATATGATGAGGCAAAGAAGATGTCATCCCCACTGGTTACTTCAAATACATGTACGTCTCTTTCTGCTAAACTAATACTACATTTAAGTTATGCTCATAATGGTATTATAATTTATCATGTATAGGTAAAAAAAGATTGGAAATCAATTTACAGAACTGTAATTTGTTGTCAAAAAATTATGTGCAGCTAAAAAAGGTTCCTGATTGTAAATTTTGTGCGGCAAAAAGATTTGAATATGAATCACCCGGTTTTTGTTGTGATAATGGATCAATTAAACTGATTTCTCATCAAATGCCCACAGAGTTAAGCAATCTCTTTCTGGGCAACACCGAAGAATGTAAACATTTTTCTACCTACAGTAGAACGTACAATAATATGTTTGCATTCACTTCTCTTGGGGTAAATTATGACAAAAATTTAGCACAGAGAAACCGCGGCATATATACATTTAGAGTTCAGGGAGAAATGTATCACTTTATTGATGATTTAATTGCTGCAAATGAAAGACCAAAAAAATTACAACTGTATTTCTATGATAATGAAGCTGAGATAACAAATCAAATGACTTTACCAGCTAATCTTAGTGAATCCATTCTGATAAACTTGATGAATATACTAAAAGCTAACCCATATACTATATTTCTAAAATCGTTAACAAATGTTCCGAAACTATCTGAATTCTACATTGCCCTTAAATCAGATTCTGGTTTAGATCAACGAACATATAATTTGCCAACCGCCTCTGAAATAGGGGCAATTTGGATAGAACAACAACCAAATGAAAAATTTTCTACACCTCATATTCGAATATACACCCACAATAAAAAATCACAATTGGTAAATTACTACTACGGATGTTATGATCCATTACAATATCCATTGTTATTTTCTCACGGTCAAAATGGATGGCATTGTGATATTAAAAAAGTCAAACATACAACATTTCAAACTATCAAATTTACTGTGAAAGTGACCAACTACCAAGTGTAATGAACATGGCTTCAATTGAGGGCCTACTCGACATGGAATCTGAAGTTTTATCAAAGGGAAAGAAGAAAAGACAAACTGTTTCTTGTCGTGAATATTATTGTTATAAAATTCAAATAAGACAAAAAGAACCAAATGAAACATTACATTGTGGAAGACTGTTCCAACAATATATAGTTGACCAATACATAAAACTTGAGACACAACGATTAGATTTCTTCTCATTTAATCAAAATTTATTTAGAGTTGAGGTGTTGCAAGGGATTATCGATATATTAAGACGTGGTGAAAGAGATGCTTCAAATATTGGAAAAGGACGAATACTACCTGCAACTTTTATAGGAGGTCCAAGAGACATGCATTGTTGATATATGGATGCTATTGCATTAGTACAACATTTTGGAAAACCCGACATATTTTTGACAATGACTTGCAATCCTTCATGGCCAGAAATACAAGAACATTTATTGTCGACCGATGAAGTTCAAAACAGACCTGACTTAGTAAGTTGAGTATTTAGAGCAAAAGTTGAAGAGCTTAAAAAAGATGTACTAAAAAAGAATATATTTGGAAAAGTTGCAGCTTTAATGTATACAATAGAATTTCAAAAGCGGGGACTCCCCCACGCACATTTTCTTATTATACTTACAGATAAATATAAATTATTAACACCAGAGGCTTATGATAAAATTGTTTGCGCAGAATTACCTGATTGTACAGATCACACTTTATATACTCTTGTGACTAAACACATGATTCATGGACCTTACAACTATCTAAATCCAACACGTCCTTGCATGAAAACAAATCATTGCAAATTCAAATATCCTAAAGAACTCTCAGAAAAAACAGCAAAAGAAAAGAATTCGTGAAACACCTGTACAATTCAAAGGATACAATATTGATAATACTTGGGTAGTCCCATATAATCCCTATTTACTTCGTAAATTCAATTGTCATATTAATGTTGAAGTATGTTCAGATATTAAGGTGGTCAAATACATCTATAAATATATTTGTAAAGGGCATGACAAAATTGCATTTTCTATACATAGTAATGACTCAAATGTTGAAATAGATGAAATAAAATAATATCAAGCTGCTAGATGGGTCTCTCCCCAGAGGCTGCACGGCGTGTATTTGCTTTTCCTATTAGTGAAATGACTCCAACTGTATACCAACTTCAACTACATCTAGACGGACACCAATATGTATCCTTTAAGAGCAATCAAATTGTAGATCAAATTCTAAATAATCCAATGATAAGAAGAACAATGTTAACTGAATTTTTTGAAATGAATAGGATCAATAAAAGTGCTATAGAACTCAATTTATTAGACAAAGACTTTCCAAAGTGTTTTGTTTGGTCAACAACAGATAGAATGTGGTCACGTCGACGATGACATAGTAATGCTGTCGGTAGAATTGTCACATGTCATCCAACTGAAGGGAAAAGATACTATCTTAGATTACTTTTAACAAATGTAAGAGGACCTAAATCATATGAAGATCTCCGCACAATTAACGGAATATGTTGTGATACATTTAGAGAAGCTGCAGAAAAAAGATGTTTATTACATTCTGATAAAAGTTTACTAGAGTGTATGTATGAAGCTGTGACCTATCAAATGCCTTATATTTTAAGACGTCTATTCGCCACAATATTAGTTTACTTCAATCCTGTTAATCCTAAAGAATTATCGGAAATATTTGAAGATTCAATGTCTGAAGATTTCAAAAAAATTCCTAAATTAGGAACACAATCTATTCAACATTCAGTTATAAATCACGTCAATGAATTTTTACATTTAATGGGACACAATATAAAGGAATATAATTTTGTTTCTGAAAATATTATACCTTCTACAGTAACTAAAGAAGCAAAAGATGTTCACTTCGAAACAAATATAATAGTAAATGAAGAAGATTTACTATTACAAACAAAGTTAAATCCTCATAAAAAAGGGCATTTAATACAATACTTGATAGAGTATATTCAGATAAAGCAGGTGCTTTTTTCATCGACGGTCCAGGAGGAACTGGGAAAACATTTTTATATAGAGCTTTATTAGCAAATGTAAGATCAAAAGGATTTATAGCTTTAGCAACTGCAAGTTCGGGTGTTGCAGCTTCAATTCTCCCCGAAGGTCGAATTGCACATTCACGTTTCAAAATTCCAATAGATATTGACAATAACTTTACTTGCAACATTAGTAAACAAAGTTCATTAGCATCTCTAATTCGAGATTCAAAATTAATTGTTTGGGATGAAGTCTCAATGGCCAAACATAAAAGGATACAAGCTTTAGATATTCTTTTAAAGGACCTAACAAGTAAATCAAATATATTCGGTGGAAAAGTCATAATCTTTGGAGGAGACTTTAGACGGACATTGTCTGTTGTTTGCAATGGAAAAAGGGAAGATTTTGTACCTGAGAGCTTATTATATTCCGATATATGGAATCAACTTGAAAAGTTATGCTTATCAGAAAATATGCGAGCAAAAGAAGATCCTACTTTTTGTGAATATTTAATGCGAATTGGAAATGGACAAGAAATAACTAACAACAACAACAAAATTGAAATTCCACGTAATTTTATCATTCCTTATACAAATGAAATAGAATCCCTAAATCAATTATTTAGAGAAACTTATCCTAATATAAGGACATTCTTCTCAGACCTATCTTCTATAACTTCCCGAGTTATTTTAACTACAAAAAATGACTCTGTTAACGAAATTAATGATATGCTTATACATCAACTTCCTAATGATGCTAAAATTTATACTGCAATTGATGAAACTCTAGAACCAGGTGATCAATGTCAATTTGAGGATTTCTTACACACCTTAAATCCTGCTAATTTACCCCCGTACAAATTGACTTTGAAAAAAGACTGTCCAGTTATATTATTGTGAAACTTAAATCCTTTTGAGGGATTATGTAATGGAACACAATTAATATGTCATAATTTTAACAAGCATGTTATAAGTGCTACTATTGCCAGTGGTGACTTTAAAAACACACATGTATTTATTCCGAGAATACCATTATTAGCATCAGCAGATGAAAAATTATCTATTGCTTTTAAAAGAACACAATTTCCAATTCGACTATGTTTTGCAATGACAATAAACAAAGCTCAGGGTCAAACATTAGATTTTGTAGGAATTTATTTACGTGAACCAGTTTTCTCGCATGGTCAACTTTATGTTGCTTTATCCAGAGCTAAAACTTCCAAAAATGTCAAAATACTAATGCGTCCGCCTACAGTTGAAGATACAAATGATCATTGTACGTATAGTATAGTATATGAAGAAATCATTCAAAAAGCATTCACCTGAAATCCTAACTTCTCTATCCTTCATAAGGTCAGTAAAGCTTATATCTGATTCAAAAGCCTTCAATTGTTTTAAAAAAGGTGTTCGCCAAAATATACTCGCCCAACTAAAATGAATACTTCATTCACTTATTTTTAATTTGCAGGTACAACTCAACTCTAAAATTGTATATGTGTTATGCCTTCAGCCATCTGGCAATTTATTGTGTTTTCCATGTGAGAATTGGGAAAAGCTAATAGGAAGAAAGAGAACTGACGCGCAGGTTAGTACTATATAATATCTGATTATGTTGCTTTACTTTTGCAGATACAATTCAATCTTCTATTTTGTTGCTAAAGGCTTTCCAATCTGCAAGGAGAGATTCATGTTAGTCTTTTGACATCTATTTGGAAGGCTCATTAGTTCATTATTACACTTCTTCGAATTGAATTAGAATAGATAGTCTTAGGTGATTCGAAGGTCGATGACTTGGTAAAGATTCGTTCAACTATGTCTAGGCAAACACGTCAAAAATAATGAATAATCAATGGCTGCTTTAAAGCCTCAATTGTATACTTTCTTCTATCTGAATCTTTTGATTCACATTCTTCAAATAACTATGCGATTTGTAAAAATAATAAAATTCATACACCTATGAGAAATTTAAACTGACTATACTGTATAGTCAACACTCTTCGTGATTTTGTAATTTGATTGTTATAGAGCATCCTGAGTTTTTTGAAGGTTGTTTATATGTGTTGTCTTCATGGATAGCTTAACATGATCTTAGGATACTGTACTGCCATCGCTTTCTATGATTTTAAAATTTTATTACAGGATACTGTAGTGTTATGGCTCTCTGTGATTTTGAAATACGATTATTTTAGACCAATATGAGCTTTTTCTTTGAGGTTTTTCATCTGTATTATATTTCTGGACAACTTGATGTCATCATTTGGGCTACTGCAGTTTCATTGCCCCCTATGACGTCCCCATGGTACATTGGATAGTGACAAAGTTGGGCTGTAAAATCAGAACGTTCATGACACGTTCACGGGGAAACAATATTTTTCGATCTTCTTGCAAAACGTACATGGTTCTCTTAGTTCCAACTTACTTCGCTGATTGATAAAACTAAAATATAATATCCCTGACTTTTGAATTGATAAGACTGAAATATAATATACTTGCTTCTTTCCTCACAATTTTGACTGTTACTATATTTTCCAATTCATTATTTTTGTCTTTTACATATTCTGAACTTATTTCACTAATTTTGGATCCAATAGAATCTGTTTCACAGAGGCAACACAAACATTGACACTATGGAGCACAATTCCAACAATGATCCTACTTGACAAAGAAAGAGTAAAAAAAAAGGGGCTATCAGAGAAGGAACATCAAGCAAAGTGATTTGTAGCTGTATGTATTGTACAACACAAATTACATATACCGTATCCTCAAAACGCTCATTTAAAGCAACCTCTTTCAACTCTAAAATTGCATCTGTCTACTGCAACTCAGATCTTCTCAAAATTTAAACTGGCAAGTTATTCCACCTTCTTTTCTGCGTTTCTGTTTCTTCTCTCTTTGTTTCCACTGTATTTTATTTCGGGAGTTCTGTTAAACATTGTTTATACAAGTTTATTTAAGGAAATATATCATTTCTCATTCACATGCAAAACAAGGTAACATGTGGACTCTTAACTAGGACAATTTTGTCTATATTTGGGAAAACTGCACTGCTGATGGTTGACATACTGAAGTGAGGAGACAAGCAAACGATGAGCTCAAAGGAATGAACTTAAAAATACATCTATATCGCAGTTGTTGCAAAGTTTTTTCACCAGGCCAAACTTGGTGGGACTGAATGATGTAAGTGTGTGCCATCTCTAGCCCATACGTTATATCAATCATTGCACCAATACAGGTTGTATTCGAGAGGGTAAACGAGAAACCCGACTCTACAAACCTAATCCACATTGATCTTTTAATTATTCACTGTTAGTGAAATAGATAATGTATATGGAATAGCTATCATTATAGGTCCTTTTTCAAGAGTTGAACACATTACGAGGAAAAATTCATTCTCCTCTTTCCCTCTGTTTGCTATTGTATGATTATAGTTTGTTTGGAGAATATGCGATGATGTTGCCCAATGGTGTTCTCTTCGCTGTTGAGAATATTGGTCTCCTTTTTTATACTCTATTTTATTCTTTGTTTCTTCTCAGATAATTGGAAGATTTACTATATATTTTTCACTTTAACAGTTTTAAAATTTTTTTTCTATATATTTCTGTTCTGGGTTCTTTTTCGTTTTGCCATTCTGTCCTGATAGTTGTCCCTTTACTTTTACAATTTTTTTTGGATATATTTTTTCTTGAGTAGAAGATCTATAGAAAACAACATTTGTACCTCCAAAAGTAAGATAAAGACACTCTACCCTCCCCATATTATTTCATGTTCATGTGCTAATTATTTTAATTTCCAATTAAAGTGAATAATTATATTAGTACGTATAAATGTATCTCCTCAATTTTTTCATTCATTTGTCACTACAATTTTTCAGTCTTGGAATTTTCCTCTTATGCCTCTATGATTTATAATTTTTTTGGTTTTATTATCTCTATGTGTGTGTGTGTGTGTGTATATATATATATATATATATATATATGGTGGAGTGTTAGTTATCTATATAAATTATCTTATTCAATTTTGTATGAATTGCGAGTGTATTGTATATTACGCGTGATCTATTTTATTAAAGTGGTGTTGTAAGCTACTAATTCTTGATAGGAAGCTGAAGGAAGAAACAAAATCACAAAAAAAATTATGTTTTAATTTCTTTGTTTTCTTTATTCTTAATTTTGACTTGTTTTAGAGTATATTAATCCGGCTTGAATTTTATTATATTGTTGGTAGTAACTTAAATTTGAATGACCTGTAATATGTATTCAATATTAGTATTATTTGATGGACATGAATGGATTGCTTGTTTGCTTACCATCATCATACCTTTCTAATCCTACTTTTATAAATTTATAATTAATTTTTTTTATTTATAGACAAATTTATTATTTAGTTATTCACCATATTCAGAGTAATGGAATAGTTATTATAGTTCCAAGTTTCCAACCTCAGAAATTTCTTATTTATGCAGGAAAAAGAATATGAAAAGCCTCTAGTGATAAGAATAAATCAACTTTTGTTCTTTTTTGCATTTGCTTCTTTTTAAAACAAATCATCCAACAATCTTTTCAACCTCTTTAATTATATCATTTATATGTTTTTCTTAAATATTTTTTTTAAAAATAATTCTCATTAATCTTGATTCTTAATTAGTCTCGTTAATTTCTTTTTAACTATCTTTAAAAGGGTGACGTTTCGAAAATGAAGAGTAGTGCAAGGAGGGTAGAGGACCATTCATGTAACCCTATTTACTACTTCATATTAGTACGTATAAATAACAACAAAATTCAATAAAGACCTTCATCTTCTCCACATTATGCCCTCTTATACATTGCTTTATATCATATGGTATTTTTTTTTTGTCAGATGTTCAATACTTTTCGATTGAGAAGAGATTATATCATCACGTTGTTACTTTCACTTAATGCTTCATACCATATATTAATATTTGTAACAGTTTTTCATGTTTATAGTACTAATATAAAACAATTAGAAAACATTTTCTTCATATATGTGTATATATATATATACACACACACGAAGATTTTACTGACCACTTCTCTTTGATAGTAATAACTTCACATTTGACTAAAATATGAAAAAAGATAGAGCATATGAAGATCTTACCCTTATTTTATAAGATACATATTTTATTTGAAATATCTAATATTTGACTCCAAATATTTTGTCACAATATTTCAGATTTTAATGACGAGACACGAATAAAAATTTACTTTTTTTTAAACAAGTCACGATATTCTTGTATTAGCCAACAAATCACCTTATTTGCATTGCCCTCACCTTTTTTATCACCTTATTTTTAAAGCCCAACATTCTTAACTTTCCTCATTCTTCTGTAATTTTTTATTTATTACTAGCTCAATTGGACATCCATTTGTTCCTATAGTTATTTATTTAAAATATTTAATATTTTATTTTATTTGTTTTAAAAATTATGGTCTTAAAGAGGTGATATAGACAATACTTCTTTTAACTTGGAAATTACATTTATTATTTCTTTTTAAAAATCTACCTACTAATAGAATATTTTTAAAATACATTTACTACTAATTAAAATAAATTTTAATGTAATTATTTATGACCGCGCGAAGGCGGCTTAGTTTACTAGTTAAAAAATAATTTGTGAAAAATTTGGATTGCTTATACACCATATGTGGTCTTATTTATCCGTAGGAAATGGAGGATAACTAATACAAGGCTTGTTAAACCTTGGATAAGACCCCTAAATGACAAAACTATCCCTTTATTCATTTTTCTAAATTTCTTTTGTAATTTGATTTTCTTTTTATTTATATTGAAATAATTATAAATGTTCTTTTTAATTCTCCAAATTCGTTTAGTGTAATTTAATGATTTCACTAATATTTCTTTTCTCCTTTTTTTATTCAGTGTAATTCGTCGATTAACCACTTGAACTATTTTTTTTAATAAGTTTTAGCTATTGAACAATATAAGTAGTCTTAAATCTATGTTAAATTTAAGATATATTTGACCAATAAAAAATTAGAAATATACCATGACATGAAGGATCTCCTTAGTGGTACATCATAATTATTTAAATGAAATAGAAAATTCTACAATAAAATAATATTGTCCGGCGGTTATCTACCTTGACTCAATTACATGAAACAAACAATCTCATAATTAACACAAGGGTATAATAGGAAATATTTTTTTTGTAGAGTTTTAAATCAAACACAAAATTAAAAGTGGGAAACAATGAACCAAACACTTGACAAAAAATAATTCATACACTATTAATATGTGCATTACTAATCTCTGCGTTACTAATCCCTGCATTACTAATTCCTACATTATCAATGTTTGTACCAAACGACCCCTAATAGGAATGGCGGGGCAGAGCGGGGAAGGCTAGGCGGATTTCGTTTCCACCTCCAAAATTTCAACCCACCTTATCTCCCTCCACCCGCCCCACATTCAACCGTTCCGCTCCATAAATTAAAAAAAAACTTTTTATTATTTTTCATCAAAGTGTTCAAATTTTAAATTGCAATAAGTTCGATCTTGTTAAAAAATGAGTTTAAAATGATGCATTTTATATGAAATGTTTCCTGAATACATGTGGTGTTGTATTATTTTTATATATACATAATTACATAACAGAATTCGTTAGAGGTGAACCTTAATTGCTTAAATTAGCAATTAGGGAATAAATAATACTAGCATTTACTAAAACTATGGAGTTGTTATAAACATATTTGTATTACAGTGAATGCAATATTATGTGGAGTCAGTTAGAGAAAAGTTAGGAATCCTACTTGGAGACCAAGTTAGATTTCCCCTATAAATAAAGGGGTTTTCTTTCATTGTAAATCAGATCTATGAATTCTTGAATCCTGAATATACTTTAAGAGGAATAAGAAGTCTTTTCTCTTCTCTCTACTTTATTCTTCTTCTTGTTTATATAGTTTCATAACATGTTATCAGCACGAGTTTAATGGGATTAATGGAACCAACATTGATGAAAGGTATGTATCCCATCATCTATCGTGAGATATTGTTCTCTAATCTTTTAATGGGATTAATGGAACCAACATTGATGAAAGGTATGTATGCCATCATCTATCGTGAGATATTGTTTGTTAATTAAGATGACTATGGTGAATAATTTTTTTTGATAATTCCTCCCTGTAATCGAAATTAGCCCAGTGCCTCTTAATAGCTATACTTACCATTCTTTAAGAGGTTTGTGTCTTAATAAATGCTCCCTCTGTTCTTAATTACTTGTCCACTTTTCCTTTTTTAATTGTCCCTAATTACTTGTTCATTTTCACAAATTAAGAAAGGACAAAAACATTTCTCTATTATACCCTTAATTTATTACTTTGAAAAATGTTGAACTTTTTGAAAATCTTAAGATTTTAATTCATCCACTTTATAATTAATAGGGTTAAAATGGTAAACTCACTATATCAATTATTGTTTTCTTAATAGGTGTGTCAATTAAAAAGTGGACAAGTAATTAGTGACATAAGGAATGTAATACTATTATTATTATATGGTAAAAGATTGAGATGGCCAACATACACAGGTAGAAGTAGTATAAATATTTTTTAGCTTGTTAATGATTTAATATTACTATCGTTACTTATTGTTGTTGGTAATGTAATCGATTTGCTCATTAAATATGAGGAACCTAATTCTGGATATCAGCATGAAGTCTTGCAAAGTGAAAAAAAAATTATTATTAAAGGCTCTAGAATGAGTCTCAATTGAGGGTAAGACGATGGATTCATGTCCAATTGCACCAAAAGGGTAATACATTGGGTTAAAATCCTAGTGCACTATGATGAGAAGATATTGGGTTCAAGTCCTATCAATTTATGGCCTAAGCACCTTTATATAGGTAAGACATTGGATTTAAGTCACAATGCACTATATCGATGATATATTTGTTGACACCCAATTTTGGACCTCCACAATATAAATTAATCATCGAGTTTCTTAAATTTCAAACGATTTGAAATAATTAGTTTTTATAAAGTTCAAAATATTTTCAAGTTATTTTTAATTAATATTATCAATTTTATGATTCTTAGATAATATATATGTTTTACATAATTATGTATATAATTAGTATATCTTATGAATATTCGAAAATTATCTCAAAATAGATTTTTATTTTCAATTAATTATAATAGTTTACATTTTTGAATTAATTAGTTTATAATTAAGTTGATTATTTTATCTTGTTAAGATTAAGAGGCCCATTAATTAATTTATATCAATTCGTCTTATTTAGTTTTTAGCCGAACCACCAACTAAACCCAATTTAGCTACGATTGCAATTCATGAGGCTATCTCTTAATTGCAAGCCTAACCAATTTTTACTCCTCTTTTAACCTTCTTTTAAGACCAAATCAGCCCAACCCCAATTCTTTTTCCAGCAGCAATACAATAATACAGCAATACCAAACGACCCCTATACGTTTTGGTCTTCTTCTTCACACAGTAAATGCGATGAAAACCCAGCAGAAAAACAGCCAGAATCGAACCCAGTCCAGCGAGAAATCAGCCCAGACCCGAGTCCAGCAAATCCTGCTCGTGTCGTCCTCCCTCTCTCCTCTCGACGTGTCCCGATCTCCGTGATTCAAGCGTCCTTGTTCCAAATCGGATGGCCAGCCTCTCAAATCCGTTGAGAATTGTACAATTTGGTACAATTTCGAGTTGGCAACCTTATCTCTAAAAGGTAAATTCGAATTTTGAATTGAAAAGTTTATCCAACTCCCTCACTCATTTCCCCCCTTTTTTTGCCAGCCCTAATCCTCCTCAATTTAAACCTCATCTTCTTCATCATTTTGGTGTTGGGAAAAAAGTTGGAAGAAAGTTGGCAAGAGAAATAATATAAAGAAATTTTCCAAAGCTGTAAGAATCATCCACAAAATACACTTTAGATACATATTTTTCTTTTCTTTTCGTTCTTCGTGGGTTGTGGAGAAATTGGCCGGATTTCTCTAAGTTCCCCTTGTAGTGGTGGAATCGTTCCCTGCTCATTTTAGTCCAGTCGCTGCTCTAAGAAAGGAAAAACCCCTCTCCTAATCTTGACTTGTTCCTCTTTGTTTTGTGTAGTTGATTCATAGACTGATTTAGCTATGGTTTATTTGATGAATTCTATTTGTTGTCTGATTGTGTAGCTTCTGTGTGTTGTTCTTGTCTATAACTGGTTGGTTGATCTCTAGAGATTTCATTCTTTCTTATTTTTGCTATTCGGTTTTATCTAAATTGATCATCGCATATCTGTAGTATTGGGGTAACATTAGTTTGTTTTGGATCAAAATGTGATTGTTTAGGCTCGTTTTGACGAGGCAGTAGCATTTGTTGATTTAAATCGATCTTGTCTTTCCAGTAGTTTTTGTTTACTGCCATAAGTACTATCGATTCATGATATAAATTGTTCCATTAGAGCATGATTTCCAAGTTTCTAGTAGCAGATGTTGTTTAGTAAGTATATCTTTGGTTGAACTTCATTTGGTTAAAATTGTGATATTTGATTACATCGTGATGTTCTTTTATTTTATTTTTTATTATTATTTTTATTTATTTATTTTTTTTCTTTTTTCTTTTTTGATTAGTTATTCAATGCCTCTGTTAGCTTTTACGTTTTTTTTCTTCTTTAGTTTGATTTCGGTGGTTGGTTATTTTGATCCATTCTAGGTTCCGTTACAGGTCATTTATTATTTATTTTGAAAGTGACATTATTTAGATATGAATATTGGTAGCTTGCTTCATCAAAATTTATGGAGTCCAACCTGGAAATGATCTCATTTTTGTACAATTAGTTCACTGTTAAAAATCCAAAATTTTAGTTCTTTGTTCCCCCCTTGGTTTAGCATCACTTGTTCATCAGCCTCATTTGTTGATTATGAGGATGGAATGAACTCTTGATCTGTTAGTATGATTAAGACATGATTAATTTTGTTCTTTGTGTAAGCCTGAATCATTTGTTGCCTTCCAGTTATTTTAAGTTTAAATCTAATCTGGTTTTTATTCAGAATAAGTTGAAGACTGTTTGAAATTGCCTTGACTGTAGCCTTATTTCTTCTGTGATTTTGGTAAATGTGTTGAACATTAAAGTTAGTCTAGTTTCCTTATTTATTATTTTTTCCAGTAGTCATCTTGTCTCTTTGGCTTAATAGATGAAATAAGTGGTATCTTGAAGCATGATTGTGCCAATACGATGTATCCTGCTCATAATTTATTAAGGCATCTCGTTTGCTCTTTCAAAATTTTGGTCTTTCTATAATTGGATAGTTTAATAGTGTTTGAGAATTGCTCGCTTTATTGTTCAACTCGATTCATGTGTCCTATTTTAGCTCCCTTTGGTGCATTATTATTTTATGAGCATTAATCTTCATTATCATTTAGAGCTACTGTTTGAGATATTACTATCGGCTACTAATTCTCATCACTTTGTTGCATGTGATGCCATCCGAGTCCTCTTGGACTTCATTTTTCTTCCTCATATTCCGGGTGGGCCATAAAGGCCCAAATGCATTTCGTTTTCATCTCGAGTCAACCTCATTGTCAACAGAGATACTGATGAGTAGGTCCTTGGAAGCAAATGCAGGCTGGAAATTGAGTCATAAGTCTTTAAAACGTCCAAAACTGGTTGTATACATGTTGTATACAACAATATACATTGATATACGGGTCAAAATGTTGAAATGCAGGTTGAAAACGGAGATGCAGGTGTACAGGAGTCCAAAAAATGGATTATATATATTTGTACACACTGATCTGCAGGTTTTGGATGACGATATACAAGAATATACAGCGTGATACAGCCGATATACAGTGGTTGGATACACTGTACACACAACAGAAATAGGCCCAAACAGCCCTCTTAAATGTCTGCCTTGTGTCGTATTGTAATTGGGCCAAAGGCCCATTTTTATTTGATTATTATTTGTCTTGTTAGTTCTTAAGACAGGTACGAGTGGGCCAAAGGCCCAAAACAAAGGTAGGCTCAAGTGTTGGTCCAGGCGAGCAGAAAACCAAACTTGGGCCCCAACGCCTTCTCTCTCGTTATTTTATTCGTATTTCGTATTTGTTTAATTATTTATTTGCTAGTTAATTCTAATGTTTCTTCCTTAATTCAATTCTCTCAAAAGATGAGTTAATCATAGCTGTTAAAATCAAATAAGTTTATTTTCATTTTTATTTTGACTATAAAACATTTAGTATCTTCTATTTAAATAACATCCTTATTCCCTTTCCCTTAAGAAAAAGTGAGTTCAAAAGTTGTTTAATTTCTCTGTTTATTCAAGTATGCTTATTTTTTTTTTAAAAAAATCATTAGTCAAATATGTTAATTATTGGATAACTGCGTGACATTTCGAGTGCTTTCAAATCCTTCCCAAAATGCTAATGTAAACCCCGAACCCCTTTAAATATTTTCAATTGATTTCTGTTTTAATCTTTTGAAAAACTAGTTTTCTTGATTTTTCTTAAAAATTAAGTGGCGACTCTTAAAAAACCCGTCCTTTTTCCCCTTTTAAATAAAACAGAATGGCGACTCTGCTGGGGACCGAAATTGGGTTTTAACCTTAGAATTAATTTTTTTGGCTAATGTTTGTTTGTTTACTTGCTTATTTGTTTAAATTTCCGCAATATTAAACTATTGCATTCATGACATGACATATATTTTGTCAAACGACACTTATTTTTATTTTTCATTTAAAGGACGATTATGCAGGCCGTAGTCGTTCGTTAACCAAATTATTTTCGAGACACCCTGACGAATGTAGTTGGCTACTGGATAGTCAACGGTCATTAACTGTCCCAGTCCAAGTAGTCCGCTTGGGTCACCGATCCACTATAAAGAAGGCCCACTCTTAGTCAGACTAGGATAGAACAAAACCAAATCCCCAAAATTTTAGCGCATTGGCCTAAGATGACCCAGCACCCAAGGCATGTTGGGCCCATTAGAGAGAACACCTTGAGTCCATAACGGCCCACGACCTAAATGGACGATCATACTTATGTGTTTAAATTTGAAGGATGTATACGCCATTTAACAAACCATTGTCTCTTGGGGTAGAGTTTTAATCGTTTGTTCGAGTTGAAGAAGGATCAAGTTATCATAGCATTCAAAAGAGTGGACATTCGAAGATGACAAGAAATCAAGAACATAGGATCTTTCCTTGGAAGCATAGATTAGGATTGTACCCCTGCGCGGGACTGATATTTTGTATCCCATTTCTCCTATTATGCATCCCCATTTAGTTTATTCGTAAAATTTGTATAAATTTGGGTTTTGGGAGCAATGGAATGTTTCAAACGACGTTATACATCCTCCAAAATTGCTAGGCCTACCCTTGGCACAAAAGGGTCACATATCTGTTTAGAACGCGATATATGCTTGTGTGCCTTAACTTTTTATGTGATTTGTTGCTTTGAATGAAGACATTTTTAGCCCACTCCTTTTCAAAATTTTCTAAAAAAATAAAAATAAAAAATCTTACAAGTCACTACCCCGAAATGTTCGACCAAAATTCCATGAGTCTTAAGTTTCTCAGTCAGAAATAAAAATCCTACTACCAAATCCTAAGACATTATTCTATCATCTAAGGAAAGGTAAAATCCCAGCTAAGATGGAAAAAGGGAAGAGTATCGACATAGAGTTAACTGAGGAAGATTTGAGGATGAAATTGCAGTAGCTCAGACAAGAGATCCAAGAAACTAGAGAAAGAAGAATGGAAATGGAGATTGTCATCGCGGTCGCATGAGCCGTAAATGCGGCACTAGACGAGGAGTTGGCGACTAAGATGGCAAGACATGCTATTGTGAATGAAGAGACAGCCGCTATGCGGAAGGGAGATGATGTCTTCAAAGACGGTATAGTCATGAGGCTTTAGCGGCTACACGAAGAACACCCTCTCTTGGATAACACAATCCTTGTCTTCGAAAACACTGAATCGGAAGCTGTCGAAGGAGAACCTGAGGAGGAAATTGTTTATAGGCATCCTTCCCAGGGAAGGTGGAAAGAAGGGAGTGGGGAAAATTGCCGTTGAAGCATATGAGTTTACCCTCGTGATTAATGCGACAATAGGAAGAAGAATGGCTTGGATGGAGGCACATTTTATCTTTTATGAGCTTTATTGTCTGTTTTTCACTTTCCTTGTAATCACCAGAAATGAATGAATGAAAATGAAAATTTTCTTTGTATTCGAACTACGTGGGGCCTGAATTCTCTTTGCGAGATACGTAGGCAGCCTTTCAAGGCCCGGCCCTTATCTTTCTTAAAATTTCTTTTCCCCTTCATTCTATAAGGAAATGATGAACTCGCATCAACAGATGCCGAAAGACGCACCAAAAAGACCTTAGCTCAACGCGATTTAACCTTTCTGAGTCACTAGCCTCAAAATAAAATGAGCAATGTCTTGCTTGTTAAAAAAAAAAAAAAAACAATCCCCATTCGTGGGTTAACATGTATGTGTTTATATGCCTTCTATGTGATATTTTGCATTATTTGTCTCGAATCAAAACTAACAGATTTGCCTTTGAGTTGTTTTCCTCTGCAGGTAGTTAGAACTGATCTGTGTTGATAAGCTGGCTGAACACCCCTATTTTACAAGATCAAAAGGGCCTGCAGATTCCTTCCCCAGTCAAAGTTCTCGGAAGAGCAAGTCAACAATGGGCGATAATGTTGAGGATACCGGTTTAACAGATGTTGTTGTGGCTCAACCCGTCGTCGCCGATCAGAACGAGTTAATCATGCAGTTGATGCAACAGATCGCTGAGATGCGGGTCGAAATGCAGAGAAGGCAAGATTCGCCCAATCCAACTTTTGCTTTCAATGCTCTAGCAGATGAAAGGCCTCCACTTCACTTTTCGCCTTCAAGTGTGGAACAGGCTCAAAACCCACCCTCTAGTCCTGCTCATAACCCCTCAATCATTGACCTAACCACCCAAAATCCCCATTATGCCTCTGCCTCTTATCAGACACCACCCCCTCCTCAAAATACCAACCTCCAAGTGCCCACTTCCTCCCCAAAATGCCAATCTACAAACTGGTCCACCCCCTTAAAACCAAAACGTTAACAACCCGCAAACTTTCCTCCGTCACCAAAACCAACATACCAACCCCCAAAATTTCCCCCAAAACTACCAAGCCATTCAAAATGCCCAAAGTCCTTCCATTGCTCCACCCCTACCCCAGAAAGCAATTTTCCAAATCCCGGTCCCCAATGAGCATGACGTCAATGGTTCTGAGCTTGACCATTACGAAGAGCGAGAGAGAGAGTGGAGGTCAAAGGAAGAGGCCGCCAAGCTGGATATGAAGGAAGAGATCTGAAAGGACATGAAAGCATTGCAGTGTATTCCTGAAGTCGCCGGTTTGAGTTACAATGATTTATGCATCCATTCAAATTTGGACCTCCCGAAAGGGTTCAAGGTGCCAAATTTTGGTGTTTTTGAAGGAATAGGGAATCCCTTAGCGCACTTGAGGGCTTATTGTGACTAGCTCATTGGAGTTGGAAGAGATGAAGCTTTACTGATGCTGCTTTTTAGCCGAAGTTTGAGTGGAGAGGCTCTGGAATGGTTTACATTTCATGAAACAAGACAGTGGCCTAGCTGGAATGCTCTGGCCAAAGACTTTATCGAATGGTTCGCCTACAATGTGGAGATCGTTCCTGATCGCTATTCCTTGGAAAAAATGAAGCAGAAATCAAATGAAAATTATAGAGAATTTGCATACAGATGGAGAAAGGAGGCGGCTAGAGTTCGGCCACCTATGTCTGAGAAGGAAATTGTAGAAGTATTTGTGCGGGTTCAAGAGCCCGAATATTATGACAGAATTATGTGGCTCGTTGGAGCAAAGTTTGCTAAGATAATCAAAGTAGGTGAGACTATTGAAGACAAATTAAGAACCGGGAAGATTGCCCGTGTTGCTGCCTTGCCTGGATCTTCGGGTTTGTTGAAGAAGAAAAGAGAAGATGTGTCTTCTATCTCTTGTGAGGGGAAGAAGACCCTAAGGAAATCCTCATCATACCAAGGTCATTCTCGACCTTCACAGAGTTCGTACCCGGCTTGTTATGCACAGACCGATTACCAAAATACCCCTCCCCCTAGCTACCAAAATACCCCTCCTCTCATTTATCAAAATACTCCCCCTCCTGTCTACCAAACTCCCCCTCCGGTTTACCAGACTCCACCTCATCACTACCGGAACATCGCCCCCAACTGTGCTAACGTTCAGGCTAATTACCAAACTCCTCCCCCAATATACCAAACCCCAGCTCCACTTTACCATAATACCCCCTGAACTACCAAGCTCCACAACCAAATTATCAAACCAATTCATATCCCAGATATCAAGCCCCTCGTCCGAACGCTCCAAATTATCGTCAAATGCCTCCTCCTCAACAAGGCAATTACGATCCCTCCCTTCCTAGGTTTGAGAAAAAGCCTTCTAGAATCTTCACTCCTCTCATTGAAAGTCGAACAAAGTTGTTCGAACGATTAACTGCAGCAGGATATATTCATCCAGTAGGGCCCAAGCCGGTTGACACTAGCTCAAAGTTTTACAGACCCGATCAGAGGTGCGCATATCACTCCAATGGTGTTGGACATGATACCGAGGACTATATCAACCTAAAGCACAAGATCCAAGACCTGATTGACCAGAAAGTGGTCTCTCTCCAGACAGTCGCGCCCAATGTCAATAGTAATCCTTTGCCAAATCATGGAGGCCTCACTATTAATATGATAGAGATAGATGATGATTGGTGCGTGACAAAGGCAATAGTCCCGATCGCTCCTGATGAACTGGAAAGGGCTGTAGCTTCATTGAGCATTAGAGAGAAGCAAGAGTTTGTGATTCTGACACCCGAGAATATTGTTGCCTTGGTGCCACGAGAAACTCCTGACCGACCAAAGTTTGTGATTGAAACGGTTGTTACCCAGGGTATGACCAAATCCGGCAAGTACTACACACCAGAAGAGTTAGCCCAGGGAATACAAAAGAAAGATCAGTCTAAGAAGCCAATTAGTGAAGCTGAAGTAGAAGAGTTCTGGAGAAAAATGCAACCGAAAGATTACTCAATCGTGAAGCATCTGGAGAAAACACCAGCTCAAATTTCTGTGTGGGCCTTACTGATGAGTTCACAATTGCATAGGCAAGCTTTGATAAAAGCTTTGGATGACACTTACGTACCCATGGGTACTAACAGTGATAATCTGGCAGCCATGATAAACCAAGTTGTATGAGGACACCAAATTAGTTTATGTGACGAAGAGCTGCCCTTTGAAGGCAAGATGCACAACAAAGCTTTGCATGTCACCATCATGTGTCGAGACAAGATAATTAATCGCGTCTTGGTCGATGACGGATCCGGTCTTAATATTTGCCCACTTTCGACTCTGAGGCAGCTGAAATTCGACTTGGGAAAGCTTTACCAGAACCAAGTCAATGTGGGAGCTTTTGATGGAATGCAAAGAGACACATTGGGTGCGGTAAACTTGGATATTTAGGTAGGTCCTGCGGAATTTAATATGGAGTTTCAGGTGTTGGATATCAACACCAGTTACAATTTGCTTCTAGGAAGACCGTTTATCCACATGGCTGGTGCTGCGCCTTATACCCTTCACCAACTAATGAAATTTGTTTGGAAGGACCAGGAATTGGTCATTTATGGTGAAGGGAGCCATCCCAATGGGTATGCACCGATCGTTGATGATGTCTCTCAAGGTTGTGATTTTTACACGGTGGAGTTGGTAAATGCCATTGGTGACGATTTGGTCCCACAGTCTCCTATGCCTTATGTGTACAAAATGATTGCTATTGTTATGCTCCGGAGCGATTTTGAACTAGGTTTCGGATTAGGGAAGCACTTTCAAGGAATTGTCGAGCCTGTCTAAATTCCCGCCAAAGGAGCAAAGTTTGGTTTGGGGTTTGTCCCCACAAATGATGAAGCAGAGATGAAGAACAAGGGTGTTGATCAAGCATTGGCCAGGTCAATCCCTCATCTATACCAGTCATTTCCAGTGTGAGAATATGTCAATAATGATGGTCTCGGGGAAGGAATCTGGGGCCTTTTGAAGAGATTGATGCAGTCATCAAGGAAGAGTCTGGGACATTGGGCATCCGTGATGCAGAACCTGAGGAGCAATTGCGAAATTGGACCTCCACGCTATTCCTGATTTCCCGCTCATCTAGGTAGAAAGGACACGTGCTTTTGTTTGTTTTTTTTAATCGGTGGTAGTCCGAAAGAGGCCCGAGACCCACCCTTTATGCAGTTTTTACTCATTTGAAGTTTTTAAATTTCCTTGTGATGTTTAAAAAGGCAAAATGGCCCTCGGCCATGGCCAAAGTTGCACTTATCTTATAATTTAAATGAAAGCCTCTTCTATAAAAAATTTATTCACTTATCTGTTTATGTTTTACTTTCCTAATTTTGTTTGTTTATGATTTTAGTAATATTAATGTAAAACCTGCAATGTCATGTCATGTCAGGAGCCAAATGAACTAAATGAGGTAGGTGATGATGAATGCGAGGTGTATGAAGATGAGAATGAGGTACCCGAACATGTTGCCGAAGATTTTCGACAATTTGAGAGTCAACACAAGCCAAATCTTGAAGAAACGGAGACTGTGAATCTCGGAGATAAAGAATGTGTCAAGGAAGTTAGAATAAATGTCCATCTGATCGAAGCTCAAAGAAGGGACCTGGTTCGTTTGCTCAGAGAATACATTGTTGTATTTGCCTGGTCTTACAAAGATATGCCAAGGCTGAGTATGAATATGGTGTCTCACAAGTTGCCGATTAATCCAGATTTCAGTCCAGTAAAATAAAAGACACAGAAGTTCAAGCCTGAGTTGAGTTTAAAGATCAAAGAGGAGATTACCAAATAGATCGAGTCTCAAGTTGTGGAAGTGATGCAATATCTGACTTGGTTAGCCAACGTTTTCCGATTGTGAAGAAAGACGAAAGGATCAGAATTTGTGTTGACTACAGAGATCTCAACAAAGCTAGCTCGAAAGATAATTTTCCATTGCTGAACATTCACATTCTCATTGATAACTGTGCTAAGCATGAGATGCAGTCATTTATAGATTGCTATGCGGGCTATCACCAGATCCTGATGGATGAAGAAGATGTGGAAAAGACAGCTTTCATCACACCCTGGGGTGTATATCATTACCGGGTGATGCCTTTTAGTCTTAAGAATGCCGGTGCTACTTATATGAGGGATGTGATAACTATCTTCCATGATATGATTTATAAAGAGATCGAGGTGTATGTAGATGATGTCATAATCAAATCCCGCGAGAGTTCGGATCACTTGGCTCACTTGAGAAAGTTCTTCGATTGCCTGCGTCGATACAATTTGAAGTTAAATCCCGCTAAATATGCTTTTGGAGTGCCAGCCGAAAAGTTGTTGGGATTCATAGTTAGCAGAAGATGCATTGAACTTGATCCTTCAAAGATCAAAGCGATCCAAGAATTACCTCCTCCGAAGACCAAGAAAGAGGTGATGAGTTTTCTGGGAAGGTTGAACTGCATCAGTTGATTTATAGCTCAGTCCACCATGGTGTGTGAGCCAATCTTCAAGTTGTTGAAAAAAGATGCTTTGACCAAGTGGACCGGAAAATTTCAGACTGCTTTTGAGGTCATCAAGAACTATTTGTCCAATCCACCGGTGTTGGTTCCTCCACGAGAAGGGAGTCCACTGTTGCTGTATTTGTCTGTCTCGAATAGTGCATTTGGATGCGTACTTGGTCAACATGATGAAACTGGAAAGAAAGAACGAGCCATTTATTATTTGAGCAAGAAATTCACTCTATATGAGGCCTGTTACACTCTGTTAGAAAGGACATGTTGTGATTTGACCTGGATTGCGCAGAAGTTGAGACATTATTTGTCATCTTATACCATATATCTTATTTCCAGGATGGACCCGTTGAAGTATATTTTCCATAAAGCAATACCGACCGGGAAGTTGGCTAAATGGCAAATGCTTTTGAGTGAATTTGACATTGTGTATGTGACTTAGAAGGCGATAAAAGCACAAGCCTTAGCTAATCATCTTAAGGATAATCCAGTTGATGAAGATTATGAACCACTCGAGACTTATTTTTCCGATGAATAAGTTGCATTTGTGGGTGAAGATATTTCTGAAGCGTACCCAGGTTGGAGAGTGTTCTTTGATGGAGTGGCGAATCACCAAGGGAAAGGTATCAGAGCGATCTTAGTGTCAAAAATCGGTCAGCACTATCCTATGGCGGCTAAACTCCGATTTGACTGCACGAACAACATGGCTGAGTATGAAGCTTGCATTCTCGGTTTGAAGATGGCAATTGATATGAACGTTCATGAGTTGTTTGGTTATTAGAGTTTCAGATTTGCTAATTCACCAAGTTCAAGGAGAATGAGCAGTGAAGAACCCAAAGATCACACCATACGTGCAATATGTACAGAAATTGTACAAAAGGTTCCGTAAGATTGAGTTCAGACACACTTCCAGGACACAGAATGTGTTGGCCGATGCTCTCGCCACCATTACCTCGATGATTAAACATCCAGATACAAGTTATATTGATCCCTTGAATATAGAGATAAAGGGGTAGCCTGTCCATTGTTCACATGTTGAAGCAGAACCAGATGGTTTACCTTGGTATTTTGACATCAAAATGTATTTAGAGACCGAGGCCTATCCTGAGAATGCAATGTTCAACCAGAAGAAGTCAATACGCCGTATGGTCCTCAATTTCTTCGCGAGCGGGGAAATCCTTTATAGGAGGACTCCAGATTTAGGTCTTCTCAGATGCGTTGATGCTAGTGAAGCTGCAAAGCTTCTGGAATAGATAGATGCGGGAGTTTGTGGTACTCACATGAATGGAATCACTTTGGCTAGAAAGATCCTCCGGGCCGGTTATTTCTGGATGACTATGGAGCATGATTGTTGCAAGTTTGTGCAAAAATGTCATAAATGTCAAGTGCATGGTGATTTGATTTGAGCGCCGCCTTACGAACTCAATGCTATGAGTTTGCCTTAGCCGTTTGTAGCTTGGGGCATGGATGTCATCGGTCCAATAGAGCCAGCCGCCTCCAATGGACACAGATTCATCTTGGTTGCCATTGACTACTTAACCAAGTGGGTGGAAGCAGCTTCGTATAAGTCGGTGACCAAGAAAGTCGTAGCTGATTTCGTTCGCAACAATTTAATATGTAGGTTTGGAGTGCCGGAATCCATCAATACTGACAATGGAACGAATCTCAACAGTCACTTGATGAGAGAAATATGTGAACAAATCAAGATCACTCACTGAAATTCTACCGTTTATCATCCCCAAATGAATGGAGTTGTAGAAGCCGCCAACAAGAATATAAAGAAGATTTTGAGGAAAATGATTGATAATCGCAGAAGTTGGCATGAGATGCTGCCATATGCTTTGTTGGGTTACAGAACGACTGTCAGAACATCAATTGGAGCCACTTCATACTTGTTAGTATATGGAACGGAAGTAGTTATACCTGCAGAAGTTGAAATACCTTCGTTGAGAATTATCCAGGAGGCTGAGTTGAATGATGCTGATTGGATTCGCAAGTGGATTGACCAGTTAACCTTGATTGATGAGAAGAGAATGGTTGCTGTTTGTCATGGTCAACTGTATCGGCAGAGAATGATTCGTGCTTTTAATAAGAAAGTAAGAGCTAGAATGTTTGAGGTTGGTCAGTTGGTTCTCAAACGTATTTTCCCTCCCCAGGATGAGTACAAAGGGAAATTTGCCCCAAACTGGCAAGGACCCTTCATGGTTCGTAAAGTGTTACCTGGAGGTGCTTTGGTCCTGTCGAAGATGGATGGAACCGAAAGGCCGAAACCAATCAACTCAGATGCTGTCAAGAGATATTATGTGTGAAGTTTCAGTTTGTATTTCTATCATTTCCTTGTAATCGCTCTATTTGCTTGTAATCGCTTTGTTTAAAACTTTATCCCACTGTAATGAATTACTTCTGACCTGAATTCTCAAGAATGAGATACGTAGGCGGACTATGTCGGCCTCGGTCACTCCTTTATCCCCTTTAATGTCTTCTTTTGTATTTGAACTATGTTCTACCTGAATTCTCAAAAATGAGATACATAGGAGGCCTATGCTGGCCTCGGTCAGTTTCTTTGTAACCCTCTTATTTTTGTTAATCCTCGAGAATAGGGAACTACATTTGACCTGATTCCTGCCTCAACGAGATGCGTAGGCGCCACAACGGCTCGGTCATATTTCCCGTAAGATTTCTATTTCTCTTTACAATAGAAACTGGGACAGAATTTTTGAGAGGGACTCACAAAATTCTCAAGAAGAAGATCTCTCCAACAAAGTCAAGACTGAAGTTACTTTGAGATTTGCAATTGGGACATAATTTTTGAGAAGATCTCAAAAATTCTGTGATTTGATCACCAACGATTAAAGATAAGCCAAGACAGTTAACTGGGACAGAAATTTTGAGGATGACCTCAAAATTTCAATAAGGTTCATCGAGAGTTTAGAACAACTTTGAATACTTCCCAGCAAGTAATCAGATAGATATCGAGGCATCAACCTCAAAGGCGTCCATTAAGCTTGACGTGACATGACATTTGGCAGCGACCTTTTCCAAATACTACTTTTTGAAAGTCTATTTGCCTTAAAACTTTTTCCCATATTTTAATTATTTTTGCATAAAAATATTCTGTCTTACCTATCAAGAGGCGGGAGATCGGAGAAATCAACTAGAGATAGCAAGACAAGGAGCAGACAATCCAAGGAATCGACACATATCAGTTCACTTTAAACTAACAATTTTTCTGTGAATGTAGGAAAAGTTTTATGCTTCTTATACCAAGAGTTGGAAATATGAGTAGCATTACTTTATTCAAATTCTCAGCAAAACAAGGATCATAATGAACATTGCAACTATGTTCGGAGATGGAACCAACAAAAACCACGAAGAGAACAATATTATTATTTTCCAGCAACTAAAGATACCTGGAAGACGTTTATCTGCATCATATTATCAGGCATAATAATATTCTTACCCGGAGAGCCATTCATATCGTATTGTCAAATGAGATGATATCACTGCTCCGAGGGTCATTTTTATTGTATTGTCAATTGAGACGATACCGCCACCTAGAAGATCACCTATGTGCTCGGTGAAGCATCATCTTTGTTCGGTACCGGGAATGGCATCATCAAAAGAAGTCATGCATTGCAAGAGAAGATTCATGCATCTTGAGAAAAAGATTCATGCATCATGGAAAGAGAAGATTCATGCATCGCGAGAAAAAATTCATGCATTGCAAGAGAAAGATTCGTGCATCGCGGGAAGTAGTCATGCATTGCAAGAGAAGAAAATCATGCATAGCAAGAGGAAGTAGTCATGCATTGCAAGAGAAGAAAATCATGCATAGCAAGAGGAAGAAGTCATACATCGCAAAGAAGATTCGTGCATCGCGAGAAAAGATTCATGCATTGCAAGAGAAGATTCATGCATCGCGAGGAAAGATTCATGCATTGCAAGAGAAGATTCATGCATCACGGGAAGTAGTCATGCATTGCAAGAGAAGAAAATCATGCATAGTAATAGAAAGATTCATGTATCGCAAGAGAAAGAGTCATGCATCGCGAAAAATTATCATTATTATTCCTATTGCAAGGACAATATCATGAGAACCCTCAACAATGACATCAAAAGAACTATCAGCATATTACATCAGCCTATTTTATCACTTCGACATCAAAAGAAGAGTAAATTGAAGATCCTATTGCAAATATGAGACACAATTTTTATTGGCTTTCCGTCAAGTTGACGTCAAATGTTCAAGGAGAGAAATTAAGATATCAACACAGTAAAAGACACTATCTCTCCATTTGAATTGCATTTTTATGCTAATGAGTTTTATATCAGTTTTTGTCGAGAGCATCCGAGAGGATGAACTCTTAAAACAAACCACAGGTGCGGGTGACAACGAAAAACAAACCACAGGTGCGGGCGACAATGAAAAGGGTGCAGCACAGCGTGGAACTTTTTCTTAGCAGCGAACTGGGACGTAATCCAAAGAGGAGTGCCAAACTCTTAGGATGCGAGCAGAGGGGCGAATTCCACCACAATCAAACCACACCCCTATCAGAAGGCATGTGGGTCTTTCTTTAGGTTTCCTGGTTTCAGTTTCACATTCGGAAATTTTGGTCTCCACCGGACGCAACTTTCCATTCCAAGTGACAATGCGCCAAGAGCTTTGGAAATTATGTCCGTGTGAGTTTTTATTTATGGGTGTGAAGCGCGCCACATTTATGGCTAAGAGGTTGCAAGCCTCCTTTCCATACTTGACTTATTTTGTCACTCCTCCAGAACCAAAGGTTATCTTGCATAATAGATTTCCTTTTCAACCGATAGAGCCGAACTACAAGTGGCCTGAATTCTTATATAGCCTGAGATCTGTAGGAAACCCATGTCTATGGTTCGGCCATAATTTCCAAAGTCCGCACCTAAAACTCTTTTTTGAAAGATGAAGATGTGGTCGGTCAAAATTGGATTTGTCAATTTCATTTGCCTCAGATTTATTTCATTAATCCAAGTCAAACAAGGGACAGTTGTTGACACCCAATTTTGGACCTCCACAATATAAATTAATCATCGAGTTTCTTAAATTTCAAATGATTTGAAATAATTAGTTTTTATAAAGTTCAAAATATTTTTCAAGTTATTTTTAATTAACATTATCATTTTTATGATTCTTAGATAATATATATATGTTTTACATAATTATGTATAATTAGTATATCTTATGAATATTCGAAAATTGTCTCAAAAAAGAATTTTATTTTCAATTAATTATAATAGTTTACATTTTTGCATTAATTAGTTTGTAATTAAGTCGATTATTTTATCTCGTTAAGATTAAGAGGCTCGTTAATTAATTTATATCAATTTGTCTTATTTAGTTTTTAGCCGAACCACTAACTAAACCCAATTTAGCTACGATTGCAATTTATGAGGCTATCTCTTAATTGCAGGCCTAATCAATTTTTACTCCTCTTTTCACCTTCTTTTAAAACCAAATCAGCCCAACCCCAATTCTTTTTCCAGCAGCAATACAACAATACAACAGTACCAAACGACCTCTGTACGTTTTGGTCTTCTTCTTCACGCAGTAAACGCGTTGAAAACCTAGCAGAACACCTACTAGAATCAAACCCAGTCCAGCGAGAAATCAGCCCAGACCCGAGTCCAGCGAATCCAGCTCGTGTCGTCCTCCCTCTCTCCTCTTCACGGGTCCCGATCTCTGCGATTCAAGCGTCCTTGTTCCGAATCAGACGGCCAGCCTCTCAAATTCATTGAGAATTGTACAATTTGGTACAATTTCGAGTTGGCAACCTTATCTCTAAAAGGTAAATTCGAATTTTGAATTGAAAAGTTTATCCAATTCCCTCACTCATTTCCCCCATTTTTTTTCAGCCCTAATCCTCCTCTATTTAAACCTCATCTTCTTCATCATTTTGGTGTTGGAGAAAAAGTTGGAAGAAAGTTGGCAAGAGAAATAATATAAAGAAATTTTCCAAAGCTTTAAGAATCATCCACAAAATACACTTTAGATACATATTTTTTTTTCTTTTCGTTCTTCGTGGGTTGTGGAGAAATTGGCCGAATTTCTCTAAGTTCCCCTTGTAGTGGTGGAATTATTTCCTGCTTGTTTTAGTCCAGTCGGTGCTCTAAGAAAGGTAAAACCCCTCTCCTAATCTTGACTTGTTCCTCTTTGTTTTGTGTAGTTGATTCATATACTGATTTAGCTATGGTTTTATTTGATGAATTCTATTTGTTGTCTGATTGTGTAGTTTGTCTGTTGTTCTTGTCTATAACTGGTTGGTTGATCTCTAGAGATTTCATTCTTTCTTATTTTTGCTATTCGGTTTTATCTAAATCGATCATCGCATATCTGTAGTATTGGGGTAACATTAGTTTGTTTTGGATCAAAATGTGATTGTTTAGGCTCGTTTTGACGAGGCAGTAGCATTTGTTGATTTAAATCGATCTTGTCTTTCCAGTAGTTTTTGTTTACTGCCATAAGTACTGTCGATTCATGATATAAATTGTTCCATTAGAGCATGATTTCCAAGTTTCTAGTAGCATATGTTGTTTAGTAAGTATATCTTTGGTTGAACTTCATTTGGTTAAAAATATGATATTTGATTACATCGTGATGTTCTTTTATTTTATTTATTATTATTATTATTATTATTATTATTATTATTATTATTATTATTATTATTATTATTATTATTATTATTTATTTATTTATTTTTTCTTTTTTCTTTTTTGATTAGTTATTCAATGCCTCTGTTAGCTTTTACGTTTTTTTTCTTCTTTAGTTTGATTTCGGTGGTTGGTTATTTTGATCCATTCTAGGTTCCGTTACAGGTCGTTTATTATTTATTTTGAAAGTGACATTATTTAGATATGAATATTGGTAGCTTGCTTCATCAAAATTCATGGAGTCCAACCTGGAAATGATCTCATTTTTGTACAATTAGATCACTGTTAAAATTCCAAATTTTTAGTTCTTTGTTCCCCCCTTGGTTTAGCATCACTTGTTCATCAGCCTCATTTGTTGATTATGAGGATGGAATGAACTCTTGATCTGTTAGTATGATTAAGACATGATTAATTTTGTTCTTTGTGTAAGCCTGAATCATTTGTTGCCTTCCAGTTATTTTAAGTTTAAATCTAATCTGGTTTTTATTCAGAATAAGTTGAAGACTGTTTGAAATTGCCTTGACTGTAGCCTTATTTCTTCTGTGATTTTGGTAAATGTGTTGAACATTAAAGTTAGTCTAGTTTCCTTATTTATTATTTTTTCCAGTAGTCATCTTGTCTCTTTGGCTTAATAGATGAAATAAGTGGTATCTTGAAGCATGATTGTGTCAATACGATGTATCCTGCTCATAATTTATTAAGGCATCTCGTTTGCTCTTTCAAAATTTTGGTCTTTCTATAATTGGATAGTTTAATAGTGTTTGAGAATTGCTCGCTTTATTGTTCAACTCGATTCATGTGTCCTATTTTAGCTCCCTTCGGTGCATTATTATTTTATGAGCATTAGTCTTCATTATCATTTAGAGCTACTGTTTGAGATATTACTATCGGCTACTAATTCTCATCACTTTGTTGCATGTGATGCCATCCGAGTCCTCTTGGACTTCATTTTTCTTCCTCATATTTCGGGTGGGCCATAACGGCCCAAATGAATTTCGTTTTCATCTCGAGTCAACCTCATTGTCAACAGAGATACTGATGAGTAGGTCCTTGGAAGCAAATGCAGGCTGGAAATTGAGTCATAAGTCTTTAAAACATCCAAAACTGGTTGTATACAGCAATATACATTGATATACGTGTCAAAATATTGAAATGCAGGTTGAAAACGGAGATGCAGGTGTACAGGAGTCCAAAAATTGGATTATATATGTTTGTACACACTGATCTGCAGGTTCTGTATGACGATATACAAGAATATACAGCGTGATGCAACCGATATACAATGGTTGGATACAGTGTACACACAATAGAAATAGGCCCAAACAACCCTCTTTAATGTCTGCCTTGTGTCGTATTGTAATTGGGCCAAAGGCCCATTTTTATTTGATTATTATTTGTCTTGTTAGTTCTTAGGACAGGTACGAGTGGGCCAAAGGCCCAAAACAAAGGTAGGCTCAAGTGTTGGTCCAGGCGAACAGAAAACCAAATTTGGGCCCCAACGCCTTCTCTCTCGTTATTTTATTCGTATTTCGTATTTATTTAATTATTTATTTGCTAGTTAATTCTAAGGTTTCTTCCTTAATTCAATTCTCCCAAAAAGATGAGTTAACCATAACTGTTATGGTTCACATAAGTTTATTTTCATTTTTATTTTGACTTTAAAACATTTAGTATCTTCTATTTAAATAACATCCTTATTCCCTTTCCCCTAAGAAAAAGTGAGTTCAAAAGTTGTTTACTTTCTCTGTTTATTCAAGTATGCTTATTTTTTTTTTAAAAAATCATTAGCCAAATGTGTTAATTATTGGATAACCGCATGTTTGCGGACATTTCGGGTGCTTTCAAACCTTTCCCAAAATGCTAATGTAAACCCCGAACCCCTTTAAATATTTTCAATTGATTTATGTTTTAATCTTTTGAAAAAATAGTTTTCTTGATTTTTCTTAAAAATTAAGTGGCGACTCTTAAAAAATCCGTCCTTTTCCCATTTTAAAATAAAACAATATTGTCTATTAAAGAAAACAATGTGTTTTAGATGAAAATTAGTCATGAAACATATTCCATTAAAACTGCTTCATTCCCTAAAGTGAATGTGATAGCTGTGCATAATATGTCTGAAAGAAGACAAGTGATTGAATAATGCACATGAATATGTCCGAAAGAAGACAAGTGATTGAATGATGAACTTGAATGTGGATTGAGGTGCTACAACTATCATAATTTGATATGCTCTTATTATTGTGTTCCGTTCATGATTAATAAGAACTTTTGATAACTATTACATATACAGATTTATTCACTCAAAGTGAATGTGGTAGCAGTGCATAATATGTCTGAAAAAATGAGAAGTAATTAAATGATGCACATGAATATGGAATGAGCTACTAAGTTATCAAAATTTGATGTACTTAGATGATTGTCTTCTATTCATGAAGAATGAGAACTTTTTATAAATGCTAAAAATATAGACTCATTCTCTAAATTGAATGAAGTGGCCCGCCATGCTAGGCGCAGAAAAGGTCACGACCTTTGGTTGTAGATGTGGTATCACTAAGAATGTCTCTAGGCAGACATGTGTTATTTTTTTATTTGTATTGGATAAGGATTAGTGCAATTGAGGCGCATTCTACAGTAAACCAAAAGTTTTCTACTTCCAATTCTTTCGTACTTTGGCATGATCGTCTAGGACATTATGGGTCTATATTGTCACGACCCAAGGCTAGCCCCTAGATGCGACACGACGTACTCGACCTCGAAGGGGTCTCATACAAGCCTCATAGCATTCTTGAACATAAGGACATAGGAAAATAAGGCGGAATTAAAACTTTTCTTTACAATCAAAATCATTTTTTCATAAAAGCAAGCAGAAGACTTTCTATACCATGTCTCAAACCATCTAATACTTTGAGTACAACTTTGGGACATAGCCCATACAAGAACTCTAAACTTAAAGTAAAAGACATAAAGGGAACATAGTGGGTGTTGTCCTCGAAACTGTGAGGACTCACCAAGTCTTCATCTCCAAGCTCCTTAGAAACCTATTCTTCAAGTAAAGAACACCAAATCTCCACAACCCTACACTTGGTAAAAATGGAGAAATATGGGTTAGCACAATTAAGTACTAAGTATGGAAGCCATGCAAAAACCATGCTTAAAGCGGACAATTTTTTTGAAAGCCATGCTTGTATGCCATTTTGATAAAACTTCGTGAACATAAGCATAAGAGGCATATTATACAATCATAACCAACATACAAGTCATTTCTCACATTCAAGACATAATCATCATATAAACCATTACTTTACATTAAGTCTTCACCTCAAGTAAACCTCAAGCTATACTTTTTGCAATGTATGAATAGCATCCCATACCACCATCCACACTAAAGTACCACCTTAAGGTCACCAAAAGTGAATTTACCATTCAACCTTTCCATCTTCACACAATACTCATACATAAGAGACATAAACCTTTCATAAGTCATATCATCACATAAGGACCATCACCTAAGATAATCCTAAGTCATACTTGTGAAATATGCAAGTAGCATCCCATACTATTACTCACACTAAGTACTCCTTTGAAGTCATCATAGGCAAGTCACATTCATAAACAATAAGTCATGACAAGGAAGTAACTCATAATACAATCCATGTATAGCATGCATCATTTCATTTAAAGCATAGATGAGTCAATATTCTTCATTAGCTTCATTAAGGACACTTTCATACATTAGTCATTAAGACTTAGAGAACTCACTATGACCCTTTCAAAGCCTACTCGTGCAATGCATGGATGGCATCCCATACTACCACCCACACTTCATAGAAATTCTCAAGAAACCATAATGCACATCTCACATGATGGGAATAGGAATTAACCGACATAGACCATGAGAGCTAAATCATGGAATCCGGTGTCATATAGCCCCACACCGTAAAGAGGTGGTCTACTTGCCTAAGGTAGGACCGATAATATTTTAGCGTAGGTCGAAACCACCAGCTAATATCCTATGTGAGCAAATAGTTATGGGATAGGAAAAAGTTCATTGGAACTCGGCCTAACATGGGGAGAGTTTCCATCTTTACCATATCCACTCGGTGCTTAGCCTCCATTCCCATAGAGTATTTCATTTTCATTAACATTATTGTCCTTGAGATGGCTATCAATCATTAGGCATATCAACCCAAAGTACATTTACACAAGAAAGGGCCACCACTATTAGGTCTACCGATTCAAGGTACATTAAGGATAGCTCATTGACTTTCCAAGAAGGGTGCCATAAACATAGGGTCTACCGATACAAGGTTCATCATTTCACACATGAAAAGGCTACCAACACTAGGTCTACCAATTCAGGGTTTATCATCACATTAGTTTCTCGACTCATCATGAATGGCTACCAACACTAGGTCTACCGGTTCATGTCATAGCCTAGAATACTTCATCATTCATTTATGAAAGGAATGCCATTGGCCTATCGATTGATATTCATCAAGTTAAGACACATTCATTAGTCATTTATGAAAGGAATGCCATAGGCCTATCGATTCATCATTCATTTATGAAAGGAATGCCATTGGCCTATCGATTGATATTCATCAAGTTAAGACACATTCATTAGTCATTTATGAAAGGAATGCCATAGGCCTATCGATTCATATTTATCAAGTCAAGACACATTCATTAGTCATTTATGAATGAAATGCCATAGGCCTATCGATTCATATTCATTTAGTCAAGACATATTCATTACACAAGAGAGGATGCCTAAGCCTACCAACTCAAGATTTAACAATCAACAATACTTTCATTCATTCAAGAAGAGGATGCATAAGCCTACCATTTCAAGATACTTCATTCATGATCACATTCATCAATACAAGAAAGGGATGCCTTAAGCCTACCAAATCAAGTTACATCAATTGACATTTCTTTTATTTATGCAAGAATAAGATGCCTAAGCCTACCAATTCAAGATATAATCTCACATTATAGAAACCCGTCACATTCTATCGTCTTCATTCATGAATGTTAATTGAGAATATACTTTCAATAATAACACAATTACATTCTAAACATGATCATAACACTTTCATTGAGATCACTCATACATACTTCATATCATAGTCATTCATAGATCCTTCATGAACTTGCCTTTAAAGGCTATGAACCAACATCAACCCATAAATATAAGATACTACAATAGATAAGGAAATTGGCATGATTTAATCATTAATCCAATATAAACATAAACAAATCAACATACTTCCATGATCAATCAATTCCCAATCTCAAATCACAATTTAGGAATTTGGGGGAAAGCATGGGTTCAAAGAAGAAATCATCTTAATTCATATTTAAATCCACAATTCATTCATAATTCAATGCAATAAAGCCTTTGAAAAACGTTCGGAATCGAACCCATGCATAGATTGAAAACTAGGGTTTTGGGGAAAACATTGGAGACTTGAAATCACTTTTGAAATTGGCTCCTTGAAAGAAACTAAGTCAAAGATGAAGACTACCATACCTTTTATGGAAGAAATCACTGAAAATCACTTGAAAAGGTTGAAAATTTGACCTTCAAAGCTTGCTTCCTTCACCTCCCATGGAGGTTTCTAGAGAGAGAACTTTTGATAAGAGAGGGGAGGTTGTATTTTGGATTTTGAAATAATGAGTTGTAAATGTATTTTAATACTTTAAAAATCCTTAAAATACATTAATACACCAATAATAACCTTCCCCCAACTTAAAAGACCTCAACATGAATTTACCACCTTGCCCCTCCACTTAGCCGACTTTGGATAGATTGCAAGTGTGTTCCACGAAACCCCCACCCACGGTCCATTGATGGGGTCACGCCCTGTACTGTGGGGCTGTGGTTTGAGTCTGTAGCTTGAACTTTGGGGCCTTAACCTAAAGAGGCGATCCACGGGGCGTGGTCCCCTTCCGTAGGTCACCAAACTTTTGGCAACTTTCATCATTCTTTGGGGTCTTGGTGTTAGGCTAAGGGTCCTCCTCAAGGACCCTTAGGGTGGTCCTTGGGGAGTTGTACCTTGACGTTTAACCCCTAAACCTCTCAATCTAGCTCGGGACAACACTAAACAACACGTAACCCAAAACTAAACTCAAAACAAAACTCGTTAAGCTCTAGTTTCACCTACTAGATTTTAGGGTTGTTACATATATCGTCTAGGATATCATGGGTCTATAATGATGAGATGAATTATAGATAATTCAAATAGATGTCCATTAAATAACCTGAAGATTCTTTTAAATGATAAATTTTCTTGTACTGCTAGTTAGCAAGACAAGTTAATTGTGAGACCATCACAAAAGTTGAGATTGAGTCTCTTGCATTCTAAGAATGTATACATGAGGATATTTTTAGATCTATTCACCCACTTAGTGGTTTTTTTAGATACGTCATGGTCCTAATAGATGTTTTTTCTCGATGGTCTCATGTGTGCATATTGTTATCTCGCAACTTGATGTTTGCAAAAATATAGGCACAAATAATATGATTACAGGAACAATTTTCTGATAAGCAGATTAGTTCATTCAGTGATGGGATCATGACTCACCTTTAGAAAGAGTTCAGTAATTGAGAAGAAATAAATCTAAAAATTACTCTCGGAGTAATAAATTTAAATTTTGCTCATATGATAATAAATAAGAAATTTATCAAAAGAAAAAAAGGCACATATCATGGTAAACTTGAAGTTTACTTATTATACATACACTGAAGAACCAAAAGATTCTTCAAGAATTCTTTTTGTTGCTTGTTCTCATGACAAGTTGATTCGATCAATTAGTGTTGGGACTAAATTCCTAAATTCTGAAAAGTGAAAAAGATGAATATGGGCACATTCACAAGTCATGTGATATGATAAATAGATGCATCTATAAGATAATGACATGTGCGTTTGTTGTCAACTTTTAGTTTGACATTCACAAAATTGTTTGTGCAAGATAATTGAGTTAAGAGCACAACTTTCAGAATATGCAATAAAGACAATTTATCTCGATAATATTGATAAATAATCAAGATAATGTGACAAGATAAATAGTGAAATCATTGGTTATGAAAATAAAGCTTCATGTGTTGATCAAAAATACGATACGCATCAGACTAATAAATTATGATCAATTTTTCTCTTAATTGATTTATGGTCAGGGACTTAAAGAATTTTTTTCCCAAAGGATGATTCATAAAAGGAGATAGAAGGAAGCACATTTTGTCAAAGCTTTTCAACACACATGAGCTCCAAAGAATGGTGATGTCAACATGAAACAGGTTTGTTCAAGTAATACTATGGTTGACCTACTCACCAAGTCTCTACCAACTACAACTTTCGAGAAGATAGTGCACAAGCTTAGAATGAGAAGATTCAGGTTTTTGGACTGATGTTCACATTAGGGGGAGTTAATACGCGATGCACTCTTTTTTCCTCACAAGGTTTTGTCCCATTAGTTTTTTTTTGGTAAGGTTTTTAATGAGGCATACATAAAGCATATTATTAGATATGTGTACTCTTTTTCCTTCACTAGATTTTTTTCCATTGGTTTTATCTAGTAAGGTTTTAACGAGACATATAATCTATCAAATAGACATTCAAGGGGGAGTGTTATAAACATATTTGTATTATAGTGAATGTCTATTATGTGGAGTCTGTTAGAGAAAAGTTAGGAATCCTACTTGGTGACCAAGTCAGATTTTTTCAATAAATAAAGGAGTTTTCTTTCATTATAAATTAGATCTGTGAATCCTGAATATACTTCAAGAGGAATAAGAAGTCTTTTCTCTTCTCCCTACTTTATTCTTCTTCTTGTTTATATAGTTTCATTACATAAAATTGTTTTGTTATACTAGACATCTCACTATGTAAGAAACTACTCATCTAATGATTTTAAAATTTAAACCACGACATTATATGTCATTTCATAGTACCCTTGAGAGTATTAAATGATATAATTTTTTTTGGACCATCAACATTAGTTACTTCCTCCGTCTCAATTTAGGTGATACAAGTAAAATTTTGAGAGTCAATAATATGTTATTTCTGGATTTGATCGAATTTCTTTATATATATATTTTAAATATTTAAGTTATTAATTACTAGATAAAATCCGTGCTTCGCACGGGATTGAACTTTTTTATTAATCTTACATATGATCATTTGGTAATATCTGTATTTTCGATACATACACTACATTGTCAAGAGCATTTTATCTTAAGGCAAAGCATTTCTGCGAAATCTTAAAGTGCTATATTTTTTTATTTTCATTTTTGTCATACAAAATTATGAGCCATCGAGAGATTTTATGTATAAGGAAGAAGTCTAAAAAAATCTCCATGGAAATAGTTGGCCAGACGTAATAAAATTTTCTAAATTCCAGAAAGTTATAAAGAACAACATCAGATGTTAAAGAAGAGACCAAAAAGCCCGAACAACAACACTCCTAAGTAAAGTGGAGCATCAGGTCTATAACAATGGAAGACTTTCTGCTCATTTCTTATGAACCTCCGGCAGTCTCTTTTTTATTATAGTATGATGTATCATGTATATCTCAAAAATGACCCTAAAATTGTAATATCATAAAGGGTTTTCCTCATTGTCTCATAATAGTCATTACTATTGCTTAGATTTCATATCACCGGCCCCGACTTATTTGGAATTAAATCATAGTTAATGTTATGGTTATAGTATGCAGTTACAAAGTATTAATGCAATGATCAATCAAGTAGTAGGTGATATTTGAATGAAACTGTTCACAACTGGATATTCTAAACTAAAATTTTGATACATAATATATTAAAATCTCACAGCATAATTTTGTGACCTCTTGAATTCATAAATATCCACAAATAATAATAAAAACAACCATACTTTCCTTACAATCAAGAATAAAAATGCATGTTGCTTAACATAAATTTCAAAAAGATAGTCTGTCGGACTGTATCCAAGTTTACAATTCACAAATTTAATTGAAATAAGCCAAAAAAAGAGTTATCACTACAGCAAAAATGATCTTTAATGGAAATTAATAGCTTAATTACTGCTAAATATGTATTTTTGGAGGCAATTAGTACTCTCTATAAATGTCCCTAAACTATATAGTGACATTGAATCTAATGACAATTAATGTTGGTAAAGGCTCTAGCACCCTTCATTCATGTGCATGTTTGTTGCTGAAAAAAATTATTTTTGTTATAGTGTATTTTGGACATATGTTAGTTTCAAGAAAACTTAATATCTTATTATGCCCAAAAAGAAGAGAAGAAGAAATATGACAAATTAGTTAACTTGCGATAAAAGAAGTAGACTAATTATCTCTATACTAATATTCTAGGAAGAGTGCAATGGCATACAAAATGTTTGTACCTAAGATAAAACAATCAAAATAACATACTAACTGTGGCAAGTAAGAGAGCAATCAGTTTGGTTCTTTTAACAAACTTCATCATTGGTTCTGTATAAATTATCACATATTTATTGTTTTGTGCTATGAAATATAGCACAACCCACAAGCAATTTTCCCAAAAATTATATGAAGAAGCCTGTAAAAAGAGACAAAAAAGAAGAACAATTTTACATCGTCCTTGCTAAATTTTTTAATAGAGTTCAAAAAATGTCACTAAAATAGCAAAGAGAAATTTCAATAGTTACATCAATTACTATGACTTACAGTAAAAGATTAAACTTCATAAAATAGGAGGAAGGAAACTTTGAGGAATGAAACACACTTCATAAAAAACTTAAATAATGTATCTGAATTCGACTCTCCTATAGCGAAAAAAAACCTACAAATAATAGTGGCAGAAATAGAAGTTTTGTTGACTAAAGAACCAAATGTTATGAATCCATTCCAACAACGTTATGAGTTGTGGAGTGAGAGACGCAAGAGTAATATAATGTCGCATTATAATTGAAATCAATTTTCTTTGTTTATTCTTTTTTCTTTTGGTGCCTTGAAATTAAGTATTGTGTTTTAAAAGGTTTGAATGAATAAAGAGTTGTGACTTTTTTGAAAAGTTGTGACTTTTATGAAAAGTTGTAATTTTTGTGAAAAGTTGTCACTTTTATGAAAAACTGTGACTTTTATGATGAGTTTGTACTTTTCTAAAGATACGTGACTTTTATGAAAATATGTGAATTTTATGAAAAAATGTGACTTTTATGAAAAAATGTGATTTTTATGAAAAGTTGTAACCTTTATAAAGAGTTCTGACTTTTCTAAAGAGTTGTTACTTTTATGAAAAGATGTGATTTTTCCGTAAGATTAAATAAGAATCATGATTTGTGAGGGCGCCACATAGGTGAGTCTAAGATTCTATTTTATATATATATATATATATATATATATATCATAATCAAAATTTAGAAACTTTAATTTCGAAATTTTAATGATGCCGCATTTATTTGGAACAAAAAAGTGAAGCACATAAATAACTGCAGTTAAATATGATAACATAAATTCTAAAAACTATGTTGACTAATAAATTATTTTATTATTAATATGTTATGCTATTTGTGAGGGCTGAAAATAGTCACAACTTTGAATAATAGTTTTCAGTATTTCACTCTTCAGACTAATAATGAAAGAATTGAGAGAGAAAAAGAATAATTCAAAGCAAAGAATATTGGAAATTCCTAACCAGCCCTGACACCCGCAAATATCTAAACCTGCCACGCCCTGCATATGGTCAAACCCCCACCGCCTATTTGTCATTTCTACATAGCAATGTATATTCATATTAAGTTACAATTACAAAATGCACATTATTTAAACAAGTAATAAAATATTTTCCATTAAACTATAAATGAGCTATTATAAAATGTGCACTAATTTTTGAATTTGAAAGAAACAAATTTTGAAGTCTTATAAATTTCATAGATTATAACTTCTCATGCCGTAATATTATCCATAAATAAAATCTAACTATATACGCAAAAAGGATATGTTCACTTTGGTCACCATTTTGATTAAATTTGAGATGGTTAAGTAGAAAACTAAAAAAAAAATTGGAGATCATTTTACCTTATATCTTGCTCAAGTCTATAAAAAAGGGCACCGCCTATAACCTTGAAAAGAGTATCTCAAATATCTCATAAACTGATCTTGAATTATTCAGAAAAAGATCAACACATCAAATTAAATATAACATTTCTCAAAGTTTTCTCCGTAATCAAATATATCTCAAGGGGTTCTAATCAACCTACAATTTGAAAAATATGTTATTAGTAGAGCTCAGATAACGAAGAAAATTTAGAAAAACATGATTAAGGAATTAACGGAGTTGTACTCACGATCTTGATAAATAAAATCATTTTTTAGAAAAATAACTAAATTAATTTTTACTTATTTTGTGATTATAATTTATTTTTTCTACTTGGAAAAAAATTATCGTAAACAGTGTTGATGTATCTAACAACTCATATATATCATAAACAATATATACAAATGAATAAAAGACATATCAAATATAGTCTAATTTACTTAAGCTATTTTTAGAAAAATCTATATAGTCATGATCATCAACTAAGCATACTTTATTTTGAAATTATTAAGGCATAATATTTTTTTACAACAATCCTCATAAAGTAACTCTATATTGTTAGAAAGTGAAACTGTACCTTCAGTTACAAAAAAAATCATTTGACATGACCTTAGTATAGTATAAGTGTCTCTAAAATTTCGGGCATAAATTGGTTATGTATTTTCCCATAAGAGAATCTAATCTTGCATATACTGTATAAAACAAAAGACATTAATATTCATATCTCAATTGACTCTACTTATGCTCGCAAATATAAACTACTATCACGCCTTAAGTCAAAGGAATTATGTATAGGAAAGAACAACAAAATGCCACAATCCGAACTTAAGTCAAAGGAATTATGTATAGGAAAGAACAACAAAATGTCACAATCCGAACTTATATCATGATGGCGCCTTTCATAAATCTCAAAAAAACAAGCCAAACTTAACAAGTTATAAGTAGAACTAACTTTTACTAACGCAGAAGCAATAATAAGATAAGGACGGGGCCCATAGCATATATATGTACATAGTGATATAATATAAACTATAGGATCCAAAGTGACCAAGAAAAATGAATATACACAAGAACCAAATCTGGAACTTGGTGTCATCAATACAAGAGTAGATGTACATAATAAGAGATGTATAAAACCAGTCTAACTAAACAAGATACAAAATACATATAGACAGTAAAAAAAGCGAAAGCGTCAAGTCTTCAAATATCAAGATCTCACCACGATCCATAAACTGACAACCTCAGGATATTAGGAGTTAACTAGGGTGGCTCGATGTAACACCCTGTACATTTCAACATATATTCGACTAATTTAGTATTGACAAAAGTATTTAAACTTGAGAAGTAAGGTGGTAATTAAGCTTAAATTTAGAGTTGGTTGTTAATTTTGAGTAAAGGGATTAGGATGTGAAAAATGAGATAAGATAAGTGTAACACCTCGAAAATTAGTAAGTTAGTTGGAAAGGAAAATGTTTTTAGTACAGGATTGTACGAAACCACATGCGGACCATAAACGGTCCCACGATCCGTAGGAAGGTGGTCACAGAATGAGTCATAGAAAATAAAATTTGACAGTTCTTTGATAAGCTCTTATGGACCAAGGATGGTCCAAGGATAGGTATGAGCCATAGAAACTGATCGTAGGTTAGATTGAACTTGGTAAAATTTTAATGGAATTTGGGTCTATGGTTGGGACTATAGACTGTATAAGGTCCTACGGTTCGTAGACCATGACTCGTGGAAAGGATTTGGACTTAAAGGAATTTTGGAATTTAAATGTTGTACGAGAGGGCCTATGGCCTATAGAAGGACCTACGTCCGTAGGAGTGGGCCCGTGGTAGTCACTTCAGAAATTCTGGCATCTAGTACTTGGTCTATGAATGACCAGTACGGTGCGTAGAGGCTTGTACAGACCGTAGATTGGTCGACAGGTGCTTTCCTGCAGTTTAAGTTTAGGGTTAATTGGGTCATTTCCTATCCTTTTAACTTCTAAACTATGTCATTTCTAGCATATATCTAAGTCCTATAACTGATTTTACCCTTCAAAAATCCCCATTCCCTCTCATTTACTCAAAACCCCAAATATCTCAAGGTTTCTTCTCCAAAATTCTCTCCTAGAATCTCAAGGAAATCCGAGGTTTTTCAAGCTTCAAGCTCCATTCTCTAATTCCAAGGTTTAGATTTATCAAGGTATGTGGAAATGTATCAATGGATCACTTTCCATTCATTGAGTCGCAATAAATCCTTAAATTTTCTTTTATGATCTTATCCAAATTCTAGGTTGACTATATTTAATCTTACTATGCATGACTTGATTCAAATTACATGTTTTCAAGGGTTTTCATATGAATCCATGCTATATGCCCATTTTATGATCAGGAATTGAGCTTTGAACTTATGCATGCATTAGGGATTGTAGTGACTATGATTCTAGGGTGCTTTTGAATAAAGTATCTCATAATTTATGAAAATTAGGTTTCTTCTAATTGAAGTATTTTCATTATGAAAAGATTATCATGATTTAGATTCTTTCGATTAAGTGTGTCTTTTATACATCGATTATGTTATGAAATCATGATATTTTGAAGGAGCTATTCACATTCTTATGATTTATGAGTATTTATGATTGAGTTGGTGTTACTAGATTCTCACCATTTCAAAGACTAAAGAGATATGAATATGATTTTATTCTTTATGAATTCTGTTGGGAGTTTACTTAGAATTGAGTTGATTTAGGTGATCCCCAAAGGCTTTGAACTACGTTCCCCATAAGATGTCCTGATTACACAATTAGCTAGTGGGTCCATCTAAACTTAAGAATATGGTCCTTACCTTGGCAAGTAGGACAATTTGTTTTTGCTGGGGGGTTAAGGCACCGAATTCCATGTCATAGCTCACATTGTTTATGTTGTTTAATCGTACTCATCCCACAAAGATTATGTTTTCTTACTTAGTTTATATTTTATACATATGTCATGATTCTTATATTGCATCGACCTTCTCATTATTTATGAACTCAGCTTACTAGATTGGTATGTTTTCGCTTGGTCATGTATTTTCATGCTTTGAACTTATATTTCATGTTTAAGCTATGTATTTTTTCGATATTTAGTACATTTCATTTGAAATGCATGTATGCCCCTATCTGAAATGTTCAAATGTATTTTAAATGAGACATATGCTAAGTACAATCACATGCTCACTTGTTATGCACCTTAATGACTCATTTACTATATGTCCCAATTTTCGTACTTTCCACACACCTTTATGGATCATCTGTCTATATTCTTTGTACTCAATGAAGTTCATTGAGTCATATAAGTTGGCATCACATCAACTTATATTTTGCTTCATGTATCATTGTAGCTGCCTCAAGTATTTATCGGCATGATTGGTATATAGTCCTAAAGATTAAAAGAGTTATGATCATCAAAAGAACAAGCTTAAAAATTAAACAGACAAGGTAAAGTGAATAAATATAATTATGGGTAGCAGGTCAATGTTAAAATACCTAGCATGGGTCGATTTTAATTCTTGTACTCAGGGGTCGCAACTAAGGGTAATACCTAGCATGGACCGACACCAATCTATATAATTATGCGTGGCAGCATGTCATGACTCAAACTTTCTCCAAGATATGACATGGAATATATGACCCCGAGAGACTCTAAATAAGTCACTTCACATAAGCATGACACTAAGATATCGACAAAATAGAAACAAAGAGATACAACGGAATATAAAATGTAGTTAGGTAGAAGAATATTTTCTGCTGCCAACGCTTAAAGTGTGCTCTATAAAATTTTTGAGATTTTCTGCTTGAGCCATTGCTAATGCAGAATGACTAGAGGGGTCTATAATAATAGTAGTGTCAACCACTGAAGTTATTTCTGTTTCTTTCATGTTCGTTAACAACAATTTTTTTTTATCAATTGGTGAAGATTTTGTTTCTTGGAACCAAATAAACATTCTTTTTTTTGGAACATGCTGATGAATTGGTGAAGATTTTATTTCTTCGAATAAAATAATCTTTCCTTTTCTGAAACAAATTTACTGTTCAATAAAGTTTTTATATTCTTCGAATCTAATACTAAATCCGAGTAGAATAACTAGAAGGTTTTTAATCTCCAAAAACACAGATGAACATAGGAGAAAAAATTAAATTTCTTAAGCTTGATGGGTACTGTGTTCAAAAAGAATATAAAAAGAATAAGGAAATTGGAAAACAGAAAATACTTAATGTATTAAACAAATATCTGAGACACAAAATTTACCGTGTGTCCTTAAGAAATTTCATCCCCTCACTATACCCGGGGTTGTGGAGTATTTCCTCCCAAGATAAATTTGAGATACTTGTTAAAGAAGTAGCGATACCTTAAGCTTTAGTAACTGATGCAAACTTAATAATTAGCAACAAAATCACAAAAAAAGAGTGTTTTGTTTGTAAGAAAATATATGTAGAAGAAGAATAAGAAAATTTCATGTTTAAAAAGTGAGATGATCCTCTCTATTTAAAATCAATGATATGGGTTGAATAGGTGGGAACTCACCTGTTCATAATAGACTCAACTACTCCTAACAGGCATGGTGTCTTTTGGGGAAGGAGATGTCTGTTCGAAAAAAAACATGTCATTTTTTTGAAAATATTTTAAAAATTAACTCATTAATAATTTGCGAATCAATTAATTAATAATCCACAAATTAATAAATAAATAATTTTGTGAATTAATATTCAGAAAAAGAAAATTAACTAATGAGAATGATAAATATATTTTGTCTAAGAAATAATCAACCAATCACATCAAAGCCAAGCTGAGTGACAACGGAGACCACGCGAGGGGACACTCTCTTCTTAACCCTTTAAGAGCAAAAGGAAGTGTCTCATAACACAAGTACAATATTTTGTCTCTATTCTACCAATGAGGTAGAAATGAGTTTTTCATTCCTCTCACTTGGTTCCCCCATATTTTCCTATTTACATTACACCTACATTTTTCAATTTACATCTTACTCAAAATCCAACACTTTCATCATATAAAATAATCATTCGACAAAAGAAAAACATGTAATGGGATATAGTGATAGTATTCATAGAGAATGCATTATTTTTTTTTTAAAATAATTAAAAGTGAGGCCCGTAAACCTCATTTATTAAAATAAAAATGAAAATATACAAAATCAATCTTCTTTATTTTTGGTTAAATACAAAATCTATCTAACATCAAATCAAACTAAAAGAAAACTGAAAGAAAAAGACAAAAAATCAATTGGCAACCAAAGAGGAAAATGGAGTCATTTTCTCAAAATTTCTACCTCTATTCCACTACCATTGATGAGCTCCGAGTACCACCTGTCGAAGACCAGCTTACCAATATTGCATCTCCTCTTTTTTAGTTTCTTCCAATGTAAGTCACAAATATTTTGATGGATATTGTTGGTCACATCTATTACAATTAGTGTATATTTACTGCTTTTGTTGTTTACTTAGTTTTACTAAGTCTAGGTGTTTGTTCCTATATTTTTCGGATAGGCTAGAGTAAATAACAGGTATATCAGTACTTTCATATGAGAATATTTTCTGCACCTTTTTTCAAGTCAAGTTATACTACTGTTAGGAGTCAGTTATAACTTTAGAGTTTAGATTATAAATTTCCCTTTTCTTCTGTATTTTCAATATAAGCTTTCAATAAAAAGGTTTAGTTATTCTCCAGATCATTTGCTTCTTCTCATAATTTCAATTAGAATTTTCTGTTCAACTCTTTGTTTTATGGTATTAGAGCCAGATTGAGATTCTTCAATTTCTGTTATTGTTATTGTTCTGTGAGAATTTTTTTTTTTTTTGTGTAATATGGATCAATTTAATGGGGGAAGTGGTGCAAAGGGATAGAATGGTGTTGAGAAACTTGTAGGAACTAACTATAACTATTGGAGGTTGTGTATGAAGGCTTATCTTCAAGGTCAAGACTTGTGGAAGATGGTAGTTGGTTCAGATATAGAAATTCCTGTAGATACTCCTAATAATATTGAACTACGTAGGAAATAGAAGATCAAGTGCAAAAAGACTCTATTTGCTTTAAGGACATTGATTAGCAAAGAGTTCATTGATCATGTTTGTGATGTTAGTTCTCCACAACAAGTATGGGGAACTCTTGAAAGGTGATTTTCCATGAAGAATACAACAAGATTACAATTCTTGGAAAATGAATTGGCATAGACGATGCAAGAAACCTTGTCAATTTCAGAATACTTCTTGCGAGTGAAGAATATTTGTGGTGAAATTTTTGAGCTAGATGAAACTGAGAAGATTAGTATATTCCGTTTAAAGAGATTCCTTATTCGTTGTTTATATAAGCAATATACACCCTTTGTCGCCTCCATTCAAGGGTCGACACACTAACCATCGATTGAAGAACTGAAAAATCTATTGTCTAATCAGGAAGTTTTTACTAGACAAATGGCTAAAAGTTTCAACTCTAAACATGAAGTTGTTGTTTTTTCAAAAGGAAAGTTAAATGAGGATGATCCAGAGGAAGATTCTAATCAGAGGAAGGTTTTTGGTAATAATTCAGAAGGATACAAATCAATCAAGTGTCATAGGTGTGGGGAGCTTGGGCATATTCACGAAAGCAAATGTTGCTTGTGAAGATGAACAATATGATGAGCCAAAATGGGAGTATTGCTTTGCAATTGAAGATGTTGAAATACAAGATAATGTGATGTTTGAATTGGCACCAAATAAATCTTATATAAATTATGTTGATCTCAAGGAGGAGTGGATAGTTGATCTGCTTGTACACACCATGTTACTGGCGATGATTCATTATTTTCAGAGTTGTGACAACATAAGGGAGAAAGAGTTATTGTAACGACTGATAACTTGACTTATCTAGTAATGGGGAATGGTTGAAATTGGTATTAATGATACAAACATCAAGCTAAATTATGTCTATTATGTCCTAAGTTTGAGGAAGAAGTCTCTCAAATTATTGAGTCTGGAAATATGTTTTGTTTGGTCCAGATGATGTGAAAGTACTTGTTAACATGAAAAATATTGAAGCTGATGTACTTTTTGCTGGTAATAAGAAAGGCTCTTTATTTGTTATGTCAGTAGGAGAGAGTCATATGTGAAGAAAACAAGACAAATAGATAATGCAGCGATATGGAATGCTCGGTTGGGGCATTTAGGTTATCAAATTCTACAAAATATCTCTTCAGATAAACTCTTAGATGGTATGCCACCTATGAAAATTGCACAAAAGAAAGTGATTTGTCAAGGCTGCCACTATGGGAAATCACATCGCCATCCTTTCAAAAGCTCATCAAATCGTAGATCAGCACCATTTGAATTAGTGCACATAGACTTGATGGGACCGACAAGAACAACAAGTTATAGTGGCTACCGATATGCAATGATATTGGTAGATGACTTCTCCAAATTTAATTGGGTATATTTTTTAAGGGAGAAAAATGAATCACTTTCCAAGTTCATTGAATTCATGCATTGTAGAAAAGGAGTTTGGGCAAAAATAAAGTGTTTGAGGAGTGACAATGGTGGTGAATTTATGTCAACAAATTTCTTTCAGTTTTATGAAGAAAATGATATTTAAAGACAAATGATGTGTCCCAATACCCCTCAAAAGAATGGGGTTGCAGAAAGAGAGTTGGTACATTTGTCTTCAACAAGTCTTTCATGGCTACACGATAATAGTCTACCTTGCGAGCTATGGGCAGAAGCATTTCAATGTGCAAGTCACGTCTGTCACACCCTGAGCCTACACCCTGGATGTGGCAGACACTCAGGAACCATTTTGCACCCAAGCGAACCCTTGGCCTGACTCAACTCTCAGCGGAAGACTTACTCAACATACCATGAACTCAAATGTAAAATTTTAACTTAAACGTCTCAAATAAATAACATAGAATATAATAGATATTCAATAAGCCAAGAATAGGTCACTCAAGTCTTTAAAATATTTAACAAACAAAATGGAAAAGACTCCTCAAAACACTACTATCTAGAAGCCTCTTACAACTTACAACTATGATAAAAACGGGACAAGACCCACGACATCCTAACAAAACTAAAAAGTAAATGGGAATCCTCCAGAAGCAAGAAGGCTCATCAAGCAAATCACGGACTCGACTGGATCAACGAAGCACCGAGTGATGATCCTGAACTCCTATATCTTCATCATAAAAGATGCATCCCAAATGGCGTCAGTACATGAAATGTATGAGCATGCAAGGGGAACTCTAAAGCATAGATATAAGCTTGAACTGATAAAAATGAAGAACATACTCACCTCAGCTCGACTTAACTCAACTCAACTCAAGGATACTAAAGTTTACTCAAAGATTCTCAAACTCAGAAATACTCAACTTAGTTCAGTATAAAAACAACAATAAAGATGCATTATAAATAAAGCTTTTAAAATAATAGATAATAACTCAATGTATTTAAAAATATAATAATAACTCTTTTACTCTTATTTGGGAGATTCTCTAATCAATAACCATCACTATGAGCCATGTGATGATACAACGTCTCACCCATACTGCCAGAACTGTCCTATACCTTGCCGGAGTATAAGACATCCTCAACTAAGTGGATCCACTAAGCTATGTGTAACACCCCGTATCCAAAAATAGACCTCAGTGCAGATTTCCAGAAGTTGCAGGTTCAACCCATAGACCATAGGGTGACCCACGGCCCGTGCTGGTGGTCCGTGGTTCGCATCTGCAACCCCCTCAAACTCAGCCCCGTAAATTCCTCTAAGTGTTGACCCACGACCAGACCCACGGACCATTATCTGTCCGTGGATCAGACCCTCAAATTCTAGTCTCCAGTTGCGACTGGCGATTGACCAGCACGGACCGTCAGTCCATCGAGATCCCGACAATAGTTAAGTCAGGGGTCTTTTGGTCTTTTCCTTATAGTTGGACCCCTAAACTATGTCAATTAATCCCTAAGCTACATAGTTTTGATTAGTTTTAGCCTAGAAACATAGCTAGAACTTACCTAAGTCAGATCATTCATAAAAACTTTGAAAAAAAATTAGAGCATAAGAGGAGAAAAAGGTTAAGAACCCTAGTTCAAGAACTGATGTTTGCGTAATCAACGACACAACTTCCGATGCAAGTGTCTACGATCGTGCAATAGTATAATAACCCAACCAAAGGTTGGGGTTGTGTCCTAAGGGAGTGGGCGTGAAAATTAGTGGTTAAGCGCAAATGTACTAAAGCTAATCGTAGCTAAAGATTTTCACAAGTGAATACATAGCAAATTAAAGGGGAACACAAGAGTGTCACTTAACAATGGGGTTTTTTGTCACTAGTAAGTAACAACAATAAAATTAACAAATATTTCTAAGTAATGAGAAGGGATTCTTGGGATGTGATCGGAATACGGGTTAATCTAAATTATTGGGTACATGCTTTCGATAGAAAATTTATAGAGTAATAGTGACTAGGCTAAGTTATATGTGGGAATAAATTCTCTCTCGAGCAACTTACCCCGTTTCAAATGGGTTCCTCTCGGACACCCATTTGCCGCATGAAGACCAGCCGATGCCTTACCACACTCACTCTCTCGAGTTGAGTGTTAGGATATGGGACTAGGGTTCACTCTCTCGAGATGAACCTCATGTCGACCCACTCATTAGGCCATCAATCTAGTAGTCTTGGTTTCGCGACCTCTCTCTCGAGCAAGCCGAAAACTCATAAATAAACTTGTATTTGCAACTACAAATTTGTTAGATTCAACCACAACTACTAGATGAAATCACCATTAAACTACATCTAATTTATCAGCAAGCAAGACCCAACAACAATCTTAACCCATATTCGCTAAATCTGATCCCAAGAATTGGGGTTTTTAGCCACACATAAAGAAATAGAAATTTATACCTTCAATGATGTTGAAATCAAATGGGTATGAAGATTTAAGTCTCAATTTAGGCAAGAAGTGAAGAATCCAAGAGACCCGCTTCCAAATTTAAAAAGATGAACCCTTTTCTTCTTCGAGTTTTCAAAACCCTCTCCAAAACTTGAGAGAAAATATGAAAACTAAAGTAAAAATTACAATAATGTTCAGACTCTCCTCTCCCTACTTCAAAACTAGTAAAGAGTTTAGTAATTTATAGACTTTAGAAAATAGTGCTGGCGGATCGCTCGGCGAGGTTAGTCGCGAACGCCGAATGACTCGGCGATTCGCCCTTCTTCTAGTTCATTGCCTTTTGTGCTTTGCCTTTAGCATCTGTGCGTTCTAGATCATTGGGCGGTATGCTTCTTCTTCGCAAAACTGATCGGTGAAGCGCTGACTGCTCCTTTCATCGCCTTTTTGATCCTTCTCCTTCAGGGCTTCCCGTACTGGAACAAAGCGCGGAGTGCGCCTAAGTGTCCATGCTTCTACTAAAACTTCAAATACCTGAAACTTAAGTGTTTTCATCAGATATTTAGACTAAATAAGTATTTGAGGACACAATTTCTATTAAAATATAGCCCTAAATGAGTCCAATTTGTCGACTCATCAAGAATGCAGCGAGGTTCCATCAGTTCCAGCCTTGAAATCAAAAGATTTCCTCGTGAAATTCGTCACCACGTATGTGGGATTTCACTAGTGGGTTCCTTTCACCCATTAGGTCCCTAGATTTCAGTCAGAATCTTGATTCCCTTAATATTATCTAGACCTAGGGTTTCTTGAATATTAGAAATTGTTGGGTTTTAGCTGTTAGAATGATCCAAAATCAGATTATCATGTTGTAGTATCGTTTTTGCCCAGATTAATGCATAAACTCAGAACCCTAGCTATGTAGTTTGTTTGGTTCATGAATTACACATGCTAGGTCAGTTATTTCAGTTATATTCATACATGCCTCAGTTTTTGAATATATCATTATTAGTATATTAATGTTACATTCTCAGTTGTATGTCAGTATTTTGAGTTATCCAATATTACAGAACTTTAGCCATAATTTGTTAATTACTTAATCAATTGGGAGAAGCTTAATACTGAGCTGACTAGGGTCAGTCACCCTCAAGATCCAGAACTACGTACCCCGTAGGTTGTAAGTCCCCTCTGTGGGCATTATTTTAGTAATCACGCTAGTCATGCCTCTGCACCTTTAGTCCGGTGTATTGGGTCCTCTCGATGGGGCGTATACATCGAACTCCATATTTAGCTCATGTGGTTTTATGTTGGTTATTAGTAGCTCCCTTACATTTCAGTCAGATTCTATTGTATTAACCATGTTATCAGTTTTAGTTCAGTTTTCAGTCTCAGCATGTTATAACTTGGTCATTGCATTCAGTTTAGCCATGTACAGTATTTCCAGTATCCATATCATGTTTAGATTATATTATTGCTTTATTACTTGTTTAGTTATGTTATTGTTTAGCTTTAATCTATCCTGCATGCTTAGTACCTTTCAAGTATTGACGCATACTCTACGCTACATCTTCTCGTGACGTAGGTTCAGGCCCTCAGTAGTCAGATCACGCATAGATCGGTTCCTGATCTTCAGTTCAACAGCATCAGTGGTGAGTCCTCATTCTTCGAGGACTAGTGACATGATTATTTTTTTTTCTTTTAGCTTTAGTTTCAGTTTTGCTAGATCTAGCTGGGGCATGTCCCAACATTTCTAGTCAGTAGAGGGTTTCTTTCAGATATTAGTTTCAACTTTAGTCTTAGAGTTTGAGTTCTCATTTGTATTCAAACTCTCAATTTTCATTTATTCCGATAGTATATGGGTATTCCCCATAATTTCAGATTATTTACATGATTTAGCTTCCCCACAGTATTTGTTGTTTCAATTTATCTTTAAGTATGCTTATGATATGTCAGCAGGGTTAGCTTGGGGTGATTTGTGATCCTAGGTCCCGTGTCCATGTCCAGGGGCTAGCCTCGGGGCATGACAAACTTGGTATCAGAGCATTAGGTTTAAGAGTCCTAGGATGTCTAAAAACCCGCACTAAGTAGAGTCCTTTTCGTCGGTATGAAGTGCACCACATCTAATGAGAAAGAGGCTGTAAGGTGTTTTACGAAAACTTCAATTTCTTTGTTACTCTTATCATACGTAAGGTATGATCTACTTCGTTATGCACTTTCAGATCATGCCTCCTTGTAGAGCTTTTGCAAGGGATGTGAATGCCATGAATTCAAACGCAGCTTTTTAAGTCCCAGATCAGGAAGTTTCAAATGCTGAATTTGGATCACTATCCAGTTGTTGGCTCAGAGGGTGACCAACAAGAACAATCAGCAGGTTCCAGTTCAGACAAATGCTAATGTTGGGTCAGCCGCAGCTTGAGTTTAGGATTTTGTTAAAATGAATCTGCCAGAGTTCTTAGGATCGCAGATTGGTGAAGATCCCCAAAACTTCATAGATGAGGTCAAGAAGATCTTTGGAGTGATGCAGATAACTAGGAATGATCAGGTTGAGTTGGCATCTTACCAGCTTAAGGATGTAGCTCATATCTGGTATACTCAGTGGAAAAAGAACAGGGGTACATATGTAACTTCTAGCACTTGGGGATGCTTTAGTGAGACCTTTCTGGATAGGTTCTTCCCAAGATAGTTAAGGGAGGCAAAAGCTCAGGAGCTTATGAATTTGAGGCAGGGTTCGATGACAGTCCAAGAGTATGGACTCAAGTTCACCCAACTCTCTAGGTATGCTCCTCACATGGTTGCTGATTCCAGGGCTCAAATGAACAAGTTCATGTATGAGGAATCCGATCTAGTGAAAACAGAGTATAGGAATGCTATGTTGCTTGAAGATATGAACATGTCTAGGCTCATGACTCATGCTCAGCAGGTTGAGGGTGATAAACTTAGGGAACAGACTAAGGATAATAAGAAGGCTAGGATAGGCAACTATGACTGTTCTCAACAGAAATCAGGCGGTGGAAATTGCTCGCAGTTTCAACAGAAGTCTTCAACTCTAGCACCATTATCGGCTAGTGTTCCATCCTCTAAGTTCCAAAATGATCAGAAAGGGAGGGCATCAGGCTCTAAGACTCAAGGTAGTATTTCAGGCACCAGAACCTACCCAACTTGTCCAAAGTATGGTAAGAACCATCCGGGTGCGTGTCTGGCAGGAAAGGAAGGATGCTTTGGGTGTTGTCAGTCTGGTCATAGGTTGAAAGATTTTCCTTCTAAACAGGGTCAAAGAGGTTGTAACAATGGTAGAGCTCTGTCCATAACTTCAGGTCACCCGACTCAGTAGGGTAACTCAGCTAGTACAGGTGGCGGTTGATTAACGTTTCAAAGACACTTCATCTAATTCTAAGTGTCAACGATTGCTAGTCAGTATAAAACCCAACTGAATGAGTTGGGGTCGAATCCCACAGGGAGTGGTATGTGTTTGAGAATCAATTAGGAAGTATGAATATGATCAAATTAGTCATAGGAATAGATATTATGACTCGAATGTCAAATAACAGGGGGGTTTTGGTTTCAATTAATCAACTACAACAGCAGCAAACAATATGAAATACAATAATGAGATGAGTTCTTGGGATGTGATTCGATTATAGGTTACTATAGACAAATGGGTAATTGCAACTGTTAGGAAATAGATAAATAGTTGAATATTAGTGAGTAAGCTGAGCCATAGAGGGAATAAGTTTTCTCTCAAACAATTTACCCCGAATCAAGCTGATTTCTCTCGAACATCAACATGCAAGCAAAATAAGACCAACATACACCTTAGTCTACTCATTCTCTCGAGCTGAATATGTGGGATTGAGTTTAGGATTCATTCTCTCGAGCTGAACCCATGTCAACCCAATACCCACTGACATCAATAAATAATCTTGGTTTTAAAACTTCTTTCTCGAGCAAGCCAAAAAGACGAAGGTTGAACTGTATTTGCAACTACAATTATTAAATTAAACTACAATTATTGATTAAACTCACTTCTAAACAACATTTAAACTAACAATTAGCAATACCCATAAACTAAATCAGCTCATAATCGCATAATCACACCCTAAGAATCGGGGTTTTAACTAGACATCATAAAAAGATAAAAAATGTTACCAAATTGAGTTTCCATCAACTGGGTAAGATTAATTTTGTCCTTACAATGCTCCAAGTCGAAGAATCTCAAAGACCTACTTTCAATTTCTCGAAAGTGAAAAACTTTAATTTTCCAAAGCTTAGGAAAAACTAGAGAAAACTTGTTTTAATACTCAGAATTCAATATGCAAAATTACTCTAATGATTATCCAAAATAAAATTTTCAAAAATGTATTTATAGTCACCAAAAATATGCTGTGAAGGGCCATTCGACGCAGTAAGTCGGGCTCAGCGATCCACTCGATGATCCGCCCTTTGGTCAATTTCCTCGCCCTTCTGCCTTGGCTTCAGCATCCTCAAGTTCTGTAACTTTAGGCGATCCAACACTACATCGCGGAACCACTTGGCGATCCGCCGACTGCTCCTTTCTCTTGCTAACTTGGTTTTCTCCTTTAAGTCTTGGCACACTGGAACTTTAGGCAATCAGATAGCCATTCGGCGATTCGCCAAGTGGACTTGGCGATCACCAGGCTTTCTTTTCTTCACTCTTTCAGCTCGCTTCGTTCTTTTTTGCAAATTGTGACCTTGCTTAGTCCCAAAATCCATATACCTGGAATCAAGGGTTTTACATCAGTTATTGGCATAAAATAAGCATTTGAGGACACTAAATCATTGTAAATAAAGCCCTAAATGAGTCCAAATCTCGAACTCATCAACAACCCCAACTTAAACTTTTGCTTGCCTCAAGTAAAAATCAAGTTCAGCAGTTCAAAAAGGATGCCTTAAACAATGCTACACAAGACTCAATCATGAATGCACAAAAAAAAAAAAAAACTCAACTTACTTATGCAAGGATCAAATGTGCACTCAAAGGTTCTAGTTGTGATTCACCATTACCAAAGATTCTCAAGTTCACAATACTTTCTTCAAATGCAAGTTCAAGCTCAACAAAGGTACTTAAATGCCCTCACACAAAGAATGATTCCATATTCACACACTATTCTTCAACAATTTAAAGCTCTGGAATCACATACAACTCTCACACTCACAAAGATGAACACATGCATGACTTCACCCATAGGGTTGCCCTTATTTTCCAACCAACATTTGTTTCAGCTCACTTAAGATCAAAAAGGTCTTTTCAAGGCTTGTAACAGGGCTGAGTGTAAAGGTATGGCCATTTAGGCTCAGTGGCTGCTTTCCTCATTAAATGTGGTATGAACATCACTTTTTATGCGTTTCTTCAACATTTATACCCATGCTCATAATTCACCCTATTATTCATTTTCCATGGAATATTGGACACCCTATTTCTTTTGCAAATTTCACACTTTATTTCTCAACTTTTTCATTCTTCTTTTCTTTTTCATTTTTATTTTCTCTTTTTTTTTGTATGGAGGGGTTCCATCATTCTCAAAACCATGGATCAAGATAGACTTCTTTGCACTTCTTGATTTACCTTCTCTTTTCACCACACCCTAACTTAGGCTTTTGGCCTAAGTTGGCTATTCAAACAAACCACATCTCATTAGGATTATAAGTGAATGGATAAAGAGAGGGTTACAATTGTATCAAGTTTCTTCCACGAAAAGGCTAAGGCTCAGAGAGTGTTCAAGAAAAGTTCACACACTCACAAGGTTAGCCACAAAAGAGGTATAATGTCAAATTGTTTCACTCTTTAAAATTGTTGCCTAAGATCATTTCAAGAGCTTGCATCACTTAGTCAACCGGACCAACGAGGCAAATTCTAGGTGTCATCACACATGGTTCATGGTAAGCTCATCACACAAGGCATTGGCACCAATATCAAATAAAACTCTACACTTTCGCTACTATGCAATATTCAACACAAGGCATTGGCACCAATGTCAAACAAGACTTTACACTTTTGCTACTGTGCAATGTTCATCACAAGAGCCTCTATTCAATAACCGGCTAGTCACAACAAGATTTAAAAAGTTCACATACTGCCTATGCAACTTCACTTGGCCTCATTGTAGCCGCACAATTCAATTTTATTCGATTAAGAGCACTATTCAAGTCATCGGTATTGATCAAGTCCAACACTTAAATTTGCACAAGAACAACCACATTTAAACACAATCAAGAGGTGGCAAAATTCTTAGAAGGGTCAAAAACCATTTATATTAAAAAATGGAGCCAAAAGCTCAAACATCCACAAAACAGTGCCAAAACACAATTTACAGCACAAGACCTAATGTATAAACCAACACAATAATCACAAGAGGTAGGTATGGAAATACCTCACCCCACCACAAATAAAAAGCAATTTGTCCTCAAATGTAATAGAAACAGTAAAAGTCAATAAAAATGACAAAGAGTGAGGTAAAGAGGGGTCTTGTCTACACAGTCGCTCCATCTGTCGGGGCATCAGTGCCCGATGCAACATCAGCATGTTTAAGTCCATTAGGATCAGCCAAGGGTGTGTCTGCCAAAGAGGTCTGCACAGCTGAATCTGCCATGGCCTTCTCAAATTTCGTAAGGCCTTCATAAGAAACCTCCTCATCAACACCAGATAGCTTCTTATCAATCTCATCATTAGACTCGGCAGCAGCTACCTTCTCAGTTCGAACCTAATCTCCGATGGTAGCCGGAGGCACATCTGGATTAACTAGTGTATCAGGGATTTCCACAATCCCGAAAATCATCGACATGTCGGTAGACTTCATCTGATCCACATCTCTCCTCAGCTCAGCAATAGCGACCTTTAGAACCATCACCTCATCAGTGGCCCCTTGGCCTTGCTCACACACCGCTATCCATGCCGCAAGGGCATCAATAGAGGTACTCAGGGGTGTCACAACATCAACAAGGGCCCTTTCAATCATGCCAGGAATGGAGGCCTCAAGCATGGAGGCACGCCTATTGGTAGAATGGGCTAGCTGCCCCATCCGTATCAATGCAGCTTGGGTGAGTGGAGGTTGAGAAGCAGTAGTAGAGGCATCAGACCTAGGAGGCAGGGAGGTTGTAGAGGAACTAGGCATCATGGAAGCGGCAGTGCTAGATATACCTGAAGGCCCAAAAGCCGGAGTAGGCAAAGGTGCCTCTGCAGGTAATGCATCTGCATCCACAACCGGGGATGTGTCCACTGGGGCTGCCTTTTCCTTCTCGGCCTCATCCTTCAAGTACTCCACCTCAATCCTCCAGATGTCACTGTAGGAGGTGGGAATCACGTCCACATCCTTCTTCTCATCTCTAGGCACCCGAGCACATCTGCACAACTCAGTGATCAATACCAAAAAGAGAGGGAAGTTTGGCGCTGCTTGGCCCTTTTGACCATCTCCTATGCAATGATCATCCCTAAATTCAGCCTTGTCCCATCTATTATACAACCAAGACAAGCTGCTTTTGCATGGCAGAGAATCGACTAATTCTGGGATGGCATGATAGTACTGTTGATAAGGCCAAACCAGAACCTTGCTGCGATATTTAGGTCCTTCTTCTCAATAGGTGCTCCAACTTCGATCCATTTAGGAGCACCGTCAGATATCAGAGGAGCCATCTATTTTTTCATATTTTCTAACGCCTTCATCTTGATCATGTGATGACATTCATCCTCAATCTCCTTGGAACAGTCTAAGACTGCATTGATAACATTGCTATCACACTTCACTTCCTACCCCTGACAACCACATAGTCGACCGACTTGAACTTGGCGGCCTTTTTCTTCCTTTTTGGCACTAGGGCTCCATAGGTTGTGTAGAATTCCCGGACCTAATATGGAACATAAGGGCCTCAGGGTCGAGTGAATAGTTGGAACTTGTGAGACCTCAAACAACTCATGATCTCCGGGTATCTGTCTATAACTCCATTAATAGACAACCTCTTTTCTTCGATGATGGTCCTCAATTCCTAAGTCTTCAGTCTATTCATAGACCAGGGAGGAGGACCCAGTGCAGTTGGTGCTGGAATAACCGCCTGTGCTGGAGCAGGCAGAATAGTGGTGGACTAGGTAGCCCTAATCCTAGATGGATCGTTCAGCCTCATGGATCGCAGCTCAACTCTCTGGGCTGCCAATAACTCATCATCCTCAGGCTCAAAAGTGGTAACCCGAGGATCCTGGTGCTCACCCTCACTCTCAGAAGTGGTGAGGTGAGTGGCATAGATTTCGTCACTTTCAAAGCTAGCCTCCAGTGACGCAAGAGTAGGTGCCTTTCCTTTCCCTTTTCCCTTCCCACCTGTGGTGGGAAGTTTGGTAGCCTTCACCCTGGATGTAGCTACATCCTCGTTGATTGTTATTCCCTTAGCCCTCTTGCGGCGTGGCATGTCCTTACCTGCCACTTTCGGTCTAGCCATATCTGAAAAACCATTGTAGAAAGTTATGGACAATTTAAGAAAAATCATAGAAAAATAGGTTGCAGACAAACTCGCTGAATCACGCGAGCCAGATCAGGCTCGCCGAAATGATTTGCTCAAAAATTTCCAAAAAAATTGTCATGTCGGAGATGGGAGAGGCCTTTCGGTGAATCACTGACAGCATTCGGTGAGCAAGGACTAGCCCGCCGAAAGTTACAGTGTATTTTAAGGGTTAGGGGCGTAGAAAGGGCAATAAAAAAAGACTTTCGGCAGTTGCTGAGTGCACTCGGCAAACTCAGGCTTCTCGCTGAAAGTTACAGAACCTAAAAGCAACATAAGCATGAAATTAAAGGCGATCTAGGGGGATTCGACGAACTGGCGAGTGGTTCCGCAAGCTCGACCCAGCTCGCCAAATTGCCCAATGTGCCTATTTTTTACCTCGACTCCAAAAATCAACCCCGCAGCCCCAAAAAACAAAATCAAAACATACATAAGTTCAATTAAACTAAGACCCATGCTACCCATACCCCCAGGATACTCAAACTTCTCCCGGTTTGGCCAAATTTGGCCATTTGACGACTTTCGCCCTTAAGAATGATGTCAACCGCTCCATCATTGGGAAAAGTACGTCATTTGGCACAAATGCGGGTTACTTAGACTTCACCCAACTACACCCAACATCAATTAAGCACAACCCAACAATTTAGACCAATTTTTAAGCACGAAATTCAGGAAATTAGCAATTAGGAATTTTAGGCAAGATTTCAAAATTAAAATAGGCACACAAGCACACAATTGTGATTTAGAGAGGCCCAACACACATCACTAAGATCAAAACAATTTCAATTGAGTAAAATCACTAAATACAAGTTTGCAGTTTGGAAAACCAACCTTTAATGCCAAATAATGTAATGACTCGGAAAATGATAGGTTGAACTAGAGCCTAAACGTAGGGGTTACCGTCAAGGTGCATGTTAGACTCTATAGTTGAAAGAGCTTTTTAAGTTTGTATTGAGGGTTGCAAGGGCATGTGCCAAGGCAAGGGGGGCATAGCCTAGCCAAAGGCCAAGGCTGCCCAACCCTTGACCAAGCACTGCCAGGGTTCATGACCCCCTTCACAACTAGTGGTCATGACCATGGTCCATGAAGGGGTCCGTGAAGACCAATTAGCTTGGTGGGAGTGGTGTAGTTTGAGGAGGCTCCTGCCTCAAGGATCACGGGCACCACCACGAGCCGTGGTGCCCTTGACGGATCATCTAGGTAGACGTGAAGACCACTTAGGCCCTTGAGGGCTTGGCCAGGTTGGGAGGCACATTGCCTAAGGGACCACCAGCATCACCATGAGCCGTGGTCCTCTTTACTACCCGTTGAGTTGGGCGTGGTCCCTGACGGGCTGCCTTAGTTTAGGGTGTTTAAGTAATTTCATTTTAATTATTTAATATGTAGGGTTGTTTTTAATTGTTTTATATCACTAGTATATATAGTTTTGAGTCCTAAAACAAGTCATTTACTCCTTATTTCCCCCAAACAAATCAAAGAGTTCCTCATTCCAAAAATTCTCTCTCTAGAAGTTCCCAAAGAAGAAGAAGAAGAAGTGGGAGCTAGGGTTGAGGATTCAAGGCATTTCTTCTTCATATTTCTTGGGGAATCACAAGAAAGGTATGGTGATCCTTCATCTAGGGGTAGCTTTCACCCCTAGAGTCCATTCAAAGTTAGTTTTCAAAGGTTTCAAGTTTTTCAAAACCTAGTTTTTTACAGTAACTCATGGGTTCCTTCTTCAAACATTTTCAAATGTTTTTTTATGACAAATTATGAATGTATTAGTGTTTAATTGATGATTTATGATGAAAATACTCTATGAACCCATGAATTTCCTCAATTCCTAAATTGTGCCTTTATGAAGTGGGTTTGTTGATTATGAAAGTATGTGAATGGAGTTTGTCTAAATTGCTTTGGGTTATTGAATTGTATCATTATCCATGCCTTAATTGTAGTAAATTGTTGGTGTGTTGGTGATTTGAGATTCATGGCTTTGAAGGGCATAGTATGTGGAGTTGAGTATTATCATGATGTCTTGTATATGAATGTGAATCTAATGAAGGCAACATGATCTTGTCTTGAATGTAATTATGTTATTATTGAAAGGCTATTTCTCAATTTGACACTCATGAATGTGATGATAGGATGTGAAGGGTTTCTATAATGTGAAGTTATATATTTAATTGGTAGGCTTAAGGTATCCTTTTCTTGTATTGATAAATGTGACCTTGACTGTAATATCATGTCTTGAATTGGTAGGCTTAGGTTTCCTCTTCTTGTATGTTGAATGTGTCTTGACTTTATGAATATGAATAGATAGGCTTATGGCATTCCTTTCATAAATGACTAATGAATGTGTCTTGACTTGATGAATATGAATCGATAGGCCTATGTCATTCCTTTCATAAATGAATAAGTATTCTAGGCTATGTCTTGAACCGATAGAGCTAGTGTTAGAAGCCCTTCATGATGAGTCTAGAAACTAATGTGATGATAAACCTTGAATCGGTAGACCTAGTGTTGTAGCCCTTTCATGTGTGAAATGATGAACCTTGTATTAGTAGGCCTAATGTTGAAGGCACCCTTCTTGGAATGCCAATGAGCTATCCTTAATGTACCTTGAATCGGTAGACCTAATAGTGGTGGCCCTTTCATGTGTAATGTACTTTGGGTCGGTAGGCCTAATATTAGTAGCCCTCTCAAGTACAATGATGTTAATGAAAATGAAATACTCTATGGGAATGGAGGCTAAGCACTGAGTGGATATGGTAAGATGGAAACTCTCCCAATGTTAGGCTAGGGTTCCAATGAACATCTTCCTATCCCATAACATGTGCCCACATAGGATATTAGCTAGTGGTTTCAACCTACGCTAAAATGTTACCGGTCCTACCTTAGGCTAGTAGACCACATTTTTATGGTGTGGGGCCATACAACACCGGATTCCAAGGCTTTCTCTTATGGTCTATGTTGGTTAATGCCTATTCCCATCACGTGAGATGTGCACTATGATTTCTTGAGAAGTTCTATGATGTGCGGGTGGTAGTATGGGATTCTATCCATGCATTGCACGAGTAGGATTTGAGAGGGTCATAGTGAGTTCTCTAATGTCTTAACGACTAGTGAATGAAAATGCTCTTATAAAGCTAATGATGAATGTTGTCTTAAATGTCTAATGTAATGATGCATGCTATACTTGGGTTGTATTATGAGTTATTTTCTCTTGTTATGACTTATGAAATGAATGTGTTCCTTATGCATTAGTATTGCTTGAAGTTAAGTATGAATTGGTAAGTTCATCTAAGGTGGTCTCAAAGTGGCACTTAGTAGGGATAGTAGTATGGGATGCTATCCTTACATTGCCCAAGTGTAGCTTAGGGTTACTTAAGGTGAATGTTCAAATGTGATGATTATGACTTGTATGACGATTATACTTGTACTTTATGTCTCTTATACTAATGTACATGATATTTCTAAAAACTGGCATAATGCATAGTTTCCAACCACAATGTCCGTTTAAAAGCATGTTTTTTCATGGTCATCATACTTAGTACATTTTTGTGTGCTAACCCATATTTCTCTTGTTTTACTACAAGTGTAGGTTCCGGCAAGTGAGTTGCTTTCTCTGTAGTTCAAGGGCTTGGATTGAGATTTCTCCAAGCTAAGTGGTATGCCCTTATAGATCGACGACAAGTGTTTAGATGTTCCTTTTCTTTCATGTAATAGACTATTGTTAGACTTTTCGATTGTAAAGGGCCATGACCCTAATTTAGTTTTCAAGACATTGTTTAGATGGCCATGTGAGACTATAGACTTCCGCTGCGTTTCAAGTATTTTTAAATGAAGTTTGATTTTTTGGGTTTAAAGAAAGATTTAAATTCTGTACTATTTCTATATATCGAATGTTATGAATGCTAAGAGGCTTGTACAAGACCCCTTTGGGGTCAAGTACGCTGTGTCTTTTCTGGGGCATAGGCACGGGTCGTGACAAATCAATAGTTTGAAAAGCTAGGAGGCAACGAATTCGAACTCCAAACACACAATCGATGACTAAAAAGTAGTAAAAACACAAAAATACAGGAAAATATTGTGCGGGTGTGATTTTGGGAAGTTAAAAAGTGAGGGAATGTTAAAGAGTTTGAAAGTTTAAACCTTTGGAGGTTAAAACCATCCAGTTCTTGCCCTTTCAGTGACATTAATTTTGCTCGCCGACCCACTTGGCGACACGCCGAGTGGTTACTTACCTCGCCAAGTTTTACAGGGCCTCCAGTTAATGTGGGGGTCCAAACAATAGACAAAGTCATGATCGCAGACCTGGTCATGGGCCTGCCGAGTTTTATAGACTCCAACCTTTGAATTTCTGGAGTCCAACGGCGGTCCAAGTTGGGCTCGCCGACCTTTTCAGCGAGTCGCCAACCTTTTCAGTGAGTCGCCAACCTTGTCAACGAGTCGCCGACTGGACATTTGGCTTGCCAACCTGTACTTTTCCTCACATTCCACACTTCAACCTGCAACATCAACACAGGATTATTTAAAAATAAAAAATAAAGCAAATAAAAACTTGGGTTCCCTCCCAAGCAGCGCCTTAGTTAATGTCGTGGCACGACGCAAGTCCTCACTCAAATTTCATTCTTGGGGTTTGCCATAGTATCACTAGGAAACTCCCCTTGTTGTCTCGGGTTTAAATGAGATGAAATTTGACCCATTTGGGTCTCCAACTGTTTGATAGAGATGGAATGAGAGGTGACCATCTGGCTAAGGGTCGATACATCGTCCTTAATCTCTTTTAAGATTTTATCGGACCCCTCAACCTTGTTGAGGATACGAGAGAGAATATCCTCAGAACGACCACCCTCAGAATCTTTGGGCTTTTGGCGCTCGTGGGGAGAAATGTACCTGTCCTTCTCCCCATCCATTTTTAGGCTCAGTGACTTTCATACTCATGATATGTGGTGCTCACAACATTTCCTTTCCTTTCTCCTTCATCATTTTCATTAGTGCTTATAAGTCATCCTATTATTCGCTTCTTATGGATTGTTTGGGAACCCCATCTCTTTGTACTATATTCCACAACTTTATTTTTCATTCCTTTTCTTTTTCTTTTTATTTTATTTTATGGAGGGGTTCCATTTTCCTCAAAACCATGGGTAGGAGGGACTTTCTTGCACTTCTTGATTTTCCTTCTCTTTTCACCACACCCCAACTTAGGCTTTTGGCCTAAGTTGGCTATTCAAACTAACCACAACTTCACGAGGATTATGGGTGATGGATTAAGAAAGGTCTAGTTTTCATCAAGTTTCTTCCAAAGAAAGGTAAGGCTCAAGGGGTATTCAAGAGAGAGTCACACACTCAAAAGGTAGGTCACAAAAGAGGTATATGTCAAATTGGTTCACACTCTTCGAAGTTGCCTAAGATCATATCAAGAGATAGCATCTTTTAGTTGATCGGACCAACGGGGCAAATTCTAGGATTTATCATGCATAGTTCATAGGTAAGCTCATCACACTAGGCATTGACACTATATGTTAAACAAGACTTCACACTTTCGCTAGTGTGCAATGATCATCACAAGAGAATCTATTTGATACAAGGCTAGTCATAACGAGATGCAACGAGTTCACATATTGTCTATGCAACTTCATTTAGCCTCATCGTAGCCATACATTCATGTTTGTTCGATTGTAAGCACTATTCAAGTCATTGGTATTGATCGAAATCAAGACTCAATTTTTTGTAAAAGAATAGCGACATTCAACACACGAGAAGTGGTGAAAAATTTTCATTCGAACAGGTCAAAAATCATTTTTGCAATTTAAAATAAAAGGAGCCATGAGCTCAAACATCCATAGAAGCAGTGTAAACACAATAATAGTTCAAAGCCCAAATACATAAGCGAAGCCTGCACAACAACATCTATCATGATTTCGTTAGTCTTGGCTATGTCGTCCCCCGTAGCTTCCTCAAACATCTCTTCGTCAGAGTCTGCCTCTGATTTAGGATCGGCTGTATGTTGCATTCTATCTCCATGTCCTGTGGTAGTTTGAGGCATTTCGAGAACATCTGGAATTTCCACTGTTCCAAAGATCATGAGCCTATCGGTGGACTTTAGGTAGTCCACATCTTTCTTCAGTCTGCAATGGGGGCCTTTAAGGCTGTTACCTCATCTGTGGCGCTCACACACTGCTATCCTGGTTGCTAGAGCATCAATAGTAGTGCTCAGTGGTTTCACAACACCATCAAGGGCAGCCTGAATCATGCCTGGAATGGAGCTTTCTTTGTTGGCAGCCTGACAATTAGCAGATTAGGCAAGCTGTCCCATCCAGATCAAGGATGCCTGAGTGATCAGCCCACAAGAGGCAACGATAGCAGTAGGTCTGGATGGTAATGAAGTAGTAGAGGGACCTGGAGGGTTAGCAGGAGTGGTAATGACATCAGATATACCTGAAGGCCCAGGGGCCAGAGTAGGCAAAGATGCCTTTGTAGGTATAGATCCAGTTGCCACAACTTCCTTCTGTTTCTTTTCCACTTGGTCCTTAAGATATTTGGCTTCGATCTTTCGAATATTGGTGGAGACGGTGGCAACCAATTCCACATCATTCTTTGCATCTCTAGGCACCCGAGATCTTTTGCACAATGCAGTGATTAATATTGGGAAATGGAGAGATGTCTGGCTTTGCTTTGCACGCATATGGATCTCGGAAGCAATGATCATCCCTAGATTTATTCTGGTTTTCTCTATGATGCATCCAAGACAAGATGCCTTAGCAAGGCGGAGGATTGATTCATTCTGTGATGGCATATTTGTGCTGCTGATAAACTCGAACCAGTATCTTGCAGCTACGTTCTGATCTTTCTTTTCAATCAAAACACCTTCTGCTAACCATTTCGGAGAATTATCAGCTGAGATTAGAGGGGCTAACCACTTTTTCATGGCATGCAGCTTCTCTATTTTGATCAAGTGCTAGCAGTGATCATTAATTTTATCGGACATACCCAAGGTTGTGTTGATAGCCTCACTGTCACAAGCTACCTTCCTTCCTCTGACAACCACATAATCAACTGCTTTGAAAGATGATACCAGCCTCTTCCATTGAGGTACCAATGCACTGTATGCATTGTAAAATTCTCTGACCTAGCTTGGTATATAAGAGCCACGGGGTTTTGTGAAGATTTGGAATTTGTGATATTTCAGGCACTCTATTATCTGAGGATACCTATCGATCACCCTATCTATGGACAATCATTTTTCCTCAATGATCGCTCTCAGCCCCTTAGACTTTAATCTATTCATTGATTTAGGTGGGGGGCCTTGTACTGGAGGTGCCAGTACTATTGCCTACTCTGGAACTGGGGGAGTCGGAGTGGTGCATCGAGGATTTCTAATTCGAGATAGGTCATTTAGCTGTTTAGATCGTAACTCATTCCTCTGTACCTCCATCAGTTCATCTTCATCTGAACTCATACTCCCACAGTTATATGTTGTTGGGTCATCGGTGTAAAAACAAGTACTATTGGAGCTTGCATCTGATAGCTCAACAGTTTTGTCCTTGCCCTTGCCTTTCCCACTAGTTGTGGAAAGTTCATTGGCCTTGTTCCTGGATGTAGTTTCATCCTCATTGAGCGTGATCCCTTTTTCTTTGCCTCGGAGTGGTGTGTTGCTACCTGCTTTGTTAGGTTTAGTCATATCTGCAAAATATTAGGAAGAGTTAGGAGAGAAATTAAGTAGAAACATAGGCAATCTTCTACAGGAAAACTCGCCAAGTGGATCGGCGACTCTTTGGCGAGCTAACTCAGGCTCGCTGAAAGGGTTGGCTTCAAGTCATAGCAAGTCGGTGATGGGAAGGTATTTTTTAGTGAATCGCTGACTACTTTCGGTGAGCAAGGGTTTGTCCACCGAAAGTTATAGTGTATAAGGTCTCAGGGGTGCAAATAAAGAGCGATAAAGAGTACTTTCGACGAAGGCAGGCATCTCGCCAAAAGTTACAGGCTCAAACTACAAACCTGACATGAAATTAAATGTGAGATGAAGAAAATAGGCAAACCGCCGAGTGATTTGGTGAGCTCGACTCGGCTCGCCAAATGGCCCAATGTGCCCATTTTCAATCCACTTCTCGAATTCAATCCCGCAAACCCCGCAGAAGAAATCAAAGCATGCACTCATGTAATTCAAACAAGACCCATACTACCCATCACCCCGAGATACTCATATTTCTCCTGGATTTGCCGCATTTGGCCATTTGGCGATATTTGCTCTTAAGAGAGGTGTCACCTGCTCTATAATAGAGGAAATTTTTGACATTTAGCACAACGTGGGCTACTCAGACTTCACCAAATCAATCTAACAAAACGCAGTAATGACCCAACTCATTAAAAGGCACAACGATTACGAGCATTTGACAGTCAAACCATACGGGCAAGATTTTCAAATTAAAATAGGCAATCAAAGATTCTAATCCTACCAGAGAGGCCCAGCACACATCAATAAGATATGATCATTGCAAAAGAGTACAAACTATTCGAAAAATAAACTTGGGGTTCGGAGAACTGACCTTTTGTGCCGATTAAAATGTGATTGAAAAGCTAGGCAGCAAACAAATCAATTTCGAGCACAAATCAACTAACCAAAATATTATTATAATGCCAAAATAGGGAAAATACTACCTTGGTGTGAGTTTGTGAAGATTAAGAGCGAGTGAAATTGAAGGATATCAAATTCTAGGACTTTTGGCCATTATAATCCATCCAATTTGTGCCCATTCGATGACGTTAGTCGCACTCGCCGATCCAATCAGCGACACACTGAGTGGTCATTTAGCTCGTCAAGTTTTACAGAACCTTCAGTCAAAGTGAGTGTCCAAACGGTGGTCTTTATCGTGATCGCCAACCTGTTCGGCGGTTCGCTGAATGGAACTATTAACTCGCCAAACGTAATTTCCACCCACTCTCCACACTTTAACCTGTACATTCAACACACCGTTATTTCTGAAACAACAATAAATCATTTAAAAAGGTTTTGGGTTTCCTCCTAAATAATGCCTTAGTTAACGTCGTGGCACAACACATATTCGCTGTCAAATTCAATTTTTGGGGTTAGCCATAGTACCAATAGGCAACCCCTTGTTTTGTTGCGAGTGTAGATCGGGTGAAGCATGATCCATAAGGTTCTCGAGCAGCTGGACAGCTCTGGATTGACACCAAATCAATCGCTTCATCCCTTCAATGTCTTCCTTCATTTCTTCCAGCTTTCTATCTTGCTTAGTTACCTTGTGGAGAATGACTGAGAGCATGCCCTCAAGGCGTTTAACCTCATTGTCATTAGGACTTCTTCGCTCATTAGGAGGGATATGTCTATCTTTCCTTTTGTACTGGACTTCGATCTTCACCATCATTTTGGCCAACTCATCAATCTAAGTCATTAGAGCGGCCAACATGAAGTCTTTTTCTACCTCTTGGTGCGTTCAACCATTTGATTAAGCAGTCGGGCTGCTTCCACATATGACTATTTTGCAAGGCCTCCCGAAATGAGTTGGTCAACCAACCTCTCGTTTCCTGGACTAAGACTTCTGTAGAAGCAGTCCAGGAGTGCCATGTCAGGAATGTTATGAGTTGGGCATTGAGGGATTAGGTTACTAAACCTTGCCCATGACTTGTGGATCCGTTCACCTTCCAATTGCTTGAAGGTAAGGATAATATTCCAGAATATCATTACCTCTAATGGAGGAAACTCCATTAGCTCCCGAGTACTGCTCGCCATGCTCGCTTCCTCTGTTTGGATACAGACAAACCAACAAAACAAAACTAAAAATTAAGTTAGTAAACTACAACTACAAAAAGCAAAATTTCATCTTAAACCAACAACTTTCATGTAACACCACTCCCCGGCAGCGGCGCCATTTTGATGTTTGCGTAATCAAGGACACAACTTTCGATGCAAGTGTCTACGATCGTACAATAGTTTAGTAACCCAACCAAGGGTTGGGATCATCCCAAGAGAGTGGTTTTGAGAATTTATAGAAAAATAAAATTTAGTTCTAACTAGTTGTAGCTAAAGAAATTAATGAGTAAAAACATTGTAAATTAAAGGGGGACACAAACATGTCAATTAATAATGGAGGGCGTTTTGTCATTAAAGAGTAAAAACTACAAAATAATAAAGGGTTTCTAAGCAATGAGAGGGGATCCTTGGTTTGTGACAGGAATACGAGTTAAGCTAGATTATTGGGCATATGCTTTCAATAGAAGATTCATAGAGTAATTGTGACTAGGCTAAGCTTTAAAGGGGACAAGCTCTCTCTTAAGCAACTTACCCCGTTTCAAATGCATTCCTCTCGGACACCCACTTGCCGCATGAAGACCAGTCTACACCTTAACCCACTCACTCTCTCGAGCTAAGTGTATGGACATGGGACTAGGGTTCACTCTCTCGAGCTGAACCTCATGTCGACCCACTTACACTGGCCATTAATCTAGTGGTCTTAGTTTTACGACCTCTCTCTCGAGCAAGCCGAAAACACATAAATAAACTTGTATTTGCAACTACAAATTCATTAAATTCATCCACAACCACTAAATGAAATCATAATTAAACTATGATTAAACTATCAGCAAGCAAGACCCAATAATTATATTAACCCATATTCGCTAAATCATACCCTAAGAATTGAGGTTTTTAGCCACATATCAAGAGATAGAAATTTATACCTAAATGAGTTTGCATTCAAATGGGTATGAATATTTAAGTCTTGTCACAGGCCAAGAGTGAAGAATCGTAGAGACCTAATTCCAAATCCTTAGAGATGAAACCCTCTTCTTCTTCAAGTTTTCAAAACCCTCTCAAACTCTAGAGAGAATATCTCCAAAACTCTGTATCCAACTTAATAATCTAAAAACTAGATAAAATAAGGTAAAATTTTGTTGACAAGAATAAAAATTGAACTAGTATTTATAGTTTTCAGAAAATGTGCTCCGAAGGATCTTTCAGCTACGTTAGTCGGAATCGCCGATCAACTCGGTGATTCGCCCTTTAGTGTAGTTCATCGCCGTCTTGCACCAGCCTTCAGCATCATCGTGCTCTGGGTCATTGGGCAGCATGGTACTACTTCACGGAATTTCTCGACGATGCGCCGACTACTCCCTTTTTCCGCCGACTTGATCCTTTTCTTCAGGGATCAGCACACTGGAACAAAAGGCGAAGTAAGACCCTTCGGCGACTCACCAAGTGGACTCGGCGATCTTCAGGCCTTCATTTATTCGTTCTTTTTAGCCTTTTCGTTCCTTTTTGCGACATAGCGTCCATGCTTTCCTTAAAACTTCAAATATATGAAACTTAAGGGTTTTCGTCAGATATTGAGATAAAATAAGCATTTGAGGACACAATTTCTATTAAAATATAGCCCTAAATGAGTCTAATTTGTCGACTCATCAACACCCCCAACTTAAACTTTTGCTTGTCCTCAAGCAAACTCAAGTTCAGTCGTTCAAAAAGGGTGTTTCGAACAGTACTACAAAAGACTCAATCATGAATACACACAACAAGGCTCAATTTACTTATGCAAAGATCAAACGTGCACTCAAAGATTCAAGTTGTGACTTACCAATATCAACGAATCTCATGCTCACAATACTTGTTTCAAATGCAACTTCAAGTTCAGCTATAATGTTCAAATGCCTTCACACAAAGAATGATTCCATATTCACACAATGGTTTCACTGTTTAAAGCTTTGGAATCAGATGCAACGCTCACACTCACAAAGAAGAACATAACGCATGATTTCACGCATAAGTTTGCCCATATTTTCCAATCAACATTTGTTTCAGCTCACTCAAGATCAAAAAGGTCTTTTCAAGGCCTGTAATGGGGCTTAGTGCAAAGGTATGGTCATTTAGGCTCAGTGACTTTCATTCTCATGATATTGGTGCTCACAACACTTCCTTTCCTTTCTCCTTCATCATTTTCATTAGTGCTTATAAGTCATCCTATTATTCGCTTCCCATGGATTGTTTGGGAACCCATCTCTTTGTACTTTATTCCGCAACTTTATTTTTCATTCTTTTTCTTTTTCTTTTATGTCTTTTTTTTTCTTATTTTATTTGATGGAGGGGTTCCATTTTCCTCAAAACCATGGGTAGGAGGGACTTTCTTGCACTTCTTGATTTGCTTTCTCTTTTCACCACACCCTCAACTTAGGCTTTTGACCTAAGTTGGATATTCAAACTAACCACAACTTCATGAGGATTATGTGTGATGGATTAAGAAAGATCTAGTTTTCATCAAGTTTCTTCCAAAGAAAGGTAAGGCTCAAGGGTTGTTCAAGAGAGAATCACACACTCACAAGGTAGGTTACAAAAGAGGTATATGTCAAATTGGTCCACACTCTTCGAAGTTGCCTAATATCATATCAAGAGACAACATCACTTTGTTGACCGGACTAACAGGGCAAATTCTAGGATCTATCATGCATAGTTATAGGTAAGCTCATCACACTAGGCATTGACACTATAAGTTAAACAAGACTCCACACTTTCGCTAGTGTGTAATGATCATCACAAGAGAATCAATTTGATAAATGGCTAATCACAACAAGATGCAAAGAGTTCACATATTGTCTATTCAACTTCATTTGACCTCGTCGTATCGGCGCATTCATGTTTGTTCGATTGAGAGCACTATTCAAGTCATCGATATGGATCGGGACCGAGACTTAAATTTTGCAAAAGAATAGCCACATTCAACACACGAGAGGTGGCAAAATTTTTTTGGATGGGTCAAAAATCATTTTTGCAGTTTAAAATAAATGGAGCCATAAGCTCAAATATCCATAGAAACAGTGTAAGCACAATTTTAAATAGAACAACCCAAAGATATACACAAAAAATGAATATCAAATGGTCTATAAACTCAAACATCCACAAAAACAGTGTAAACACAATTTTAAACAGAACAACCCAAATATATACACAAAACGCGAACATCAAATAACATACAAAGGTGGGCCTTACCCCACCACAAATAAAAATCATTTGTCCTCAAATGCAAATAATAGAATATCCAGAATTTAGAATAAAGAAAGATAGAGAAGGAGGTAAGGAAGGGATCCTGCCTAAGCAGTCGCTCCATCTGTCTGGGCATCAGTTCTCGGAGTGTTGTCATTCTGCTGCTGGTTCTCTTTTTCTTTTCGCTCTACTTCAGCTTTTGCAGTGATATTAGCCTCGATCATATTGTCCAACTCGTGAGCTGCCATAAAGGTATGTAGCGCATTGCTGAACCTCATGTCGACCCACTTACATTGGCCATCAATCTAGTGGTCTTAGTTTTGTGACCTCTCTCTCGAGCAAGCCGAAACCACATAAATAAACTTGTATTTGCAACTACAAATTCATTAAATTCATCCACAACCACTAAACAAAATCACAATTAAACTACGATTAAACTATCAACAAGCAAGACCCAACAATTATATTAACCCATATTCGCTAAATCACGCCCCAAGAATTGGGGTTTTTGGCCACACATAAAGAGATATAAATTTATACCTAAATGAGTTTGCATTCAAATGGGTATGAAAATTTAAGTCTTGTTACAGGCCAAGAATGAATAATCGTAGAGACCCAAGTTCAAATCCTTGGAGATGAAACCCTCTTCTTCTTTAAGTTTTCAAAACCCTCTCAAACTCTAGAGAGAGTATCTCCAAAACTTTGTATCCAACTTAATAATCTAAAAACTAGATAAAATAAGGTAAAATTTTGCTAACAAGGATAAAAACTAAACTAATATTTATAGTTTCAGAAAATGTGCTCCGAAGGATCTTTCGGCGTCGTTAGTTGGAATTGCCGATCAACTCGACGATTCGCCATTTGGTGTAGTTTATCACCATCTTGCACCAGCCTTTAGCATCATCATGCTCTGGGTCATTGGGCGACATGGTACTGCTTCGTGGAACTTCTCGGCGATATGCCGACTGCTCCCTTTTTCCGTCGACTTGATCCTTTACTTCAGGGATCAGCACACTGGAACAAAAGGCGAGGTAAGACCCTTCGGTGACTCGCCAAGTGGACTCGGTGATCCTAAGGCCTTCATATCTTCGTTCTTTTCAGACTTTCTGTTCCTTTTTGCGACGTAGTGTCCATGCTTTCCTTAAACTTTAAATACATGAAACTTAAGGGTTTTCATCAGATATTGAGATAAAATAAGCATTTAAGGGAATAATTTCTATTAAAATAAAGCCCTAAATGAGACAATTTGTGGAGTCATCAAGTGATATAGCAGAATTTGTGGCTAAGTGCCCAAATTACCAACAAGTCAAGGTAGAACATCAGAAACTAGGAGGTATGACCCAAGAGATCGACATTCGTACTTGTAAGTGGAAAGTGATCAACATGGACTTCATCACAGGTTTACCTCGTACTTGCAGACAACATGACTCCATTTGGGTGATAGTTGATAGAGTTACTATGTCTGCACGCTTTTTGGCTGTCAAGACTACAGATTCGGTGGAAGACTACACCAAGTTTTACATTAATGAGATAGTTAGGTTGCATAGGGTTCCTTTGTCTATCATCTCATATAGAGGTCCTCATTTTACCTCTTATTTTTGGAAGTCGTTTTAGAAAGGTCTTGCTACTCAGGTTAATCTTAGCACAACATTTCATCCACAGACGGATGGGAAGGCAGAGTGTACCATTCAGACCTTAGAAGACATGTTGAGAGCTTATGTGATTGATTTCAAGGGTAGTTGGGATGATCACCTTTCTCTCATATAGTTTGCCTATAATAATATTTACCATTCAAGCATTCAGATGGCCCCTTATAAGGCATTGTATGGGCATAGATATAGGTCTCCAGTTAGTTGGTTTGAAGTAGGTGAAGAAGCCTTGATAGGGATAGATTCAGTTCATGATGCTATGGAGAAAGTGCAACTCATTAGAGATATACTTAAGACTGCCTAGAGTCACCAGAAATCATATGCACATGTAAGAAGAAGAGAACTAGAGTTCCAAGTCGATGATTTGGTTTTCCTGAAAGTGTCACCTATGAAAGGGGTTATGTGATTTGGCTAGAAAGGGAAGCTCAATCCTAGTTATGTAGGCCCTTACAAGATCTTGAAAAGGGTTGGTAAAGTGGCTTATGAGTTAGAGTTGCCAACAGAACTAGCAACAGTGTATCTAGTTGTAATGACCCAAAAAATTAGTAAGTGAACTAGAGCCTAAAGGTAAGGGTTAGTGTTACTTTAAGTTGATGTGTAGGCTTTTTTAGAACTAAAATGAGTAAGGTAGAAGCCTAGGTTGCAAGTAAGGGCATAAGATAGCAAGGTAGAGTGAAAGAGAACTTGTTTCTTCGATGGACCTAGTTGGTGATTGGGCACCATGATCGCCCAAGTGACTTGGTGATGTGCCAAAGTGCACTTGGGGTTGCTTAGTGTGTTGTCCCCTTGGCCTAGGTTTTGGAAATTTGTGCGAGCTAAGTTGTGGCTCACTGGTTGGGTTGGCGATTCGCGCAACAGACCCTTCTATCGCCTAGTGAACTGCCCCCTTTTTGGGAGCACACTAGAAAATTGGGTGAGCCAAGGGCCATTAGGTGAGTCACCTAGTGCCCTTGGCGAGCCAAGGGGTGCAAAGGGCGAGGTAAGTCATGAAGGGTTGTAGATTTTAAGTAGAAACTTTAAGGGTCCTTAGTTCTTTCCCAAAGTTGAGTCCCCATTATTTTATTCCTTTCCTAAGAAGTATATAACCTTTTTAGACTTGAAATTCCTTCAATTAAGTTACTTTTTAAGAAAACCCAAAAGAGTTCATCCCTCACAATACTTCTCTCTAGAAACCTCCATTGAAGAAGAAGAAGAAGAAGGAGTGGAGGTTAGGGCTTGAAGATTCAAGGTGTTTCTTCCCAAATTAAGAGGAAAACTACATTAAGGTATGGTGATCCTTCATCTAGGGGTAGCTTTCACCCTAGAGTCCATTCAAAAGTAGATTTCAAAGTTTTCAAAAACCTAGGGTTTTACTCTAAATCATGGGTTCCTTCTTCAAATGTTAAAGGTTGATTAATGACAGATTATGATTGAATTCGTGTTTAATTGATGATTTATGATGAAAATACTCTAAGAACCCATGAATTTCCTCAATTCCTAAATTGTGCCTTTATGAAGTGGGTTTGTTGATTATGAAAGCATGTGATTAGAGTTTGTCTAAATTGCTTTAGGTTATTGAATTATATCATTATCCATGGCTAAATTGTAGTAAATTATTGGTGTGTTGGTGATTTGTGATTCATGGCCCTGAAGGGCAAAGTGTGAAGAATTGAAGCATTATCATGATGTCTTGTATATGAATGTGAATCTAATGAAGGTAATGTGATCATGTCTTGAATGTAATCGTGTTATTAGTTAAAGGCTATTTCTCAATTTGACACATATGAATGTTGATGATGGAATATGAAGGGTTCTTCAATGTAATGTATATCTTGAATTGGTAGGCCTATGCATCCTCTTCTTATATAAATGTATGTATTGTTGATTGTTGAATCTTGGATCGGTATGTTAATGACACCCTTCCATGCATGATAATAATGTACTTTGGGATCAGTAGGCTTATGGAACCCTTCCATAAATGATGTTAATGAACTTTGGGATCGGTAGGCTTATGGTACCATTCCATGAATGTTAATGACGAACCTTGAATCGGTAGGCTTATGGCACCCTTTCATGAGGATTCAATGAGCTTTCCTAATGTACCTCGAATCGGTAGTCTTATGGCGCCCTTTCATGTGTTAATCAATGTACCTTAGGTCGGTAGGCCAATGGCACCCTCTCATGTGTAATAATGTTGAAGTAATGAAATACTCTATGGGAATGGAGACAAAGCACCGAGAGGATTTGGTAAGATGGAAACTCTCCCCATGTTTAGGTCGGGTTTCAATGAACATCTTTCTTATCCCTTAACTATGTGCCCACATAGGTACAACTAGTGGATCTACCTAAGCTAAAATGTACCCAGTTCTACCTTACGCAAGTAGGACACCTTTCTTCGGTGTAGGGTTATATGACACCGGATTCTATGGTTTGCTCTCATTCGAGGACACATGCTTTATTGATGTTTCTTTCCTTCATGTAATATACATTTTTTGACTTTCTATTGTAAAGGGCCGTGACCCTACTTTTGTTTCAATATATTTTTAGATGGCCATGTTAGACAAGCAGACTTCCACTGTTTTAAATAAAGTTTTGATTGTATGGATTTAAAGAAAAGCTTTTAAATTCCACACTATTTCTATATATCGAATGTTATGAAGCTATGAGGCTTGTATGAGGCCCTCTGGAGTCTTGTACGCCATGTGACATCTAGGAGGTACCCCTCGGTCATTGCAAACATGGTATTAGTGCACAATATTTTGGAATGGTTTTTAGGATTGATGTCTCACAAGCCACGTCTAGTAGAGTCTTGTTCATGGGTGTGAGTTATGATACATTTATGAGCAAAAGGCTATAGGATGTTAGGAAGATACACTTCTTTCATTACTATTTAAGTCGTGCCTTAGAGTTTAGCTCTATAAGTGTCCTTTTCCTAACCCTTCTCTTATGTTTATAGGATATGAATACAAGAAGGGCAACCGCAAGAAGAGTGGAAGAGGAGATTGTGAATGAGGGAGTTCCTCCCCAAGGTCCTCAAGGTGACCAAGTTCCTCAAGGAAATCAAGTTTCGGTTGATGCTCCGGCCATGACCAATGAAGAAGTTAGGTCGGCTCTTTTGATGATGGCTCAAGCCGTAACTACTCAAGCCCAAGCCATGACAACTCAATCTACCAGGGGTGTTGAGACTTATGTGAACCCTATTGTGAGCACTATGGCTTCTAGGTTGAGAGAATTTGTGAGGATGATCCTTCGATGTTCCTAGGTTCTAAGGTGGGAGAGGATCCCTAAGAGTTTTTGGATGAGCTGTCTAAGGTAGTCAATGCTATGGGGGTGACTTCTATCGAGAAAGTGGAACTTGCCGCCTATCAATTGAAGGATGTTGCCCAAATTTGGTTCACTCAATGGAAGAACAATAGGCCTATAGGAGCAGGTCCTAAAGAATGAGAGGTGTTTAAGAAAGAATTCCTTGGTAGGTTCTTTCCCCGTGAGAAGAGGGAGGTTAAGATGGAGGAGTGTATCAACCTTAGGCAAGGTAGCATGAGTGTGCAAGAGGACTCCTTGAAATTTACCCAATTGTCTAAGTATGCTCCATCTTTGATGTCTAAAACAAGGGATGAGATGAGTCGCTTTGTGATGGTGTATCCGACCTAGTTGAGGAAGAGTGCCGTACGACAATGCTCCATGATGACATCAACATTTCTAGGCTTATGGTATATGCTTAATCTATTGAGGAGTCCAAACTTAAGAGGAAGAATAGGGAATTGAAGAGGTCTAGGTTCGATGAGCAAGGTCAACCAAGGTTTAAAAAGAGAGCTCCAAACAAAGATTCTTCAAGCACTCCTAGGGTTAAGCAAGAGAAAGGTGGAAGACCTCCATTTTCTAAACCTACTTGCACCACTAGTGGAAAAAGGCATCATGGGAAGTGTCTAGCCAGTACTAATGGGTGCTATAGTTATAGGAAGAATGATCACCAAGTGAGAGATTTCCCTACTCTTGCGGCCAAAGGAAGAGATGCTAAGCAAGCTTCTCTTAGTGGCTCGGATCTTGATGCTCCAAAGAAAGATCGCTTCTATACACTTCAAGCTAAAGAGGGCAAAGGAACTCTTCTGGATGAAGGCACCGGTATGTTGATAGTTCCTTATAGTTGTGAATGTTGTGTTGAGGTTCCTATGATATTTTTATGTTTACCTTAGTATGGGTTTACTCTTAAGGGGGAGATGTCATGTTGAATAGTAAGGTTGTTGGGAGTTCCGATATCCTTATCACTTTCTTCCATTCCTATTCAAGCTTGTGACCAATAGTTCCTTGTAGCTTGTTTCTTGTTTTGGAGTCATGTGTGATTTATGTGTTCTCCATGATCTCCTTATGTCATGCATGTTTTGATGAAATTTATGTTTAATGAGAAAATGAGTTTTCATGATTGTGTTCCTCATATTGATGTGCATCTATGATGAGTTTACTAAATGCTTCATGAGTTGACTTGTTGAGCATTCTTAAATGTGTTTTTGATAAGAGTTTCATAATTTGCCTTATGATGTTGTAATGAGAATGAGTGGGTTGGAGAAGGAAATTCCTCCATTGAAATGAGAGATGTTGATGTTTTGGTGCATAATGAGTTTGTAGATGTAGTTCCTACTTTCCTTGTGTTGCATTGAGCTTATTGATGTGGAGTGATGTTTCCTCTTATGATTTTCTGCATTATATTGATGTGTCATGCATGATGGGCTACTAGTCTTGAGTAGTTATCCCTTAAAGTGTTTAAAGTGTCATTCGAGGATGAATGTTCCTAAGGGGGAGATAATGTAACGACCCAAAAAATTAGTAAGTGAACTAGAGCTTAAACGTAAGGGTTAGTGTGACTTTAAGTTGACGTCTAGGCTGTTTTAGAACAAAATGAGTAAGGTAGAAGCCTAGGTTGCAAGTAAGGCACTAAGCTAGCAAGGTAGAGTGAAAGAGAACTTGTTTCTTTGATGGACCTAGTTGGCGATTGGGTAGCATGATCGCCCAAGTAACTTGGCAATGCGCCAATGTGCACTTGGGGTCGCCTAGTGGGCTGTCCCCTTGGCGTAGGTTCTGGAAATTTGTGCGAGCTAAGTCATGGCTCACCAGTTGGGTTGGTGATTTGCCCAACAGACCCTTCCATCACCTAGTGAATTGCCCCTTTTTGGGAGCACATTGGAAAATTGGGCGAGCCAAGGGCCATTAGGCGAGTCGCCTAGTGCCCTTGGCGAGCCAAGGGGTGCAAAGGGCGAGGTAAGTCATGAAGGGTTGTAGATTTTAAGTAAAAACTTTAAGGATACTTAGTTCTTTTTTAAAGTTTAGTCCCCATCATTTTATTCCTTTCCTAGCAAGTATATAACCTTTTTAGACTTGAAATTCCTTTAATTAAGTCACTTTTTATGAAAACCCAAAAGAGTTCATCCCTCACAATATTTCTCTCTCTACAAACCTCCATTGAAGAAGAAAAAGGAGTGGAGGCTAGGGCTTGAAGATTCAAGGTGTTTCTTCCCAAACTTAGAGGAAAACTCCATTAAGGTATGGTGATCCTTCATCTAGGGGTAGCTATCACCCCTAGAGTCCATTAAAAAGTAGATTTCAAAGTTTTTCAAAAACCTAGGGTTTTACTTTAAATCATGGGTTCCTTCTTCAAACGTTTTCAAAGGTTGATTAATGACAAATTATGATTGAATTAGTGTTTAATTGATGATGAAAATACTCTAAGAACCCATGAATTTCCTCAATTCCTAAATTGTGCCTTTATGAAGTGGGTTTGTTGATTTTGAAAACATGTGATTAGAGTTTGTCTAAATTGCTTTCAGTTATTGAATTATATCATTATCCATGCCTAAATTGTAGTAAATTATTGGTGTGTTGGTGATTTGTGATTCATGGCCTTGAAGGGCAAAGTGTGAAGAATTGAAGTATTATCATGATGTCTTGCATATGAATGTGAATCTAATAGAGGTAATGTGATCATGTCTTGAATGTAATCGTGTTATTATTGATAGGGTATTTCTCAATTTGACATTTATGAATGTTGATGATGGAATGTGATGGGTTCTTCAATGTAATGTATATCTTGAATTGGTAGGCTTATGCATCATCTTCTTGTATAAATGAATGTATTGTTGATTGTTGAATCTTGGACCGGTTGGCTAATGGAACCCTTCCATACATGATAATAATGTACTTTGCGATCGGTAGGCTTATGGCACCCTTACATAAATGATGTTAATGAACTTTGGGATCGGTAGGCTTATGGCACCCTTCCATGAATGTTAATGATTAACCTTGAATCAGTAGGCTTATGGCACCCTTTCATAAGGATTCAATGAGCTTTCCTAATGTACCTTGAATTGGTAGGATTATGGTGCCCTTTCATGTGTTAATCAATGTACCTTAGGTCGGTAGGCCAATGGCACCCTCTCATGTGTAATAATGTTAAAGTAATGACATACTCTATGGGAATGGAGGCTAAGCACCGAGAGGATTTAGTAAGATGGAAACTCTCCCCATGCTTAGACCGGGTTTCAATGAACAGCTTTCTTATCCCTTAACTATGTGCCCACATAGGTATAGCTAGTTGATCCACCTAAGCTAAAATGTACCACGTGTAGAGATCACGTTTCTAGACACGGGGGGAATCTTTAATGGTAGAAATCGTCAAAAACTGACCTTCATCCTGCAAGTACTCCATAGGAACCCTCTCTTAAGCTTTCTTTCTGGTTTGGAAGTAAAATGAAATGTTTTCATGGCTTAAAACGTTGAGTAAACCGACATACCACATTTTTGAGCCGACCCGAATCCGACCCGGATTCTGCCCCGACAGTCCGTAGTAAAACCCTCATAACTTTTTACTCCGATGTAGGTTGGATACGGGGTTTTGTGCTTTGTAAACTAGACTTGTAGGACTTAAATTTAATGAGTGATAGGCCTTCTAAATCTTTATATATTGGGAGAAAACATCCAAGCCATTTGACCCAAAGTTAAGAAAATATTATTAGAGAAACTTCTGCCGACTTTAGTTTCACTAATTTTCTTGACTTCCAAACTTAACATACGACCCTTGTGCTATTATAATACCTCATAACACACTATTCTTAGCATGTTTTACACTCATAGGCTTATCCACAAGGTATGGCACAAGTTAAACCTTTCAAACGGGCAAAGTTCTACCCGAGCCATTTCTTTTATCATGAACTTTGTTTGAAGGGTCCCTTTGACCTAAAACTTTAGTTTAGTTCCTTGATATTTCCACCTACCTGCAATCTTAATCTCCAATGTACGATACAAAGTCATATACACCTCATATAACCATGCCATACTATGCCACATATATTATGCAGGATTAGAGAAAAAGTACGGGATCTTAGAGATAACTAAGACTCTCCAGACAAGGCTTCAGAGACACCATAGGACTCTTGAACTCTGTACTCTAATACCAAGTTTGTCACGCCCCGAGCCTACACCCTAGACGTGGATGGCACTTGCGAACCATTGATGTCCCTAAGAGAACCCTTGACCTGGCTCAACTCTTAGCAGAAGACTTACTTAACGTGAGATGAACTCAAATGTAATATTTAACTCAAATGTCTCAAATAAATAACTTAGAATATAATAGAATATTCAATTATCAAAAAATAGGCAACTCAAGTCTTTAAAACATTTAACAAAAGAAATGGAAAAGTCTCCTCAAAACACTACTATCTATCTATGAAGCCTCTAACAACTATGATGGAAGTCGGGACAAGACCCACAACATCTTAAATAAATTTAAAAGTAAATGGGAATCCTTCGGAAGCAAGGAGGATCACCAAGCAAATCTGGGACTCGACTGGATCAATAGAGCACCAGTTGATGATCCTGAGCTCCTGTATATGCATCATAAAAGATGCAGGCCAAATGGCGTCAATACATGGACACAAAAATAATCTTGAACTAATAAAAAGGAAAAACATACTCACTTCATCTTGACTCAACTCAAATCAAGGATACTCAAAGATACTGAAACTTAGAAATACTCAACTCAGTGCAATATAAAAGCAACAATAAAGATGCATTATAAAGAAATCTTTTAAAAACAATAGATAATAACTCAATGTATTTAAAATACAATAATAACTCTTTTACTCTTATTTGGGAGATTTACTAACTGACAAACATCACTATGAGCTATATGATGATACAACGTCTTGCACACACAGCTAGAACTGTCCTATACCTTGCTGGAGTATAATACATCCTCAATTAAGTAGATACACTAATCTATGCTTAAAAATCAATAAGTAATCATATAAAAAGTATGACCCTTTCTACCCACATTGGCTACATGTTTTACGAGGACTTCGAGTTGTTAGAAATCATTCCCATATTGGTTCTCAATACTACTACCAATAATATAGCTCAACTCATATGTTTAAAAATATTTCCTCATCATCAAACTTTGAGATTATTACTCAAAAGGTTTCTCTTAAAAGAGATGGTACTAAAAACTCCTCATGAACTCATTTAGAAATCGATGTTTTCTCTCCTTTTAAATGTAAAAATATTTACTCCTGGGAATACTTAGTTGCCATTATTTATTTTTAAAATTGAAACTCAACTCTCCTCATCCTCATTCTCAAGTACTCAAGTCTTAAAACAAGTTTTAAAACTTGCAAAAGACTTCTCAAAATGACTCGAAAGAACTCTCAAGACTGTACTCTTAACTCTACCTTAAATTTGAATTATGAATTCAAGGGTTATGATTCATGTTAAGAAATATTTCTTGATGTTTAGATGTAGTTTAGAGTAGTTAGAATTAGAAAGGAGTAAATGAACACTTTAAAATAACTTAGACGTGACAAACGATGGAAAAATGACAGGGGAAGGCGACCCTGGCTAACTGAGTGGCGCGGGGTGCCAGCCCCTAAACTACATAACCTCTTTTCTGGCACACTGCTGGAGCGGCGAGCCATCCCTTGCCCATAAATTTTCGACGAATTGCTTTCTTGTTTTTTGACCCTAATTCGCCTAGAATCGGTTGTTTTTCTCAAATTTTCCTTAGATTCAATTAACCAATACAAGTACATGATAATATACTCACTTTTCCTCAAGAACAATCCTCAAAGATCGATTCCTCACCTCAAAAATCCATCAAACTCCATAAATAAAGCATGAAGGACAAAACCTCAAGAACACCCATCAAGAATTCAAATCATTCAATCTCAAGAACAAAATTATAGATAAAATCACATGATTGGCATGTGGGTAAATGAACCCAACACTATGATAACTTACATACATCTTAGAGACCAATCCCTTGGCGAAATTCCTCGACAAATCTCAAGAATCTTGACGAACGCTTTGAACCTCTCCCCTTTTTTCCTCTTGAACTCCTCTCAAAACCCTAAGCGTGATTTAGGATTGAGAAAATTGACCCAAGTTGGTTTAGACCACTAAAATATTAACAAAAACGTTTAAAGCTGTTGGGGGAAGTAAAAGACCAAAATACCCCTCATTAATTCAGGTAAATTTCCTTAATTGGATAGACCAACTTTAAATGGGCATATCTCCCTCATCTGAACTCAAAATTTAGCAAACTTAGCGGCGTTGAAAAGAGAATTCAAAGACCTTTCATTTGATATCTTATGGACTACCTACCACATCCTGTACTAAAAGATATGGTCATTTGAAGTTGACCCATAACTCACAAGTTAAGACTAACTTGCAAAAATCTCAATTTAGCTATTTTTAAATTAGCGCTTTCTAAATTTAGCTCTTTCTAAGGTGGGATATTACAACGTCATAATTTATTTACCTCCTTGGCCTGGTAAGGAAAAGACTCTTTTTGAATTTCTATATAGTCGAAAGCTAAATGTTAGTTACTTTTGGGTCTTTCATTGTATTTGCTATGTTCATGCTCCGAAATCAAATAGAATTAAACTTGATTTGAAAGCAAAGAGATGTATGTTTGTTGGCTATGATTAATACAGGAAACGGTGGAAGTACATTGTCCAGAAACCAAAAAGTTTTTTACATCTAGAGATGTTGTGTTTGATGAAGTATCATCTTGGTGTACAACCCAAAAACCAAGTCTAGAGAATGTCACACTTGATGATTACCAAAATAAGTCATTGTTTCTTGAAATTAGTGCTCAAGGAGTTGATGAATCCCCTACCCTAGCCATGGAACCCTCATCTTCAGAAAATGGACATAAATGGCTAGAAGATCTTTGCGGGAGAAAAGGCAACAAAATGATCTCAAAGATTATCAAGCGAAGTTAAATTATTGCACTATGACTTCGTGTTTCTTTACTGGAGGATTTGATGAAGAACCTACATGTTACGAGGAAGCTAAGGGCTGTAAAAAATGGGAAATAGTAATGCAAGAAGAGATTGATTCTTGAGGAAGAATGATGCATGTAGGTTTGTACCAAAGCCACAAAGCAACAAACTAGTCACTTCTAAGTGGGTCTATTGATTGAAAGAGAAATCAGACGACACAATCGAAAGATGCAAAGCTCGTCGTATTGCTCATGGATTTTCTCAAAGTTATGGGAAAGACTATGAAGAAGCCTTCAGTCCTATGACGAAAATGGTAACTGTGAGAACGGTATTCTCACTTGTTGCTTTTAGAAATTGGAAGTAATGGCAACTTGATGTAAATAATGCATTTCTTTATGGAGAGTTGGATCGCGAAATTCTAATGGAAATACCTCAAGGGTTCATCTCTAAGCAATTTTCCAATCATTTTTTGCAATTGAAGAAGGCCTTGTATGGCCTCGAACAAGCGTTGTGTGTTTGGTATCGTAAAACTACACAATATTTTATTTTTTTTGGATTTAAAGTTTCTGATTCAGATATAGTTTGTTTGTAAAATTAGAATCACAAATCCATTTCTTGGTTTTATTATACATGGATAATATGATAATTACCAGAAGTGATGAAGAAGAAATATCTCGATTGAAGGATGATCTGTCAATTCAACTTGAGATGAAGAACTTAGGTGAGGTTGAATGCTTTTGTCACGCCCCAAGCCTATACACCCTGGGCGGGACTGGCACTCAAGAACCATTGCTGGCCCTAAGTGAACCCTTGACCTGACTTACTTACTCAACGGAAGACTCTAAGCATTATTACAATGATCAAATGCATTTCTACTCAACTGTTTAATAAAATAACTAAGAACGTTTAAAGGTCAAACATTCAACTTGGCCAAAATGGCAACTCAAGTCTTAACATGAGAAATAACTATGTAAATACAACTGAACTACTGACTGTCAATGAAGCCTCTAAAACCAGGAGGGATGTCGTGACAAGACCCCCGATCATCCTAATAATGAAATACTAAAAGCAATAATAAAAGGAGCTCTCTGGAAAGCTAGGAGGCTCACCAATAGACTCTGAGTGCTCAACTGGATCAACGAGGCGCTGGATGATGATCCTGGTTACCTGTGTCTGCATCATAAAATGATGCAGGCCAAATGACATCAGTACATCAAATATCGAGTATGTGAGGGGAAAACTAAACATGACATAAGCTTTAAAGGAATCTGAAAAGAACACTTACCTTGACTTTACTCAACTCAGGAATAACTCAACTCAAATGCAAAGTAAAAACAACAATAATGGTGTAGTTTATACAAGGCATTTTAAAATAGTAGGTAGCAAATCAATTTGTTAAAGAAACGCAATAACAACTCAGTTTACATATAAAGTAATATATTACTATGGGAGTTTCTCTAAACGACAACCATCACTATGAGCCTAAGTGATGATACAACGTCTCGCCCACGATGCTAGAATTGTCTTATGCTTTGCCTTTATATAGAATACCTCAACTAAATGGATCCACTATCCTATGCTAACAAGCACTAAAGAATCATCTAAAAAGTATGATCCTTTCTACCCATGATGGCTACATGGTTTATGGAGACTTGAGTTATTATGAACTCGCGTTCCCATATCGGTGCTCAATACTACTCCCAAAATATACTCAGCTTATATGTTTCAAAAACAAAACTCTTTCTGTGATTTGAGATAATTAATCAAAAACTAGCTCAAAAGCTCTCTTGGAAATCAATGTTTCCTCTCTTGTTTAAATGTGAAAACATTTACTCTTTGGGAATACTTAGTTCCCATATACTCTTTTGGAAAAAATGAACTTCATTTGTTACTCTTACTTAACTCAAAGCTCAAGTCTTAAAATAAGTTTAAAACATTTGCAAAAGACTTCTTGAAGTGACTCTAAGAACTTTCTAGACTTGGCTCTTATCTTTCCTTGAATTTGAATTTATGGATTCAAGGTTAAGATTCAAGTTTATGGATGATTTCTAGGTGTTTAGAAGTCATTTAGAGAAGTTAGAATCAATAGGAAGTGTTAGTACACTTTAGAAGGACATAAACGGGATAAACGATGAAAAATAGGTTAGGGAGGACGGACCTGGCACACTGCTGGCGAGCAGTGCGAGCCCCAAAAGTTTAGAGACCACTTTTTGGAGCACTGCTGGCACGTTGCCCCAGCCTCCTGGTGAAATGGGGGCGTGTTGCCCCAGCCCTCCTGGTGCAACGGTGGCGCGTCACCCCAACATTGCCCCAGGCAAAACTGACAAACTTTTCCTCTCATTTTCTGATCTTAATTCGATTAATTTAAATTATTTTTCTCATTATCTCTTTAGATTTAGATACTGAAAACATTTACACAAATTCTAACTCAAACAACTCAATAAATCAACACTATAATCTCAAGAAACTCCTCAATCTCAACCCAAATTCAAGAACGAAATCAATTCAAGAATACCCATCAAGAACATTCAAACTTCCAATCTTTTTTTGGATGAAATCATGCTGAAATAAACATGTTTGGCAAGTGGGTGAATGAACCCAACTTTATGAAAGTCTCACATACCTTGTAGGATCAAATCCTTGATGAAATCCGCAATCAATTCATATCCTCCTCAGCTTCATAAGTAGGTTCCTCAACAAACTTATTTCTCCAAAGAACTTTGACTGATACAACTTCCTTGGTCCTCAACTTGCTAACCTGACGGTCTAGAATTTGAACCGGAATTTCCTCATAGGATAAGATATCCTTGATGCCAATATCTTCAGTTGGTATGATAAGCGAATAATCTCCCATGCACTTCTTCAACATGGAAATATGAAATACCGGATGAATCACTGCTAACTAATATGGTAGCTCCAACTCATAAGATACATTACCAACCCTTTTAGATATTTTGTAAGGGCCAATACACCAGGGACTAAGCTTCCCCTTCTTACCAAATTTCATAACACCTTTCATGGGTGAAACTTTCAAGTATACCCAATCATCTACTTCAAACTCTAATTCCCTTATCCTAACATTAGTGTAGGATTTTTGACGACTCTACGCCGTTTTCAACCTCTCTTGAATGACTTTTACCTTCTCCATAGCTTGATAGACTAAGTCTGGTCCTATCAATCCTACTTCACTAACTTCAAACCATCCAATAGAAGATTTGCATCTTTTCCCATAAAAAGCTTCATAAGGAGCCATCTGGATGCTAGAGTGGTAACTATTGTTGTAAGCAAATTCAATAAGAGGTAGGTGATAATCCCAATTACCTTTGAAATCAATCACGCAAGCCTTCAACATATCCTTTAAGGTCTGAATAGTGCGCTCTACTTGACCATTTGTCTGAGGATGAAAAGCAGTACCTAAGTTCACCTTTGAACCCAAGCCTTTCTGAAAAGATTTCTAGAATTGTGCAGTAAATTGTGCACCTCTATCTGAAATAATCAAAATTGGCACCCCATGAAGTCTAACGACCTCTTGAAGGTACAACTTGGCATAGTCCTATGCTGTATGGGTAGTCTTTATATACAAAAAGTGGGTTGATTTTGTCATTCTATCGACAATCACCCAAATAGAATCATGTTGCTTGTGAGATCTTGGTAAACGTGTGACGAAATCCATATTAATCATCTCCCACTTCCATTCCAAAAGTTCTATATTCTGAGCCATACCACCGGGCCTTAGGTGCTCTACTTTAACTTATTGGCAATTTGGGCACTTAGCAACAAACTCTGCAATGCCCTTTTTCATACTACTCCACCAATAAATTTCTCTCAAATCGCGATATATCTTTGTGGAACCCAGATGAAAGGAATATCTGGAGCTTTGAGCTTCCTCCATGATCCTCTCTTGGATTTCATCCACCCTTGGTACACACAATCTACCTTGATACCTCAATACCCCATCTCCCCCTTGTTCAAAAGCCATTACTTTTTGCTTATGAACATTTTCCTTCAATTCAAGAAAAATAGGATCTTGGTCTTGCTTCTCTTTTACTTCTGACACTAATGATGGTTCTGCCCCATTCATCACCACTACCCCTCCTTCTATGGAATCCATTAGTTGAACTCCCAATCTTGCAAGTTGGTGCATATCTTTTGCTAACTCTTTCGTGTCTTCCCCCAAGATGTGTGGTACTACCCATAGACAACCTGCTCAAGGCATCAGCAACAACATTAGCCTTACCTGGGTGGTAAAGAATACTCTTGTCATAATCCTTGAGTAATTCTAACTACCTCCTTTGTCTGAGATTAAGCTCTTTCTGAGTAAACACATACTGGAGACTCTTGTGATCAGTGAATACATCTACATGAACACCATACAAATAATGACACCATATCTTCAAAGGAAATACTACAGCAGCCAACTCTAAGTCATGGGTTGGGTAGTTCCTCTCTTTCAACTGTCTGGAGGCATAAGCTATAACCTTGCCATTCTGCATTAATACATAACCCAAACCAACTCTAGATGCATCACAATACACCACAAAACCTTGAGTATCTTCTAGTAAGGTCAAAACTAGGGCAGTAGTCAACCTCTTTTTCAATTCCTGAAAGCTTTTCTCACAAGCTTCAGACCATTGAAACTTCACTGTCTTCTGAGTCAACTTGGTCAAAAGGGATGAAATAGATGAGAACCCCTCTACGAACCTTCTATAAAGCCATCCAAACCCAAGAAACTCCTAATATCAGTTAGAGATGTGGGTCTAGGCCAATTCTGCACTGCCTCTATTTTCTGAGTATCAACTTTAATTCCCTCTCCAGACACAATGTGGCCTTAGAATGCCACACACTCAAGCCAAAAATCACATCTAGAAAACTTGGCATACAACTCTCTATCTTTTAGAGTCTGGAGAACCATTCTGAGATGACTAGCATGATTTTCTTCATTCCTCGAATAGATTAGTATGTCATCAATGAAGACGATAACAAACATATCTAAATAAGGTTTGAATACTGTATTTATAAGGTCCATGGATGCTGCAAGCGCATTGGTCAAACCAAAGGACATGACTAGAAACTCATAATGACCATAACGGGTTCTGAAAGCTGTATTTGGAATATGACATTCCCTTACTCTTAACTGATGGTAGCCAGATCTGAGATCTATCTTAGAGAAACAGGTGGCACCCTGAAGTTGATCGAAAAGATCATTAATTTTTGGAAGAGGGTATTTGTTCTTGATAGTAACCTTGTTCAACTAACGGTAATCTATACACATCCTAAGAGAACCATCCTTCTTTCTCACAAACAAGATCGGAGCTCCCCATGGTGAGACACTTTGTCAAATAAATCCCTTATCAAGGAGGTCTTTCAACTGATCTTTCAACTTTGTTGGTGCCAATCTATATGGCGGAATAGATATGGGACGAGTATCTGGAAGAACATCTATACCAAAGTCTATCTCTCTCTCAGGAGAGACTCCGGGTAGATCATCTGGAAAGATGTCTGGAAACTCTTTTACGAGATAAACTGACTGAATAAGAGGTATCTCAACACTAGAGTCATTAAATCGGACTAAGTGATAGACACACCCCTTGGAAACTAACTTTCTTGCCTTAAGGTACAAAATGAAATGACCCTTAGGCACTGCTGAACTACTTTTCCACTCTAAGACTGGCTCATTTGGAATTTGGAACTTAACAACTCGAGTCCTACAATCAATGGAGGCGTAACAAGCATGAAGCCAGTCCATACCTAAAATGATATCAAAATCTATCATGTCTAACTCAATTAAATCAATCATGATGTCCTTGTGATTGATGGAAATAACACAATCACTATATACTCGCTCAACTAGAATAGACTTCCCAACAGGTGTAGAAACACAAAAGGGTTCACAGAGTTTCTCAGGAAGAACATCAAACTTATTTGTAACATAAGGGGTTACAAAAGATAAACTTGCTCCTGGGTCTAGCAAAGCATAAACATCAATAGTGAAGACTTTGATCATACCAGTGACAACATCTGGAGAGTTCTTTTGCTCTTCGCAACTAGTGATCGCATAAAGGCGGTTTGATCCTTCGCCAGTACCGGAAGAATCTCCTCTACGTGCATCCCGGTGGAGCAACTAATGAAGATTGGGCTCTATTGCCCTGATTCCCATTATTCTTAGGGAACTATTTCATGAAGTGACCCTCTTGTCCACACTTGAAACAACCTGTGGAGTCATCCCGACACTTACCTGGGTGGTTTCTACCACACTTAGCACATGCAGGAGCCCAGTTATGTCCTTGTGCCACACTATCTTGACCCTGTACAGGTCTTGATGTAAAGTGCTAGGAATTCTGACTATTATCCTCACCTTTGTTTCTCGGTGCAGGTGCACTAGCAGATGATGGAGCAGATCCAATTTGCTTTTGCTGAAAGGACTAACGGTTCACATTACTATTTTGCTGCCCAGATTCAGTCCCTGTCTTAGCCTTCTTGTTTCTAAACTCTTCCCTATCCCTCAACTTCTCTTCCTCAACCTGCTGCACATATACCATTAACCTCGATATATCCATGTCCCCAATTAGCATCGATGCCCTACCCAATTTGCTTGATAGACGGGACAACCCAGCAATAAACAGGCTCATTCTACTCCTCATATCCACAACCATCTCCGGAGCATAACGGGATAGTTGGGTGAACTTCAACCCATACTCATGAACACTTAGTGACTATTGCTTAAGGGTAAGAAACTCTCGTACCTTGGCCTCTCTCAGCTCTCGGGGAAAGAAACGCCCCAAGAAGGCCTCCTTAAAACATGCCCAACTCCCAGGTGGTGCTCCCTCAGCTCTACCCTTCTTTCACTGGTCAAACCAAGTCCTAGCAACATCCTTTAATTGATATGTAGCTAGTTCAACTCGCCCAGTATCGGTAATGTGCATAACATCAAATACCTTTTTCTGTTCCTTAATAAAGTTCTCTAAATCCTCAATAGTGCTTGAACCAGTGAAATTTGGAGGGTTTATCCTTAAGAACTCATGAATTATCAAAATGTCGGCTTCTTCTTGTCGAGTCCCTCTTTGTTGCCCAACCTGGTTAGTCACAACTAAACTTAGCATCCTTATTGCTTCACTGAACTCAACATTAGTAACTTCTCCATGGGGTTGTACTTCAGGTACATTGGGTACCCCTTGTTCCTCAACGTTACGCCTAGCAAGACGACCTTTGATAGCTCTTTGTGGAGACATGATTAACTGAAAAATATGCACAAGCATGAATTAGAAGAAACTTTTTAGACATCAAACTCTAATGCACGAAATGAGTGTGAAAGAAGTGAGAAATATTTCCTAAGTGTTCCAGCCTCCTAATTATAGATGTGGCGCACTTCACACTTATAACTAGGAATCTATAAACATGGCTTCATAGACTCCCTAGGACTCTTGAACTATATGATCTGATACCTAGTTTGTCACACCCCGAGCCTACACCCTAGGCGGGACTGGCACTCAAGAACCATTGCTGGCCCCAAGCAAACCCTTGGCCTAGATTACTTACTCAGTGAAAGACTCTAAACATTATTACGGTGATCAAATGCATTTCTACTCAATTGTTTAATAAAATAACTTAGAATGTTTAAAGGTCAAACATTCAACTTGGCCAAAGTGGCAACTCAAGTCTTAACATGAAAAATAACAATGTAAAGACAATTGAACTACTGACTGTCTATGAAGCCTCTAAAACAAGGAGGGATGTCGGGACAAGATCCTCGATCATCCTAACAATGAAATACTAAAAGCAATGATAAAAGGAGCCCTCCGGAAAGCTAGGAGGCTCACCAACAGACTCTGAGTACTCAACTGGACCAACGAAGTGCTAGATGATGATCCTGGTTACCTATGTGTGCATCATAAAATGATGCAGGCCAAATGGCATCAATACATTGAATGTATGAGTATGCGAGGGGAAAACTAAACATGACATAAGCTTTAAAGGAATATGAAAAGAACACTTACCTTGGCTTTACTCAACTCAAGAATAACTTAACTCAAATGCAAAGTAAAAACAACAATAATGGTGCAGTTTATACAAGGCATTTTAAAATAGTAGGTAGCAACTCAATTAGTTAAAGAAACGCAATAACAACTCAGTTTACATATAAAGTAATATAATACTATGGGAGTTTCTCTAACCGACAACCATCACTACGAGCCTAAGTGATGATACATCGTCTCGCCTACACTGCCAAAACTATCCTATACTTTGCCGTCATATAGAACGCCTCAACTAAGTGGATCCACTAGCCTATGCTAAAAAGCACTAAGGAATTATCTAAAAAGTATGATCCTTTCTACCCATGATGGCTATATGGTTTATGGAGACTTGAGTTATTATGAACTCACATCCCCATAGCGGTGTTCAATACTACTGCGAAAATATATTCAGCTCATATGTTTCAAAAACAAAACTCTTTCTGTGATTTGAGATAATTACTCAAAAACTATCTTGGAAATCAGTTTTCCTCTCTTGTTTAAATGTGAAAACATTTACTCTTTGGGAATACTTAGTTCCCATATACTCTTTTGGAAAAAATGAACTTCATTTGTTACTCTTACTTAACTCAAAACTCAAGTCTTAAAATAAGTTTAAAACATTTGCAAAAGACTTCTTGAAGTGACTCTAAGAACTTTCTAGACTTGGCTTTTATCTTTCCTTGAATTTGAATTTACGGATTCAAGGTTACGATTCAAGTTTATGGATGATTTCTAGGTGTTTAGAAGTCATTTAGAGAAGTTAGAATCAATAGAAAGTGTCAGTACACTTTAGAAGGACATAAACGGGCTAAATGATGAAAAATAGGTTGGGGAGGATGGACCTGGCACACTGCTGGCGCGCAGTGCGAGCCCCAAAAGTTTAGACACCACTTTTTGGAGCACTGCTAGCACGTTGCCCCAGCCTCCTGGTGAAATGGGGGCGTGTTGCCCCAGCCCTCCTGGTGCAACGGTGGCGCGTCACCCCAACATTGCCCCACGCAAAACTGACAAACTTTTCCTCTCATTTTCTAATCTTAATTCGATTAATTTCAATTATTTTTCTCATTATCTCTTTAGATTTAGATACTGAAAACATTTACACAAATTCTAACTCAAACAACTCAATAAATCAACACTATAATCTCAAGAAACTCCTCAATCTCAACCCAAATTCAAGAACGAAATCAATTCAAGAATACCCATTAAGAACATTCAAACTTCCAATCTTTTTTGGATGAAATCATGCTGAAATAAACATGTTTGGCAAGTGGGTGAATGAACCCAACTTTATGAAAGTCTCACATACCTTGTAGGATCAAATCCTTGATGAAATCCGCAATCAATTCATATCCTCCTCAGCTTCATAAGTAGGTTCCTCAACAAACTTATTTCTCCAAAGAACTTTGACTGATACAACTTCCTTGGTCCTCAACTTGCTAACCTGACGGTCTAGAATTTGAACCGGAATTTCCTCATAGGATAAGATATCCTTGATGCCAATATCTTCAGTTGGTATGATAAGCGAAGGATCTCCCATGCACTTCTTCAACATGAAATATGAAATACCGGATGAATCACTGCTAACTAATATGGTAGCTCCAACTCATAAGCTACATTTGTTACTCTTACTTAGCTCAAACTCAAGTGTTAAACTAAGTTTAAAACATTTGCAAACGACTTCTTGAAGTGACTCTAAGAACTTTCTAGACTTGGTTCTTATCTTTCCTTGAATTTGAATTAATGGATTCAAGGTTAGGATTCAAGTTTATGGATGATTTCTAGGTTTTTAGAAGTCATTTAGAGTAGTTAGAATAAATAGGAAGTGTTAGTACACTTTAGAAGTACTTAAGCGGGCAAAATGATGAAAAATAGGTTGGGGCGAACAGATCTAGTGCACTGCTGGCGCGCCACGCCAGCCCGCAAAGTTCAGAGACCACTTTTTGGCGTATTGCTGGTGCATTGCCCCAGCCCTCCTAGTGTAACGGGGGCACCTCGTCCTAGCCCTCCTAATGCAATGGGGGCGCATCGCCCTAGCCCTCTTAGCGTAACGGGGGCGAGTTGCCCCAGCATTGCCGCAGGCAAAACTGACAAACTTTCCTCTCATTTTCTGATCTTAATTTGATTAATGTCGATTCTTTTTCTCAATATATCTTTAGATTTAGATACTCAAAACATTTACACAAAATCTAACTCAAGCAACTCAAGAAATCAACAATATAATCTCAAGAAACTCCTCAATCTCAACCTAAATTCAAGAACGAAAGCAATTCAAGAACACCCATCAAGAACATTCAAACTTCCAATCTTTTTAGGATGAAATCATGCTGAAATAAACATGTTTGGCACATGGGTTAACAAACCCAATGTTATGAAAGTCTCACATACCTTGTAGGATCAAATCCTTGACAAAATCCACAATCAATTCCTTATGAAGACGACGAATCTTGATTTTTCCCCTTCTCATCTCTCTTGAGTTCTTCTCTCTAAAGCCCTAGCGTAAATTTCCAATTGTACAAACTAAACCAATTTAGTTTTGACCCTAATTAATTCAATAAAAATGAAATAAATTAATTGGGTAAGGAAAAGACCATAATACCCTTCCAAAATCTAGTTTAGACTTTTCTTATCTAAACAACCCAACTTCAAATAGGCATATCTCACTCATACGAACTCGGAATTGAGAAAACTCGGCGGCATTGGAAAGATAATTCAAAGATACTTCCTATGGTATCTGCAAGCACACCTAACTAATCTTGAGCTAGGAGTTATGATCATTTGAAGTTTGCCAAGAACTCATACTTACATAATTTAACTAATTTTTCAGATTTTTCCTTCTTTCCAAAAAAAACTCTTTCTGAATCTATTTCTCTCTAGCTCTTCAAATAGCAAGGTGTTAAAGTGTTTTTGTTTGGTAGTGGAGAAAACTAGTATATGTTAAGAATTTGTTGAAGCATTTTAGAATGGAGGGGGCGGGTGGAAGGGGGGGGGGCAAAATAAATGGCAACTCTAATAAGACAAAGAAAGATGAAGGTAAGTTGTTGAAGGATGCTAGATCATTTCGACAGCTTGTTGGTAGTTAAATTTACTTAACTATCACAAGGCCAAAAATTACATACTCTATTAGTGTTGTCTCTCAATTTATGCATGGTCAAACAACTCCTCATTTAGAGGTAGAAAAAAGGATTCTACGTTGAATAAAAATTTCAGTTAATTATGTTCTTATGTATAAGAAAGGGAATGATTTTGTGTTGCAAGGATTTATAGATGCAGATTGGGCAAGTGATATAGCTTGTCGTCGTTCAACTTTAGGGTGCTATTTCAACCTTGGATCTTTGGATTTTTCTTGGCGTAGCAAGAAGCAGTCTATTGTTGCTTTGTTTAGTATAGAAGTGGAAATATGTAGCAGCGACAATGGCAGCCTAGGAATGCATTTGGATAAAATGTTTGTTGGGAGATATTTTTTGCAGAGTGGACTACGCTTGTGAAAATTAAATGTGATAACAAGAGTGTCATCAATCTTTCTTCAAATCCAGTTTTTAATGGGTGAATAAAACACATATAAGTTTGTCGCCATTTTATTCGAGAGAAAGTATTGAATCAATAAATTGAGTTGAAAGTAGTTCATACTAGTGTGCAAGTAACAAATATCTTTACAAAGGCTTTAGCGAAGCCTGGCTTTTAAAAGTTTAGAGTTGCTCTTGGAATCATTGACAATAAATATTACTGAAGGAGAGTATTACAAATTAGTGTATATTTACTAATTTCGTTGTTTTACTTAGTTTTACCATGTGTAGGTGTTTGTTCCTATATTTTTGGGATAGTCTAGAGTAAAAAATAAATTATATCAATACTTTGATATGGGAATATTTTTTGCACCTTTTTAGGAGTCAAGTTATACTACTTTTAGGAGTTAGTTAAAAGTTTAGAGTTTAGTTTATAAATTTCTCGTTTCTTCTATATTTGCAATATAAGCATTCAATAAAAGGGTTTAGTTATTCTTTGGATCGTTTGCTTCTTCTCATCATTTCAATAAGAATTTTCTGTACAACTATTTTTTTTAACATCTTATGAGGTCCTATGCACATAAAATTGACTCTGGAGATCGGAATTCATGGAAATCCTCTCTCAATCTTAGAAGCATTGATCTTGGGTTTCATTTGAAGTTGATCCATATCAACATCAACTCCAAAGTCTTGGTTAGCTCAAAAGAAGGAAGCTTAAAGAAGTTGAATTTTTAATTTTTGTGCTGCTCTAAAATGCTCTAGGTAAGACTTGTTCTCTACAAGTTTTCGTAGCACCGAAATTTTTTACTGCAAGCAAAATCAATAAAAGAAAAATTTAATTGTTACTGATGAATCTTGTGAGTACAATTATGTTGCTCTCTTGATTCTTTTCTCCTACTGTTTCTCCATGATTCAAGGGATGCTTGTAGCGTGTTTCTCGAATGTAGGATGATGCAGGCCTCCGTGAGATATATTTGATCTCTTGAAACGTCGGAAAGCACTTCGTAATTTCAAGTCAATTTCCAGGATGAATACTATTGACCACTCCTTCGAAGAGCTGTGTAGTCGATGTTGTAGCTTTTCCCAATGCTTGTTAAAGTGTTTGTAGAATTGTGTTTTCAATTTCCTTGAATTTCATGTCTATCCCCTATTTATGGTTGTAGCGGGACAAGATTTCTTATGATTGGCCAAAGGATGTCATTTTGACAATTGGCACAGATTGTGGTTGGTTCTTGAATTTGACTAGAACTATTAACTCATTTGGACACGTGTCGCCACCTTGTTGGTCTTGGATGCCTAGTCCATGTGACTTGTGGTATGGGTTTGGGCTTCAAGGTGAAATGAACCTTGGACTTGAATTTAATAAAATGGACTTATTTATTTGTTAAGCCCAAATTAATCATTCAAACCAAATGAACATCGATTTAATTAAATAAAATTTATGTGTCTACAAATGCCCGCCCCTTACTTCGAGACTTGTCGATGTGTAGGCTTGCTGAAACTTGATGAAGAGACTTGAAGTATTCATGAATGTATTTTCATATTTTGAGACTTATCGACGTATAGGCTTGCCAAATTTGACGATGCGAGTTGAAGATTTCATGAGTGTTTTTTCATTTTTGAGACTTCTCGACATGCAGGCTTGTCGAAACTTGACGACGAAATTTGAAGTCTTCATGAATGTAGTTTTGAGACTTCAAAATATTTGTTTCTTGTTGTCGCATTCTAACTAGTCTACTACAAATGATGTGTTTACAGTGATCTTAATTTTTTTCCTTAAAAAAACATTCTTGCTCGACAATAACGTGGCCTATATATATTGATTTGAAATAGATGGATTTAGTGATAACATTTTTCTTATGTGATATTTGTCACAGGGAATCATAAAACAAGAAAATTGAGTAGTCTTTTGAACCAAATAAAAAAATACTAACTTTCATTTGGTATCCAAGTCAATTAATGAATCTAAATTAAAGTATTCTTCCTTCGTTAATTCTTTGGTTCATCCTTTCCATATTGGTGTAGTTTCAACATGGGTAGTGAATCTATCAATCCAAATCAGATTTTCTTCTTCCAAACTCACCATAACATTCCTTATGGAAGGATTAAAAAAATCTTTCACAAGAATCTCTATATAATCTTCTCCAATGCCCAAAGGATTTTCATCACACAAAATTTTAGATGCTGCAAAGACAAGTTGTCTGAGTGTGTTTAACTGTTCAGCTGCGACGCTGATTGATTTTATCAAATCGAGAGACATAGCCTCCATCATATCTCAAATATTTAGAGCAAAATTATTCTTTATTCTTTCTTAGGTAACTTAAAAGTTTGTTGTTGTGCTCCACTTTTGGCAAAACACGTTTTGGTGCAATGACTTGACCTCTCTTTTAGGTTTATTTTTAAAGAAAAGAGTCACCACATAATGAATTAAAGGAGCGTAGGGCACCTACTGACTGAACTAATTTTATTTAAGGTCGACGAAACTAGTGACTCGGGTAAAAGTTCAAATTACCTCGAGAGGAAGGTGTTAAGCATCCTTCAAGGTTCACAAATATGAGTCCTAATTGTATCTCATATATTTTATGTGGGGTTAAGCAAGTAGAAAACAAGGTCGCTTTGTTTATTAATTAATTTAAACTAAATGATAAAATAGGTACAAATTGAAAGCATTTAATACAAACAATTAACATAAAACCAATTAAGAGAAGATAAGTGTAACAACCCGGAAAACTAGTAAGACCAAGCTAGAGTCTAATGGAAACTAGTAGGTGAAACTAGAGCCTAACGTGTGAGCTTTTGCACTGGGTGTTTGGTTTTAGGTTGTATATTGACTTCCCGAGCTTAGGTTGAGGTATGTACGGGTTAAAAGTCAAGGTACCACCCCCCCAAAGACCAACCAAGGGCCCTTGGGAAGGACCCTAAAGTCTAACACCCAAGGCTGCCTAAATTCACAAAAGTTGGGAGTACTTCATGAACCACAGATGCAATCCATGACCAGTAGATTGATCTATGACTCGTGGTCTTGCTCCGTAGGTCAAGGCCACCAAGTCGTAGCTACAGACCCAAACCACGACCCCACAGGACGGGGCGTGGTCCCATCCACGGACCGTGGATGGGGGTCTCATTGTTGGCACCTGGAGACTGCCTAGTTTCGGCCTTAGGTGGGTTAGTTTAGGAAATTCTTTTATTAGTTGTTTTGAGTAGGATTCATTTAATATAGTAATTATACATATATATAAACTATTTTATGTCATTAAACACCTCATTAATTCATTATAACCCAAGACCCCAAAACAAAACCCAACTTTCTTTCCCTCCCAAATATCTTCTCTCTAGAAAACCTCTGTTGAAGAACCAAGAAAGAGATCAACTAGGGCTTGAAGATAGGAGATTTTCAATTCGATTTTCATGGAGTTATACACCTAAGGTATGGTAGTTTTTATCCTTGTCTAAATTCCATTCAAGGAGCCCTCTCAAAATATGTTTTCAAGTCTCCAATTTTCCCCCTTAAACCTAGAGTTCAATCTATGTCATGGGTCTTCTTCTAAAACAATTTCAATTGTTTTTATTATGATTCAGTATGGTTGTTTATTATGAATTAACATTGGATTGATGGAGTTTTGATAAGAATTCCCCTTGGACCCATGATTTCTCCCTCTTTACTAAATTGACTTTATGATGAGGGAATTATTGAATATTGATCCAATTATGTTATTTATGGTTGTTATTGGTGTAATTAGATGATTTAAGTATAACTCTACATGTATCCCTGATTAACCTAAGATCCTATGGTGAAATTGATATTGTTTAGGCTTATGCCATGAAAGAGGCAAATGGACGGTTTAGATGAAACCTTTAAGATTGATGAACTTCTTGATGAATTGCCTTAGATTAGATCACCTAGAAGTGAATTTCTTGGGAGTAAATCTTGTAGATATGAACTAACTTGATTAGGGCTTATTTGTTGGATCATGGTTGTGTAGGGTTGGAATTGAGTTTATATGTTCCTATATGACTATAAGAATGAGGCATGTGGTTAGGTTGCCTTAAGAAATAGCTATATATATGATGATCATGTGAGGTATAGCTTGAGAGTAAGGCTTGTAGTATGAAGATGACTCCTAAGGCTGAAAGGGTAAAATCTAATATGAACAAGTTAAGAATGTTAAGGCTTTAAGAAGGAAGCCATTATGTATGTTGAGTTGTATATGGCTCTATTGTGAATATACTTCACCTACATGACCTATAAGATGAATATATGAGTCTATGCATGGAATTAATGTTGTAATTGATTTATGACTATATCTATGTTTCATGTGATGAATGCTAGACATGCTGACTTAATATGACGCTTGAATGCAATATATGAGATATATGTATGATTATGATATTATGTGCATGTTTATGAATACTTTGAGTATAAGGTGTCTATTATGATAATGTTGTTGTTGTGCCAGTGGAAGGACAATCACACACACACATGCATCAATATAATTATGATGTGACTAAGGTGTTGCTTATGGTTCACTTGGAAAGTGAAGTTCCTACGACTATTGTGTAATTGTGGTAATTGTTGGAAGGTCATTCTCCCCTTACTCTTACACATGTTTATGTATGAATTATCTAGGACTATGATTATGTTGTTGTGTTGATTGAAAGGCTATTCTCATGAACACACTATAAAAACGATGTGTAAGGTTTACTCACATGTTGATGATTCTAAGGTGAAAGGACATTCTCACTTTATGAATCCATGAGCTATTATGATGTATATTGGTTTGAGTGCCTAGTGCATTCTCTTATGACCATGAACTTAAGTAAAGACTTAATATGACTTTTAAAGGGAATTATGCTTAGGACCGAGAGGATATGAAAATGAGACAGGGGCTTTTACGTTTAGCAAGTACGGCTTCCCAATGTATGTTATCTCATGATATGGAAACCTTCTACGTTTAGCAAGTCCGGGTTTTTAGTAGCAATCTCCTTATCCCATAACTATGTGCCCACATAGGTCTTTAGCTAGTGGATCCACCTAAAAGATATTACGATAGTTCTACCTTAGGAAAGTAGGACACCCTCTTTTCGGTGTGGGGGTAGAACACCGGATTCCATGTAGCTCACATGGTCTATGTCGGTTAAGGCTACATTTCCCTAAATAATAAGAACATGAATTGTGATAAGAACATGAGCATGTTCTATATTTCCTCAAGAGGTTCTACTTAGTATGAATAGGGGTATGGGACTTCATTCGTACATGGCACAAGTAGGCTTTGAGAGTGGGCATGATATGTCTATTTGATGATATGATGATTATGAGTTAAATGAATGCATTATATGAATTATGAATATTAACATAGACTATGCTTATGACTTCTTAATAAGCTTACTTAGTGTGAGTTGGGGTATGGGACTTCACTTACACATTGCACAAGTAGACTTATAAAGGGGTTGTGGAGTAGGTTCTCTTATGTTATGATGTTATCAACATGAATGACTCCTTATTTATGAATGTTTATTATGACTATGGTAAAGTAAGATATGCATGTTGTTGGTGGCCTAAATGTGATACTTAGCATTTGGTAGGATTATGGGATCTTACCTTTGCATTGCACTAGTGTGGCTTTGGGTTGCTTATGTGGTAGTTTTATTATTATGAGATGATCTTGGTATTTGACTATGTGTATGTACTATGTCTTGTGAAGGTTGGTATATGAATTATGTTTATGTTGGTGACTATGCTTGTAATTATGATGATATCGCTTATGTTATGATGATTTGTATCTTTATGAGTTGCATTCTCCAACTATTTCAAAGATGATGTTCAAAACTGGCATATGGCATGGTTTTAAAGAAAATGTCCCTCTTATGCATGCTTTAAGGTTTTTGTGCATGGCTTCCATACTTAGTACTTTTTGTGCTAACCCTTCTTTCTACATTTTCTATAAGTGTAGGCTTTGGAGATGTTGGATTCCATCCTCGTGGCTAGGTTTCATAGTCGATCAAGAAGAAGAAGCTTGGTGAGTCCTCATTGTATTCGAGGGCTCAACCTTATGTCCTTTATGTCTTTGTTTTATGTTTTAGACTTATGTAAGATCTAAGTCCCTAAGATGTATTCAAGAGTTTTGTTCCAAGTAATTAGATTGTTTTGAGACATAGTGTATAGATTCTATTATTTTTATAAAGACTTTGATTGTAAAGAAAAGTTTTAAATTCCGCTCTATTTTCCTATGAACTTATGTCTATGATTATGCTAAGGGCTTGTATAAGACCCCTTCGGGGTCAAGTACTCCGTGTTACGTCTTGGGGGCACCCCTGAATCGTGACAATAAGCAAGGAGACAAAAAATACACAATTAAATATAGGGGCATTTTTTTTATCAATTAACTACCCCAAATAAATGTAAATAACAAAAGGAAAATAAAAGAAGAAAAAGGAAACCTAAATTATACTGTCCCTTCTTGGATTAACGCTCAGCTTATTCGGTGTGTTAAGACAAATCAAGGTTTGTCATTTTGTCTGTTCGAGTCAACTTACATAATTTCTAATAAGAGCCTAAATACCTCTACCCTCCCTTTTCTAAGTTCATTTATTATTTTAGAGCCTAAAGAGATCTACAATAAATCATAAAACTAGTATCCTAAAATGTGCTTTGCATCCCAACTTCTCAAATTGACCTCTAATTTAGTTAATAGCATGCTTGCAAACACAAATAAGTAGTAAAATGTCTAGGCAGAATTGTGTGTGCACAAACAAACATTATAACAAAATATTAATTTAATTCAAAGAGGTAGAAATATAATTGTACATGTGAGCAGAAATGATTTGAAATAGTTCTTATAAAATCTATAAACAGCCTGCAGAAAACAATTTATTAGTTGATTCTAAGTCGCAAAGAAAATTATCCCGATGCAAAATTTATTTATCTTCTTAACAATATTTAATCAAGAGTAGATCAGTATTTAAAACAATTTTGATTTTAATCAAAATTATTACTATGCTCACTTAATTATTAAATAGATAGGGGAGTTAATTATGGAGAAGGGTCTAAAATGCCCCTCAAGTATTTGAATTGGTACAAAATCACCCTCCATCCACCTATCGGCCCTAAAATACCCCTGACATCTACCTTTCAGCTTAAAAATACCCTCGATGTTAATCCTTTGACTCATATTTGCCTTATTTTTAATAGGTCCCTTAAAGTAAAATTATTAAATATTTATTTATTATATTTATTAATGTGATTGGCCCAAATTTAAATCATTCTCAAATAAATAATAAAAATGATATTTTTAAAAATTCTATTTTTCTATAAAAACCACTTATGATTCATATTTTGATCCGATACACTTGAAAATAATATTGAAAAATAATTAATTTCATGATATCTTCTATTGGCCTATTTTAAATCAACCCCAATTTATTTTAACGTAACCCAACTCATAAATGGGGATCCAACTAAAATCATACTTACCCCGACTTATTGTCCATCTAAGAAAATTATTATTTTCATTAATATAAAAATTTCTCTCAATTATCCAAATGTCTTGTTCATTTTATCTTTTATTCATTTTTTTAATCTCTTATTCTTAATTAGGATATCCGGAACTCAAACTTGAAATTAACTCACATATTTTTATTCTTTTGATTAGTATTATTGTCATGATGGGATGAGGGTGGTGATAAGAGAAACAATTATTTTTATTCTTTTATTTTTAATTTTGGGTACACACAAAAGAAAAATGTAATATTTGTACATATTTGCTTAATTAAGTCATTTTTTATTGAACTAATTATTTCTATATGAATGCATCATTATTTTCCTCCTTTTTTCTCTCTTGTTTGTCATAAATTAAATAAAAAAAAAGTTAAAATGGTGGCCATGATCTAAATTAAAAAAAATAAAAATGGAAGAGTTAGGAAGTAAAGGACCAGGGAGGGAGGAGTGTAGAGAGTAGATGTCTAACCTTTTTATAATTTTAAATTTACCTTGAAATTCAAAATCAAGTCAATCATGTGACCTTATATATTAAGTAATTTCAAATTATTTTTCTATGGAAAAGGGCCTAAATGTCCTTAACCTGAGATTTGGTACAATATTACTCCCCATCCACCTAATGAGTATGATCAGTTAGATATAAGGGTATTTTTGAGCCGAAAGGTGGACGTTAGGGGTAATTTAGGGCCAATAGATGTATGTAGGATAATTTTATACCAATTCAAATACTTGAGGGGCATTTTAGTCCCTTCTCCGAGTTAATTATGAGCATGCTGAAAATAACATTTAATTAAATATACGAGGCAGAGGATATAATGATGCAAAAATTATCACATGGCAGAAATAGATCAATAAGATAGTTTATTTTAATCAGTTATTAGCATGCTGAACGTAGCATATTAATTTTAAAGAAGAAAAATTTTAATCAAACTGCAAAAATTATTAAATCATTGGTTGAAATACATTAGTACACACTACTAATTCTTAATTTTTTAAAATTGTTTGACACAACTTATGATATGTCATTTAATTAGTTTAGCATTATAACAAATCCTATAATCATAATTAATAAACAACAAATAAGCTAAATTTTTTCAAAAGCCTATATACATGGTATCTACACGCGAACAGTGTGTTAAAAAATAATTAATTCCTTTAGGCATGGTATCTAGACAGATTTCTAATACAAAGAACAAATTATTAACTATAACTTTATTTTATTTCATTTTAAAATATTCTTTAGAAAAGAGAATTGATAATTTGTATTAAACAAAGCGAGGCGATTAACATGTAAAAGGTCATACATTACTTTTTTTTATTTTTTTTATTTTTATTATTATTATTATTATTATTATTATTATTATTATTATTATTATTATTATTATGATTATTATATGCTAACAGTGTTACACATATATATTAATTTATATTGATAGGCAGTTAATGAAACAATAAGAATGAGTGATCAATATAGAACATGCTTACATAGGCAATTAAACAACATTTAGATAGTAGTTAATGTCAACAATATTAGTTTTATATTTTACTCTAATCAGATCTATTGTGAGAAATGAACAAACAATGAAATCACCCTCCTATAGACATGCTTTCTAACAAAAATAGGTTGCGCTAAAATAAACATGTAGCAAGTAAGTTCCCTCCCCTTTAGACAGTCCCCCAAATTATTTCATATATCGAGAGAGTTAGTTTAATACAAAATTATTACAAAATTGAATAAGATAAAACCACACTAAAAAAAACATCCAAACTAGCTTAAAGTAAATCCACCTGATATCCTTTCCAAGGCGACTCTCCAAAAATCGTAAACTACAGTATCCAAACCCGCTGAAGGAAATATTGCAACATATACACATAATACTAAAGACATACATAATGTTGATTATTCCATATATAGACGAATAGTTGCGCACACAAACTAATTCAAGAAGCAGACATTCAAAATCTGAACTGTGAAAACATCGAACACAACATCACAAAAGGGAGAAATAGAACTAACTCGAACGCTTTCCTTTTAATATTATATGCTTAAATGTGAAATACTAGTGAAGAACACTAATCGGTTAAGAAGAATAATTATTTAAAAAGCAAGATTTGATTCCCAATAAAGGAAAATAATAAATTAGTGGGAGCATAATTATAATCTTAAACGAGGAAAGTAGAATTAAGGCACAAATCAGTTCCTTTACTGACAATCAACAACATCAACTTACCAATAATAATTCTCATAAGAATCTGTCTATTAGATAATGTCATTCTCTAGATTAATATAAAATCAAGCAAATAAATAAAGGAAATGCAAGAAATAATTTACGCATCCTCAATCAAATACTTATATTTGCATATCAAGACATAACAACTTTTACCATAAATAATGTAAGTGAAAACCTGTCCGCTCAATTAACATGTGTTATTTCATGAAGTGTGGAAAATCCAGCTTCACCTGATGCAGGCAGGATCGTTTCATAAGAGATTTGAGTAGACCTTGCAGGAGAAGTTTGATGAATATTGGAATGATTGCAACTTGGTTTTAGCAGTTGCTGGTGTTATGGATCGTACGTTCAAGATGAAGTTAGTTGAATTCACTTTTAACAGGATCAGTTCTAGACTTCTCACTATCAGTCAGTTTTCCCATGTCCGGTAGACTTTCTTTCAAAAACCTTGACTAATAGAATAGTGAAATTAGAATAGGCACTGAGGTGAGTGTTAGAATATATGATAAATATATTCTAACTCATTGTATATATCATCTTTGTTAAGTGAATATTTAGTTCCTAACTTATAGCTAGTTAGTTTTCTTAATTATAGCCTAATTATACTCTTGTATTTATGTTATATAAACTGATTATTCTAATAAAATGAATCAAGGGGATTAATCTCTTTCATGGAATCAGAGCTCTAGGGAAAGATCCTTAAACTTTCTCTGTCTTCTACAGCGCTGTTCCGCCCCTCTCTTCTCAATCACCATGTCTGACTCAGAATCTTCTTTTCACCCTGCTCTTGCTGTATCCAACATCAAGAACCATGTTCCCATCACTCTTGAGATGGAGAAAGTACAATATTCCACATGGGCGGAACTCTTTAAGATTCACGCACGGTCCCATAGAGTAATTGACCATATTATTCCTCCGGCGAAGGGCAAGGAGAAACTGCCTAAAACAGAGGAGGAGAAAGAGCTTTGGTCGACTCTTGACACTACCGTTCTACAGTGGATTTACGCCACTATATCTCATGATCTTTTACATACAATTCTTGAACCCGACACCATAGCAATGGAGGCTTGGAATAGATTGCGTGACATATTCCAGGATAACAAGCACTCTCGTGCCGTCACCCTTGAGTACGACTACACTCATGTAAACATGGAAGATTTTCCAAATGTCTCTTCCTATTATCAGCATCTCAATATCTGTCGGACCAACTCAAGAATGTCAGCTCTCCCGTCGACAATAATAGACTGGTTTTTCAATTGGTCTCTGGTCTCACCGAGACCTACAAAGGTGTGGCCACTCTTATTCGCCAACGTGATCCTTTGCCCCAATTTTATCAATCTCGTTCGATGCTCACTTTTGAAGAGGCCGACCTTGCTAAAAAAACGGCACATAGCTTCTCATCCTCCATCGTTGCTCGTGATTCGAATGGCTCTCATGATATTTCTGATCATTCCTCGTTGAACTGCAATACTAATGGTGGGAAGAGGAACCAAAACCACAACAATACTGGAGAAAAATATCGTAGCAACAATGGTGGTCGTGGAGGCGGCATGGGCGGTACAGGTGGTGGGGGTAAGTCCAGAGGTGGTGGTTAGATGGGCGGCGGCAATAGCCGCGGTGGTGGGCAACAGCCGCGGTGGTGGGCAGCAACCAGCAGGTTAGCATCCTCTGACCAATGCTCCATGGTCTGGTGGACAGTTGTGGCCCTAGATGGCACCTTGGGCTATACCTCCTTGTCCATATCCTTCAAATTCATGGACCAGGCCCAATTATGGACAGCAGCAGAAACCACACCCTGGTATACTTGGGCCCAGACCCCAGCATGCCTACACAGCAGCTCCAACTCCAACCGACATTGAAGCCACAATGTATACTCTTGGTATCACTCCTCCAGATGAGAATTGGTACATGGACACCGGTGCCACTTCTCACATGACATACACACAAGGTAACCTTACGTCTTATTTTAATATGAGGAATAAATGTGGTATAATGGTTGGTAATGGTCAATCGATTCCAATTCATGGCTATGGTCACACTAAATTGTCTTCCCCATGTCTTCCCTTACAATTAAACAATGTCCTTCATGCCCCTCACCTTGTTAAAAATTTGGTGTTAGTTAGAAAATTTACAACTGATAACTGTGTCTCTATTGAATTTGATCCCTTTGGGTTTTCTGTGAAGGATTTTCAGATGGGGAGGCTGGTAATGAGGTGTGAAATTCGGGGCGAGCTTTATCCCATCACAAATCCAGTCCCTTCTCTATCTACTTTTTTTTCTTTGGCACCATCCCTTTGGCATGATCGTTTGGGTCACCCGGGAGCACTTGTTTTGAACTCCCTTAGGAAGAATAAATTGATTGAATGTAATCAAATTAAAGATTCTCATATTTGTCATTCTTGTCCTCTTGGAAAATATGTTAAGTTGCCATTTTATGCTTCAAATTCTAGAACTATTATGCCATTTGATAGTATACATAGTGATCTTTGGATGTCACCTGTTTTGAGTTCATCGGGTCATAGATATTATGTCTTGTTCGTGGATAATTATTCCAAATTTTTGTGGACATATCCTTTATCAAAAATATCACAAACTTTTTCCACGTTTTTGAAATTCAAGACCTTTATTCGAACCCAATTTGAGCTGGACATAAAGAATATGCAATGTCATAATGACATGGAGTTTGATAATGGCCCTTTTGGGAATTTTGTAAAGCAAATGGTCTTTCGTTTCGTCTTTCATTTCCTCGTACATCCCCTCAAAATGGGAAAGCTGAAAGACAAATCCATACAATGAACAACATTGTTCGTACCTTATTGGCCCATGCTTCCCTTCGTCCTTCCTTTTGGCATCCTGCTTTGCAAATGATAACTTACCTTCTTAATATCCTTCCTCATAAGCTATTAAACTATCAATCTCCTCTTCGCATTCTTTATCAAAAGGATCCGTCTTATTCTCATCTTCGAGTGTTTGGGTGTTTATGTTATCCTCTTATTCCCTCTACAATCATAAGCAAACTTCAACCCCGATCAACTCCTTGTGTTTTTTTTGGGTATCCTCCAAATCATAGTGGGTATAAATGCTTTGATTTTTCAGCTAGAAAAATCATCATTAGTCGTCATATAATATTTGATGAACCTGAGCCCACCTCGCCCAGCCTAGCGAGTGGATCTGGCTTGCCCAGCAAGCAGCACGACCTTCCCCAGCCTGCTGGGCTGAGCCTATCTCCTCCTTCCACCCTCCCACCCAGCTCTCTTCATTGCCCAACTCCAATATCTCACTCTAGTCTACCCACAAGTCCTGTTACTAGGAGTTAGCATGGGATTTCTAAGCCTAAGAAGTCTTTCAACCTTCTTACATTAGTGTCTAAATCCCATCTACCTCGTAACCCTGTGTCTGCTCTTCGTGACCCGAATTGGAAAATGGCTATGGATGATGAATATAATGCTCTTATTGAAAATAAGACGTGGGTGTTGGTGCCCCATCCTCCAAATGTTAATGTAATTCAGTCTATGTGGATTTTTGCTCATAAAGAAAAATGTGATAGTTCATTTGAGAGGCATAAAGCCTGCCTTGTAGGTGATGGTAAAACTTAACATATTGGCCGGTAGTCAAACCGGCGACTATTCGCATGGTTCTCAGTTTGGCTCTTTCTAAGGCTTGCCCGATTCATCAACTTGATGTCAAAAATGCTTTCTTACATGGTGAACTCAAGGAGATTGTTTACATGTATCAACCTTTGGGGTACCGGCATCCTGATCGACCTAATCATGTGTGTTTGCTGAAGAAAGCTCTTTATGGGCTTAAACAGGCTTCGAGGGCTTGGCATAAGAGATTTGCTGACTATGTCCGTACTCTTGGTTTTTCTCAAAGTACTTCCGATTATTCTTTGTTCATTTATCATTGAGGTACTTATATGGCTTATATTTTATTATATGTAGATGATATCATTTTGACTGCTTCCTCTGATGAGCTCCGTCAGTCTATCATATCCTTTCTTAGCTCAAAATTTGCTATGAAGGACTTGGGCCATTTGAGCTATTTCCTGGGCATTGTAGTCACTCGTCATGCAGGTGGTTTATTTTTATCTCAAAAGAAATATGCTGATGAGATCATTGAATGAGCTGGCATGTCATTGGTTAAGCCATCTCCTACTCCGGTTGATACAAAACCGAAACTCATTGCTACTACGAGCAAACCTTTTGAGGATCTATCTCTTTATAGAAGTCTTACAGGGGCACTTCAATAGCTTACATTCACGAAACCCGATATTAGTTATGCTATGCAACAGGTATGCTTATTCATGCATGACCCAAGGGAGGAGCACATGCACGCTCTTAAGCGCATTTTGCGCTACATACAGGGTACTATGGATTTTGGTCTTCAACTTTATCTATCTTCCACATCCACTCTTATTTCATATACTAATGCTGATTGGGGTGGATGCCCCGATACACGACGTTCAACATCAGGTTATTGTGTCTTTCTGGGTGATAACTTGATCTCTTTGTCCGCTAAACGTCAGGCTACTTTATCCCGTTCTAGTGTTGAGGCAGAATACCGAGGGGTTGCCAATGTGGTTTTTGAGTCATGTTGGTTGCGAAACTTGCTTTTGGAACTTCATTGTCCTATTCAATAGGCTACATTGGTGTATTGTGATAATGTTAGTGCCATATATCTTGCTGGTAATCCTGTTCAGCATCAACACACTAAGCATATTGAGATGGATATACATTTTGTAAGGGAAAAGGTGGCTTGTGGCCAGGTTCGAGTGTTACATGTCCCCTCACGTTATCAGATTGTAGACATATTCACCAAGGGTCTTCCATTGGTGTTATTTGAGGATTTTCAGGACAGTCTTATCATTCGGTGACCTGCTGCTTCAACTGCGGGGGTGTGTTAGAATATATGATAAATATATTCTGACTCATTGTATATATCATCTTTGTTAAGTGAATATTTAGTTCCTAACTAATAGCTAGTTAGTTTCCTTAATTATAACCTAATTATACTCTTTTATTTACGGTATATAAACTGATTATTCTAATGAAATGAATCAAGGAGATTAATCTCTTTCAGTGAGATATGAGATAGTATAGAAGGGGAGTGTTGAGTAACTAAATCTAATTTAGACAAGTAAAATCCATAATCCCTCAATGAAATAGTCATGAGATAAAAAAAAAAAACATAAGAAAATAAGAGAAAGGAATTGGACGAATCACAATAATCAAGGCTTACTTAGAATATTAGGAGTTGCATATAATCAGTTAAGTAACTAGAACAATCTTACCAAAATCAATTTAATTGTAAGATTATTATATTTCAATCAAACAAAATTAATTAGAGACATGATATGTGCTAGTATTATGTCACGACCCGAGCCTATACCCTTAATGTGGTCGGCACGCGAGAACCATTGTTGGCCCTCAAGCGAACCCTCACCCTAGATGACTACAAGCGGAATGCTAACTCAAGCATACATAAGCATCAAATTGAAAGAAATGATTAAAAATACTTTACTAAATCTTAAAACTTTGCTGAATATACTAAGTATGAAACATAAGTTTTAAATAAAACATCTGAAACTGAAAGACTCTCCAGAACTGTCTATCTATGAAGCCTCTACTATATATAGAAGAGGGTTAGGATAAAACTCATGATGACTCAAAAGAACTACTAGTAACAACTCATAAAAACTGGAGTTCTCCGAAAGCAAGGAGACCTCATTTGAAAGTTGACGAGTGAATGAAGTGATCTCAACAGAGTCTTGTTGAGGATCCTAAGAACATGCATCTGCAACATTAAAAGATACAGGTCGAATGACATCATAACATTGAATGTACGAGTATGTAATATAGTTGAATAAAAAATAACTCAAAGAAAGAACTGTAATAGATAACAATGTACACAAGCAGAATGTAAAGAAATAAAAGAGTTAAATCATTTAAATCTTCACAAAATACTTACTCATCTCTGAGCTCAACATATTAAGTGATATAATAAAAATACACTTTTATCTTTATTTGGGAGATTATCTAACCAACAACCATCACTATGAGCTATGTGATGATACAACATCTCGCCCACGCTGCCAGAACTGTCTTATACCTTGTTCGGGGTATAGAACACCTCAACTAAGTGGATCCACTAAGCTATGCTTAAAAATCAATAAGCAATCATCTAAAAAGTATGATACTTTACCCATGTGGGCACACATGGTTTATGAGAACTTTGAGTTGTTTGAACTCGTCCCCATATATGTGCTCAATACTACTCCCTATAATATATACTCATGCTCATATGTTTAAAAATATAAATCTTCCTCTAATTTCAGATAATTGCTCAAACTACCCTCTTAAAAGAGGTAACTACTCTTGAAATATCTTTTAAACTCATAAGTCATTTAGAAATCTGAGTTTCTCTTTTATCAATGTAAAAATTGATACCTCTGGGAATTCATAGTCCTCTTATACTCTTACTTAATTCATACTTGAAAACTCTTTCTCAAAAACATATCAAAATCATATTTTAATATGATTATTGATGACTCGGGAAGTCATACAGCATAAACATAGATGGTATATCTAGATACCATACTGCTCATACATTGATGGCATACTCGATTGTCATACTAATCATGTTTTAGAAACTCTTTTCTCAAAACTCATCTTTACTTTCTCAAAACTCAATTTAAGAACTCAAGTGTTGGCTTTAAAAAGCTTTCCAAAATTTATACCTCAAATCATAGGGTACTTATGAAATTATGGACATGAACGAGTCAACTCAGGGATCTTAATAGCAATAAGGAAACTCAGTACTCAGAACTCAAGACTCAAGAACTCGAAACTAATAACTCAACAATATTTCTCCTCTAAAAAATACTCAATTCATAGGGTTCATGCTGAAATATAGACATGAAAGAATCAACTCAAGAATTTTAATGCATAACATATAAAAATTCAATAATTAGTAATAGAATTTCAAAAAGAAACAGGAACTCAAGAACTCAAATCAAGTTATCTCAAGAATACTCAAATCTAGGGATAGAATCCTAGATCACTCTTTTAATGATTTGAAAGTAGTGTAGGGCGTGAAGACGAACTATTCCAACACTATTATAGCCTTACATACCCGAAAGAACAAGGTTCTTGAAGAATCTTGACGAAGAACTTGATTAAAAGTGTCGAAAACCTAGCTTGAAGGAGAACAATCACGAAAATCTTTCTTGAGATTCTTGAATTACTTTCTTGAAATCTCTACCACCAAGAATTATGATTTTCATTAGTGATTCATGATTTGGAGGAATTTGAGTTGGAAAGAATGAAATTCTTGGAGGAGAAAAACTTATCTTGAAGAAGAATCTTGAATTTTGTCTTAGTGTTTAAGAGAGAAAAGAATGATGGATTAAGAGATGAAAATCGGATTGTTTTGGGTCTTTAATTAGTGAAGAAATTCGTTTAGGGTTTTCTTAGAGATTAAAAGACAAAAATGACCCTTTTTAATGTTTTCCTGTCGGCTAATTCGTCACTGCATTGTATCAGGTTACTAAAATAGTCATAACTTATTACTCGAACCTTGAATTATTGCTAAATTAGTGGCATTGGAAAGAAGATTCAAATACCTTTAATTTGATAGGTTATGGTCCATGTAAATCTTTATATTCTAAGAGATATGGTCATTTAAAGTTGATCCAAGTAAAATCTTAAATCAAAACTTAATCGGTAAGGAAACTTTCAACTCAATTTTATGCTAGGAGTTTTTAGTGACCTTAATTGATATCTGAAATCATTCCCACATTAAAGAATTTACCTTTACATAGATGAGTAATTTAAGAATCACCCGATATGACCCTACAAGTAAATGAAGAATGATTCGAGTCTTAACTTAGAAATTTTCAGGGTGTTACATATTAATTAGTGTTCAATATTAAAAGTTGCAATTTACAATGTTTGGATAATATGTATCAAGAATAAGTGAACCAAAGAATCAACTAAGTTTATGCTTAAAACAGAATGATTTTCACATGAAGTAAGCATGCATCGAAAATGGTTAGAAGGTAGATCATAATTAAAGCAAGAACAAACCTGGACAGATCTGAATAGACCCGTCTTTAAGAGACCAAAACATTAATACTCGAATTGACTCAAACTTTGACCAGAATCTTGTTTGAGCAGCAATGTTGGTTGTTGATCGCCTTGTCGGAGATGTTATTGTTGTTGTTGTTGCCATTTTTGAATAACGTTTCAAACACACCTCATCCAATTCTAGGTGCAAACGATCATTAAGCAGTATAAAACCCAATGAAGAGGGGGTCGAACCCACAGGGAGCAAAATGTGTTCAAATTCAAGTATGAAGTACAAATGTGGTCCAAATAGCTATAGGAGTATAAATTATCAAAAAAGACATGTAAACAAGTCTAAGGGGTGACAATGAATATCAAATGGGGGGGGGGGGTGAGGGGTTGGTTTGAAATTATCAGCTACAACGCAATCAAATAATAGAAAATAACAATAGAGAGATGATTTCTCGGGATGTGATCGATTATAGACAAATTTTGGTATATGGGTAATTGAAACTACTAATAAATAGCTAAATGTCAGTGGGTAGGCTAGACTATGAGTGAAATAACTTTCTCTCGAACAACTATCCCGAATCAAGCGATTTCTTTTGAACATCAACAAGCTTAACAATTAAGAACAACCCACACCCTAATTCATCTACTCTCTTGAGCTAGATGTGTAGGATTGGGTTTAGAATTCACTCTCTTGAGCTGAACCCATATCAATCCGATCCCTAAAAACCATTAATCAAAAGCCTTGGTTCCAAAACCTCTCTCTCGAGCAAGCTAAGAACACAAAATTAGAACCGCATTTGCCACTACAATTCATAAATTAAAACTAAGCTAATGATTAAACCCACTTCAATTAAGCATTTAGATTAGTAATTGCTAATATCCATAAGCTAATTAAACCCATAATCACATGATCACACCCCAAGAATTGGGGTTTTAGCCACACTTATAAAAATAGGGAAACAATTACCAAATACATTCGCCATGATCTAGGTAAATGCTCCCAAGTCTTTACAATGGTCCAAATTGAAGAATTTAAGCAACCCACTTGCAAAATGTCAAAATTGAGTCTTTAAAAGCTTCAAAGTTTACAATGGAACTCTAAAACTCAAAAAAAAAAAAAAAAAACTCTCCTCAATAAGAGCTCGACGCTTAATTTACAGTTCAAAATTCAATTTATAGTTGTTCAAAATTTGCCCCGAAAGGCCATTAGGCGAGATAAGTCGGGCTCGCCGAGTGGTTCGACGATCCACCCTTTGCTCTGTTCCATCGCCATTATGTGTTGGTTTTCAGCATCCCCAAGTCCTGTAACTTTGGGCGATCTATCTTGTCATTGCGGAACTGATCGATGATTCGCCGAATGCCCATTCCTATCGCCGACTTGGTTTACTCCCTCAGGGCTGGCACACTGGAAATTTAGGTGGGCTGAAGAGCTACTCGACGAGTCGTCGAGTGGACTTTGCGATCACCAAGATCGCCTTTCTTTACTTCTTCAGCTTGTTATGCTCCTTTTTGCCTATTACTGTCCTTAACTTGCTCCTTAGCTCACATACCTAAAAATCAAGGTCTTAACATTAGTTTATAGCATAAATTAGGCATTTGAGGACACTAAAACTATCAAAACAAAGCCCTAAATTAGGCCAAATGTCAAACTCATCAATTGTTGAGGGAGATAAGAAAGGGACAGCGACGCGAGGATTTCACTGGCTTGCTATTTCACCGATCGGAGCAGCGCTCCTGTAGCTGTTGTCTCCTCGTCCTTGATGAAGAAGAGAAAGAGACGGATGAAGAAGAGAAGGGCTCGCTGCATTTTCGCTGGTGTTCTATCCAGTGGAGGAGAAGGAGAGGTGAAGGGGTTGGTATTTTATGGTCGGAGAAGGGGAGGAGAAGAGGAGAGGAGAGAGAGAAGAGAGAGAAGGGGATGCCTAGGGTTTTGTTTGGTGGTTCACGACTATTCTCACCGGAGTAAAGTAGAGGAGGAGCAGCGCTCCATTTCCTTATTAGAGGAATAATGAAAAAGTTTAGGGTTTTGAGGTGTTAGATATTAAAATAGGAAAGTAAAGAGCTCTTGATCTGGACCATTAGATTAAGGAGCTCGAACGGTTGAGATTCGATCTTAGGTATTGATCCAATGATTGATAGTTTAGATTAAAAGGAGGGTATATGATAATTGAATTGAATCAGATAGTCTATAATTGAAATAAAATTGGATTGAAAGGCATGAATTGAAATGGATTGAATAGGAACAATAGGCTATGAATTAAATAATTTGAATAAACGAAGCGATGATTTAAATGAATTAAGAGAAGATTAAGTGAATTGTTATTTAATTAATAATTTACTACACATAATAAATAATTTTTATATAAAATAAGCACATTTGAATATTTTAAACCTTAAACCGATAAGTAAGCTAATTATTTCAAAATTTGTCAACCGATAAATATAAAAATAAAAAATAATAATTTGATAAGAAAAAAATAATTATAATAAATTTTGTGAATTATGAATATTAAAATATAATTATTTACATAAAATTACATATACTTTTGAACCTGTAAAATAAGAGAAAAAGGTTTTGCAATACATTTTTAATCAAATATCAATTCGGAAGAGTCAACACTTGTTTAACAATAACCCATTTTTGATGTTTCTGCTTTGCGCGTCTGTAGTGGAAAATTCATATTCCATGTAGAAAAATCGAAATCACAAGACGTTTGATTTTTCCGAAATTAGAAACATAGAACTACAACATATCAAAGATTTGCTGCCAAACTTCTCTTTCATTGCTACAGTTTTAATCTTCAATATGGAAACCGTTTCTGATGGTTAGATTTGCTCGTCTGTCGTGTAAAATTTATATCTCATTGTAGGAAATTGAAATAACAAGACGTTTGATTTTTCCAAAACTAGAAACATGGAACTACAACATAGAAAAGATTTGTAGCCAAATTTCTCTTCCATTGCTACAATTTTGATTTTCAATATTGAACCCATTTTTGATGGTCAGATTTGTGCATTTGTAGTGTAAAATTCATATCTTATTGTAGAAAAATTGAAATCGCGAGCCATTTGATTTTTACGGAATTAGAAACATTGAACTACAATGTAGCAAATATTTTTAGCCAAATTTATCTTATATTGCTACAATTTTTATTTTTAGTATTGAACTCAACTTCAAATTATTATTGGTCTTTTGATTTCTCCGATTGTGTTTCGCCAAAGTAACCCCCCCCCTTTTTTAGATCCACGCTGTGCAATCTTGATTTCCAGCAGTGACAATAAATTTTAGTGACCGAGAGGCGCCATACCCTTGCCTTGATATCACGGAGAATAAGTAACATTCGCATGCCAAAGTTCTCACCTTGAAAGTTCATCTTCCGGTGATTGGTACATTCCCTCTTGTTAGAAAGCTGCTCGACACTTCTCATCATCTCCAGAGTGGTCGTCAATAGAAATGAAGGACTTCATGGACAATTTCTCTAGCTAAATTACAACCGAAATTTTTTACCTCTTGAAGTCTTTCACTCATCAAAATGTTGTTGTTGCTATCCCTCCTCGTTGTGGTGAGAATCTTATTAGTTTGTGTGTTCCTCCTTTCCGGTTTGGTGAGGTTCTCTATACGTCTGACTATTGAGAGTGGGTAGAAGATGTGCTTGCCCAATGCAAGAAGACGTTGGACAACATCAAGACTTATGAAGCTATCTTTTCTTCAATGTTCACATATGATCATAACTAAAATGTTCTCCAGGTCTTTTGCGAGAATTGGCGCCCATCTGCCATGACAATTTCTACCTTCGTCGGATATTAATCTATATCTTTATGGGATTTGAGAACCATTAGGGGCCTTCCTGTTCATGGGTCCTTTTATGATGAAGTTATACATCAACTAAGAAGTTGACACAGGTAGATGACCAATGGAAGTCTTTTTTCCCAGGAAGTTTCTCATACTTGTTTTCGGCGTTCTATTGACTTACCAAAGGTATCATCGATGAAGTCTCCTTTTGGGAATGGACAAAGTTCTGGTTTAGAGGAGTGAGAAAATATGTTGAGCATTCACCAAGGACGTCTAAGAATCATACAAAGCCAAGGATGAATCATAACGCTTCTGGAAATATTGACATGAGTTTTTACCACAAATCGAAGAGGAGAATGCTCCTTTCGTCGAGCTAGACGTGGAAGAATCACTCAAAGATGAGACTTATCTAGTAGCTTTTCTTGCATGTTGGAAAGTTTGTGCTTCCTAACAAAAAGGCTGATTGTGTCCGTGCTAGTGTCGTCAAAGTTGCAAGCTTAATGACTCATGGGGAGAAATTTTCTTTGGCGGTTTCGGTCCTTGCAAGCATCCATCGTGGTCTGAGGGATCTATCCACATCTTCAAACTTGGGTGCTTAAAGCATACTACTTCCCATTCATTATGTATATGGATGGATAGGTGAATAATTTGAGATTTTCTAGTGTGTTACCCGCCCCCAACGAGGTGTGCGAATGTGGCAAATTTCTGGAGAAAAGATGGCAAAAAATTTGGACCTTTTTGACGCTCATAAGTTATTTGATAATGCTCAAATCACTCTCTAAAACCAATTAAAAGAGTGAACGATCATAGTCAGTAAGAAACCAATGAAGAGTCGTGGTCGAATCCCATAGGGAATGGAATATCGTGGAGAATTCCTTATCAAGAAATTTGGACTTTATGGTAAAAATCGTTGGGTGGATAATACCACCATCTTAATATAAAGCTTTGGTTATCAGTTATTACAGTTGAACTAAAGTATAGACAAAATCAAGAGATAACACGTAATCTAGGGGTGCGGGGAATAAGAAATCAATTTCACATAGCAGTAATTGTGTTGCTCTATAGTGATGAACATTCATGAATATTCTAAGTGATCTTTATTGATGTTAATCATCTTTTGATCTCAAAGCATCTAAGCATAGAATATCCTTTTGGTCTTATCTAAATGTCAATCTAAACAATCCAATACCTTACTCTATTCTCTCTTTCAAGAACAGGGCAAATAGATCGACCCATCACCTCATTTTCAAGAATGTCACAAAATCAAACCTAAATTGCTAGTATTGAACTAATTACCCACTCTAATTAATCTATTTTGAGCCTCAACTGGAGATCGTAAGTAGGAATTAAGTTTGCAACCTTAACCCTTAAGTTAACCCCATGGTAATTAGACCAAATTCATGTATTAACAACAACAAAAGAAAGCATAAGACAAATCCACTACATCAAATCAACACCCAACCCCTTTTGAGCACCCCTAGATCTTGGGATTTTAGCCAGTACCCATCACAAAAAGCAAAGAAATTATATCTTCCATGAAAGAAGCCATGTGAACTTGAAATCAAGCCATTAATAGTAAACCCACTTTGGAGTCAACTTCAATTTATAAAATTCAAACTCCAAGATGTAAAGCCCCTAAAGCTAGAAACGTGTTTTTCAAAGGTAGAGTGCTCTAAGAACTCTCAACTCTATTCTCAAAAGAGAAATTTTGGAACTCAAAACCGAATTCTCTAAAATCTTTATCCTTTGGGCTGTAAGGGTACTCGATGAGAGCTAACATGCAAGCGCCAAATCAAGACTACTCTGAATAACATGTTACCCTAAATCATGATAAAAAAGCTTTAAATGATGACTAGCTAGTCTCAAAACAAGCTCAAGCTCACTTTAGCTTGTTGTCTAATGCAAGAACATATTTTAACAAATGCATTCAAGTTCCCTCACATCAAGAAAGATTCCATGCTCTCACAAATAAAATCAACAAAGGTATAAGGAATCAATGAAACTATCGCTCTCTTAGAAGAGAAACACATTCAAGCTTTGTTCCATATGTTTGCCCATATTTTCCAATCATCACATAACCTAGTTCATGCAAGATCTCGAGGGTCTTTTAGGCTTGTAATGGGGCTGAGGGTTATAGTATGGTCAATTTGGATTTGTGACTTTACCTTTTCAAAGTATTGTTGCAATCATCGTCACCTCTTCGCAAGTTCTTTTCCTTTTTTTTTCATTTGAGACCTCAACTCTTGACTTGTCACTTAATTTATTGGAATCCCCTTTTATTTCATTCACTTCTCTTTTTTATTTTTATTTTTCCAAGTCATTTTCATCAGAATGATTTTTTTTATATTGAGGGGTTCCTTTTTTTTAGTAATACTTTTAATGTTGAGTCTCATTTCATCTTTCTTTGACCTTCACTTGACTTCCATTCTTCCTTTCTTTCCACACCCCCAACTTAGGCTTTAGGCCTAACTTTTCTATTCAAACATCACAATGCTTCAAAAATGATTTTTTGTGAGAAGGTAGGGATAATTTTGTTCAAGAGGCTTTCTTGTGGTTGCCAACATATAGGTTAGACTCAAATGGTGACAAAATGGATTCACACCTTCACAAGGTACTTATAGAGGATTTATGGACAATTTTGTTCCCTCTTTAAATTGTTGCCCAATCATGTCTCACATTGAACAAGATTCACACAATTGGACTAACATGACAAATTCTAGGACTCCACATGCATGCTTTCAAGTAAGACCTCACCATACATAGAACTTCAAAATACACTCATTTAGAACATCCCAAAAAGATCAAAGGCGTACGTGTGGTGTTCATTGCAAGGCTGCCATCAAAACACAGCTAGTCAATAAAAGATTCAAAGAAATCACTCAAAGGTACAACCACATCGATTTCATTCTCGCAAATCCAACACTACGCATCATGCTCAATATGAGTACTATTCAAGACATCAATATTGATTACAATCGATCCTCAAATTGTTATCAATGAAAACTTTATGCATTTCACAATTTTAAACTTATGGGGGGTTGCAACATCAAGAGAGCATAAAACAAAACTAAAGAAACAAGCTTTAACCCAAACGAGCACTCTAATATAAAGAAAAGTAATACAAAAACTGTTCAAAACTCAAAGTAACAAAATACAATCAAAAGGAGAATATTGGCATGAAGGCCCTAACCCCACCAAAAATAAAATGTAGTGTCCTCAATGCAAGATAAATAAAAATACGGGGAGGCCGAGATAAAGGGTCCCCCTGGAAAGCTATACCTGTAAAGCACTCTCGTCCGGAGTCTCAGGTGGTAATGCCTCAAGAGGGGAATCAATGCCCAACAAAAAGATCAGTGGAGGCGGTAGGGAAGGCTCAACTGGGGCATTAATGCCCGTCTCAACAGTAGGAGGTAAAGGGAGATTTGAAGTGACTCCACTAGAACCAACCTCAAAAGTCCCTCGAAGATATCTATCCTGGGCTACCTGAACCTCCTCGGTCACCAGTAGCTTGGTCAGTGTCTTCACAATCCCATGCTCTTCAGCCTATAACTCCTCATCATCTATCTTCTCGGCCAAATTATCCTTGGCCCTGTCTCTCTCTCATTAACATCAACAGATTCCAAACATATAACACTCTCATGTTGCTCACTAAAAGAAGGCACAACACTCAGCACCTAGAGTATGGGAGCAGGTGCATCTGGAAGGAAAACATTACCCTAAAGCATGGAGATGTCCGACGACTGTAACTGGACCACCTCCGCCCTCAGAGTAGCAATATCATCTCTTATGGCATCTAGTGTGCCAAAGCTACCCTCAGCCTTCTCCTAAGCCTCTAACCTAGTTGTGAGATCATCTAGTCTCACTATATGACTCTTAATAGTCCCCTCACACTTGACCACCCGCTATATCAAAGGAGTCAAGACCTTCTTAAGAGCCTAGTCAATGAGCCTAGGCATGCCCGTCTTAACCCGGGCAACTCTAACATTTGTTGACAGGGCAAGGCTACCCATCTGGTAAATTATAGCCTGGGTCAAGGGGGGAAGATCAAAGGAGAGGAGGGAGAACTCACAGTAGTTGAAGCACCAGTAGTAAGCACACATACAGGAATATACGGGCCAACAATGGAGGAAGGTGTAGAAATACCTGCATGCTCCATAGAAGAAGCAAGTGTGCTAGCCTAAGCTACCAAAGTAGTGGGGTCAACCACGGGCACTGAATCTGTTGGTGGCTGCTTACTCCAAGCCACATCGTTCTGCAAGTACTCGACTTGATGCTCTGAATGTCACTAGAGGAGACCAGTGTGATCCTGACATTAATTTTACCCCCAAAATGGGAATCTAACTCTCTCGTATAACTGTGTAATGAACACCAGGAAGGGGAGAGAGGTCAGCTCTTGCCTGGACCGTAGTATTATCACTTCCATGATGATTTTATGTTTATTTAATTTTTCTTTCTCATTAATGGAGCCCACGAATACTATTTTTCAATGCGGGAGTATTGACTCATTTTGGGATGGCATAATATTGTTGCTCATGAACCCGAACCAATTTCTTGCCATGATATTTGGATCTTTCTTCACTATCTTTGCCCCTTTAGCCATCCATGGGGGAGAAAACTCATCGGATAACAGAGGGGCCAACCACCTCTTTATTGCATCTAGATTCTTAGTATTTGGGTCTTGTACTTGTCAACATGATTATCCAGGGTGCACAGTAGATGTTAATCTCATTGGTATGGCACTGAACCATCTTGCCTCTCACTTCCACTTCATCTACAGTTTTCTAGACACAGCCTTTTCTCTTATTTGGCAACGCCTTGGCATAGGCTTCATAGAATTCATGCACCCACTTTGGCAAATAGGGTTGTCTTTTTTTTTTTTTTTTTTTTTTTTGTAAATTGCTCCAACCTATGGAAATTAATAGCTGCCCATGTGGCTAGATAATCACTCATGACTCCATCAGTCGAGATTCAAAGCTCCTCCAAAATGGTCTGTTCTCCTTTTGCTTTGAGCCTATTCAAAGCCCTTGGAGCTATTATTGGGAGAACACGAGAAACATGATTGGGATCATGTGGGGGCGATACCAACTTTAAACAGATATTCACATGCTTAGTGGCGATATGCTTCCTCACTTTCTTACCCTCGATAGTAGGGGTTTGAGGAATTTGTTTATTGTGTACTAGAGGCCTCCGAAGGGTCATTTATAGAGATGTGTTTTTGCTTCTTTGGAGGAGGATGAGGAGGAGAAGGTTCCTTATCTGATTCAGTGTTGGATGAAGCTACTTGCTTACCCTTGGTTCTTGCAATTACCTGCAAAGCACACATTTAAACATTGGTTTTGTGAAGGTTAGTTGAAATCACAAGCACATTGATTCACATTGTAAAAACATTCTTGAGGCTCGCCTAACGGGAAGGCGAATCTCCAAATAGGATTGACGAGCTCCGGTAAGCTCACAAAAATGGATAGTTCCAATTATTTAAGGATTAAGCATAAAAGGCAAAGTTAATGCCAACTTGGTGATTCACCGAGTCAGTTTCGGTGGGTTAAAACAAGTTCGCCAAAATTGACACTGCAAAAGGAAAAACACAAGCATCATGGGCGATATCCTCTCCCACTCGACAGTTTGCCAAATGTATTCAACAGACTAAGAAGTGCCCTAAGAATGAGAAACTACCCAAGGTGATGCATATGCTAAAGAAGGCGATCTGGGGCTTTCTTATCGATTCACCTAACCTCCTTGGCGAGCTAAGACAAGCCCTTCGAACAAAATTGTTCATCCTAGTGCCTAATTTTCACTGCTATTCCAACACACACACAACAAATACTAGTTTCCCCTCAACATTACAATCCACCTATATGCTTTTCTATCCATGGGTACTTAGACTACCCCCAGATATTACTAAATATTGCACTAATTGATGATTTTCCCTTAAGAAAGTAGTCACCTTGTCTATAATTGGGCAAAATCATGCAATTGGGTCAACACTAGGTTATTTAGACTTCACCCACATTAAATTAGGCCTAGACCCAACATATTTGTACATACAATTACACAATTTAACCAACACAATCACGATTCATATTTTAACAGGCATTAACAATGAAAATCTCATCGACATAATTCAAATCATACAATACGATGCTACCTATCAAAATCAAGCACGCAAAAGAAGTTAAAGGGCTCAAGCGCACACCCTATATGTATTTTTAACCCAAGAACATCAACAAGAATTCAAAAAAAACTTTAATGTAAAAAATAATTAAGAAAAATGAGGGATTAGGGTTTAGTTAACACAAACTCCAAGAAAATGCACTCCTCAAACTTATGTAAATACTTACAAGAGACTCACAAACACTCAAAACATGTAAAGTAAGAGAAAGGAATCGAAAAGGCTCTAAAATCTGAAAGGGTTTGATTTTCGAAGTTAAAAATACCCTTGATCTTTTTATATTAGGCCCGTTTTGTGATCTCGACTAACGTCGATGAACATGTTTGCCGAATTGCCAATTGGCGCTTTTGCTCACTGAACACGGCTGAAAAAAAACCAAACCTAAAAGTTGATTTGGAAGACTCGATGGATTTTGTGTAGTGCACTTTGACAAATTGTCCTTTGGAGTTCTGATCGTTGATCTTGACACTACAATTTTCCATCTATTCAAGCTCAAAAGGCCACAATGCCTTCGGAGCATCACCCTTTGGGTCTTGGCTTCGCCTATTCTTCCCTTGTCAATCTTTCAACCTCTTCTCAACCTGAACTCACAACACACATTATTCGAAAGCAAAAAAACAAAAGTAATGACTTGGGTTGCCTCCCAAGAAGAAATTTATTTAACGTCATGGTATGACATAGTCCTTAAACTCAACAATCATTCTTAGGGTTCGGGATGGTGTCAATAGGCAGATTACTCTTTTGTCTTGGATTGAGATGAGTGTCAATTTGACCCAGTTGGGTGTCGAGATGCGTAATGGAAATTGAGTAAGAAGTCACTGTCTGGGATAGAGTGGAGAAGTCATTTTTCAATTCCTTCAACACCTTATCAGACCCTTAACCCTTGTTGTAGATACTTGCAAGCATGTCTTCTACTCGACTTCCTTCTGGCCTAACTGGTTCTTTTGGGCATGGACGATCATAGCGAGGCACATACTTATCTTTTTTCCATCTCCCTAACTCTCCAATTTCCACTCGGCCAATCTTTCCAACCACCATCTATATCTTTGTTCCAACCTTGGTTCCCACCTTTTCATTGATAATTGGTATGAGAAACCCCACTTGATTTCCTAAGTATTGAACTTCCTCATTGTATAATGCCTCAAATTTGGCATCATCCGGGCACTGTCTACTGTTGGTTCAAACCACATTTACCGACTTGGTTCCACCTTTGATGACATGTTTAGACAACAAATCGATTTGGGCCATCATTTTGGCCATGTTATATATCTTTCATGGTCCTTCTCGACTTGTTCTTTGGCTAAATCCATATATAAAGTAGGAACTTTGTCTTCTCTAGTGTGCCATGCTCGGTTAACCTTAGTCATATCATCAAGCAACAAAATAACCATATCATACAATTTTATCATTAACCCACCATGGACTAATTGATCAACCACACCTTTATTGACTGAATCTGACTGTAATAGAAGTATTGCAGTGACAAATTGTCTAGAACGCCATGCGTTAGACAATGCAAGAGCATTCTTAACCCTCAGCCATGTCTGATGCAAACGTTCACTTCTAATACGCTTGAAATTTTGGATTTGGAGATGAAGTTTAACCATCTTCGAGGCTATAAATAATCTCTCCAAGAAGGCATCATATAGCTCTTTGAACAAAGTGATAAAATCATTTCGCAACTCTGCCAACCATCTTGTAGCCTCTCCCATTAAGGAGAAAGCGAATAACCTCAAACTTATGGATTCTTAAGAGATATTCTTGAACACAAAGGGTGCCACATGCCTCTTTAAAATTCCTAAGGTATTCATGAAGATCCTCATGAGCTAGACCCCCAAAAATTCCTTTCATCTCAAGCAATTGTGTCATAGTTATGGTGATGTCCAACACAGTCCTTCTGGTTGTAGGAGGTACCCAGATTGCTCCCGTAGTTTGAATGAAATTAATGGACATATCATCTAAATGATTCATGTTTTCTCTTTTACCATAGTGATTATCGTTGTCACTTTTATGGTCACCCATTTTGTCAACCTGCAAATCAGCCAACAATAACACCGAACACCAAATCTACTACAAATAAACAAACAAAATTTAAAATCTAATTTCTCAATTAGAATTCTCAACCATCGCTCCCCAGCATCGGCACAATTTTTGATAATGCTCAAATCACTCTCCAAAACAAATCAAAAGAGTGAGCGATTGTAGTCAGTAAAAACCCAACAAAGAGTCGAAGTCTGTCACACCCCGAGGCTACCCCCTGGACGTGGACACGGGACCTAGGATCACGAATGACTCCAAGTTAACCCTGTTGGCATATCATAAGCAAACTAAAGTAAACTGAAGCATTAAATATTGTGAGGAAGCTAAGTATGAGATAATCTGAAATGATGGGGAATACCCATATACTAAATCTGAATATATGAAAACTGAGAGTTTGAAATACAATAGAAAAGTCAAACTCTAATACTAAAGCTGAAACTAACTATGTTTGAAATAAAGCTTCTACTGACTAGAAATGCTGGGAAATGCAGATCTAGAAAAATTCAAACTAAAGCTAAAAGCAAGAAAGATAATCATGTCACTCGTCCTCGAAGAATGAGGACTCAAGACTGATGCTACTGAACTGAAGATAAGGAACCGATCTAAGCGTGATCTGGAAGCTGAGAACCTAAACCTACATCACGAGAAGATGTAGCGCAGAGTATGCGTCAATACTTGAAAAGTACTGAGCATGCATGATAGAATAAAGCAGAATAGTAACATAACTGAACAAAGTAATAAAGCAATGATATAATCTGAACATGATAGAAATACTGAGTATACTGAACATAAGCTAACTGAATGCAATGACCAAGTTTATAACATGCTGAGATTGAATACTGAACTGGTAACATGGTAAATGCAATGGAATATGACTAAACTATGGGAGCAACAAATAACCGACATAAAACCACATGAGCTAAATGTGGAGTCCGATATATACGCCCTATCGAGAGGACCCAATATACCTTGCCAAAGGTATAAAGGCATGACTGGCGTGATCACAAATATGTTACCCACAGAGGGGACTTCCAACCTACAGGGCACGTAGTTCTGGGACTTGCGGGTGACTGACCCTAGTCCACTCGGTATTAAGTCTACTCCCAAATTATTATGTAATTTAGCAATTTAAGACTGAAATGCTATAAATTCTGGAAAGCTAAAATACTGACATGCTAAATGAAATTGCAACACTAATCTACTGATAATGAAACATTTATTACTAGAGCATGTATAACTTAATGATCTGACCTAGCATGTGCAATTCATGAACTAAAAGAACTACATAGCCAGGGTTCCGAAATTATGAAGGAGTTTATAATGAAACATGCTAAAGATCATGATAAGCTGATTAGGAATAATAAAGTAACTAATTCATGATAATCTGCTGAAATTCTAGAAACCCTAGGTCTAGTTGATAACAAGGGAATCAAGAATCTGATCGAAATCTAGGGACCCAATGGGTGAAAGGAACCCACTAGTGAAATCCCACATACCTGGTGCAGAATTTCACGGAGATATCTTATGATTTTGGGGCTGGAACTGATGGAATCTTGCTGAGTTCTTGAACTAAGGTTCTTGACTTCTTTATCCTCTTACGTTCTAATTTTTCTAAGTTTTGATGAATGATCTGAGTTAGGTAAGTTCTAGTTTGTTTACTAGGCTAAGACTGACCATTACATAGTTTAGGGGTTAAATGACGTAGTTTAGGTGTCCAACGCATAGGGGAGAAGACCAAACTACCCCTGACTTAAAATCTGCTGAAGCGACCTAGGGATTGATCGATGATCCGTCCTGTCAGTCCGTCGATTGACTTCATAGGATGGATTCTGAGGGGTCTTCAGGGTTTCAACCTACGGACTGATCGACGATCCATCTACAGATCCACGATTCGTCCTGTCAGTCCGTTGATCAACTTTAGAGGATGGATTCTGGGGGTCTTGAAGGTCTCATCCTACGGACTGATCGATGATCCGTCAACTGATCCACGATCTGTCCTGTCAATCCGTTGATCGACTTCAGAGGCTAGGTTCTGAGGGTCTTGACCTACGAACGGATCGATGGTTCGTGGACTGATCCACGATCAGTCTTGTCCGATCATGGGTCATTCCTTAGAATGCTTTTTGTCTGAGTTTATGGGGAGAGTTGCATATGCAAACCACTGACCACTAGCACGGGCCATGGGTCACCTTACAATCCATGGGTGGCAACTGTGGGTTGCACCTGCAACTTTTGGAAATCTGCTTTAAGGTCTGTTTTCGGATACGGGGTGTTACATTATCTCCCCCTTAGGAACATTTGTCCTCGAATGAAGACTAAACTAGCTGAATAGGGAGGGTAAGAGCTGCAAATCCTACTACTAAGCACTGAAAACTGATTTCTGACTTAACTAAGTTCCACAAACATACTGAAAATGCAAGTACAAACTGAAGGAACATGATTCTAAGACTGAATAAATACACGAATGACTGAAAAACTAAAGAGGAACTATTACCTCAAGCTAGAGTGGAATCAGAAGGAAAGAGGTGATGATGCTTGGCCTTCATGGCTGCTTCTACTTCCCAAATAGCTCCCTCTACGTACTGACTCCTCCATAAAACCTTAACTGAAGCGACTTCTTTGTTTCTCAACCTTCGAACCTAACGATCAAGAATCTCAACTGTCACATCCTCATAAGTGAGACTATCCTTCACAGCCACACTTTCTGAAGGTACTATAGATGTTGGATCACCCACACACTTCTTCAACAACAAAATGTGGAAAATCGGATGCACTACTGCTAGTTTTATGGGTAACTCTAACTCATAAGCCACTTTACCAACTTTGTTCAAGATCTTGTAAGGGCCTACATATCTAGGGCTGAGCTTACCTTTCTTCCCAAACCTCATCACCCTTTTCATAGGTGACACATTCAGGAAAACCCAATCATCAACTTGGCACTCTAATTCCGTTCTCCTTACATTTGCATAGGACTTCTGGCGAATTTGGGCCATCTTAAGTCTATCTCTAATGAGTTGCACTTTCTCCATAGCATCATGAACTGAATCTAGCCTTATCAAGGCTGCTTCACCTACTTTAAACCAATCAACTGGAAATCTAAATCTACACCTATACAATGCCTCATAAGGGGCCATCTGAATACTGGAATGGTAGCTATTATTGTAGGTGAACTCTACAAGAGGAAGGTGATCATCCTAACTACTCTTAAAGTCAATCACACAAGCTCTCTACATGTTATCACAACCCAAGGGTACCCCCTAGACGTAACATAGTGTACTTGACCCCGAAGGGGTAACATACAAGACCTTAGCATAATCATAACATAAGATCATAGAAAGTATAGGAAAATTTAAAACTTATTTAAACCATACAATCGAAAACATTTTCATAAGCAAGCGGAAGTCATTACTACAACTTTGTCTCAAACCATCTATAAAACTCTTGAATAAAAGACTTGGGACGCAGCCTACATAAATGTCTAAAACATAAAGAAATGACATAAAGAAAACATAAGGGGTTTGTCCTCGAAGCTATGATAACTCACAGATTGGCCCTTTCATAGGTGACACTTTCAGGAAAACCCAATCATCAACTTGGTAGTCTAATTCCATTCTCCTTACATCTGCATAGGACTTCTGGCGACTCTTGGCTGTCTTAAGTCTATCTTTAATGAGTTGCACTTTCTCTATAGCAACATGAACTGAATCTGACCCTATCAAGGTTGCTTCACCTACTTCAAACCAATCAACTAGAGATCTACATCTACGCCCATATAATGCCTCATAAGGGGCCATCTGAATGCTAGAATGGTAGCCATTATTGTAGGCTAACTCTATAAGAGAAAGGTAATCATCCTAACTACCCTTAAAGTCAATCATACAAGCTCTCAACATGTTATCACAACCTAGGGGTACCCCCTAGACGTAACATGGCATACTTGACCCCAAAGGGGTCGTATACAAGCCCTTAGCATAATCATAACATAAGATCATAGAAAGTACAAGAAAATTTAAAACTTATTTAAACCATACAAATGAAAACATTTTCATAAGAAAACGGAAGTCATTACTCCAACTTTGTCTCAAACCATTTATTAAAACTCTTGATTAAAAGACTTGGGACGCATCCCACATAAATGTCTAAAACATAAAGAAATGACATAAAGGAAACATAAGGGGTTTCTACTCAAAGCTATGAGGACTCACAAATTCTTCAACTCTTCTTGGACCTTAGAAACCTAGCCTCCAAAGCAACTCAATGTTTAAAACCCTACATTTGATTAGAATGTAGGCAATATGCATTAGTACTAAATGTACCAAGTATGAATGCTAGCATAACATCATAAGAGCATCTCAAAATGGTTAGTCAACATAAGACATAAGCATAAGAGATAATAACATATTCATAGCATAATCTCCAACATAGGCATCATATCATCAGAAGTCAACATAAGACATAATGTAGGTGCATAGGAGATAAATCATGTTCATAGCATAGTCTCTAATTAGACTTTCATATTTACATACTTCAACCTTAGGTCTTTCATATTAAAAGAGAACTACTTCACAAGCCAGCACAAAGCATACTTGTGCAAGGCAAGGATAGCATCCCATAATACCATCCAAGCTAAGAACCTCTTTTTAGTCATTCTTGGGCATAGTTCACCTTCGTAGTCATGACCTTGGTTTTCATGTCATAAGAGCATCTATACTCCTAAGTAACCTCAAGGCACACTTTTACAATTCATGAGTGGCATCCCATAATACCACTCACACTAAGCATATTCTAGAAGTCACTCTATTCATGCTTTCTATTCATAGGGGTCACTATTGACCTACTTCATATGGACAAGGAACTATCCTCTTGAGTCAATCATATCATGGAAGGCAACCATAACAACAATCCAAGCTAAGCATATATTACATAAGAGGACACTTCATAAGTAGCTTCAAGTCATAGTTGTGCCATGTATGAATGGCATCCCATACTACCACTCACACTAAGTACTCCTTTAAGGTAGCTTACTCAATGCAAACTATTTATCATTCTAGTCTATCAAAGAATAACACACTACTAGGCTAGACCTAACTACCATGAAAGGCACCCTATCACGCAATCCAAGTTATACAATGAAGAATACAAGTATTCCATCCTAGCTACCATGCAAACATTACATATGATACAAGGTACCCTTAGGGGAGTATGAATCCTCAACCGTAAGATATCCTTAGGAGAGTATGAATCCTCAATCCTAAGCTACCATGAAATGGTCTTGGCCCAACCAAGTCAAGCTACCATGAAGGCATTCTTGCAATGCTAGTTCAAGCTACCCTTAGGAGAGTATAGGTCCTCAATCCTAGGCTACCATGCCTACTCTAATGCAAGCTACCACAAATAGCATCCCACAAGTGCTAAGTCAAGCTACCATGAAAAGCACCCTTGCAATGCTAACTCAAGCTAATCTTAGGAGAGTATGGTCCCTCAATCCCAAGCTACCATGAGGTCTTCTAACTCATGCTACAAAAACAAGCTATACATGAAGAGATCATATATCACAACTTCAAGATATTCCATTCTAACATGCTCTGATTCATTTTAGGTATTTAACCTTTCAATCTAGAATCATTCTACTTGAGAAGACCTTTCACATTCTACATACATGCATTCCTTTAGTACAAGATAGGTCATGTGGGTAAAAGCCTACCACAATAACTCCAACCTCTAATGTATCATTCATATGCAAGCTACTCATCATATTAGACTTACTCTATAAGCCCTAGTGATCAACATTATAACTTCAAGCCCTAATCTCAAGCTTTACTCCACAATCATCATACTAGACTAGATCACAAGACATATTAGTCACAAGCCTTAATCATAGGCAATTCTATGCAGAATTCATCATCAAGTCCCAAATTCTATCATTACAATTCATAGTCTATCATACATACATAAGTCTAGTTCAATTCATGATTTCATATTCCCACTCTTGAATAAGTTCTATACATGGTGACAATCCTAGAAGATCTATCAAGAATCATCAATTTCTCATCAAAAGACATAAACCCACATACTTTGATTTCTAGGGTTAATCATGGAATTCACATAAATTATTCATAATATCATGAATCAAAACTAAATTAATCATATATAAGTATTATCCAACCAATTGGAATCATACCCACCTAAAACCCACACATTGGAAGTAACCCTAACTTAGATTAGGGTTCTTCTTCACAAATTAGGGGAAATTCTAGGGGACTCTATGGGTGGAAGAACCCATAGATGAAAAGGTAAAAATACCTTAATCAAAGCCCTACCACAATCCTTCAACAATGGAGCCTTTGATTTTGACCTTCACTTGAAGCTCTAGCTTCTTCTTTAATGGAGGTCTTTCTAGAGAGAGAAATATTTGAGAGAGGAGTGATTTGGGGTTTTGATTTGGGTCTGTGAAATGTTATTTAAAATTGGGGACTAATGACTTAAAATACCTTAAATAGGTGAATAAAAATCATATAAAACAACCTCATTAATTAACTAAACATTTTGGAATTTACCTAAGTGCCATCGACAAGGCAGCCCCTTCCCAAGGGCCACGCCCATCTTCACGAGCTGTCAAGGGCACCACGACCCATGGTGGTGATCGTGGTCCCTTGACCAGTGGATCCCCCTCAACTTGCAAAACTCTCAAAATCCTAAGGTATGATCACGAGCCTTCCCACGAGCCGTGGTCATGACCACGGGCCATGAAGTGGCCAGTGGCCCTTAGGCAATAGTTAAGCTTTTGGACCTTACTTCCCATGAGTCTAAGGGGTCTTCACGGACTGTGGTCAAGACCACTGGTCTTGAAGGTGGTCGTGAACCCCTTGGGCAGTAGCTTGCTAAGGTTGGGCAACCTTGGCCCCTTGGCTTAGGCTTCCCCTTTTGCATTGGCACTTGCCCTTCCCATGCTCAACCAAAATCTAAATGATCTTCTATGCCACGAGGTATAACACATACCTTGACATTCATCCACTAAAATCGCTCATTCTAAGCACTTAAAGTCTTATCTATGACTTTATTCTTCATTCAACAAACCTTAGAACCCTAGCTAAAGGCTCTAGTTTGGTCTACTAATTTTTTGAGTGTTACACATGTCTTCTAAGGTCTGTATAGTGCGCTCTACCTGACCATCCATCTACGGATGAAATGTTGTACAAGATTAACCTAAGTTCCAAGACCTTTCTGAAATGACTTCCAGAAATAAGAAGTAAACGGAGGACCTCTATCCGAGATGATAGACAAAGGAACCCCATGCAACCTGACTATCTTATTAATGTAAAGCTTGGCATAGTCCTCCACTGAATTTGTAGTCTTGACAGCCAAAAAGCGTGCAAACTTAGTAACTCCGTCAACAATCACCCAAATGGAGTCATGTTATCTGCGAGTACGAGGTAAACCTCTGATGAAGTCCATGTTGATCACATCCCACTTCCAAGTTGGAATGTTGATCTCTTGAGTCATACCTCCCAGTTTCTGATGTTCTACCTTGACTTGCTGACAATTGGGGCAGTTAGCCACGAAATCTGCTATATCCCTCTTCATGCCGTTCCACCAAAAGACTTCCCGTAGATCACGGTACATCTTAGTTGCGCCTGTATGAATAGATTATCTAGAATTATGGGCTTCTGCAAGAATCTACTATCTCAACTCACCCACTTTAGGAACACATAATCGGCCCTGATAGCAAAGCACACCACCCCCTTGAGAGAAAACCTTAACTCTCTACTGATGGACTACACCCTTTATCTGAAGCAATATCGGATCTATGTCTTGCTTTTCCTTAACCTCTACTACCAATGAATATTTTGACCCATTCTGAACTGTTACACCACCATCTGATATGCTCATAAGGCGAACTCCCAAGCGAGCAAGCCTGTGAGCCTCATTTGCTAGTTCCTTTCTTTCTTCCTCAACATGTGCTACACTACCCATAGATAGTCTGCTAAGAGCATATGCTACTACATTGGCCTTACCAGGATGGTAATGCACACTCATATCATAATCCTTGAAGCCATCTCCTTTAGCGAAGATTCAACTCTTTCTGGGTGAACACATATTGATGGCTCTTATAGTCTGTTAACACATCTACATGGACACCATACAAGTAATGTCTCCAAATCTTAATGGCAAACACCACTGCTGCTAGCTCGAGGTCATGAGTTGGACAGTTCTTCTCATGCACCTTAGACTGTCTAGAAGCATAAGCTATAACCTTACCTCTCTTCATCAACATACAACCTAGGCCGACTCTAGATCCATCACAATAGATAACATAACCATCTAAACCCTCTGGTAGAGTCAAAATAGGAGTTGTGGTCAACCTAGTTTTTAGTTCTGCAAAGCTTTTCTCACAATCATCTGACCACTGAAACTTAACCTTTTTCTGAGTCAATTTAGTCAATGGAGAGGCTATGGATGAGAATCCTTCCACAAACTTTCTGTAGGAACCTGCTAGACCTAAGAAACTTCTGATATACGTAGGAGAGGTAGGTCTAGGCCATTGTTTCACTACTTCTATTTTCTAAGAATCCACTCAGATCCCTTCGCTAAACACAATATGACCAAGGAAAGCAACATATTGCAACCAAAGCTCACATTTGCTAAACTTAGCAAATATCTGGCGATCTTTGATAGTTTGCAGGACAACCCTTAAATGATTCTTATGTTCTTCCTCATTCCTACAGTAAATGAGGATATCATCAATAAAGACAATAACGAACAATTCCAAATACTGCTTGAACACTCTGTTCATCAAATCCATGAAAGCTGCAAGAGCATTGGTTAGTCCAAATGACATAACTATAAATTCATAATGACCATACCAAGTTCTGAAGGTTGTTTTTAGGATGTCGCTATCTCTGACTTTGAGTTGATGATAACCGAATCTGAGGTCTATCTTTGAGAAGTGACTAGATCCCTGAAGTTGGTCGAACAAGTCATCAATCTTGGGGATATGGTACTTATTCTTGATTTTGACCTTGTTCAATAGCCTATAGTCAATGCACATTCTGAGGGAACCATCTTTCTTCTTTACAAACAACACGGGTGCACCCCATGGGGAAATACTGGGTCTGATAAAGCCCTTATCTTGAAGGTCTTTCAACTGCTCTTTCAATTCCTTAAGCTTAGCTTGAGCCATTATGTAAGGAGGAATAGAAATAGGTTGGGTATCTGGAAGGACATCAATTCCAAAGTCGATTTCCCTTTCGAGAGGAACTCCATGAAGAACTTCTGGAAACACTTTTGGGAACTCATTGACTACTGGAACTGACTCAAGAGTTTGGGTTTCGGAGCTTGAATCCTTAACCCGAACTAGATGATAGATACGACCCTTAAAGATCATTTTTCTGGCCTTAAGGTAAGAAATGAATCAACCCATAGGCACTACGCCACTACCCTTTCATTCTAAGATTTGTTTGTCTTGAAACTGAAAATGAACAATCCTGGTTCTACAATCGACTGAGGCATAATAGGAATGTAACTAAACCATGCCTAAAATGACATCGAAGTCTACCACTTCTACTTCTACAAGATCTGCTGAGGTGACTTGCTGAGAGACTGTGACAGGGAAATTTCTATATACCCATCTAGCTATAACTGGGTCACCGACTGGAGTAGAGACTGAGAAGGGTTCTGAGAGAGTTTCTGGAATAACATTGAAGTTGACTGCTATATAAGGAGTTACAAAAGACAAAGTAGTCCATGTTGTCTTTCCACTGAGTGAACCATATGTGAGCCACATCCTTAAGTTGGTAGGATGCCAATTCCACATTACCAGTCACTTGCATCATTCCAAAGATTTTCTTAACCTCATCAATGAAATTCTATGGGTCCTCACCAACTTGTGACCCTAAAAATTCAGGCAGATTCATCCTAACAAAATATCAAACTCTAGTTGCCACTGATCCACCATTTCTATTAGTAGGAAATGGAACCTGCTGATTGTTCTGGTTGGTCACACTCTGAGCCAATAGCTGGATATCATTCCGAAATTTAACATTCATAACTTCCTGATCTGGGGCTGGAGGAGTTACATTAGCATTGCGTGCATTAGCCTTCCTTGTGTAAGATCTACGAGGAGGCATGATCTTAAGCGCATAACGATGGATTAAAAAGGAGTTCATACCAACACATGATAATAATAACAAAAAGAGTGAAGTTTTCCTAAAACACTTTGTAGCCTCCCTCTAATTAGAAGTGGTGCACTTCACACCCATAAAAATGACTCTATTTAGTGCGGCTTTTCAGACATCCTAGGACACTTAAACCTAATTCTTTGATACCATGTTTTTCACGCCCCGAGGCTACCCCCTAGATGCGGACACGGGACCTAGGATCATGAATTACCCCAAGCTAACCCTGCTGGCATATCATAAGCAAACTAAAGTAAACTAAAGCATTAAATATTGTGCGGAAGCTAAACATGAGATAATCTAAAATGATGGGGAATACCCATATACAAAATCTGAATATATGAAAACTGAGAATTTGAAATACAATAGAAAAGGCAAACTTTAACACTAAAGTTGAAACTAACTATGTCTGAAATAAAGCCTCTACTGACTAGAAATATTGGGACATGCACCAGCCAGATCTAGCAAAACTGAAACTAAAGCTAAAAGCAAGAAAGATAATCATGTCACTCATCCTTGAAGAATGAGGACTCACTACTGATGCTGCTGAACTAAAAATTGGGAACCGATCTAAGCGTGATCTGGAAGCTGAGAACCTGAACCTACATCACGAGAAGATGTAGCGCAGAGTATGCATCAATACTTGAAAGGTACTAAGCATGCACGATATAATAAAGCTGAATAGCAACATAACTGAACAAAGTAATAAATAAATGATATAATCTAAACATGATAGAAATACTGAGTATACTGAACATGAGCTAACTGAATGTAATGACCAAGTTTATAACATGCTGAGACTGAATACTGAACTGATAACATGGTCAATGCAATGGAATCTGACTAAACTGTGGGAGCTACTATGACCGACATAAAACCACATGAGCTAAAAGTGGAGTCCGATGTAGACGCCCCATCGAGAGAACCCAATATATCCTACCAAAGGTATAAATACATGACTGGCGTGATCACACAAATATTGCCCATAGAGGGGACTTACAGCCTACGGGGAACATAGTTCTGGGAATTGCAAGTGACTGACCCTAGTCCACTCGGTATTAAGTCTACTCCCAACTGATTATGTAATTTAGCAATTTATAACTGAAATGCTTCAAATTCTGGATAACTCAAATACTGGCATGCTAACTGAAAATGCAAATTAATGTACTGATAATGAAACATTTATAACTGGAGCATGTATAACTGAATGATCTAACCTAGCATATGCAATTCATGAACTTAAAGAACTACATAGCTAGGGTTCTGAAATTATGAAGGAGTTTATAATAAAACATGCTAAAGATCATGATAAACTAATTAGGAATAATAAAGTAACTAATTCATGATAATCTGTTGAAATTCTAGAAAACATAGGTCTAGTTGATAACAAGGGAATCAAAAATCTGACTGAAATCTAGGGACCCAATGGGAAAAAGGAACCCACTAGTGAAATCCCACATACCTGGTGAAGAATTCCACGGAGAAATTTTTTGATTTCGGGGCTGGAACTGATGGAACTTGCTGCATTCTTGAAATAGGGTTCTTGACTTCTTTCTCCTCTTACGTTCTTATTTTTCTAAGTTTTGATGAATGATCTGACTTAGGTAAGTTCTAGTTTATTTACTAGGCTAAAACTGACCAAAACTATGTGGTTTAGGGGTTAGACGACATAGTTTAGGTGTCCAATGCATAGGGGAAAAGACCAAACGACCGTTGACTTAAAGTATGCTGAAGCGACCTATGGACTGATCGATGATCCATCGATTGATGCACGACCCATCTTATTAGTCCATTGATCTACTTCTGAGGATAGATTATGGGGGGTCTTGAGGGTCTCGACTTATGGACTGATCAACAATTCGTTGACTAATCCATAATCCGTCCGGTCAGTGTATCAATCGACTTCAGATGATGGATTTTAGGGGTCTTGAGTGTCTTGACCTACATACTATTCGATGATCCGTCGACTGATCTACAATCCGTTCTGTCAGTCCATCAATCAACTTCATAGACCAGGTTTTGAGGGTCTTGACCTATGGACAGATCAACGGTCCATTGACTGATCCACGACCCGTCGTGTCTGATCGTGGGTCAATCCTTAGAATGGTTTTTGTCTATGTTTGTGGGGAGGGTTGCAAATGTGAACCACGGACCACCAGCACGGGCCGTGGGTCACCCTACGGTCCGTGAGTCACCCTACGTTCCGTGGGTGGCAATCGTGGGTTGCACCTACAACTTCTAGAAATCTGCATTAATGTCTTTTTTCGAATACGAGGTGTTACAAAGTCAAATACCACAGGGAATGGTATATCATGAAGAATTCCTTATCAAGAAATTTGGACTTTAATTTAGCTCATTTGTAATTCTAAGAACAATTGGGTGGACGATACCACCAACTTAATATAAAACGTTGGTTATCAGTTATCGCAATTGAAGTAAAGTATAAATGAAATCAATAGTAAACACGCAATTTAGGGGTGTGGGGATTGGAAATTGATGTCATAAAGGGATAATTGTGCTGCTCTATAGTGATGAACATTCATGAATAGGCTAAGTCATCTTCATTGATGCTAATCATCTTTCCATCTCAAAGCATCTATGCATAGAATCTCCTTTCGGTCTCATCTAAATGCCAATCTAAACAACCCAATACCTTACTCTATTCTCTCTTTCAAGAATAGGACAAATAGATTAGAGCCATAACCTCTTTTTCTGAAGATGGAAGGTTGAATGGTATGTTCACTTTTGGTGATCTTAATGTGGTACTTTGGTGTGGATGGTGGTATAGGATGCTATCCATACATTGAACAAGGTAAAGCATGGGAGTGAAGGCTTAATGTGAAGGTAAAGGTTTATATACTGATGATGTCTTAAATGTGAGAAATGACTTGTATGTTGGTTGTGTTGAATATTATGCTTCTTATACTTATGTTCATGAAGATTTATCAAAAATGGCATAAAAGCATGACTTTCAAATAAAATGTCCTTTTTAAGCATGTTTTTGCATGGCTTCCATATTTAGTACTTAATTGTGCTAACCCCATTCTTCTTCAAGTTCTACTACAAGTGTAGGGTTTGGAGGTATTGGTGTTCTATGCTTGAAGAATAGGCTTCTAAGGTGCTTGGAGATGAAGACTTGGTGAGTCCTCATAGTTTCGAGGACAAGATCCATTATGTTCTCTTTATGTCTTTTAATTTTTGTTAAAGCTTTTGTATGGGCTTAGTCCCAATGTTGTATTCAAGTATTACATGGTTTGAGACAAAGTCTAGAAAGTCTTCCGCTTGCTTTTAAATGAAAATGTCTTTGATTGTAAAGGAAAGTTTTAATTCCTCTTTATTTTCCTATGTTTTTATGTTCAAGAATGCTATGAGGCTTGTATGAGACCCCTTCAGGGTCGAGTACGCCGTATTGCATCTGGGGTGTACCCCCAGGTCGTCACAAAGAGGGTGATCAGCAAGGAAATTGGCAAGTTCTTGCCCCCTTCTAAGCTTTTTGAGGTATGCATATGATCTCATATTGATTAAACAATATAGACCATCTTACTAGATGTCTTGAGAGAGCTGGTCGAATCATTATGAACTTAACGGGATCAACCCAAGAAATTACCCTGATGGTGTACACTTCAAAATAATGTCTTAGCTTTTTTATCACATAATGCAATGCTAAGCACATCTTCTCTATGGGCGTGTACCTCAACTGAACTCCTTTCAAAGTCTGACTCAGATAGTACAATGCATGTTCCTTCTTAGGTTCATTCTATTGAGCAAGAAGTGCCCCTACTGATCGCTCTTGTGATGTAATGTAGAGTATCCATGGCCTTACATGAGTTGGTGCCCCTAATACAAGTAAATTGAAAAAGTATTTTTTGAGGCTTTCAAAAGCATTTAGACATGATTGGTCCCATCGGAAATGAGCACCTTTCTTCATTAAATGGTTGAAGGGTTGACATCGTCCATCCAGGTTAGAGATGAATCTCTGGATGAATGCCAAATTTCTTTGTAGACTACGAAGGTCTCTAAAGTTCTTTGGCTCAGGCATTTCTTGAATGGCATCAATCTTTCTAGGATTAACTTCAATTCCACGGCGACGCATAATGAAGCTAAGAAACTTTCCTCAAGTAACCCCAAATGCACATTTGAGTGGATTCATCTTCAAGTCAAATATTCTAAACCTCTGAAAAACAATTTGAAGGTATTCAATATAGTGTTCCCTTTGCTTCGTCTTTATCACCAACTCATCAACGTAACATTCCAGCCTCTTATGAAGCTTATCATCAAATATGTTTTTCATTGCATGTTGGTAGGTGGCACCGACATTCTTTAGACCAAAAGACATCACTTTTAAACATTAAATCCCCTTTGGAATTTTGCAGGCAGTGCATTCTTCATCATTCAGAGACATTCTGATTTAATTATCTAGAAGACCCATTCATAAATGACATAGCTTCATGCCCAATTGTAGCATTAACCATGAGCTTAATGATTGGTAGCGGAAGTCATCTTTTATACATGCCTTGTCCGAATCTCAAAAATAAATGTAGCCACATATTTGACCATTCTTCATCTTGATAGGGACGATATCTGAGACCCATGATGGGTATTTCACTTCTCAGATAAACCCACTTTCGATGAGCTTGCTGAACTCTACATCAATTTGTGTTACCAACTCAAAGGTGAAACACTCGTTGTGACTGCTTTATAGGACGTGTTCCATTTTTATCCCTAAATAATGAATAACTATCCTGGGACTAAAGCCTGGTATTTCTCTGTACGACCAGATAAAAATATATTTGTATTCAACCAATAACATAAAGTATTCACTCTCTTCTTGTGGTGTGAGAAGTGCACTAATGAAGGTTGGGCGTGGATCTTCTAGAGTGCCTTACTCTTTCGGAAGGTCTATTATAGTAGTTGACTATAGTTTTTGATTTGCAAGAAAAACAGATGAAGATGAGAATTTGTCCCACTAGGCGGGCCAAATTTGCTCGAAATAAATTTTCGTAGAACGTGAACTGTACTTTTCAAAAAAAAGTAAAAGTGATAACTTTCTCCCCAACAAATATGATTATTTTCTCTCTAATGTTTTACATTAGTTTGTTTCCAAACAGGTAGGAAATAAGTAAAGGGGATTCTAGATCTTTAAGGATAAGAAGAATTTTTTTCTTGTTCTTATAATTCTTAATAAGTCCTTTTTATTCGTGTTTTGTTTCAACTAACATCCTACTTGATCTAGGACTAGTTCATTCTTTTTTTTTGTGCCCTAAAAATCTATACTTTATTACTACAAACTTGATACACGTTTTGGTTTAATTATAAATCTACAAAGTATTCTTGTTCAAAGGGTTTTTAGAGGGGAAAAAGACAAGTGTGGTTGAGTTTAAAAGAGGGTAAAAGTCTTATTGAAAGTGTGATACTTGATAATTGTTTTCCTTTTCTTTAAATGTCTAGTTCAGGTGGTGATAAGAAAAGGGATCGTCATGCAGAGATCCAAGGAAGGAATGGCTTCACCTTTCAAGATATGCACCAATAATTTGAGAGACGATATTTGTAATTTCAAGAGATGAGGAATATGATTACCGAGCAGAATGATACCATAGCTGCAATTAGGATGGATAATAATGTTGTACAACCCCCGAATAATGTTAGGCCCCAAGTTAGAAGGAATGTACCCCATATTTGTTTTGTAAATCCTAAATATGATAATGATGCTATGGATGTTGAATTTAATCTAGAAAGAGGAGATAGGAGGGGAAAAAGAGGTAGAGTAGAAGATGATAATATAAGTAGTATAAATATGAAGATGCCATCTTTCAAGGGTACAAAGGACCCCGATTTCTACCTTGATTGGGAGAGACGAGTTGAAGCAATCGTGACTGCCACAGCTACTCCAAGGGTAAGAAAGTTAAACTTGTTGTTGTTGAGTTTTCTGATTATGTTGCTTCTTGGTGTCAAAAGCTTGCTTAGGACAGATTGCATGATGAATTACAACCTATAGCTACTTGGGCAACGATGTAGAGAGTGATGATGAAGAGGTTTGTGACATCATATTTCCAGCGAGATCTACAGTCTCACCTTCAACACTTGAGGCAAGGTGCCATGTTGGTGGATAAGTACTTCAAAAGTATGGATATGGCTATGATCCAGGCTAACTGCATGGAACCGGAAGAGGCTACAATGGCTAGATTTTTAAATGTTTTAAATGTAGAAATAACTGATGTAGTAAAAATACAACAATATGTAACTTTAGATGAGTTAGTTTATTTTTCTGTTAAAATAGAAAAACAAATTAAGAGGAAGCAACAAAATAACTCATGGAGAAGTCGGCCAAACACAATCTCTAAGAAGCCATGGTCAAATCAAGAGTGGAAGGTTCCATCCAAACCTCAAGAACATAGAGGTAAAGGTAAAGTTAAGGATGGAGTTAAAACCTTTAATCTTAAATTTTCTAAGCCTTCTAGTTCTATTCAATGTCACAAATATCATGGAAGGGGACATATGATGCATGCATGTCCAAGTAGAAAAAACATCATACTTAGGGATAATGGAGTGCATGAGAGTGAAAAAAGTGAGGGGGAAGAAGAAGAGGAAGGTGTAAGTGATGAAGATAATCTAGAACTACCTAATGATGGTATGATTGGGGTGGTTAGGAGAATTATGAATATCAATTTGGGTAATATTGATGAAGGGTAGAGGGACAATTTTTTCCATACTAGGTGTGTGATAAAAGATAAGACTTATTCTGCGATTATTGATGGGGGAAGTTGTGAAAATATGGTGAATTCATACTTGGTGGATAAACTAGGAAATACATGCATGAAGCAATCTACGTAAAGATGTAAGAGAGGATTTCAATGAAAACATGAAAGATTTTGGTGAGAGGAAAGAGGCTAAGGAAAATAAAAAGGGGAGTCTTTATATAAAAGAAAAAGAGTGTTTAACTAATAGAAAAGAAATATTTCCCATAATACTTCTTATTTACAAGGAAGTGTTGATTAATTTTGAACAACTAACTCTTTCTTTGTCAAATAGTGTTTCTTCTCTTTTGCAGAGTTTTGAATGGATTGCCACCTTTGAGAGGGATTGAGCATAAAATAGACTTAGTGCCTGGGTCTCAAATTCCTAATATGCCTACATGTAGGAGCAATCCTGAAGAGACCAAAGAATTAAAAAAAACAAGTTGAAGAATTGCTTTAAAAGGGTTTTGTCCGAGAGAGCATATGCCCATGCTATATTCCTATCCTATTGATACCCAAAAGAAATGGAACATGGAGGATGTGTGTAGACTTTTTAGCTATAAACAAGATAACGCTAAAGTACTGCCATCTTATTCCTCGTCTTGATGATATGTTGGACCAACTATATGGTTCCAAAATCTTTTCTAAAATTGATCTAAGAAGTGGTTACCATCACATTCATATGAGTCCCGGAGATGAATCGAAAACTGCTTTTAAGACCAAATATGGACTTTATGTGTGGTTAATTATGCACTTTGGTTTGACTAATACACCAAGCACTTTCATTAGACTAATGAATTATGTTTTAAAAGGTTTCCATGGAAAATTTGTTGTGGTGTATCTTGATGACATCTTGATGTTTTCTCAAAATCTAAATGAAGCCCTAGAGCACCTAAACAAGTTTTTGAAGTTCTTAGAAATCAATGCTTATTTGCTAATCTCAAAAAGTGTACTTCCTGTGTGGGTCGTGTGGTTTTCTTGGGTTTTTTGGCCAGTTTTAAAGGAGGCGAAGTAGATGATCATAAAATCAAGGCAATAAAAGAAAGGCCTAAACCTAATAGTTTAACTAAAGTTAGGAGTTTTCATGGACTTGCTAGTTTACATAGGAGGTTTGTGTGAGACTTTAGCACCATTGCTGCTCCTTTAACTGAAGTTATTAAGAAATATAAGGTTTTTACATGGGAAAAGGAACAAGATGATACATTTAGCTTGCTGAAGGATAAATTGTGTTCTGCTCGTCTTTTGCAATTACCTGATTTTTCCAAGTCTGTTGAAGTTGAGTGATGCCTCTGGTAAGAGCATAGGTGTTGTTTTGATGCAAGACTCTAAGCCAATTTCCTACTTCAGTGAAAAGCTAAGTGGAATGACATTGAACTACTCAAGATATGATAAGGAGCTATATGCCTTGGTATAGGCGTTAGCTACATGGCAACACTACTTGTGGCCCTGAGAGTTTGTGGTAAAGACTGATCATGTGTCATTAAAGTACTTGAAGAGCCAAGGTATACTTAGTTGTAGGCATTCTAAATGGGTGGAGTTTATTAAAACTTCTCCTTATGCAATTGCCTACAAACAAAGTAAGGAGAATGTGGTTGCTGATGCACTCTCAAGAAGGTATGTTTTGATCTCTACTACTACTTCAAAGTTGTTGGGTTTTGACCAAATAAAGTTACTCTATGCTAATGATTCTAATTTTGATGATATTTTTTCTAAATGTAAGTTGGGCCCTTTTGAGAGATTTAATCTTCAAGATGAATTTCTATTCAAGGAAAATAAATTGTGTGTTCTTGACTGCTCTTTGTGTGAACTATTTGTTAGGGAAGCACATTGTGGAGGGCTAATGGGACATTTTGGTGTACCCAAAACTCTGGAAATACTTTCTGAACATTTTTCTTGGGCTAGCATGAGAAAGGAAGTTGTAAAAGTATGTTCTCATTGTCTTGAATGTTAACAAGCTAAGTCTAGAACACTGCCACATGATCTTTATACACCTTTACCTATTTTTAATTCCCCTTGGATTGATATTTCTATGGATTTCATATTGGGGCTATCAAGGACTAAACATGGTAAGGTTAGTATATTTGTGGTAGTAGATAGATTTTATAGATTTTCTAAAATGGCTCGTTTTATCCCATGTAAAAAGACTAATATGCATCTCATGTGGCGGACTTGTTTGTAAAAGAAGTGGTTGAATTGCATGGAATGCCTAGAACTATTGTTAGTGATAGAAATGCCAAGTTCTTAAGTCACTTTTAGAGAGTTGTTTGGGGAAAGTTGGGAACTAAGTTGCTAGTTTTTACATCTTGTCACCCACAAACTGATGGGCAAACAGAAGTGGTTAATAGAACTTTAGAGAATATGTTGATGTTTGTTTTGAAAGGAAAGTTGATTTCTTGGGAAGATTACTTACCCATTGTGGAATTTGCTTACAATAGGACCTTTCATTCGTTTACTAGTAAGACTATTTTTGAAGTTGTATATGGATTCAATGCCCTCATTCCCCTTGATTTACTGCCTTTGCCGACTAATAATTTTGCTAATCTTAATGGTAAAAAGAAGGATAATATGATGAAGAAAATTCATGAACAAACAAGGCTTGCAATTTTAAAAAAGAATAAGGAAGTTGCATTGCGAAGGAATAAGGGAAGAAAATATATTGCATTTAGACCCGGGGACTTGGTTTGGGTGCATATGAGAAATGACAGATTTCCTTCCAAAATAAATACCAAGCTAGATTCTAAAGGAAGTGGTCCATACAAAGTCCTTTAAAGGATTGGAGACAATCCTTATAAACTTGATCTTCTTGATGAGTTCCAAGTTAGTGCTACTTTTATGTTTCTGATCTTTCCTATTTTGATGCAGACTTGAATTCGAGGACAAATTCTCTTCAAGAAGAGGGGAATGATATCATCTAAATAAGCTCTCCTCCATTGAAGGACAAGGATGAAGCTTTACAAACTCCAATGAGGCCTATAACAATATCTCAAAACAAGGAGTTCAATGATAAGGTCAGCGGGCTTCAATCGCTGATCCAAAGTGGTCTTGTTGGGGGAAGAAGAGCTCAAGCTCGAGGGAGATGAATTTCCTAAATGCTACAACTATTTTGTGGCCCAAATTGAAGTCCAAGAGGAAGAATATTGGGGTCCAAAGTTCAGCCTTTGAAGAAGTCCAAAGTGGTGCAGAAAGAGGCTCAAAATCAGCCCAAAAGGAGGCCAATTTCAGCCCTTAAGTGCAGCTGACATCAGCAGCCCAATAAAGACCCAAAAGGGGCTCAAAATCCACAACCAAAAGGGCCCACAAAGTCCGTAGTTCAGTCACAACTATTAGGGTTTTAGTTTTACCTTAGGCCCCAAGCTAGGGTTTTATTTTATTAAGTTCTAGATTGTTCTTTTAAGATTTTATTAGGCTAGCAGCCAACTTATTTATTCTATAAATAGGAGTGCTTTTTCATTCATTAAAACACATTAGATTGATATTAATAATATTTGAGAGAGTTCTTTTGTAACTTGTTCTTTGAGAATTTATCATTAAACCTTCACTAGTTTCATAGTTTAAGGTATGAAGTAATTTCTTCTTGTGATATCTATAATTTCTTTTCGGTATTCTTTAGAAGACAATTAGTTTATAAATAATAATTATTGTCTTTAGTAACTCATAAAGAGGTCAAGATCTGAATCTATTATTTTTTATTCGTTTCTCAAGTAAAGGCATCAGATTTCTTCCATAAATCTAGGTGTTGTTACTTAGATCTTGTCAAGGCCTTAGAACATTAAATCCTTGGAAATGTTTAGATATTTCCTTTGAATTTCTCATCTCCTTTTTCCATAGTTTCTATTTTCTTTTCAATGACAACTCCCACACTCTAATTTACAAGTCTATATTTGTGATCCCCTTAACATCGTTGTTATCAAGAACTCCATTGACCACGCCTTCGAAGAGATGTGTAGTCGATGTTGTAGCTTTCTCCAATGCTTATTGAAGTGTTTGTAGAATATTTTCCCAAATGTACTTGAATGTTATGTCTATCCCCTATTTATAGTTGTAAGGGTGGACAAGATTGCTTATGATTGATCAAAGGATGTCATTTTGACACTTGGAGGATTGTGGTTGGTTCTTGAATTTGACTGAGACTACCATCTCATTTTGACACGTAGCACCACCTTTTTGATCTTGGATGCCTAAACACTGTGACACATGTCATGAGTTTGGACTTCAAGGTGAAATAGACCTTGGACTTGAATTTAATAAAATGAACTTATTTATTTGTAAAGCCCAAATTAATCATTCAACTCAAATGAATATGGATTCAATTCAAATTTCTTTTGTATGAATTTAATCCAATAAAATTTATGTGTCTACAAGACTTAATAAGAATTATATATGAATTAGAACTCATGTTCTCTAATCTAATCTTTGATTGGTTGAATTCCACAAAGAGATTAATACCACCATCTAATTTTTAGACCTTTGAATTAGAAAACTAACTCAATTTTTCTTATATGATATATGGGTTCGGAAAAACCTTTTGGAGAATTGCATATGCAGAGGAGGCAAATAGGAGCTATTAACAATCGAATGCATTCTTAAAGCACATTTGTCAAATAAAATACCATAAAGGTTAAATTTGTCAACATTTGATTTTTTAAATATTTATAATAAATATAAAAATATATTTGTTACAAAAAAAAAATAAGAATAACTCCGTAAGCGTAATATCATAACAACGAGAGAGGTTTAGTATTAGGAAATTAAACCTAAGAGGAGGTCTTTGAAATTATTCCTAAAAAAGGACCAAAAATTAAAAGAAAGAGAAAATTAGTCAAATCATAATATATAATAATGAATAAATTTTAGAAAATTGCTATCACAAAATTAAAATAAGAGAATAAGTATAATAGTATAAATCGGGGGTGAGTATTAAAAAGTGAAGGAGGTCTTTCCGTTTTGTTTGACAACTTATAAATACATAGAGACATCAAAACTTAGGAAAAAGAGAAAAACTAACTTCCCAAAACCTGGGGTGTGTGTATCAAATGCCATTTACCAAGTCTAATGTCTCATAACTGCCAAACGACCATAAATAATTTCGTCATTGCACGACTGTACCTTTTTTGCTGATTTCATTTTAAAAGTAGTTGAAATCATATAAAAAAATTAACGGAAAGATAGTGAGAGAGAGAAAGAGAGGTGGTTGGCTATTTTGTTATTGAAAAAAAAATAGAGCTTATGATTGGGTATTTGTAAATAAAGGCAGAAAGGGATGCGATTTTTAGGGAAGAATTTATCAACCTTCTTCTCTCTATAACAAAAGATTTTTGATTTTTTTTGGAAAAAAATAAATCATTTCTGGGGGTTTAGATGTTGAATGAATGGAGAGCTTTAGAAAAGCTTATGGGGCACTTAAAGATTCAACTAAAGTTGGCCTAGCCAAGGTCAACAGTGAATTTAAGGTAATAATATTTTTTCCAGATTGGCAATTTTAAAATTTCCCATTTCTTGACGGATTGTATTATCTTTTTTTTGATTAAGGATTTGGATATCGCGATTGTTAAAGCTACAAATCACATTGAAAGTCCTCCAAAAGAAAGGCATGTTGCAAGTGAGTTTGTAGATTTTTTTTATCTGTTGTTTAAGATATATATACATACATCATATCTTTTCCTAAATTTGTATTGCTCACATTTTATAGTTTTTTTTCTCTCTTACTTATGATGGTGTATTTCTTAATTCAGATATATAGGACATATTTGTTGCAATTATTTGAATGAGTCTTCAGTTGTTGTAATGGACCAAAAATATTAATCATAATATTTTTCTCTTCATCTCTTCTGGATGTTCCTTTCCTTAGTGATATTTACTGCAACATCGGTTACACGTCCACGAGCAGATGTTGCCTACTGCATTCATGCACTCTCTAGGCGGTTGGCAAAGACACGAAACTGGATTGTAAGTCATCTCGACTAATTGATTGATTTGGTAGCTTTCTGATTGCTGGAAGCTACAATTATTGAGCAATTGAATTTGTATGGTAAATAGTATGTGTATATTATTATTATTTGGATTCAACTTCACATCTTGATCAAATATTTCAGGTTGCACTAAAGTCTTTGATAGTTATTCATAGAGTTTTGAGAGAAGGTGATCCTACATTTAAAGAAGAGTTGCTCCACTTCTCTCATAGAGGACACATTTTTCAAATATCGAACTTTAAGGATGAATCCAGTTCACTTGGTAAGCTTAGCGACATAACCTTTTCATGTAGCATATTACTATTATTATTATCTTACACATTGTTGGTTATGACAGCTTGGGATTGTTCTGCTTGGGTACGGACTTATGGACTCTTTCTAGAGGAAAGACTTGAGTGTTTTAGGAATTTGAAATATGATATCGATGGAGAGAGATTGACTAAAACTACACATGGAATTAACAAGGTAGGTCTCTTTTTCTTCATCATTTGTTGGTTTCATGAGGAAAATAATTGTAGATTTGAGTTTTCATCAGGTGCATAGCAGAACAAGGCTCTTAAATGGTGAAGAATTATTAAATCAGCTCCCTGCATTACAACAACTTCTATATCGTTTGATTGGTTGCCAGGTGAATTTTCTCACTACATGTGAAATTTTGATATTCAACATTGTTTCTTATCTTTTGTGGGGGGTTTTTTGCAGCCTGAAGGAGGAGCTTGCTACAACTTTCTTATTCAGTATGCCTTAGCACTGGTATTACACATACTATCTTATTCAGAAAGTTTTCACATGTTTTGGTTTACTCATCTAGGGATATAATAATATTTTTAACTAAACAAACATATTTGACTTGCTCATTTAGAGACTAAAATCTTCTAAACAAAAATATTATGCAACTAAAAAATAGACTCTCTGCATCACGGTTGTTTTTCGCTCATTTTTATCTCTCCGTGCTAAGGGCTTCCCTAAGGGAGAATTTTAAGTTCTTGCAGCTCCTCATAACATGCTCTTTCAACAACCAATCATATTTTGATGTTTATAAATTTGTTTGGATTCTGATGTATATAGAAATTAGCTTAGTGTGCAGCATGAACTTCACAATGTGTAGAGGAAATAGTCTACAAAATAGATGGGAAATGTTTACAGTTAGAAATTTAATTTCTTACATCTTGCAAACACAAAGGATGATTAATTAATCCATAAAGTTGAATTCTCCAATAAATTTCAAGATAACAACCCCAGTTATACTTGGTGCAGGTTTTGAAGGAGAGCTTCAAGATCTATTGTGCAATCAATGATGGGATTATAAACCTTGTTGATTTTGTAACATAGTTTTTGCCTCTTTAAAGTTGTGCCAGTAATTAAGTTATATAATATATTGGAACAATAATTTGGTCATTTTTATGCAGTTCTTTGAAATGTCCAAGCATGATGCTATCAAAGCTCTCAACATATATAAAAGAGCTGGGAAACAGGTGTATAATTTCATTTCTTTGATGATCACTAATAAAATTATCATATATGAATGTATGTGATCAGCTAGTCTGAAGTTACTTTCCTTCCTTCCTTAATGTAGGCTGAAAGTCTAGCTCATTTTTATGACTTCTGCAGAGGGTTGGATCTTGCTCGGACATTTCAGTTTCCTGTTTTGAAACAGGTCTGTCTCTTCATTTTGTTTTAAGCTTAAGAAAGGCAATTATGTCCAATATCTTTTATGAAAATTGTAATTTTACAGCCCCCTGCTTCCTTCCTAGCAACGATGGAGGAATACATAAAAGAAGCACCTCAGACAGGTTCCATGTCAAGTAGGAGGCTGGTGAGAACCACATTTAATTTCCTATTTAATCAATCACACAAATAATCATAATAATCTAGTTATTCAAATTAAAAGCTTAGACTAGTATGACTTGACAATTTTTTCTCTATTATCTTTGAACCTTAGGTCAAATGTTTCAGTCAATATCTACTTGTAATCATTATAATTTTAAGGGTGGAATAAGTAAATATGAATTCTAGGACTCAATGGATCAGAGATGTTTGTCATTGTCATTTGATAGGAGTACAAAGAAACAAAGAAAGAACCTAAAAAGCATGTAGAACCAATCCTTGAAGAAATGGAAGAGGAAGTTGAGAATGATAAAGAAGAAGAGGTTGAAGAGCAAGAGGAACCTCAGCCTGAAATTCAATTAGAAGAAACTCCACCAGCTGAAGAGCCTGTTGATTTGTTGGTAAGCTCACTCACTTTATTTGAGGGTTTTTTTTTTACATTAAAATATATATGTCTTCTCTCATATATATATATATATATATATATATATATATATATATATATATATGCATGAATTTCGTGTAGGGTTTGAATCATATGGATCCAAAAATTGCAGAATTAGAGGAAAACAACGCGATGGCTCTTGCAATTATTCAACCTGGTAACTTTCTTTTCCATCTATTGATTTTTTCCCCTCAGATATTGATTATTATTTGATGTATTGAAAAAACTTGCAGGCAAAGAAAATCCATCAGCAAGTTTTCAGTTGAGTGAAATTGGAAGCATGTCTGGATGGGAACTGGCTCTTGTTACTGCATCGAGCAACAACACCAAACAAGTCGCACAAGATAAAAAATTGGTATGTAATGCATGCATCATGATTAGAAGGCCCTATAGTATTTTGTTTTCCAATTTCTTAAAGTTATGGTCTTGTATGAATCAGGCTGGGGGATTCGACAAGTTATTACTTGACAGCTTGTATGAAGATGATGCAACTAGGAGGCAAATACAACTACAAAATGCTGGCTATAGTGCAGGATACAGGTATGAAATCCCTGGCCAGAATCCATTCAATCAACATGACCCCTTTGCCATGTCAAATAGTATAGCACCTCCAACAAATGTACAAATAGCAATAATGTCTCAGCAACAACAACAACAACAACAACTACTCATGCAACAACACTACCACCAATTCCCACAACAAAATATGATGATGGTATCACATAGTCAGTATCAAGCTCAACAAATTCCATATATGGCCTCCGCAAACCCTTTTGGAGATCCCTTCTCCTATCAAAGCACCTCAATTCCACCAAAGGAAAACCACTCACTTCTTTAGACTTCTTTCAACAGCATAACCTTGTATTAATTCTTTCATTATTTTTCTATAAGACAAGTTCATATTATCCTTTAACTTTTGTATTAATCATTATATATAGAATGATCTCCTACATAGTGTCTCAGGTTTTCACATTTAGTTTTGTGTTCATTAAGCTAACAAGATAACCCCCTTCAAGTTTTTCTCTATAACATTCACCTCTCCTGGTCTATCTCCCTTGGTTTGATTTTTTTTGTAACCATTTTTAAACCTATTTAAAATAAATCTAAATCAATTATGACTTCACAAACTTATCCTTCTTTGTATAATTATTTCATATTAATCCATATATTTAAAAACATGACTTATTTAATAAACATGAACTTTCAAAATAAATAAACACAAATAAGTTAACACTATATGTGTGTGTATATATACACACACATATTTTTATTTGATCAAACAAAGATACACATTTATTCGTATCGATTTCTTTTTAAAATATCTATGAACTAAGTTAAATTTTTTAATAATATAGAATAATATGAAGAAATTAGTATAAAGAGGGGCAAATTTGTCAAATCATAATAAATTTATATATATCATATATTATTCTAAGTGGGAAGCTCCTAACCTCAAAGTTGGATTACGATTTTGCCCTTATCTTACCCCTAAAATAGATTAAATATTAATATCTATTTAATTAATTAAATATTAAGTAATAGTTGTATTTAAATTCATGAATCAACCAAGATCTTAATGCAATCATATATTCATGTACCTCGACTTAATGCAAGATCTTAAATGTGGGTAATGAAGAGTCTAATAACCTTTAATTTTAATTTGTAAGATAAGTGGGGGGTAATGAACAGTATATCAAGGAAACTCACACAACATAATTTATATTTCCTTCTTTCATATGAATTTATGATCATCTTGCATTCTACATTAGGTTAGTCTAGATAATTTGTCAAATTTTCATTACCAACTTGTAATTGTTGGAATTCTTACTGATTCATTTATTTGTATTCTTTAAAATTTCATGCATATTCATCTTCTTTTTGTTGAGAAGTATGTAAATTATTATAGTTACAAGATGAATATTCTCCAATATGAAGTTGTAAGTGAATTTTTATTTTTCATATCTCCATCTTTTTGAGTTTTTAAACATAACTTCGTAATTCATTACTATATTTTTATATTCTTCATTTCTTCTATATTTAGGATATAAATATAATCAAGTTAATCCCAATTTATATTTACAACTAATTTTTTTGAGGGTAAGCATGTTAAATTCCGCAGAATATTTTCACAACTAGACCGGTAAAAGAGTGAGTCTTTGATAAAGATTTCTAGTTACGTCTTTTTCATTGTTTGGTAATCATTTATCTTTTTTAAAACAACATGTTTGTACTTTTTCATTTTTATATGTAATCTCAAATGTTTATAAAATCCATGTATTCAACTATTACAGAGAGGTACAAATGTTAGTGCACAAGTAAAAATAAAATAAAAAATAATGTAAAGTAAAATTAGTGCAAATGTTACATTGAATTTTATTGTATTAGAATTCATATTTAATTTTTTATATACAGATCCTTTAATATATAGCTCAAGAAATATAGTGTACCTGGATTTTTAACATAGTCATGCTTTCTTTTCTATTTATTCTTTTTATGATTTTTAGTTTTTTTATACATATGAAATATTTTGTCTATGGCAAGTCGACTTCTAACAAAATGTAATTAAATTAATATGACAATGTTTTTGTCTATACATTTCAATGTGATGTCATGTCTTTATTAACTTTTCTTTCTTTTCCGTTTGAAGTTGTAATTTTTTTTTATAAATTTAATGTTACAGCACCTAGACTTGTTGTAATATTTTTCTTTATACGTATCTTTTGATAGCCAATTACTTTTTCGATTATTAAAACTTACGTATAGTAATTAAAATATATTAATTCCTCTTATATAATAAATTTTTTTTTCATGAAGCTTTAAAAATATCAAACCTCCAACATCTGACATAAGATTTTCATGTTATATTTTGTGAAGAGTTATATTCTTATGTCAAACATACATACAAAAGGACTTAGCTTTGAACTTAGCGATGAATATATGTACGCTCCACTATGATATATTTACTTATATAAATTAACTTCTCTAGTGTCAATTAGGGGACAAACGTGCAACGCATGTTCCTAGTACTAGTTTTAAGTAAGTTTAAAGAATGGTTACCAAAAAATCAAAATAAGAAATATATGCATAATATCATAAACTACAGAAGTGGTGAGTATTATAGAGCAAAGCCCGAGGAAGATCTCCCTTAAGATAAATATCTCTATTTAATTTAGGATATATCCCCTCTGTTTCAAAGTCAAGCCTTATAGTGATAATAATCACATTAGGGATCCAAGTATTTGATAAAGAAAACTCAACAATAACGATAAAAATAGAAAACATGTCGAGGTCCAAAGGAAATATAAAGAAACAAAAATAAACTGAAAACAATATTAATTCAAGAAAGGATTAAAAATTTAAAAAAACATTGAAGAACTTCAAGATAACTCAATTCCTGAATTGAGTCTCAACAACAATAATTATACAACAAAGAACGAATTGTTGTAAAATAAGGGTGGATGCCCACGTGTGGGACCCACCCACCTATGACCTATCTTCTCTTTGCTTGTTGAGTTACTTCAAGTGTTATCCCTCTTTTTTCGTCTTGTTAATTTTAGTTTGTTACTTTTATTTTATAACACGTTGTCAACACGAGTCTCTATTAGTTCAAGTAAAGACTTTAAAAGCCTTGAAGGTATAAATTTACTTTCTTAAATAATATCAAATTTATCTAAACATAAATTTCTTTCTTTGGATCTATCGAAAAAAAGCTATTTGTCTTGGGTGCTAGATGCCGAAAATCATCTTGATGCAATGGGTCTTGCCGACACCATCCAAGACAAAAATCAGGCATCAAATCAAAATAGTTCCAAGACAATGATATTTCTCCATCATCACCTTGGCGAGGGTTTAAAAATAGAACATCTCACTGTTAAAGATCCTCTTATGTTGTGGAATAATTTAAAAGATAGATATGACTATAGACAATAAAATTTTTGATGAGAAAATAATAATCAAGAACATAAAAGTATGGAAATAATCATATTTATTAATTTCAAAGTATGAGTGTTAGAATATCTATGATTCCTCTAATTCATGTTTTGAGATATATATTCAAGGATTCTTGAGCTTGATAATAAATTTGGAACTTGACTTAGACATGGGTTCAAAGGCTTTTGGGCCTGTTCTTGAAATTGAATACTTGAACTTATAACTTATGGAGAAATCTATGGCATTTGATCCACAAGCTTTCTGTGGATTTTTGTTAGAATTCCTAGTATTTTTTTATTAAGAGGACCCCAATTTAAAATTGTGGAATAGTGGAGTTGTGAAAGGAGTAGACTTGAAAGAATAAATAAAGAACAATATAGAAAATTTTATTCTTGTGTTTTTGAATGAATAAAACTATACAATTAGGTTGTATTTATACAAGTAAGATGACATCTAATGGTAAGCCCTAAAAGAATATTCTCAAGATCTAAAGGAAAAAAATATCAAAAGAATATTTACATGACAAAATTAGAAAAGGAAAAAGAATATCTCCATATCTCCTATGTATGTGCAGAATATATGAAAATAAATCCAACACCCTCCCTCAAGGTGGAGGGGAGGAAGAAACCTCCAACTTGCCTAAAAGTTGATGATGCATGGGGCCGGTTAAGGACTTGTAAAGATGTCAGCAAGTTGTGAAGAAGCTCTCACATAAGATAAAGAAATTAAGCCAGCGAGATACTGTTGATGGACGAAGTGACAGTCAATCTTGACATGCTTTGTCCGTTCATGGAAGACTGGATTTTTTGCGATGTGAATCGCTACACTGTCAGAGTGAAGAGGTACTGACATGGAGATCGAAACTGAAAGATCATCAAATAGGCGAACTAACCAAGCAAGATCAGCTACAACACTCCTCATAGATTTATACTCAGCTTCAGTAGAACTAAGAGAAATTGATGTTTGTTTCTTAGATTTCCATGAAATAAGAGAAGATCCGAGAGAAATATAAAATCTACTCACTGATCTTCGTGAATCTGACCAAGTACCCCAGTCGGAGTCACAAAAAGCCATCAATTTGAAGCAGATACATACATAAATAGACGAAGACCAGGATCTTTGAACAAATAATGAAGAACCCGTAAAGTAGCTGCAAGATGAGGTTCACGAGGATCTTGCATATATTGACTCAGATGTTGCACTGTAAAGGATAAATCATGCCTTGTATGTGTGACATAATTGAGCTTACCTAACAAATGCCTGTATAAAGTAGGTTCTTTTATGGGAATCCCTTGATTTGCTAGTAACTTAACATTGGGATCCAAAGGTGAAGAAACATGAGATAAATGTAGAGAAGCAAACTCCTGTTGCAAGTCCAATGTGAATTTCCTTTAGGAAATAATCATACCAGTAGGTTCTCTCACAACCTCCATCCTAAGAAAATAATGCAACTGACCAATATCTTTAATTTTAAATTCTTTGTCTAGAAAGAATTTTAAAGCCTGCAATTCAACTTCATTGTTTCCTGACAACTTTATGTCATCCACATATACTGCCACAATAGAAATAGAATCGGCATATTTCTTATAAAAAAGAGAATAATCATTCATACAATGACTAAATTATTTAAAATTGAGAGCAAAAGTGAGTTTAGCATACCATTGTCGGGATGCTTGCTTAAGTCCATAAATGAATTTTCTAAGCAAACAGACATGGTTAGGAGAAGGAGATGCAAGACCGGGAGGAAATTTCATGTAAACCTCTTCATTTAAATCACCATGTTGGAAAATATTTTTCACATCTAATTGAAACACACCCCATCCGTTCTTCAATGCAATAGTTATAATACACTTGATGGTGGTCATCTTGACCACCGGAGAAAACGTTTTATTATAATCAATACCTTCTCTTTGCACATCACCTCTAATGACTAATCCAGCTTTTAGTCTTTCAATACTTCCATCAGAGTTTTGTTTTAACCTATAAACCCATTTACATGGCAGAGCCTTCTTACCTATAGGCAGCACAACAACATTCCATGTGTTTTTAAGGTTTAAAATTGCAAGTTCTCTATCCATGGTTTCCTTCCAACCCCGATGGTGAGCTACCTGAATATAGCTAACAGGTTCATATATACTAGTAATAGAATTGAGCATGACTTGATTGTTAGAAGATAAATCACTAAAAGATAAAGACTGAGGAGTAACATGACTTAGAAAACAAGAAGAAGTCACATCCGTAAGATGGAGAACATTGCAAATATAGTCTTCTAAGTAGTCATGTTTCTTGCGATTTATAGAAGATTTTCTAATTATAGTTTGAACAACAGGTAATGGAGAAGAAGGTATAGGGGATATATCAGGATAGGAATTGATATGTGAAGTAACATTGGAAGGAGACAGATATTTAGAAGGACTAGTAGATTAGGAGACATTATCAAAATCAGAAGAAGAATCAAAATTTGAATTTAATGTGGAAAAAGGAGATTCTAAAGGATAAACTGAAGAAATGATAGTAGTAGAAGGAAATAAAGTTGAACGTAAATCAGATTGTGAAGAGAAAGGAAAATACTCTTCATGGAAAATAACATTCCTAGAAATTGAAATTTTCTTGGTTTGTAGATCCAGCACTTTGTAGCCCTTTTTTCCATATGGATATCCTATAAACACACAAGGTGAAGCTTTAGGATCAAATTTAGTTCTATGTAAAGGAAGAGAAGAGACAAAACACGAGCAACCAAAACACTTTAGATAAGAATAAGATGGTTTAACTTTGAACTGAACCTCAAAAGGGTTTCGTGAATTCAAAACACCGAAAGGAAATCTGTCTATAAGATAAGTAGTTGTTAACAAGCATTCCCCCAATAACCAATATGAAGGTGAGATTGATATAAAAGAGCTCTTGATGTTTCCAATGAATGCTTATGTTTTCTCTCCACCACTCCATTTTGTTGTGGAGTGTGGACACAAGTAGTTTGATGAATAATTCCCTTGGAAAGAAAAAAATTAGATTGAATTTTCTCACAACGTAATTCAAAAGCATTGCTAGTTCTGATAATTTTAACTTCGGAATTGAATTGTCTTTCTACCATAGAAATAAAAGATTGAAGGACAGAGAAGGAATTTGATTTAGTCCTGAGTAGATGATTCCAAGTAGCTCTACTAAAATCATCAACAATTGTAAGAAAATACCTATACCCATCCTGTGTAGTAGATTTATAAGGACCCCAAGTATCCACATGAATTAAGTCAAAAGCAGCCTTGGTACAAATAGCACTAAAAGGAAAATATAATTTTGATTAACCTGTCATAGGAAAAATAACACAAGGAGAAGATAACTTTGAACAAGATTTAGATAATTGAAAAACATTCTTCATATTACTTATTGGCATATGGCCTAGTTTATAGTGCCATAGCTTCTCTTTTACATTGGAATCAAAGAAACTAGACCAAGAAGTAAATGCATTTATTAATGGACTTGAAAAAGATAGACTATGTAGACTAGAACTAGGCAGGCTCTTTGTAGAAATTGTTAGCTGACTTGACTTGAAGATAGATAGACCTCCTTGTTCTTTACCAAGCACCAGAAGCCTCTTCAGTGAAGGGCCCTATAACATGAAACAAGCGTTAGGGGTAAAAAGCACATATTTTTAAAGGTGTTTACATAATTTGTGTATTGAGAATAGATTGAATTTGAAAGAAGGAATATAGAGAACATTTTGTAGAACTAGATTGGATAAAAGAGAAATATATCGTGAATGAGCAACCTTTACTTTATGAGAATTAGGTAGAGTTACCATGACGGTTTAGGTAAAAGATTGAAATTAGTGAAAAAACTTCTATCAAAAGTAATATGCTCAGATGCTCCACTATCTAATATCCAAGAACAAGTGTCAACTTTAAACAAGTAAACATAAGAATTAAAGAGCTTGGTCATACCAACACAAGTGAGGTTTGTAGATGCATTAGTAGACCCATCATTCTTTAGATTTAGTTTCTGCAGAAGTTGTAGAAGTTGTGCCATGTTTTCTTGGCTGAGAGAATTCACATCTGGATCATTTTCCACTCCTTGATGAGTACCTTCTCCTGTACTAAAAACATTGCTGGCAATAACACCCTTTTGATACTTCTTCGATTTGGTGAACTTGAAATCTGAAGGAAAACCATGAATTTTATAGCCATGATCAATAGTATGTCCTATCTTCTTACAATAGTTGCACACTAGAGAAATTTCTTAATGGGATTTCCTTGTTGAGTTTTGTAATCATTGAACCTCCTTTCTCCTGCATTACCAATAAGAAAGGATGTTGTTTCTCCTAGATGAGCAGGAGTAACATGAATTCCCTTTGTTTTTCATCTTGAATAACAAAAGAATAAGCCTGACCAATAGTAGGAAGAGGGGAAGATAACAAAATATTACATCTAACTCCTATGAAAGTGTCATTTAGACCCATAAGAAACTGAAGCAACCTTTCATCTTGATGAGCTTTTATACTATTTTCTTTTACTCCACATACACACTCACAACTACAAGCAGAAAAAGTGTTTAATGCATCTAACTCATCCCACACACTCTTCATTTTTGTGAAATATGCAGAAATACTAGAATTTCCTTGAATTACAACATTTAAATCTTTTTGAAGTTGAAACAATTTGTCACCATTAGCCTGACCAAATCTATCTTCCAGGTCAGACCATAAGACTTTGGTGCTTTGGGAGTACAAGATAGACTCAACAATTTCTTTTGAGAGAGAATTGAGTAACCAGGATAAGACCATGTCATTACATCTAGACCAAGACTTTTGAAGAGTTATATCAGTCGGAACAACTAGGGATCCATCAATGAATCCTAGCTTGTTCTTCGTTGAAAGAGCTATAATGACAGTCCTTCTCCAGCCACCATAACTCATTCCATCAAAAAAAGTGGAGACAAGGTTCATGCCGGGATAATCAGAAGGGTGAATATAGAAAGCATGTGATGAATCCACTGTATTAATTGCAGGAACTCTATCACTCATTTCTGTGATTTGAGTATTGGTTGATTGAATTTCAACCATTTTTGAAAATAGAGAAAAAAAATGAAAGCGGAAGAATAAAAAAAATTTAACTCTGCACTGAAACCATGAAAGAATAAATGAAGAACAATATTGAAAGTTTTCTTTTTGTATTTCTCAATGAATAAAACTATACAATTAGGTTGTATTTATGCAAGTAAGACGTCATCTAATAGGAAGCCCTAAAAGAATATTCTCAAGATCAAAATGAAACAATATCAAAAGAATATTTACATGACAAAATTAGAAAAGGAAAAAGAATATATCCTTATCTCCTATGTATGTGCAGAATATATGAAAAAAATCCAACAAGACTTCCCTTCGGCCAATCAGATAAAAGTGACATGACATATGAGCTTTAGCGAAGTGGGCTTATAATTTTGACACATGACATGATCTTATCGGCTTATTTGTTTTACTTGACATGCCACAACATTTGACACGTGACACCAAACTGGGCCTCTAAGATGATATTACATTGGACTTAGAAAACTGGCTCATCTATTATAGCCCAAATCTATAAATTAGGACTTTAATTAAATCAATATTTATTGAACTTAAATAATTAACCCAATTATATTAATCCATAATATTTATTTGGACTAATATATTCATGAATTTAATATAATCCAAATATTCTTATAAAAAAATTATTTTAATACATTTAAATGATTACAAATGCCCCTTACTACAAGTCTTGGCAAGATATTTTATCATTTGAAGAGTAGGATTGAAGTATAAATAATACGATAATTATATACTATATATTTTGAAATTATTTTATTGATATACCACTCCAATCATTATTAGAGTGGAAAATGGTATTTCGACATCACATTGCCAATCTCCCTTTATCCTTGGCCAATTAGATTTGGAGAAAGAGCAATTAGATATTTATACCAACAACAATCTGATTAGATCATGGAAACGTTTTTTTATACTTACTGCCATAGCCACTAATATCTCTTGTAACAGGAATTTCAGTGACATACTAATATTTCTTCTTAGGATTTTAATCATAAATAGAGGCTCATACTTTTTTATCCTCAACATCATCTATTAAACTTCTCTTTCCTTTACAGACCTTCGGAGCCTGAGCGTCAAGGTATGTATTTTTTTTTGCTTTGTGCTTTTTCTTTTCTCTTGTGGCCCTTTTTTTTGTTTTAGTAGGTCATGGATTTTAATATTTATTTTATGGATGTCATGCGATGGAGAGTTATCATAACACAAGAATTTGGTCTTGAGGTGCGAAGGGATGTGTTTAACGTCCCCACCTTAATATAACTATTTCGAGGCTTTATATTTCATTAAGTCTTAAGCATAAATTGTTAAGGGATGTGTTTAACAACCCCACCTTGAGATCACTAACTTGAGACTTTTATAAGATCTCAAATACTTAAGCATAAGGTGTGAAGGATGTGTTTAACGTCCCCACCTTGAGATCACTAATCTGAGGCTTATGCGTTTAACGTCCCCACCTTGAGATCACTAATTTGAGGCTTTATAAGATCCCAAATACTTAAGCATAAGATGTGAAGGGATGTATTTAACGTTTCGGTCTTGAGATCACTAATTTGAGTCTTTATGAGATTTCGAATATTTAAGTATAAGGTTTGAAGGGATGCGTTTAACCTCCCCACCTTGAGATCACTAATTTGAGGCCTTATAAGATCCTAAATATTTAAGCATAAGGTGTGAAGGAATGTGTTTAACATTCCCATGTTGAGATCACCAATTTGAGGCTTTATCAGATCACGATGGCCACAATTGAAAAATGTGCTTCACATAAAAAATTGGACCTATGAATATGATCACAAATATAATAAAGCCTTCAAAGTTTGGTATCTTGAGAAACCAAATCCTGAAGGTACAAATATCGCAAGAACTCTTCCAAATTTAGGTCGTCGCATGATTCAAGAGGAATTGCGTTGGGGAGACAACATTCTGTTTGAAGGTGAATATCATTGCATTGTGGGATACTAGAATCGACAGAAGATGTCCTTAGCAAAAATGGGCAAAGCTTAAGAAACAATAACATTTGTGATGTTGTATTCGCTTCTCTTGTTACTTATGATCGGAACTCCAATATTATACAAGCCTTTTGTGAGGCTTGGTGTCCCCAAGAAAATACATTACTTACATCTGCTGGAGAAGCATCCATATATCTTTGGGAATGCATACTCTTGGTGGCTTGCTAGTTAGCGGAGTCCCTTGCCAAGAAGAACTTACAAGTTTTGATGACAAAGAAGGAAAAATTTCTTCCTCGAACTTGTGAGTATTTGCTTGCTGCCTTTCACCATTTTAAAGAAGAAAATAATGGTAATATAGAGGTCTCCTTTAGTTAATGGATACAATTTTCATGCAAGAAGGATCTCAAATATGAGCTAGCTCCCCCAAGAAAATAAAAGAAGGCTCAACGCCTATCATCTACACATTCCAACAGGCAAAATACCAACTGATATAAACACATGGTTAAGTTCTCAATAGACAATATTTTCTAAGATTGGAGCGAAACACCGGAAATATGAGTCTTTTTGGTAGCCATTTTGTCATGTTGGTTATGCGCCTTTGTATTTACATTTGAAGAAAGGGATTTTATTTGCCTGAAACTTTCAAGATGACAAGCTTGATGGAGAACAATCGAAAGGTTAGGCTTGCACTTCTGGTCTTAGTGAGCATTTATCATGGCTTAAATAAAATTTCAATTTCTTCACAGTTATACCATATAAAAGTTTGTTTTCCCATTCACTATGTTTACGGTTGGCTTGATTATTATCCCAAGAAACACTATCCACTTCTCTCCCATGAATGATGGTATATTCTAAGGACGGTTTCTACAGAATATTTTGATAAACGAGGCAAGGAAGCGCATTCATTGAGGGGAAAGCATTGTATGGAATGCAACCATGCGTAGTAGGCCTCACCCAACCTATTATATTGATGACAACAAAGCGCCAGAGTTAGAGTCAACTCATTTTATGAGCCTTTGTTTTGATTATCTTTCATTGAGGAGGGGAGGTTCCTTTGTCAATGAGCCATATAGTCCGCACCGATTTAGTCACCAATTTTGTTTACATCAAGATATTCCTAGCTATTAAGGAAAGGATATTCGTGCTGAGTTGATCGGTGAGGGCCTTACAGATTGGCACATTTGCATATCACGTGCTACCACGTCTAAAGTGACCTTTTCATATGCGATAACTTTTGCAAAGAAGCTTTACTCTACCCGATATCCATCTTGGTGGGAATCCCATGGAATGCATCTTGAGGATAATTTGGAAATTTTAGTGGAGAAGGTTGGGTCAAACATTGTTACCCTTTTATAGGACAAAAGTCAATACACCGAGAATATGCTTTCAAGAATCAAGACACCATTTGCTCGCCAACATCACAACAAGAAGCTTAAATCCTCTAAGGTATCTAAGAAAGAAGTAGTTCATACTTCTACTGATATAGAGAAATGTCCCCGAATTCTTTCATCTAGTAAACGATCCTTTCAAGAAACAAGAAAAACTAGCAATGATTGATGTTGGAAGAGGCAAAGGGTTAAATCAATCGGGACTGAAGTTAGTGATTTAGAAGTTGTATAAGTCTAAAACATTAATAATACTTCAAGAATGTTAACAGTTCAGAGTGAAAATATTTTTTTTAATCACGAATCTCTTATCTTTGAGTCATGAATAAAAAACTTTGCTAACCATTTTTTTTGTATAGGTCAATACTATTGGACATCCAATGGGATCGCAACATGAAATGTTGAGCAAGGACAAAAGACATCATCTACTTCTTGTGACTAAACTTTAAAAGGGTTAACTCCTATTCAATGAGCTTTCTTAAGTTCTTCCAAAGATGAATGGAGCTATGTTTGTCTTCGAAGAAAAAGGTGTGGTATTCAACCACAAAAGGAATTGCATCTTTGGCCTTTGGGAAGAGATTTGTGGAAAACTTTCTAGAACTTTTGTAAACTGTATTTCATCTTCTAAAGAGGATATTACGAGATCTTCAATGAGAAAATGGAGTGTATTTCCAATGCCAAGGGGTTTCTTGAATAATTTAGAGTAGAAGAGGGTGAGAAGGCAAAACACATTTTTTCTAACAAGAAATTTCTAAAAAAAGGTTAAGCGAAAGCTATCAACTCTACAAGGAGAGCGAGAAGAACTTGAAGCTTCTATAGAAGCTGCTTAAAAGAACGTGGAGGATATTCAAGAGAAGGTTTTAACTACAGAAGATGATATATTGTCGTAAGAAAACATGAATTTATTAATGATCGGAGATTCAATTCATTTGGAAAAGAAAGAGAGTGCTTCGAGGCTAGTCGTCAAGATTTGACCAACTACAAATAACATTTAGATTGGGCTTTTCTTTATCTTCTCATTTTATTCCTTCAGAATTTGATTGATATTTTAGACAATTTTATGGTAATTATGTTTCCTCTTTTTCTTCGTCTCATATCATGCATTTTTATTGCATTCTCCAACTTGAATTTGAAATTTTTTTTTTGATTGCAAGCTTTTAATAATCCAAAAACATTTCATATTTTGCATGCCAATAAGAACGAAAATAGTGGATATTCCATATTTTAAGTTAGTGCATTCAGACTTATTTTTTAAATCGTGCGGAATTTAACGCTTCAACCCATAACAAGTTTTAAGGACTTCAACTTGCAAACTCATAGAATTTGAAGACATCAACTTGCAATTTTATAGAGCTTGAAGACTTCATTTTGCAAACTTGTTCAATTTGAAAGTCTAACTTGCGAACTTGTGGACTTTAACTTGTAATTTTGTAGAATTTGAAAACTACAACTTCCGTACTTGTTTGATTGAGAGTCTAACTTGCAAGCTCGTAAGATTTGAAGACTTCAACTTGCATACTTAAAGAATTTGAAGACATCAACTTGTATAATTCAAGGATTTGAATACTTTGATTTACAGACTTAAAGAATTTGAAGACTTCAATATGCATACTTGACTAAATTTAAAGACATTAAGCATATTTTTAAAGAAGCTCATATTTTATAAGAGTCCCCCCCGTCACCCATCAATACTTCATGCAAGTCTGAAGTGTTATGAAACAAAAAATAAAATAAAATACATATAAACTTAAGTTTAATGTGATTGATTAAGTGGGAACATGTGTTTTTTGACACTCATGCAACTGAACATATATAAATCTAATGGCCTACATACCTCAATTAAGAGAATCAAGTCATAATGTAGTTTTGGGAGAGTGTATTTTGTTTTTTGGGTATCGCGCACAATTTCTACTCTTGTGGGCTAGCAGTAACATGCAATTTATGCTCGTACCTTAAGGAGCCTTATCTTACTTCAAGGGTCATACCTTTTTAGTAATTTTATGTTAATAGGACCGATCCTCATGCCATATGCATCAACAAGCTTGTAAGCACCATTTAAACACGTTTCTTGTACGCCTTATGGTCCATCCCACTTTGAGGTAAAATTTTCACCAAACTTATGTGAAGTAATGATGGGTCTTCTTACTGCCAAGACATGGTCTCCAACTTGGAAGCACCTTAAGCAAACCTTCTTGTAAAAAGAACCAGATAGACAAGCTTGATAACAGTCTTATTGATCTTCTAGGCTCTATTCATCGTGTGCTTCTAACTCTGTAAGACGTAGTCAAGCACTTTCTTCTTCAATGAGCCCTTCTTGAATAACGAGTCTTAAGGAAGGTAGTTGACACTCAAGTGGCAGGACTACTTTAACTCCGAAAGCAAGTGAATATGGGTATGCCCACAAGTGTTCTTTCATCCTTTAATGCCAATCTCGTTTGGACTTAGAGACAACTTTCTTCAGCATGTAGCATAGAGTCTTATTGAATGCGTCAGCCAGACCATTGGAGAAGACATGATACATAGAAGATTTACATTTCTTGAAGTCAAATAGATCACAAATATTGTTCATTAACTTGTTATCAAATGGTTTGTCATTGTCTGTTACTATATGGCGAGGGATACCAAAGTGATATATTATATTAACTTAGATGAAATCTAGAACATTCTCTTTCTTCACTCCTTTAAGAGCAATAAATTCGACCCGTCTTGAGAAGTAATTTGTTGCGGCATGATGTATATGTGTCCACCTGAAGACTTCTGTAGTGGCCCAACAACATCCAATCCCCAAGACTTGAATGGCCAAGTCATAGTTGGGTGTAATACTTTGAGTGGCTGATGTATTAAATTCATATGACATTGGCAAGCCTTCCACCTTCGAACGTAGTGTAAGAAATCTTTCATCACAGTTGGACAATAATACCCCATTCTCTTTATGTGAAAGTTGAGTTTGGTTCCAGATTGATGTGATCCACATACTCTTGAATGTGTTTCTTACAGAGCTTGGACTACTTCTTCTATTCCCAAACATCACAAGAGTACTCCCTAAAATAATCTTCTATAAAAGGTGTCCTTGTAGTAAAGGAAGCGCGGTGCATGATGACAAATGTATGTCCTTATCCTTGGATTTTCTGGAAGTATCCCATATCACAAATAGTCGATAATGGATTATCTCTAATCTTCCTTTGCGATTTTCAGAAACAGCTACGAGAGGCTCAAGCTCATTTTCTTTATATTCATCCTCATTTGGCAGTGGTACTACCCATTTTTTTTGTAGATAGTAGCTTGTGTCTGATTAGGAACAATTAGAATTGAAGTTAGGGCAAGCAATGCATCATCTTTCTTATTTTCCATTGTTGGAGGGTTACATCTCCAAGCCATCCTATCAACTTTTGAGCATAACCATGATAAGGGTGCAATTCAAGCTTCTTCACCTCATAACTTCCCAAGAATTGATTGATTATCAATTGTGAGTCACCAAAGACTTGTAAGTGTAATTGTTTCACGGCAACTACCATTTCAATTCGAAGTATCAACCTTGGAATTCAGCAACATTGTTGGAGAAATATTGCTTCAATTAAATGAGAATGGTAGAATCTCTTCTTGTGAAGTTATGAAAACCACACCAGCACTAGCTCCACCACAATGTGCAGTCCCATCAAAGTACATCTTCCAAGTAGGTTGAATTTAAATAGCCATCATATCTTCATCAAGAAGCTCATCAGTTAACTCACAATAATCTGATATTGGGTGGCCCACTAGGAAGTATGCTAATGCTTGTCTCTTCAGAACTTTATGAGGGATGTGCACAATCTCAAATTGTTGGAATTGGAGGTACCACCTTGCTAGTCAGTCTCTAAGGAAAAGTTTCAAAGTAACAAACTTTATGCGATTTGCTCTAGAAATAAGGCAAACAACGTGAGCTTGAAAATAATGCTTCATCTTTGAATTGAGAAGACTAGCGCCAAGCACACATTTTTTATTGTCGAAACTTATTAGGTTTTATCATTTTCCTCAACTAAAAAAGAGAGTTTCTTTGCTTTAGCTATTCTCTTGAGCTAACAAGGATCCTACAAATCTTTCTTGTTTTGAATGTAGAATATCAATGAATTTCTAGGTATAAGGGCTACAAGAGTTGGGGTTGCACTAGATACGATTTGATACTTTTAATGGCATTACTACATGTTTGGTCCCACTTAAAAACAGAACCTTTCTTTGTGAGATGACTGAATGGTTGACATCTTCCTGCTAGATTTTAGATAAGTCTCCTCAAGTAGGCTAACTTTCTTTGGGAGACTTTTTAAACACACAAATATTTCGAGGCTCGGGAATCTTCGAAATCACATCAACTTTGGCTTGATAAATTTTAATACTTTGATATCTCACAATGAATACAAGGAACTTGCTAGAAGGAACTCTGTAGGCACATTTTAATGGATTTGTCCTCAATTGATATATTCAAAGCAACTAAAACACCATTCTTAAGTCTTTCAAATGATAGAACTTTTCTCTCGACATTACCACCAAGTCATCAACATAGAATTCAACTTTTTTATGGAGAATGTCATTAAATATATTTTGCACATACCTTTTATCTGTGGCACCATCATTCTTTAAACCAAATGGTATCACCTTGTATCAATAAATACATTTAGGTGTGCGAAATACGGTGAGTTCTTCATCTTTTGGTGACATGGAAATTATTTATAGCTAGAAGAACCATCCATGAACGACATTGACTCATAACCATTGGTGGTATCAATTATCAGCTCTGGAATGGGAAGAGGGAACTCATCTTTAGGGAATGCATTATTGAGATCCCTCAAGTTAATGCAAACATGAATTCGACCATTCTTCCTCCTCACAATAAGAATACTTGAAATCCATGTAGTATAATTGACTTCACGAATAAAGCCTTCCTCAATGAGTTTGTTAACTTCATTTTCTATTACTAGAACCAAGTCTGGTCTAAAACGTCTTTAGGCCTGATTAATAGGGCGATCACCATTCTTGACTGCCAACTGATGGGCTGCTACTTTAGAATTCAAGCTAGGCATTTCTTTATAACTCCAAGTGAAGACAACCCTATATTCTTTGAGTTTATTCATATAAGTTATTTGTTCATCATCTTCTAGTAAGGCACTCATGTAAGTTGGCCTTGGATCTTCATCAGTGCCAATGTTAACTTCATTTAAGGGATCTATTGTTGTCTTCACTCCTTCTTCAAGTTCTGGTAGAGCATCTCCAACATCTTCCTCTTCTTGAGAATCATTGTCATTGACAAATATATGATATTATCACACAATATCTTCCAACTCTTTATCACTCTTCGTTTGAGACAAGGCACCGTGCTCATTCACGATCACATCATGATATGAGGAGCCTAAACTTTCTTTGTCTTCCTCGTGCTCCTAGGTGTAAGCCACAATGTGACTCATTGCCTTTAGTTCCTCTTTACATGAAACCACAAGTTCCACTCATCGCCTCATTCCAGAAGGAATCAAAATTTTGAAATATCTATGGATCATAGGTGAAGCAAATGTTGTAACTCTTAGATAACTTCTGCGATGCTTGTTATTCTTCTTCTTCAATGGACCTAACCTCTGAAACATAAAATTTCTTGTAGTAAATTTTCCAAGTTGATCAAAGATAGAAAGCCTTTTGTTGGAAGTAGTGACCTTATCTTCTATAGTGATATAAGTGATATAGTTATCGCTTTCATTCTTATAGATGCAAACTGGTGGCGGTTGGCTATAGCCTAGGCCTTCATGTGCTTTACTAGTTGTATCTTCCGATGGGAGTTTCCCAAACTTTGACGGCTCATTAGGTTTGTATCCAGCCTTCACAAATAACTTGTAATAATTGTAATCAAAGCCTTCTCTTGTACGTTTTGTAGTGTATGCCACATCTTGCACTTGATTTTGAGCGACTGAATTTCCTGATAGCTTAGAAGACAAGTTTATTGCATCAATCCAATTGATAGGACGATTTAGTCCTCTTAGTGAATTTTCTTGAATGTTAGATGATTGATCTTCCTCTTTCTTCACCATGGGACGTATTGAAGTATAAAACTCAACTTTTTCTTCGAAGACATGATCTTCCCTTCATTCAGAATAAAACAAGTTTCATTTGTGTCAACTTTGACCTTTTCGATAGCCACATAAATTCTGGTGGTTGTGTTCTTATCAAACTTAATTGATTTAAAATTATTATATTTCCTTTGTTGATAACGTAACTCTTCAAATATAATTTTTCATCGACTAAGTGTGTCTTAGCTTCTAGGAAAGGATTATCTTCCGCAACCATTTTCCATTAAATTCAGCCTTCAAGATAATTTAAACATTGAAACTAAGAAGATGAGACAATTTTATTCTCATGTACCCAAGACCTATGATGAGTCCAAGAATTAGGCTCATTAAGGGCATTCTTTTGATACTGTTAGTATCCTCAAATGCCTAATTCATGCTATAAACTGATGTTAAAGAATTGATTTTCACGTATATGAACTAAGGAGCTATGCAAGAATGCTACTAGGCAAAAAGGAGCAAAACAAGCTAAAGAAGTGGAGAAAAGGAGATCTTGGTGATCACTAAGACCACTTGGCGAACGCCGAGTGACTCTTCAGCTAGCTTAATGTTCCAATGTGCCAGCCCCGGGGAAGAAAGCAAGTCAGCGACAGGAATAGGAATTTTGTGAATCACCGATCGATTCCGCAACAACACAAAGGATTGCCCAAAGTTATAGAACTTTAGATGATGAGGACCAATGCAAAATGGCATTGAAAGTGGGCAAACGGCTGATCGCCAAACCACTCAGCGAAACACGACTTATTCCGCCGAGTGGACTTTTGACCCAAAAAGCTGAAAATAATAAATTGATTTTTAAAAGGAATTTTTGAAGAGTGTTAGCCAGGAGTTCTGACCCAGATATTGCCGTTCCAATTCTAGAGTTAAAGTTTTCTCTTAGTTTTGTAATTCTTATTGTAGACTTTGAAGATTTTGAAGCTTAATTTTGAGGATTTGCAAGTGGGTTTTTAAATTTCTTCAATTTGGACCATTCTAAAGACTTGGGAACATTTACCCAGATCATGACAAATGTATTTGCTAACCGTTTCCCTATTTTTATGATGTGTGGCTAAAACCCCAGTTCTTCGGGTGTGATTATGTGATTATAGGTTGAATTAACTTATGGGTATTGTTCATTACTAATTTAAATGCTAAATTGAAGTGAGTTTAATCATTAGATGTGTTTTAATCTATGAATTGTAGTTGCAAATGCAGTTCTAATTAAGAGTTCTTGGCTTGCTTGAGAGAGAGGTTTTTGAGCCAACGCTTTTGATTAATCGTTTGTAGGTATTCGGTTGATATGGTTTCAACTTGAGATAGTCAATCCTAAACCTAATCCTATCCATCTTGCTCGATAGAGAGGATGTATTAAGGTTATGGGTTGTTCTTATTTGTTAAGCTTGTTGATGTTCGAGAGAAATCACTTGAAACGTGATAGTTGTTTGAGAGAAAACTATCTCAATCATAGTTGAGCCTACCCACTAATATTCAACATTTATTAGTAGTTTCAATTACCCATATAGTGAAATTTACCTATAATCAATCACACCCCAAGAATTCATCTCTTTATTGTCTTTTCATTGTTTTTTGAATGCGTTGTAATTGATTGTTGCAAACCATAAAACCCCCCATCTGTCATTCATGTCATTCCCTTTGACTTGTTTACTTGTTATTTTTGACAATTTTCTATTCCTATAACTATTTGGACCACCTTTGTACTTCATAATTCAATTCTAACATGTACCGCTCCCTGTGGGTTCGACCCCTACTCTACGTTGGGTTTTATACTACTTAACGATCGTTTGCACCTAGAATTGGATGAGGTGTCCTTGAAACGTTAATCAAAATGGCGCCGCTGTAGGGGAGGGGTGTTGTTTGAAATTCTTTTATTAAAGTTGAATTGTGATCTTTTTGGTTGTAGTTGAATCGAATTACTATAGTTTTTGTTTTGTGTTGCTTGTGTTGAACAAAGGAAGAGATGATTGTAAACGGGAGTAATTGTAGCCAAGTGGGCCACCAAGACGATATTGATAATCTTAATGATCTGAATGACCTAATCTAGTTGGGTGCTGTTAGTGGAATACGGCTACCTCTAATTGAAGGGAATGTCGCTTTCCATGTCACTGGCACAATGCTACAACTCCTTCAAATGAAGGGATTATATGGAGGATTGGCTCACGAAGACCCTCATGAGCATATTAGGAACTTCATGGACGTTTGTGGTTCGTTCTCATTTAAGAACGTATCACAAGAATCAGTCCATCTCATGTGGTTTCCTTTCTCCTTGATGGGTGAAGCTAGCAAATGGTTAGTTGAGTTGCCGAGGGATTACATCACCTCTTGGGATGAGCTTACTACAACATTCAATGTGAGATTCTTTATCCCGTCAAAGATGATGACACTTAGGGATAGTATCTAAGGTTTCACACGCTTGGAAGGTGAACCTATCCATGAGACGTGGCTGAGGTTTAAGAAGTTGGTACTAACCCACGGGCTGCCAAATCATATATTGCAGCAGTACTCCTATATGAGCCTTAACTCGGTGAACAAAGGAGTTGTTGATCAACTTGTTCCCGGAGGTATAATGCAACAACCCTATGAAGTAGCGTCTCAACTCCTTGATGGCATGACTAAGATAAACAAAGCATGGTATACTTGTGAGGACCAAGTGTCCCCTCTCACCTTTAGAATGACAAAAGAGTAGAAGGATCAAGAGAGGGACCAAAACATGGCCAAAATGATGACCTAGCTGGACATCTTGGCAAAAAATGTGATGGGTAGTTGTATGAAGAGTGTTAATGCTGAGGGTATTGGTGGGGCAACCCCCGAAGAAGCTCAGTTTGAAGCGCTTTATAATGAGGAAGTGAACTGCCTAGCTAACCAATGAGGTGGATATCGAGCAAACTATCCAAGGCTAGGTAGAAACCCGGGTTGGAATAGAGATGATGGATGGAGAGATCATGACAGAGAATAGCGTGATCGTAACGCCACTTGGTAGGAAAGATAGGGTGACAAGGACATGTACGTCCAACCCCATGAGCGTCAAAAGCCTAAGGAGTCTGAAAATGTTCGTACGGAAGACATGCTTTCACGTATTCTCAACAAAGTTGAAGGGTCGGACAAAGTGTTGAAAGAGATGAAGGAAGATATCTCTACACTTAATCAAACGGTCACCTCCCATTCCGTGTCAATGAAGCAGTTGGAGACCCAAACGAGTCAAATTTCTTCTCATTTGAATCCAAGGCCAAAAGGAGGCCTTCCAAGCGATACCTTGGCAAACCCAAAAAATGATCTGTAAATTGGTATTTTTGTCATGCCACGATGTTAACTAAGGCGCATTTTGGGAGGCAAACCAAGTTTTTGATGCTTTAGTTTTTGATTTTGAATAACGAGCCTTGATTGTGCAGGTTGAAAAGTGGAAAGTGTTGGAAAATGGGTAGTTTGGCGAGCCAAAGTCAAGTCGGCAACACGTCGAACAGGTCGGCGAGCCCTAACTTGGACCGCCATTGGAACCACCAATCTTGAAGGGTAACTCTATAAAACTCGATGAGCTACATGCTCACTTAGCGACACACTAAATAGGTTGGCGAGCCCGACTTTATCCAGCATTTGAACCCCTAAATTACTGGGAGTCCTGTAAAACTCGGTGAGGTAAAATACCACTCGGTGCACCACTGAGTGGTTTTATGAGCACATCTTTAGGTCGCGGAAGTTTGAGGCAATAACAGGTCTGTGATGCCCTTAGATGTTCTGGGCCGCACGCCGAAGGGAGCGCGAGCTGAAAGGTTTTAAAGGCCAAACTGTTTATGATTTTAAAAATCATTCATCTTCTCCCATTTTTAACCCCCATACTCTCACTCCCAACTTTAGATTTTGCCTATTTTGTTGTTTTACTCTCCCATTTGGTAAATTCTTTGCTTGGATTGTGGAACTTTGCTTCCTAGTGTTATAACTAGTATTTTTGGCATTAAGGTTGGGTTTCCGAACCCCGTGCTTTAAATGTGTGGTTGAAGTCAAATGCAACAGGTAAGTCGATGTTGATTGTTTTTGGGTAGAATGTTTTAATTGTGTTTTATTGTTGGATTGCCCGTAATTTGTTTAAATTAATGCCAAATTCCCTTAAATTGATCGATTTTCGTGTTGTGCTTGTCTTAAATCGAGTCTAAATTGTTGGGTTACGGTGTTTTTGTATTGGGTCTAGTGGGGTGAAGTTGAAGTAACCCCGAATTGTGCTAAATGACATAATTTTTCTAATGACGGAGAGTTTGACGTCATTCTTAAGGGCAAAATTCATCAAATGTCAAATTTTGCCAAAATCAGGGGAAGGCTGAATACCCCGAGGGCATGGGTAGTATGGGTCTAACCTTAATTTGATAGTGCATGTGTTTAATTTTTTTATATTTGAGGTTTGTGGGATTGATTTTGAAGATTGGGGTTTAAAACTGGCACGTTGGACTATTTGGCAAGCTAAGTCGAGCTCGCCCAGTGGTTTGGCGGTTCGCCAAAGTCCCCCAGAGATCGCCCTTAATTTCTGAAATTGGTTGAGTTTGTTCAGTAACTTTCGGCGAGATGCCTGAGCTCGCCAAGTTCACTTGGCGACTAGCTGAAAGGCCTTCTTGATCGCCCTTCTGCGCCCTTAACCCCTAAAATACACTGTATCTTTCAGCGAGCCACTTCTAGCTCGCCAATTGTTATCGGTGATTCACTGAGTGGCCCTGATCATCGCTGGCCTGTCTTGAATTTTTGAAAGTTGTATGCTGGTACTTTTGCCTCCCGGCCTCCGTCACTCATGCCATGCTTCTCAAGATGGGTCACCTAGTCGACTCTATTGATGTGCGTGCCTCCTGCTAGAGGTAGAGATTCCCAGGATGATTGACAGAGCTATTAAAACTGCATTGACGCCTCTTAAGGCTTTTATTGAATTCTTCACAATGAGAGTAGAGGTTTGTGAGAGAGGGCAGGGTGCTACAGATGCGATGACAACTTTGAAAGCTGATGTTTCTGAGCTGAGAAAGGATGTGGACCATCTGAAGTCCACTGACTTTACTTTGCTATTTGGGATGGTGGATATCCAGATGACCCGAGTATAGATGTTCTAGCTTATTCTGAGGTGCCACCAGCTACTAACGGAGATAAGATTAGGGCTGATGTTGCTGTTGTTGTTGCTAAGTCTGACGCCGAGACAGATGAGGAGCAGTTTGGTGAGTGTGAGGAGGCTATTTATAAGTACCTGGCGGACCTAGAGGGTTTCATGTTCGAGACAGGTAGACATGCATCTTTGAGGGACGTATCCATGGTAGGCTCTAATGGAGCTGAGGTTGATGTGACCTCGGCCACTGATGCCTAGACAGATGGAGTGGCTGAGATGAAGACTTCACCCCAGGCTTAGCCTGGCAGGATGACTTTTCCCATCCCTCTTTGTTCCTTTTTATACACTGTTTTAGTTTTAATTGCATTTGAGGCAATTGCATATTTTTTTTGGGTGGGCTAAGGTATTTCCTTACCTACTTCTTGTGATATTGATTTTGTTTTGATGGTATGTTTTGTGAATATTGGGCTTAATTGGCTTATTTATATATATCTTGGTTTTGATATTGTGGATGTTTTAGCTTGTGGCCCATTGTTTTGAATGAAAATGGTTTTGAACCTAATTTTAAAATTTTCCCACCTTTTTGTATGTGATTGAGGTTGTTCTTGTGCAAATTTGAGTGTCGGTTGTGATCAGTACCGATGACTCGAATAGTGCTCTTAATTGAATGAAATTAATATGTGGCTACAATTAGGCAAACTAAGTTACATAGGTAATATGTAAACTTTTAGCATCTCGTTGTGAGTAGTCGATTGTCGAATGAGTCTTTTGTAATGAACATTGCACGCTAACTAGAAAGTGTGGAGTCTTTATTGACAACCCAAGGCTAGCCCCTAGATGCGACACGGCGTACTCGACCCCGAAGGGGTCTCATACAAGCCTCATAGCATTATTGAACATAAGAACATAGGAAAAATAGAGAAGAATTAAGATTTTCCTTTACAATCTAAGACATTTTCATTAAAAAGCAAGCAGAAGACTTTCTAGACTTTGTACACTATGTCTCAAACCATGTAATACTTTGAATACAATACAACATTGGGACTTAGCCCATACAAAATCTTTAACATAAACTAAAAGACATAAAGGAACACAATGGGTTTTGTCGTCAAAACTATGAGGACTCACCAAGTCTTCATCTTCAAGCACCTTAAAAACCTATCCTCCAAACATAGAACACCAATATGTCCAAACCCTACACTTTGGTAAAAAGGGAGCAGAACAGGGTTAGCACAATTAAGTACTAAGTATGGAAGCCATGCAAAAACTTGCTTAAAACGGACATTTTCTTTGAAAGTCATGCTTTTATGCCATTTTGATAAAACTTCATGAATATGAGTAAAATAGGCATAATATAAGTCACAACCAACATTCAAGTATTTAATTTCTACATTAGAACATAACCAACACATAAACCTTCACCTTTACCTTAAGCCTTCACCTCAAGTAATACTCAAGCTATACCTTGTGCAATGTATGGATAGCGTCTCATACCACCACCCACACTAAGGTACCACCTTAAGGCCACCAAAAGTGAACTTACCATTCATCCTTTGCACATTTACACAATAAAGCATATAAGAGGTATAAACATTACATAAGTCACATCATCACATTAAGACCAACATCAAGGACAACTCTAAGTCATACTTGTGCAATGTGCAAGTAGCATCCCATACTACTACTCACCCTAAGTACTCATTTGAAGTCACCATAGACAAGGCACATTCATATACCATAAGTCATGACAAGGAAGTAACTCATAATACAATCCAAGTATAGCATGCATCATTAACATTTAAGCATATAAGAGTCAACATCATTCAATAACATCATTTAGAGGGCTTTCATTCATTAGACATTAGATCAACATTCTTATTAACTTCTTCCTAGGAGGACATTCAAACTATAGTCATGAAGACTAAGAGAACTCACTATGACCCTCTCAAAGCCTACTCATGCAATGCATGGATGACATCCCATACTACCACCCACACTTTGTAGAAATCCTCAAGAAACCATAATTCACATCTCACATGATGGGAATAAGGGTTTAACCAACACAGACCATGCAAGATAGACATGGAATCCGGAGTCATGTAACCCTACACCGTAGAAGGTGGTTTCCTTGCCTAAGGAAGACTGGTAATATTAGCTTGGATTGACTTGAATCCACTGGCTAATATCCTATGTGGACACATATTTATGTGATAGGAAGATGTTCATTGGAACCCTAGCCTAACGTTGGGAGAGTTTCCATTTTACCATATCCACTCGGTGCTTAGCCTGCATTCCCATAGAGTATTTCAACCACATTGCAACATTGTACTTGAGAGGGCCACCAACATTAGGACTACCGACCCAAGACGCATACACATGAAAGGTCACCACCATTAGGTCTACCGATTAAAGGTATATTAAGGAAAGCTCATTGATCTTCCTAGAATGGGTGACCACCATTAGGTCTACCGTTTCAAGGTTCATCATTTCACACAAGAAGGAGGCCACCATCATTAGGTGTACCGCTTCAAGGTTAAACATTCACATTGGGTTCTAGACTCATCATGCAGGGACACCAACCTTAGGTATACCGGTTCAAGACATAGCCTAAAATACCTCATTAGTCATTTATAGAAGGCTACCAACATTAGGTCTACCAACTCAAGACATTCATTCATTCATTCATTCATGAAAAGGCTACCAACCTTAGGTCTACCAATTCTTAGCCATCAACACATTCATTAGTCATTTATGAAAGGGCTACCAACATTAGGCCTACCGATTCATGATCATTAAGACATTAAGTCAAGATACATGCATTATTCAAGAGGAGGATGCCTAAGCCTGTCAAGTCAAGATACTCAACATTTCATTATATAACCCTTCATATTCCATCATCAACATTCATGAGTGTTAATTGAGAATATACTATCAACAACAACACAATTATATTCTATACATGATCATCATTCTATCATTGAAATCACATGTATATCCTTCACATCACATTCATATTTACAATATCATGATAATACTTCAATTCCTCATACTATGCCTTCAAGGCCATGATCACAATGTACATAGTAAGTAAACGCCTCCACCTTTCAAGTGGATCAACAATTCAAGCATAATTCTACTTTAACATGAAATTAGGTCACATCTTGCCCTCTCAAGGCTATGATAAAAAATCCTCAATTCACCAACAATTCACCATAAGTAGGCATAGATGATGATACAATTCAACAATCTAAATCAATCTAGGCATAATCCATCAACTTTCATACATAATCAACAAACCCACTTCATAAGGTACAATTTAGAAATTGACAGAGTTCATGGGTTAATAGAGTATTTTCATCATAAATCATCAATTAAACATCAATACAATCATAACTTTTCATTAGAAACTATTTGTAAATGTTTGATGAAAGAACCTATGAGATTGAGTAAAACCTTAGATTTTCATGATTTGAAATCACTTTGGATTTGGCTCCTTGAATGGAAAATTAGACAAGGATCAAGACCACCATACCTTTTACTTGAAGAATCCCACGAAACTTCCTTGAAAACTTGAAGAATTTGACCTTGAGAGGTTGAAGTCCTCACCTCCCATGGAGGTTTCTAGAGAGAGACTTTTGGGGGGAGGGGCGGTTTTGATTTGGGGATTTTGAATAATGAAATCTAAAATAGGGTTTAAATGTTTTAATACTCTTAAAATATGTTAATAAACCCCAAATAACCGTCCAAACACTTAACTAGCCAAAGGAGGAATTTACCAAACCACCCTTGGCTTGGCCGTGTCTTGACAGCACACATAGGTGCAAACGACGGACCGTGAGTCCATTCACGGACCATACTGCTGGTCCGTGGTCTGGTGTTGGGGCTTGGTCTGGAGGGGCTTGACCTACGGAGCAAGACCATGAACCATAGATTAATCTACTGGCCATGGATTGCATCCGTGGTTCACAATATTTTGGCAGCTTTTTGCTTTAAGGTCAGCCTTGGGGTTAGGCTTTAGGGTCCCCCTCAAGGACCCTTGGTTGGTCCTTGGGGGGGTCGTACCTTGACTTTTAACCCCTATAACCCTCAACCATAGCTCGGGACAACATTCCACAACATGAAACCTCACATTAACTCAAACACACACACGTTAGGCTCTAGTTTCACTTATTCGATTTTAGGGTCGTTACATTATCCCCCACTTAGGAACATTCGTCCTCGAATGACACTTTAATCACATTAAGGGAAATAATGACTCAAGACTAGCAGCCCATCATGCATGCAACATCATATACAATGCACAAACTAGGAGGAAACATCAACTCCACATCAAAAAAGCTCAAAGCAAGACAAGAAGGTTGGAACTACATCTACAAACTCATTATGCATCATAACTTCAACATTTCTAATTTCATTGGAGGAACTTCCTTCTCCAAATCACATCATGCTCATAATAACATCATTAGACACAATATGCAATTCTTCATAAAAGCACATTTAGGCATGTTCAACATTTAACCTCATGAAGCATATAGACAACTCATACTAAATGCACATTAACATGAGGAACATAATTCATGAAAACTCATTTTCTCATTCAAACAAGAATTCAACTAGAACATGCATAACATAAGGAGACCATGGAAACATAATATCACACATGACTCCACAACATGAAACAAGGAAAAAGGAACTTTTTGTGTTAGCTTAAATAGGCATATAAAGAAAGAGGTAAGGATATCAGAACTCTCAACAACCTTACTACTCAACATACTATCCCCCATTTAGGAGTAAACCTAACTAAGGCTAACATGAACCCAACAAAGGAACCTTAACAAGACATTCATAACTTACAAGAAACCATCAACATACCAGTGCTTTTAAACTAGGAAGGTCTTCATTACGCAACTCTTGCTCACAAACAACCTTACCAACACCACTCAAGGTCTCATATAAGTCCACCACAATGGGTCTAAACTCCTCAAACTCACTACACCTCAAAAGGTGAGAAATTCAATCAAGCCTAACTCATGAACATCAAGGACACTCAAAGATCTTATCATCTAAGCACATTATTCCCCACTTGGGAGAAAGCCTATATTAGCTCTTTTAAACTTCACTTCTTTCCATTCTAAGGTCGGGGAAAAACATCACTAAACCTTTATACTCATCACCCAAGGTGGTTCTACACCAAGATGAACTACACTTCTACCCCTCTTAGAGGTGTCTACTCTCTCAACACTTCAAGGCGTCACTTAAACACCACTATTCAACAACTCTTTCAAGATACCTAAAAACTCATCATAACCTTCTACCAACATCACACATAACCATAAAGCAACCCATTCACACTAAAGTCAACATCACAATATTTCATCACAACTCTATCAAGTCACATCTATCAAGTCACATAGCCATAGTTGGCATCACAACCAACCTTCCTCCCTCACACCTTCTAACAAACTCCTTTCAAGTGGTCACATACTAAAGACCATCAGATAAGGAACAAGAGAGAGACATTATAGAGCTAAACTATATGACACGACTTGAAGGATGAAGAAGTGAAACATTCTTAACACCCAATAGCCTCCTATTCATATTGTGAGGTCTAGTTTCACACCAACTCAAACACACACACGTTATGCTCTACTTTCACTTATTTGTTTTTAGGGTCGTTACATTAGTACCAATGCCTTGTATGGTGAGGTCGTCTTTCACATTGCATTGATGACACCTAGAACTTGCCTCGTTGGTCCGATTGATTGAGTGAAGTGAACAATTAAAATGATCTTAGGCAAGAATTTTGAAGAGTGAGACAAATTTGACAATATACCTCCTTGTGGCAAACCTTATGAGATGTGTGAATCTAGCTTGGCACCTTTTGAGCCTATCCTTTTCTTGGAAGAAACTTGAGCAACTTTTCCTTTTTTATCCCATCACCTATAACCTTCATGAAGTATTGGCATGTTTGAATAGCCAACTTAGGCCAAAAGCCTAAGTTGGGGGTGTGGTGAAAAAGAAGAAAAGGCAAGAAGTGTGAAAAATTCCCCAGATGTTGGACTGTTTTGAAAAATATGGAACCCCTCCATGTAAAAAAAACAAGAAAAGAAGAAAAAAAAGAAAAAAGACTGAGAAAGAATAAAAATTTGTGAAATAAAGTGGTGAACATATGAAATATAGGGTATTCGGTGATTCATGTCTAGCTAAATAATGGGGTGGAGTTTGAACATGTTTGAATGTGAACGAGAAGGATAAAGAGTAATTTTCTAGCCACTAAGCCTAAATGACCATACCTTACAAGCCTTAAAAGGACCATTGTGATCTTTAGTGAGCTGAAAAGAATGTTGATTGGAAAATAAGGGCAAGCCTATTGGTGAAGTCATGCATGTGTTCTTTTTTTGTTGAGTGTGTGAGTTGTATGTGATTCCAGAATTTTAATTTGTTCAAAAATTTTGTGTGAATGTGGAATCATCTTCATTGTGAGGGCATTTGAGTACCTTTGTTGAGCTTGAACTTGCATTTGAAGCAAGTATTGTGATCTTGAGTATCCTTGATAATGGTGAGTCACAATTTGAATATTTGAGTGCACAATTGAGAATTGTTTGTGTAGTTTGAACCTTTTGTGTGTGTTCATGTTGAGTCGTATGAAGCAATATTTGAGACATCCTTATTGAACTTCTGATCTTGAGTTTTACTTGAGGACAAGCAAATGTTTAAGTTGGGGGTGTTGATGAGTCCAAGATTTGGGCTAATTTAGGGCATTGTTTTGATGGTTTTAGTGTTCTCAAATGCCTGATTCATGCTATAAACTAATGTTAAGCCATTGATTTTCAGGTATATGAGCTAAGGAGCAAGGCAAGGATGCTACTAGGAAAAAAAAGAGCAAAACAAGCTGAGAAGTGGAGAAAAGGAGATCCTGGTGTTCGTCAAGACCACTCGGCGAACAACCGAGTGGCTTTTCATCTCGTTTAATGTTCCAGTGTGCCAGCCCCGGGGAGGAAACCAAGTTTGCGATAGGAATGGGCATTCGGTGAATCGCCGATTGATTCTGCAACAACACAAAGGATAGACCAAAGTTACAGAACTAGAGATGCTGAGGACTAATGCAAAATGGTGATGAAAGTGGGCAAATGACGGATCGCCGAACCACTCAATGAAGCGTTACTTATTCTGCCGAGTGGACTTTTGAGTCAAAAAGTTGAAAACTATAAACTGATTTTTAAAAGGAATTTTTGAAGATTGCTAACCTGGAGTTCAGACCCAAATATTGCAGTTCCCATTCTAGAGTTAGAGTTTTCTCTTAGTTTTGTAGTTCTTATTGTAGACTTTGAAGATTTTGAAGCTTAATTTTGAGGATTTGCAAGTGGGTTTCTAAATTTCTTCAAATTGGACCAATGTAATAACTTGGGAACATTTACCTAGATCATGGCGAATGTATTTGGTAACCGTTTCCTATTTTTATGATGTGTTGCTAAAACCCTAGTTCTTGGGGTGTGATTATGTGATTATAGGTTTAATTAGCTTATGGGTATTGTTAATTACTAATTTATATGCTATATTGAAGTGGGTTTAATCATTAGCTATGTTCTAATCTATGAATTGTAGTTGCAAATGCAGTTCTAATTTTGAGTTCTTGGCTTGCTTGTGAGAGAGGTTTTTTAACCAAAGCTTTTGATTAATGGCTTGTAGGTATTGGGTTGAGATGTGTTCAGCTCGAGAGAGTTAATCCTAAACCTAATCCTACACATCTTGCTCGATAGAGAGGATGTATTAAGGTTGTGGGTTGTTTTTATTTGTTAAGCTTGTTGATGTTCGAGAGAAATTACTTGAAACGTGACAATTGTTAGAGAGAAAACTATTTCAATCACAATCCAACGTACCCACTTATATTCAACTATTTATTAGTAGTTTCAATTACCCATAAAGTGAAATTTGCCTATAAACAGTCACACCCCAAGAACTCCTCTCTTCATTGTTATTTGGTTGCATTGTAGCTGATAATTGCAAACAAAAAACCCCCCATCTGAAATTTGTGTCATCCCTTTTGACTTGTTTACCTGTTATTTTCGACAATTTCTATTCCTATAACTATTTGGAACATGTTTGTACTTCATAACTGAATTTGAACATGTACCACTCCCTGTGGGTTCGACCCCAATTCTACATTGGGTTTCATGATGCTTAACGATCGTTTGCACATAGAATTGGATGAGGTGTGCTTGAAATGTTAATAAACCTACCAAGAAATATGTTGTATGAAGTCTTTGGATAGATCACATGCATCCATGTGCTTGATTATAAATCTTCCATGTTCATTTCTAACTTGATAGAGACTATGAAACTCTATCCCCTTTGATTAATTCCTTATGTTAACAAATTCGTTTCACTAAGTTCTTCAGTAGTGATGCCAAGTTCCTTCAATGTGTGGATATGCAGAATGTCATGACCCAGGGGTACCCCCTACATGTAACAAGGCATAGAAGACTCCAAGAAGTCTCATACAAGCCACTTAGCATATCATAACATAAGATAATAAAAAAGTGTAGAAATTTAAATTATTTTCCAATACAATCAAAGTCTCATAAAATGAAGCGAAAGTCTTTAACATTGTGTCAAACAATCTAATACATAAAAGTCTTAGTGACACAGCCCGTACAAGAGTCTAACATAAAGAAAGACATAAAAGAACATAGTGGTCAAATCCTCGATGCTATGAGGACTCACCAAATCTTCACTTTCTTCCTCTACTAAGATCCTAGCCACTGGAATGGAAGGCAAGACCGTTGGACCCTACATTAGATAAGAATGTAGGCAAGAGTATGCATTAGTACAATAAAGTACTAAATATGATGACTAGCATAAATCATCAACATACGCATAACATAAGTGTTAGTCATAATAACACATATACATAATCGTAAGAGATACATCATATATCATAAGCTATAAGCATAAGATATAACAACATAGTCATAGGCATAATCAATGCATCTAGATCAAAATATCATAAGAGAAACACTTTATAAGTAACCTCAAGGCATTCTTGTGCAATTCATGGATAAAACCCTATAATCTCACCAATACTAAGTAAACTACTTTAGGCCCTCATTCATACTCATCATCTTTTGATCTCAGCCTTTGCTTATTTCTCATCGACAAGTGAATATTCATCTTTAGTGAAACATATCAAGGAAGACAACTATAGCAATAATCCAAGCTAAGCATATGTCATATAAGCAAATATCATTTTAGAACATACTTACAATATTTCCTTGAAGCGAACTTGTTTCATCATATACATGCTACTTAGATTAAGGATTTGTTCAATAGGATAACGTCCATAGGATAACTCTCTACAAGTCCATAGGATAACGTCACTCATGAATAGTTACTATTTACCAATTTAAGGCTATCAAGGAAAAGCACATTACTATGCTAGACCAAGATATCATGGAAGGCATACTATCATGCATGTCCAAGCTACACAAGGAAAGGTACTATTGCTCAATCCAAGCTACCAATAATATGGTGTGGCCTCACCAAGTCATGCTACCATGCAAATCCCTCTATTGTGCTATGTTCAAGCTAACCATTGGAAGGGTACTATTGGTCAATCCAAGGCTATCCATGAGGACTCCTAACTCAAGCTACCAAGCTTGGTCTTGTCTTACCAAGTCAAACTATTCATAAAGGGATATCTTATCACTACTTCAAGCTACTATAATTCTAACATGCTTTGATTCATTTTAGGTGAGTAAGCCTTCAAATCTAGAATCATTCTATGTGGGAAAACCTTTCACATCATGTTTATCATGTGTTCATGAGATAACCTTCCAAGAAACACAACATTTATATCAATTCAGATGATTCTATAGAGATGGAGATTGTTACTAGAAACCCAGAATCAACTAGTGTAGAAGGCTTCCATTTTATGAGATATATATTTGGGAACCCGGACTCATCTAGTGTAGAAGGTCTCAATTTTGAAGCAGGACTTAACTTACGTAAAAGCTTCCATCTCATATTCAATATCATGATCATAGACACTTTAGTCTCAAAGTGTTATTATAGAATTTAAATAGGTTCTAGGAGACATTCATAACCTTATATACTCATAATATTGCTCATGTAGGTAAGGTCCTTCCACAATAATACCACATACAAATCTATATGCATATAAGCTTCAATCTCAAAGCCTTAAAATTCCTAGTTCATCATATTAGCTTTTACACTCACAGCCCTAGAAATCACATTCATACTACAAAACTTACTCTCAAGCAACACTTCTCATGATCATCATTATGCCTAATTCTCAAGATAGTCTAACCACATGCTTCATTCTTAAGCCATTCTAATCACATATTATCATATAGGCTCAATCTAAACACTACTAATCATGATTCATCATATAAGCCCTAATCTAATCAATTTATGTCTACAAGCTTTACTTTTAAGTAATTCATGTCTAGGTGCTCTAATCTCAAGCAATTCAAAAAATAATTCATCAATCTTAGAAGACCACATCTAAGCCCTCAATTTCCCCTTAGAATCTTAGGTTAATCAAGATTACATGAATAATCATACTGAAACATTCAATTCCATCATAAACAATCATAAACGATCATACACAATCATAATCCACTCTATTGGATCATAACCCATAACATTAGAAGAAACCCTAGATTGACTTGGGGAAATCTTCTTCTAAATTGGGGAAAACATGGGGGCATTATGGATGAAAGGAATCCATGAATGAATAAGCCAACATACCTTGATTACAAAGCCAACAAAGCTTGAAAAAATGGAGACTTGACTTGACCTAACTTGATCCTCTTCTTCACTTTCTAGAGAGAGAATATTTGAGTGGGAATTGGGTTTCTTTTTGGTGAGTTGAGAGAATGACTTAGTTTAGGGGTCTAAAGTCCTTATATAAGTGATCTATACTAGGGTAAAATGATACCACTTAATCCCTAATTAATTCTAAAAAGACCCCTTAGTCCCCCAACTGAACCGTTTAAAACCACCTCTCTGCCTCACCAACGAGACCCTGACAATGGGGCGTGGTTGGACCCACGACCCATGATGGTTGGGTGTGGTTTGGTCCTAGGGGTTGGCAATTCAGGCTGGGACCTACGACCCCATCCACGAAGCGTGGGTCCTGCCCTTGGACACTGCCCTAGGCAGATTCAAGGGGAAACTCACCCACGTTACCCACCTATGGGCCGTGGTTCCGTCCACATAGCGTGGGTGGCCTCGTTGGTGGCACTTGGAACTCCCAACTCATGCTAAACTTCCCACTCAAAGCTACATGGTGTTACACAGAATGTTAACTCCACATCCTTCATTTATCAAAATTCTATTTATCTTTTTCTCTAGCACGGGACCTACCATACATAAAGGATGATGTGATTTTTGTATAACATTAATGTACCTATTGGAAAGAAAGTTCAACAGGCTTTCCAGAAGGTGAATGAGACATCATTGATGAGATTTCTCTCATTGCTTCTTCTTTTTCATAAGGATACACTTTTGGTGATATTTCACTCAGCATTTCTCCTTTGTCAGCATTGAAACAAGACACCTCAACATTTCCTTAAGTAGACTTTGTGTAGAAACAACTTGGTAAGAATTCTCCTAGAGTCACACTACATCGGGGTTTTTGGTAGTAATGCACTTCTACCTTTGTTCTCTTTGGACGCTTGATTAATTTCTTATTTTGCAGTCTCCTCACCATCTTTCTTCTGATTGGTTGCTCGAATGATTCTTCTCGTAATGTTGTATTTTTGCATCTTTGTTGAATCAAATACATTTAGCCTTCATTACTATATATATATATATATATATATCAACTTGGGATTCATCTTGCTCCAACAGATATTCTTCATGCTTTCTAGATATACATATTTGGATTAGATTGAGTGAGCCAAATGTGATAGAGATTTTTCAGAACTAGGCTTCTCATCATCAAGGACAATCTTTTTTTTTTAGCTAATCGCATAACTTTATCCTTCAAGACAAAAAAAATTTCAAGAGGGTGACTCAAAAGTTTATGATACTTGCAATGATTTGGGTCATCAATTTTTCCAACTTTATCAGGTCTCTTCATCTTTGGAAAATCAATGAGCTTTAACTCAAGCAATGCATCAAAAATCTTAGAAACGTAGGAATAATGGAAGAAGTATTCCTTCTCTTACATCTCCCTCAGGGTCAACTTTTGGTTCGAACGTGCTTGGAAAGACAATTTTACTTTGTTTCTTGCTTTCCTTCATAGTAAACTTCAGAGGTGACACATTGCCATTCATGGATTCTTTGTTGTCATTACTGGGCACAAATTTGCTTCATCTCTTGGGTTCCTACTTGTCCCTTCCTTTGCGAGGATCATGGACAAATATCACATCTTTTCTAGAAGAGGATATGCTCAGCTCCATCCATGAGCGTGAGTAGCTATACCTTTAAATGATTTTGGCTTTATTCCTTGTAAGGTGTAAAGAATCTCCAAGTGCATTCCTTAGATACACATTTATATTGTAGAAGATTCACTAAGCCTATCTTTGTAATTTAGGATCACGCTTCTCTATCAATTTATGAAATCTATAACCAGTTCATCCTTTCCTTGGTGAGTATTTGTGATTTCTACAACGCTCACCGTACGCCTTGTGCTATAGAAGCTATTGAGAGACTTGTGCTCTAGTTGCTCCCAACTATTGATAGAATTGGGCTCGAGATTCGTGTACCAATCAAATGCATTTGCTGTTAGAGAATGGATGAACTTTTTGACATGAAGGTCTCTAGAGGTTACAACATAATTACATGCCTTCACACAATGTATAACATATCACTTTAGATTTCCTTTACCCTCACACTATTGAAATTTGGGCGGTTGATAACCGACATGTATTTTGAAGTTATCGATTCTTGCAATGTATGATTTGACATACATATGAGAAGACTTGGTGGAGAATTCATACGTATATTTGATGGTCCTTTTGATTAACTCCTTCAAACGATTGAGTGGGATCATTCCTTCATAAGAAACTAGTATCTCTTTGACAAGGGTGCTTGGTTCATAGAATTTTAGTTCTCTTGAACTTCAATAGCCTTTACATGCACATGAATTGATTCTCCACCTAAAAAACCTTCCATCCTATCCATCAAATTATCAATTCGAGCCTCTTAGTGGTATACATGCTATGTCAATCCTTAATCGAACTTTACTAGATTTGCAAGTTGTTCGTACATGGAAGAAACATCATTTACTATTGCTTGCATAATCATTTGGGATGTAGGAGAGTAACATAGATTGTCATACTAGTTGATCTTCAATGGAATCACATTGCATGATGCATATGGAGAGGATTCATTATTTGAATCACAGTTCTCCTTTATGGTAAAATTCTTGGAACCAAATTGCTCAAGTAGAGCAAGGTCTTCTTGATCATTTCAGCAACATTGCGTTCTCCTTCTAAAGCATTTGTGGAGGACCCTAATACATTATAGACTTGAAAGCCCAAAATAGGGGTTGATATGGAAGATACATGAAGTATTTCCTGTCCCAACATAGTGTCCTTACTCCTCGTAATAACTCTGAAAACTCAGAACATAACACTAAGAATTCCTTTAACTTCAATTGAGAACTTGAAGTTAGCAACCTTAGAGGTCGGTTGAGAGTTCACCTTCTTGGAAGTTAGCTCGATAGTCTTTGATGCTTGAAAAGTTGAGATTAGAGGTAGAAATAGTCCCACTAGACATGCTAGAATGTGTAGAAAGTACAATTTGCATCAAGAAAAGGATAATTATGAATGTAAAAGTATCGCAACAATCATATTTATTGAATTCGAATTATGAGTGCTAAAATATCTATGATTCCTCTAAGTCAACTTTTCAAAGAAAGATTCAATGGCTGTTTAGCTTGATCTTGAATATGGTACTCGACTTATACTAGGGTTCAAATGCTTTTAGGCTTGTTTTTTTAACTTAAATGCTTGAATTCTTGAACTTGTAGCTTATGGAGAAATCTATGACATTTGATCCACATGATTTCTCTAGTTTCTTGGTAGAATTTGACCCCTATTTTTAGTTGTGGAGTAGAGAAGTTGTGATAGGAACAGACTTCCTTTCAGCCAACTAGATTTAAGTAAAATGGAATATGGGCTTTAGCAAAGTTAGTTTATCATTTTGACACATGAAATTATCTTATTAGCTTATTTGTTTTACTTGGCATGTTGCATCATTTGATATGTGACACCAAGTTGGGATTCTAGGATGAGATAACATTGGTCTTAGAAAATTGTGCTTATCTATTATAGCCCAGATCAATTAATTTAGATTTTAATTAAATCAATATTTATTGGACTTATATAATTAACCCAATTATAGTAATCCATATTATTTAATTAGACTAATATATTCATGAATCTAATATAATTTGAATCATCTTATAAATTTATATTTAATAAATTTTAAATAATTACAATGACCACTTGAAGTTTGTCATTCTTCCATAAGCACGTTAGGAATAGATTCATTTGAGACTTCAAGATTTTGAATCTATTAGTGAATATATTTTTCCATCTTTAAAATTATTTCAAAGTTAAAATTATGCTGAAAAACTATCACTCACCCTCATATGATGGAGAAAATATTCTCCACTTTTCTTGCCTCTAGTATGCTCATGCAGCAACAATAACAAGAAATGGATTTCAAAAATGTTTTGAACTAATTTTGAATCTTGTTGTTGAAACCCATAACGATCTATTGATGAAAAACCATGAAAGTCAACCTACTAGTTCTATATCATTCCCTAAAGTGAATGTGACATATTTTCACAAATCTAAGCGTGGAAAAGGTCGTGGCCCAGTTGTAGTCATGGCCCTGATCGAGGAAGAAATTTTAATCATAGTAACCATCTTGCACCAAATAATAACCTTCACCATCAGCAGTCTAAAAAGAAGGATGAAAATAATAAAGCGGTGCAAAAAAAAAAATTAGAAAATAAATATTGTTGATGTAGAGGAAAAGGTTATTTGTCACGTATCTATCGTGCACCAAGGCACCTGGTTGAGCTCTACCAAGTATCCTTGAAAGATATGAAAATAATGCAGAGGAAAACTTAATCTTTGAAGAAAATGTTAAGCCCATCATATAGATGTAGCGAATTTCTTTGCACATTTAGAAGGAAAAATAGATCACCAGATAGGTGATTGATCTGTGATAGTCTAAATATTTTTCTTTCTCTTTGTTTGTGTTAACTAGTATGAACACGTTTCCCTACTCTTGTAAATCAAAAAGTCTATGCAATGCTTTGTTTAGTTATAGTAATATAATAATCTTTACTTTATCTATATCTTTCATCTTGAAGAATATATTGATATCCCTTAAATTTTATTTGGACTAGTGACCAATCATGAATATAATTGTGTAGTTGATTGTGAAACAACACATGTCATATTCAAATATCATAAATTCTTTTCTTACTTGCTTATAAGAAAAGAAAATGTTACTACAATTTATGGTAATTCAAAATTGATTGAAGGCTTTAAAAGATTTACTATATTTTTGCCTAAGGGGGGAAAACTTCTTGAGATAAAAGGTGTTCATGAATCAAGTAGAGAGTGTGTATGGTTGAGATCATTGATACATTTCATCAAAGAAAGATGTGGTTCGAAGTGTGATATCAAGGTACCCACAACCCTCTTTGAAGACAATGTTTCATGCATAGCTCAATTAAAATGAGGCTTCATAAAAGGAGGTAAAATGAAGCACATTTCACCAAAATTATTCTTCACACTTGATCTCAAGAAGAATGGTGATATTGATGTACAATAAATCCATTTAAGTGATAATCCAACAAATTTATTCACCAACCATTTTCCAACCTCAACTCTTGAGAAGATTGTACACAAATTTGGAATGCAAAGACTTAATCATCCTAATCCTGGTCTTCATCAGGGGGTGTAGAATATATATTTTTCTTTTCTCCTTGACCAAGAGTTTAGCCCACTGGGTTTTTCTGGCATGGTTTTAATGAGGCAACAAACAATTCATATTAATGTATATGACCCTCAAGGTCATTTATGTACTTTTGCATACTTAAATTATTTTACCCTTCTTGTAGCTTTCTTATAGCTAATGTGTGGTGCAGTCAGTGGTGCCACACTTATCGAGGTGGATTTGAGAGTTTGGTGCGATTTTTATCCTTTTGGAGGTTGAAAAAGTGAAAAAGTTAACTTTAGTCAATATCTAGGGATTCTAATGTCAGATGAGGATTTTCTCAGTTCCATTAGCTTTGGAAGATCTTTTTTTACTTTGTAGGATGGTTGGTTTGGGTTTTGAGGCTTTCATTTTTAGTTTGTTCCATTAGGCATTTTAATTTTGATGCTTTCGATAAAGTTTGAGTTTGGTAAACATTCTTGGTACACTCACTTGGATGAGAATTTTGTCAGTGTAGCTAGCTCTGAATTGCCAAGTTTTGTCAACTACAACCTTTGGTTTGGATCCTAAGGTGATCAGGAAGATTTTATGGTGTTTGTCAATTTTGTTGTTTTTTGCCTCCAAAGTGTTGACTTGAGTCAACATTCTAACAAGATGACCTCCATTGGTTGTTTCATCAATTTTTTTTAGTCTAAAATTTCATTTAGAAGTGGGTAGCACTTTTGATTTGTATTGTTTGGACCTCAAATGAATTCCAAGGGTCCATTCAAACTTTGGAGTAGCAACTGCTACTACATCAGTCACTAGCTCCATGGCTTTAGCAGTTCTTGACCACTTTACCAATAGCCGCTTAAGTGGCTTGGGTGTCGCTTTAGTGAAGGGGCCTGAGGGAGTGGGGGCTGCATTAGTGGCTGGTTAGCTACTTTTGCACCCCAAAAGCCATTTTTGCGGCAGGCACCTCCTAGAGCTTAGCCGCTTAAGCGGCAAGCTAATGGCACCTTGAACACTTTTGTGGTTGTCGCTGAGGATTTAATTTCTTTTCATCCTCATTATTTTCTAAAAATAACCCATTGTTGAGGGAGATTTGACCTTGATGATTTTTCTCAAATCTTGACCATTTCCGGTGATCCAAAGGTAAATTCATTCATTCACTTTCTTAGCTTGATTCTAGCTTTATTTCCTTCATTCCTTTCCATTTAAGACCTTAAATCTCTTAATTCAATCTTCTCAAGAATAGTACTTGGATCATTTAGTGGCACAATTTTATCCCTTCTTCCTGCAACTTCTAGACATGTAAACCTCATCTCGAGGGGAGAATAATGATGAAATTAGTTGCATAATTCTGTAATGGCATTTGAGGTTCAATTCTTTACCCAATATTGGTCTGAATTTTCTAGTTATGATATTGGTATCACTAGTCTCTTTTTGAATTGTTCTCTCTCCTTTTGATAGTTTGGCATCATTTTGAGGCTCTTCAGAAGGGGAAAGTACTCGAGTAGGGTTTCGTGTGCGGTTTTGGCCTTGACATAGGTTATGGTTTCTTGTTTTTTTATTTGGTTTTGCATAATCATGTTTGTATTTGAGTAGTTTGATAGTTTTGTTGGTTTAAGAATTAATTCGTAGGTGTACTTGATTCTATGTGATATTATTGGCCATTTTGGGTTATGTAGCTTAGCATTTTAGCCGATACACCTTTTCTTAGGTTAGTTCTTGACTTGGTTGTCATTTAGATCCTTAGATGCTCTTAGGGGGCATCTAAGTTAGATGGTATGTGTGTTGGTTGGTTTGGTGTTTTGTGACTTTGAGTTTATCATTTCATTGACTGTATTGTTGGGCCTAAGACCGTGGACTTGGACTGGCTGGAGTTCCAGGTTAGTACGACTATGCTATGATGAGTGTTTACGTAGTTGGGTGTGATATATGGTTTCCTTAATAATGACTTGGGTGAGTTGGTGTGAAATCATGTTCATGGCATATTGATTGCATAATTGTATCTCATTTAAGAAAGAGAGGTTTTTAAGATACTTACTGTTGTCTTACATTTAGTAGTGATTTTTGTTCAGAAGGAGCGGGACTACTGATTTCAACTAATTTTACTAATAGAAACATGGTTTTAAGAGAAAATGTACCACTCACTTATTATGAGATATATGTTTATAAGCTAGGGTACCCTATAGACTGAATTCATAGTTTTACTTTTATTACATCTGTAGTTGAGCTGAGGCGGGTTCGGTAGTTCTCTCGGGTCCATGGGACAGCTGGAGAGACAATTGTAACATATGCATCATATCCCATAGTATGCTTGATTGTCTGTTTTTTTAATTGTATTGTAGAACTGTTGTTGCCTTGTTAGTCGGTAGTATTTAATTACTTTTAGCCTTATATATGACCCTTGTTAGTGCTATTATGCTACTTATTTAAAAATATAATATTTTTATGCTTGTTCAGACTATGATGCCTACATAGTACCCCATTTTTGGTAATCAAACTACATTTCTACATATTTTTATGATGCACCTCCAGTACGAGCCACCCTCAGTAAGCATAGTATCTCCCTTAGCTATCGTTGACTTTGATCGTGGTGAGCTCCTAGAGTTCAGAGACTTGCTATTCTGCCTCTTTTTTTTTTTACTAAGTTGCATTTTATCTTTTGATTAGTCTCTTGTATATATAACCTTTCTGTGATTAGTAGCTTCTATATCGATGTCACTAGTTTCATGGATTAGGTCTTCCGTTAGTTTGACTTTTTAGTCATTTTAGGGCCTCTTTTGTATGTTTTGGATCGTACCAGATCTATACTATGACATGTTTCTATATTTTATTCTTGTTTCTATTTATTCTTAGGTATTATAATTTAATTGTCTTATTTTCTCCAATCGTCTTTTGGGTTTGGCTTGCTAAATTGGGCTTTGTGGTATCATGCCCCTTTTTGGGTCATGACAATATTGTATCAGAACTTTATGTTCATCAGTCTAACTAGTATAAGAGCGAGTGTATAGTAGAGTCTCGCAGATCATTACGATGACGTCCATATCCTATTTTCACAATGCTATATGATAATTTTAGGAATACTTCGCTATTTCGTATTTCTTATCATGCATTGATGATTATTGAAATATCAGAACTTCATTTGTTTCATTCTTTTGCAGATGTCTACAACAAGATCATCCATAGGTGGGTGAGCCTTCTACACCTCCAAATGGAGCCTTAGCTTGGGGTAGAAGTCGAGGTCAAGGTAAATCACGAGCTGTAGCACCAGCTCGGGACCAGAGCGGGCATTATCACCAGAGCCCAATATAGAGGTTGAGCATGTTTTGTATCAGGTGGAGGGTGTGTGGCCATGATCAATAACGTTTAGAAGGCATTTCTTCCAATTCTAAGAGTCAACGGTCAGTAATCAATATATAACCCAAGTAAATGAGTTGGGTTCGAATCCCATAGGGAGCTGTACATGTTTGAGATTTCGTAGTAAAGTGTGGATATGTTCAAATCAACCATAGGAATAGATATTATCAAATAAAAACATAATTCAAATCAGGGGGAGACACGAATGTAAAATAAAAGGGGTTTTGGTTTTAATTATCAGCTACAAACAGTGGCGAATAATACAAAATAACAATAATGAGACAGGTTCTTGCGATGTGATTCAATTATAGGCTAGTATAGACAAATGGGTATTGCAACTGTTAGGAAATAGCTGTATATTATTAGTAAGTAAGAGAAGCCATAGAGGGGATAAATTTTCTCTCTAACAATTTACCCCGAATCAAGTTGATTTCTCTCGAGCATCAACAAGCAAGCAAAATAAGACCAGCCCACACCTTAGTCCATTAACCCTCTCGAACTGAATGTGCAGGATTGAGTTTAGGATTCACTTTCTCGACCTGAACCCATGTCAACCCAATACCCACTGACCATCAATCACTAAGCTTTCTTTTAAAACCTTTCTCTCGAGCAAGCAAAAAACACAAGGGTAGAAATGCATTTGCAACTACAATTCTTAAATTAAACCACAATTACTGATTGAACTCACTTCTAAACAGTATTTAAACTAACAATTAGAAATACCCAAAAACTAAATCAGCCCATAATCACACCCCAAGAATTGGGGTTTTATATAGACATCAGAAAAAGATAAAAAAATCGTTACCAAATTGAGGTTCCATCAACTGGTTAAGATTGATTTCGTTTTTACAATGTTCCAATTCGAAGAATCTTAAAGATCCACTTCCAATTTCTCAAAACTGAAAAACTTCAATTCTCTAAAACTTAGGAAAAACTAGAGAAAACTTGTCTCACTACTCAGAATAATCCCAGACAGAATGAATAATAATAATAAGATATGATAATAATGATGCTAAACTAAATGTTCAAAATTGTATTTATAGTCGCCAAAAATGTGCTGCGAAGAGCCACTCGGCGTAGTAAGTCGGGCTCACTGAACCACTCGGCGATCCGCCCTTTGGTCAATTCCATCGCCCTTCTGCCTTGGCCTTCAGCATCCTCAAGGTATCTAACTTTTGGCAATCCAACACTACATCACGGAACGACTCAGCAATTTGCCGACTGCTCTTTTCTCTCGCCAATTTGGTTCTTTTCTTCAGGGCTTGGCACACTGGAAGTTTAGGCGGTCAAGCAGCCATTCGGCAACTTGCCAAATGGACTTGGCGATCTCTAGGCTTGGTTTTCTTCATTCGTTCAGCTGGCTTTGTTCCTTTTTGCAAATTAGTGTCCTTGCTTTGTTCCTCAATCCATATACCTGGAAATCAAGGAATTTACATCAGTTATTAGCACAAAATAAGCATCTGAGGACACTAAATCATTGTAAATAAAGCCCTAAATAAGTCCAAATGTCGGACCCATCAACACCCCCAACTTAAAATTTTGTTTGTCCTCAAGTAAAACTCAAGTTCAGCAGTTCAAAAAGGATATCTCAAACAGTGCTACACAAGACTCAGTCATGAATGCACAGAAAAAGACTCAACTTACTCATGCAAGGATCAATTGTGCACCCAAAGGTTCAAGTTGTGACTCACCATTACCAAAGATTCTCAAGTTCACAATACTTGCTCCAAATGCAAGTTCAAGCTCAACAAAGGAACTCAAATGCTCTCACTCAATGAATGATTCCATATTCACACACCATTCTTCAACAATTTTTAGTTTCAAAATCACATGCAACTCTCACACTCACAAGGATGAACACATGCATGACTTCACCCATAGGTTTGCCCTTATTTTCCAACCAACATTTGTTTCAGCCCACTCAAGATCAAAAAGGTCTTCTCAAGGCTTGTAATGAGGTTGAGTGTAAATGTATGGTCATTTAAGTTCAGTGGCTGCTATCCTCATGAAATGTGGTATGAACATCATTTTCTATCCTTTTTTTCAACATTTTCACATATGCTCAAAATTCACCCCATTTTTCACTCCTCATGGAATACTGGACACCCCATTTCTTTTGCACTTTCACAACTTTATTTCTCAAATTTTTCGTTCTTTTTCTTTTTCATTCTTATTTTCTTTTTATTTTTTTTTTATATGGAGGGGTTCCATCTTTTTCACAACTATGGATCAAAGGGGGACTTTTTTGTACTTCTTGATTTACCTCTTCTTTTCACCACACCCACAACTTAGGCTTTTGGCCTAAGTTGGATATTCAAACAAACCACACTTCATGAATATTATGGGTGAATGGATAAAGAAGGGTTACAATTTCATCAAGTTTGTTCCAAGAAAAGGGTAAGGCTCAAAGGCTGTTCAAGCAAAGTTCACACACTTAGAAGGTTGGCCACAAAAAAGGTATAATGTCAAATTGTTTCACTCATTAAAATTGTTGCCTAAGATCATTTCAAGAGCTTGTATCACATAGTCAACCGGACCAACGGGGCAAATTCTAGGTGTCATCACACATGGTTCATGAGAAGATCATCACACAAGGCATTGACACCAATATCAAACAAGACTTCACACTCTCGTTAGTGTGCAATGTTCATCACAAGAGACTCAATTTGATAATCGGCTAGTCACAATGAGATGCAAAAAGTTCACATATTGCCTATGCAACTTCATTTGGCCTTATCTTAGCCGCACATTCATTTTTGTTCGATTAAGAGCACTATTCAAGTCATCGGTATTGATCATGACTGTCAATAAAATTTGCACAAGAACAACCACATTCAATCACAACAAGAGGTGGCAAATTTTTTTTTAGAAGTGTCACGACCTGAGAGCATCCCCTAGTCGTAACAGTACTTTACCTCGAAGGGGTCGCATACAAGCCCTTAGCATTATCATATCATAAGATCGTAAAAACGTAGGGAGAATTTATAACTTTCTTTAAAGCATAATACCAAAAACATTTCATAAAAGCGGAAGTCTTTCTAACATCTTTGTCTCAAACCATCTATGAATAACATGAATAAAAGTCTTGTGACGCTGCCCATATAAAGTCTAAAACATAAGAAAAGTAATAGGTTCATCCTCGAAACTATGAGGACTCACCAAATCTTCAATCTTCTTAGCTCGTTAGAAAACCTATCTCCCAAGTAGCACTTAAGTCTCCAAATCGTACATTTGATTAGAATGTAGGCAATATGCGTTAGTACAAAATGTACCAAGTATGAAAGCTAACATACCAACATAAAACATCTCAAATGGTTACTCAACATAAGACATAGTCATAAGAGACAATAACATAATCATAACATAAACTCCAACATAAGTATCATATCATCACAAGTAAACATAAGACATACATAATTTCATACTTCAACCATTAGTCTTTCATATTCAAGTGACCTACTTCACAAGCCACCTCCAAGCATACTTGTGCAAGGCTAAGATAGCATCCCATAATACTATCCAAGCTAAGTACCTCCCTTTGGTCATTCTTGGTCATAGCCCACCTTCATAGTCAAGACCTAGGTTTTCATGTCATAAGAGCACTATACCCCTAAGTAACCTCAAGGCACACTTGTGCAATGCATTTGGGACATCCTATAATACCACACACACTAAGCATATCCTTAAGGTCACCATATTCATATTCATCATTTGTAAGTGTCACTATTGACATACTTCATATTGATAAGGAACTATCAACTTAAGTCAATCATATCATGGAAGGCAACTATAGCAACAATCCAAACTAAGCATACATCACATAAGAGGACACTTAATAAGTAGCTTCAAGTCATACTTGTGCCATGTGTGAATGGTATCCCATACTACCATTCACACTAAGTACTTCTCTGGGCTAGCTTACTCAATGCTTACTATTCATCATTTCAACTATCAAAGAATATCCTACTACTAGGCTAGACCCAACTACCATGGAAAATACCTTATCATGCAATCCAAGCTATCCTTGGAAGGATACAAGTATTCCAACCTAGCTATCATGCACCCATTCACCATGATGCAAGCTAACCTTAGGGGGTATGAATTCTCAACCCTAAGCTATCCTTAGGAGAGTATGGTGTCTTAATCCTAAGCTAGCATGAAATGATCTTGGCCTAACCAAGTCAAGCTACCATAAAGAATATTCTAACCATGCTAGTTCAAGCTACCCATAGGAGAGCATAGATCCTAAATCCTAGGCTACCATGCCTATACTAATGCAAGCTACTATGAAAAGCACCCTATCAATGCTAGTTCAAGCTAACCTTAGGAGAGCTTAATTCCTCAATCCCAAGCTACATAATTCAACTATCCATGAAGGAATCATAATACTCAAGCTCAAGCTATTCTATTCTAACAAGCATGATTCATTTTAGGTGATTAACCTTTCACATTCTACTTATATGCAAGATATCTCATTATAATATACTCACTCTTTAAGCCCTAGTGATCAACATTATGACTTCAAGCCCTACATTCAATATTTACTCCACAATCATCATACTAGTCTAGATCACAATACATACTAGTCACAAGCCTTAGTCATAGCTAATTTTAAGCATAATTCATCAAAGTCCCAAATCTAGCCATTTCGATTCATGTTCTATCATTAGTACATAAGTCTAGTTGAATTCATGATCTCATATTACTAATCTTGAATGAGTTCCATTCATGACAACAATCCCAGAGAATCTAGCAAGAATCATCAATTCCTCATCGAAAGACACAAACCTAGATACTTTGAAAATTAGGGAAAATCAATGAATTCACATAAATTCTTCATAATATCATGAATCAACACTAAATTAATCATATATGAGTAGTATCAAACCATTTGGAATCATACCTACCTAAAACCCATTCATTGGAACCCTTGCTTGGTTGGGGTTCTTCTTCACAAATTAGGGGAAATTCTAGGGGACTCTATGGGTGGAATAACCCATAGATGAAGAGATAAACATACCTTAATAAAAGCTCTAGCACAAGCCTTTAGAAATGGAGCCTTTGTTCTTGATCTTAGCCACAACCCTAGCTTCTTCTTCAATGGAGGCTCTTCTTAAAGAGAGAAATATTTGAAAGAGGAGTGATTTGGGGTTTTGAATTGTGTCTAATGTAACGTGACTTAAACTTTGTGGCAAATGACGTAAAATTATATATATATATATATATATATATATATATATATATATATATATATATATATAGGTGTATAAAACCTTTACAAAATGACCTACACTTAACATAAGTCGAATAGGATTTTACCTAAAAACCCTTAAACTAGGCAGCCCCGTCCAATGGTCACGCTCACTTGTACGGATCGTGAAAGGGGACCACGGCCCGTTGTGGTGCCTGTGGTCCTCTAGGTAGTAGCTCCCCTCAACCTCCCAAGCATCCAAAACCCAAGGCATCTTCACGGACCACTTCACGGTACGTGGTCAAGACCACTAGCCGTGAATGTGGTCGTGGACTTGGGGCACTGTCTTGGCCACAAGGCCTTGCCTCCCCTAAGACTAAGGAGTCTTCATGGACCGTGGTCCACACCACCAGTCATGAAGATGGTCGTGAACCCTTAGGCAATGTCTTGCCAAGGTTGGGCAACCTTGGCCCCTTGGCTTTGGCATGCCCTTTTGCCTTGGTACTTGCCCTTCCCATGCTCAACCAAACTCTTAATGGTCACCTAGGCAACTAGGTCTAATACGTACCTTGACTTTTATCCACTAAACTCCCTTATTGTAAGCACGCAAACTCTCAACTATGACTCAAATTCTCAACATCACCCTCTAGAACACTAGCTCTTGGCTTTAGTTTAGTCTACTAATTTTCCGAGTGTTACAAGAAGGGTCCAAAAACCATTTGCATTCAAAATACGGAGCCACATGTTTCAAAATACGAAGCCACAAGCTCAAACATTCACAAAACAGTCTCAAAACACAATTTATAGCAAAATACATGGATATACAACAAAATGATAAACACAAGAGGTAGGTATGGAAATACCTCACCCCACCACAAACAAAAAGAAATTTGTCCTCAAATGCAATAAAATACTAGAAATCAATAAAAATGACAAAAAGTGAGGTAAAGAAGGGTCCTGTCTATACACTCACTCCATCTGTCGGGGCATCAGTGCTCGATGTCACATCAGCACTGCTAAACCCACAAGGTTCAGCCACGATGTCTTTGTCAATGATGTCTAAATCACTGACTATACAATCCTCTCCTCAAGTTTAGGCAGGTCTCCATAGTTGGTCTCCTCTAGCACCTTTATCTTTTCTTAATCGGTCTCTGCCTTCGACACATCAGCTGCTATGTCATCAATCTGTACGTCTCCGATGGTGGTCAGAGGAATCTTAGAAGTCGTCGAGGCATCCACATCATCCGCTGCCTCTAGAAGTAAAGTGAAGTCTCTGGACTTCAAGTAGTCCACATCCTTTCTCAAATCAATGACCTCGGCTTTTAAAGTCGTCACATTTGAAGTCTCCCCCTGTCTACTCTCACAAGTCTCAACTCTCACCATGAGAGTGTCAATAGATGCTCCTAAGGGTGTCAGTGCAGCTAGGATAGCACTCTCGATCATCCATGGTACCGCAATCTCTAATGGAGTATCCCTCACATCCACCGAATGGTCTAAGTGCCCCATCTTCGAGATCATGGCCTGAGTAATCCTGGTGGGCAGGGAAGTGGAAGAAGCTCCAAGAGCCTGGAAGGAAGAAGTGAAAGCAGGTGTACCTGAAGGCCCAGAGGCCAGAGTAGGAAACGATGCCTCTGCATGTATAGAGTCAATATCCACATCTAGGGATGCATCCATCGGGGCTGCTCTCCTCCTGTCTACCTCCTCCCGAGTGTACTCAGCCTCTATGCACCGAATGTCAGTGGAGGATGTAGGGGTGGCCTCAACATCTCTCGTCTCATCACGAGGAACTCCACCACACCGACACAACTTTATAATTAAGACCGAGAAGGAAAGGGATGTCTGCTGCTTTTTGGCCCATATGGCCATCTCCTGCTCAATGATAGGTCCTATGTTGATCGTCTTCCTAGCTATTATGGATCCAAGACAGGCCACCTTTGTGTGGCGAATGATGGATTCATTCTGCTAGGGCATAATAGAGCTGCTGATGAACCCGAACTAGGACCAAGCGACAATATTCAGGTCCTTTTTCTCAATGAGAGCTCCTGCCTCTATCCACCTCAGGGTGGTATTAGAAATCAAGGGTGCAAGCCAACCCTTTAAGTCATCGAGGGACTGAGTAGTAGCCAAGCCCTCATATGCAAGTGTAGAACCTAGAGCCCTATCGAATACAGTATTAACGTGATCGCTACTACACCCTACTTCATTCCTCGAACCATGACGAACTTCACCGGTCTGAAGGCACTGGCGTTCTTCTTTCCCTTGGATACCAACTTACTCTATGCTGTATAGAACTCCTAGACCCAGGTAGGAATATAGGGGCCTCGGGGCCTGGTGAACAGCTCAAACCGGTGAAACTGGAGTGTGTCCCTCAAGACAGAGTATCTGCCTACTAAGCCCTCCGTGGCTAGCAGCTTCTCCTCAAAGAAACCCATCAGCTTTTGATCTCTTGAGTAGCCGGGGAGGAGGACCCTGTACTTGTGGCACTGGACCACCGTTTGTACTAGAGCTGGCACTGTATCTGCTGTAGGAGGGGTGGACCATGGAGCTCTCGATGAGTCTGGGCAAGACCTAGCACAGATCTCCACTCGCCTGGATTGTAGAGGCTGGTATCATCCTGCTGCCGGAGTTGTGCTTCGGAACCTTAGATATAGGCCTTTTTCCCTTGCCCTTGCCTCCCTTTGGAGGTGCCGTCTTTCCCTTTTTAGGGGGATTTGCTGCCCCTTCATCGATCACTATGCCCCGAGCTCTTTTACGGGGCGGCATGTCCAAATTGGTTCTAGCCATATATGCAAAAACATCATAGAATGTTAGAAACAATACAAATCACAAAAATCATATCGCAGGCAAACTCGCCGAACCGATCGGCGAGTCACCGAATCTGGCTCGCCAAAAGGATTGGCTCAAAAATTCCTAGAAAAAATGGCATGTAGGTGATGGGAGGGGCCTTTCAGTGAATCACCGACAACATTTAGTGAGCACAAACAAGCCCACCGAATGTTACAATGTATTTAAAGGGTTAGGGGTGTAGAGAGGGAAATCAAAGAAGACTTTCGCCGAGTCGCTGAGTGCACTTGGCTAACTCAGGCTTCTCACCAAAAGTTACATAACCAAAACATAGCATTTTCATGAAATTAAAGGCGATCAAGGGGGATTCAGCGAATCGCCAAGTGGCTCGGCTAGCTCGACCCAGCTCGCCAAATTGCCCAACGTGCCTACTTTAAACCCCAACTTCCAAAATCAACCCCGAAGACCCGGGAAAAAAAAATCAAAGAATACACTAACTCAATTAGACTTAAACCAATAAGACCCATGCCCTTGGGGTACACAGACATCTCCCAATTTGGCCAAAATTGACCATTTGACGACTTGAGCCCTTAAGAATGGCATCAAATGCTCCATCATCGGACAAAGTGAGTCATTTAGCATAATTATAGGTTACTCAGACTTCACCTGACTAGATCCAACAACAATTTAGCACAACCCAACAATTTATATCAATTTTAAAGTATGAAATTTGGGAAATCAACAATATAGGAAATTTAGGCAAGATTTTGAATTTAATGCGGGCAAACAAGCATACTTATACGAATTCAGAGAGACCCAACACACACCACTAAGATAAAAACAAATGCAATTGAGTGAAAACTACTAAATACAAGTTTGGGGTTCGAAAAACCAACCTTTAATGCCGAATACAAGATTTGAAATGATAGGCAGCAAAGATTTACAACTCCGAACACACAATCAACGAATAACGAGCGGTAAAAATGTGAAAATATAGAAAAATATAGTGGGGGTATGATCTTGGGAAGTTAAAAAGTGAGGGAATGTGAAAGAGTTTGAAATTTTAAACCTTTGGCCTTTAAAAACCGACCAGTTCTGGCCCTTTGGCGACATTAATTTTGCTCGCCGACTCACTCGGCGATATGCCAAGTAGGCACTTACCTCGCCGAGTTTTATAGGACCTCCATTTAATGTGGGGGTCCAAACGGATGACAAAGTCATGATCTCTTAAACTTTCGACGATGTGCCGATTTACCCCTGGGCCCTTCGAGTTATACAAACTCCAACCTTATAATTTCTTGAGTCCAATGGCGGTCCATGTCGGGCTCGCCGACCTGTTGGGTGAGTTGCTGGCTGTACATTTTGCTTGCCAATCACCACTTTTCAAACACATTCAACTTTTTTAACTACACAATCAACACACAATTATTTTAAAAACAAAAGAAAAGCAAATAAAAACTTGGGTTGCCTCCCAAGAAGCGCCTTAGTTAATGTCGTGGCACGACGCAAGTCCTCACTCAAACTTCATTCTTGGGGTTGGCCATAGTGTCACTAGGCAACCCCCCTTGTTGTCTTGGGTTTAAATGAGATGAAATCTGACCCATTTAGGTATCAACTACTAGATAGAGACGGAATGAGAGGTCACCGTTTGGCTAAGGATCTATACATCTTCCTTCATATGTTTCAAAATTTTATCGGTCCCTTCTACCATGTTGAGAATACGAGAGAGAACATCCTCAGACAGGCCATACTCAGAATCTTTAGGCTTTAGCTCGTGGGGAGGAACATACCTATCCTTCTCCCCATCTCTTTCCTTCCAAGTGGGGTTGCGATCCCTCCACTATCTATCACGATCTCTCCGGCCATCATCTTTATTCCAACCTTGGTTACCACTCTGCCTCAGGTAGTTTGCATGATAACCACCTCCTTGGTTGGCTAGGAAGTTCACCTCCTTGTTATACAATACTTCAAATTTGGCCTGTTCGGGGTTTACACATCCAACACCCACATCATTGACACTCCTAGCACCAGCTCCCATGACATTTTTGGACATAATGTCAAGTTGGATCATTATATTTTCCATGTTTTGGTCCCTCTGTTGAACTTTTACAGGTTTCTCCTTTGTCAATTTAAAAGTAAGAGGGGAGACCTGATCTTCACTGGTGTACCATGCCTGGTTAATTTTTGTCATACCATCCAAGAGCTGGGCTGTTATAATGTAGGGTTGTTGCATCAAACCTCCCCGAGAAAGTTGGTCAGCTACTCCCTTATTAATCAAATCAGGCTTCGGTAAAAGTATTGCAGTATAACATTGTCGAGCAAATCATGAGTTGGGCATTGCCGCACCAACTTCTTGAATCTTAGCCAACTCTCATGGATTGGCTCATCCTCTAGACGCTTGAAACAATGGATGTTGTCCCTAAGTATTATCATCTTCGAAGGAGGGAAAAATCGCACTTGGAATGCAGTGACAAGCTCTTCCCACGAAGTGATGGAGTCTCTTGGCAATTCAGCCAACCACTTACATGCTTCTCTCATTAAAGAGAACGGGAACAACCTCAACTGGACCGACTCTTGGGATATGTTCTTGAAGGAGAACGACCTGCAAACATAAACAAAGTTTTTGTTTGCTCATGGGGATCCTCATGAGTCAACCCACCAAACAACCCTTTCAATTGCAAGAGCTGCAACATGGTGCTTGTAATGTGGAACACATCGTTCCATTCAACCGAAGGCAAGTGAATGACACCAAATCCACCTACAAGATTAGGATCATTAGCATTCGGCTCTGGACATCATTGAGAATTCCAATGTCATCTTTGTGGCCCACTTAGCTACCATTGCTTCTGTTTACACTTATATTCTCTGTTTCAAAACAACAACACACAAACCAAAACTAAAAGTAAGTAGATTCAACTATGACTAAAAAGAACAATATTCAACTTCACCAAAAAAAACTCAAACAACACCATTCCCCGACAGCAGCGCCATTTTAATTAATAACGTTTTGAAGACACTTCTTCCAATTCCAAGCATCAACGGTCATTAATCAGTATATAAGCCAACTAAATGAGTTGGGGTCGAGTCCCACAAGGAGCGGTACGTATTTGAGATTCAATAGTAAAGTGTGAATATGTTCAAATTAGTCATAGGAATAGATATTATCGAATAAAAACATAATTCAAATCATGGGGTTACACTAATGTCAAATAAAGGGGGGCTTTGGTTTTAATTAGCAGCTACAAACATTGGCAATCAATACGAAATAACAATAATGAGACAGGTTCTTGGGATGTGATTTGATTATAGGCTAATATAAACAAATGGGTAGTTGCAACTATTAGGAAATTGTTGTATAGTAAGTAAGCTAAGCCATAGAGGGGATAAATTTTCTCTCTAACAATTTACCCCGAATCAAGTTGATTTCTCTCGAACATCAACAAGCAGGAAAAAGAAGACCAGCCCACACCTTAGTCCATTCACTCTCTCGAGCTGAATGTGCGGGATTCAGTTTCGGATTCACTCTTTTGAGCTGAACCCATGTCAACCCAATACCCATTAACCATCAATCAATAAGCTTAGTTTTAAAACCACTCTCTCGAGCAAGACAAAAACAAAAGGGTAGAACTGTATTTGCAACTACAATTCTTAAATTAAACCACAATTACTAATTGAAGTCACTTCTAAACAACATTTAAACTAACAATTAGCAATACCTATAAACTAAATAAGCCCATAATCACATAATCACACCCCAAGAGTTGGAGTTTTAGCTAAACATCATAAAAACATAAAACTTGTTACTAAATTGAGTTTCCATCAACTGGGTAAGATTGATTTCGTTTATAAAATGTTCCAATTCGAAGAATCTCAAAGACCCACTTCCAATTTCTCAAAAGTGAAAAACTTCAATTCTCTAAAGCTTAGGAAGAACTAGATAAAAGTTATCTCAATACTCAGAATAATCCCATATACTATTTAGACTGAATAATAATAATATGATATGATAATAATGATGCTAAACTAAATGTTCAAAACTGTATATATATTCGCCAAAAATATGCTGCGATGAGCCACTCGGCACCATAAGTCGGGCTCACTAAACCACTCGGCGATCCGCCCTTTGGTCAATTCTATTGCCCTTCTGCCTTGGCCTTCAGTATCCTCAAGGTCTGTAACTTGGGCGATCCAACACTGCATCGAGAAACCACTCGGCGGTCCACCGACTGCTCCTTTTTGCTCCAACTATGGTAGCTAGGACAACTATGTCTTCCGAGAGGCATAAGATGTTGGGATGATTTATCAGATTGGGCCCTCTAAGATTTACAGGTTCTGCTTGAGAGAATACTTATGAGTTTCTAGTCAGTTGTTAGCGAATGTTTTTAATCCTCGGTTTGGTGAACTCTCACAAGGTTGATTACACTAGTTTTCAACTAGATGGGTCAGCAAAGATGTGGTGGAGGTCTCATCTTGAGCGCTTTTCAGTTGGGTCACCTCTGATTATGGGCTCAATTCTCTAAGGATTTCTTGGAGAAGTATGTACCTCACTTCTTGAGGGAGTCGTTGTGGGATGAGTTCATAGACTTGACTCAGGGGTCATTGTTAGTTGTAGAGTATGAGACACAGTTCTATTAGTTAGCTAGACATGAAACTACGCTTATGCCGGAGAGCATGAGAGGGTGTCAAGATTTGTTAAAGCGTAGGCATTTCCACTTTAGTTGGGTACAGAGTTGATAGTGGCATTAGGTTGTTATTTCCTGCAGGTAGTTTACCATGCGTACACCATTGAGGGAATCCGTCATGAGGCCTATAGAGGCAGCGACAAGAGGCCCTATCATTAGGGTAGTTTTTACCAGATCTCAGTTTTATGGTAGAGGAATTTCATGCAGAGGATTACAAAAATCTGTTTCAGCCATCCAGGTTGACTCAAGCAGCCATTTAGGTTACGAATGGTTACATTACGGGTGCTAGTGGTTAGTTGGTTCCTGATTCTCGAGGTTAATATTCAGGGTATTTGGGCCGTGGTGGATATATATTTCCATCTGAGTCATCTCATCAAGTCAATTTTGGCAAAGGTTGTTATGAGTTTGGCGTGTTCGACCACTTTGCTAGAGATTGCTTCGAGGGCCTCCTTACAGGCAGTAGGGTCACTATGTTCAGACTGCCAAGGATCCTATACCATCAACTTGGGTAGGTGGTTAGTGAAGCAAGGGTGGTCTCCAGGGTACTTGACCTCAATCAGGCAAGTCAGGTAATAGAGGTTGATCTGGTCATATGTATGCTTTTCTGGGAAGGCCAGAGGGGGAGTCTTTGGATGTTTTTATCACTGGTATGATCTTTGTCTCTCATCAGCTTGAATATTCTTTATTTAATACGAGGTGTAATTTTTTAAATGTGTGTGCTTATTATTATACATGGTTGGAATTATCATGTGAGCCGATGTTTGTGCCTATGCATGTAGCTACCCCCTTAGGTAATTCTTTAGTAGTGGATCAAGTGTACATATCTTGTGTCATAACCATATCTAGGTATGATATTGGGGTACACCTGATAGTGTTAGATATGGTGGACTTCGACGTGATTCTAGGTATACATTGGTTGTCTCCTTATTCTTGGATTCCTTCTCCTAGACAATTACCTTGTGCATGCCTGCTATTCCTCTACTTGCATGAATCAATGCTGATATTCATATGTCGAGAGGTGTGATCTCTTTTCTAACGACATGTCAGTTGGTAGGGAAGAGGTGTCTAGCTTATCTTGGTTACTCGTGATACTAGTGTTGACACTCCTCTCTTGAGTTAGGTCCTATGGTTTGGGAGCATACTGATGTGTTTCCTACTAATCTACCCAGTCTTTTTCTTGACTATTATATTTATTTATCTAGTGATTTTGAGCTGGGCATGCAACCAATTTCTCTTCCACGATACTAAATAACACTAGTAAAGTTGAGGGAGCTTGATGAGCAGTATCAAGACCTCTTTATCAATGGGTTAATAAGACCTAATGTGTCTCCTTGGGATGCTATTTTCTTATTTAGAAGGAAGAAGGGTGGTACTTTGCGTATGTGCATTGACTACATGCAGCTAAACAAGGTGACCATCAAGAACAAATATCATATACCACATATTTATAATTTGTTTGACAAGCTTCAGGGTGCAATAGTGTTATCTAAGATTGACTTGAGATTGAGCAACTACCATTTGAGGATTATGGTGGCAGACATCCCTAAGACTGCCTCTAGGACTTGGTACAACCACTATGAGTTCTTAGTCATGAGTTTTGGGTTGACTAATACCCTAACAAAATTCATGGAATTGATGAACCATATGTTCAGGACTTATTTTGACTCCATTATGATAGTGCTTATCAATGGTATCTTGGTCTTCTATGTTAGTAGGGAGAAACATGAGCAATATATGAAGATTGTACTCCAGACCTTGCAAGATTAGAAATTGTATACCAAATTGAGTAAGTGTAAGTTTTGGCTTGAGTCTATAGCATTCTTTGTGCATGTAGTGTCGTTGGATGGGATTATGGTAGATCAAACAATTCGTGATTGGACTAGGACTACTTTTCCTACAAATGTTTAATGTTTTATCAGGTTAGACAACTATTAGAGACGGTTGGTGCAGATATTTTTTCGATTGTGTTAACTTTGACTAAATTAAGTTAGAAGAATATCCCTTTCTAATGGTCCAATGAGTGTGAGGCGAGCTTTCTGAATATCAATGCCTTGTTGACTTTGGAACCGATTCTAACTTTTCTTCTTAAGGGCCATGGTATAAAAGTCTACTGAGAGGCTTTTGGTATTGGCATGGTTTGTGTATAGATATAGTTGGGTAGTGTTATTGCTTATGCTTCTAGGCAGATGAAGCTTTAGCATAAGAACTACCATTTTCATGACTTTTAGTTAGCGGTCGTCATCATCGTGTTTAAGATTTGGAGGCACTACTTGTATGGAGTTTAGTGTGAGGTATTAACCGATCATCGTAGTGTTCAGTAAACCTTCAGCCAGAGGGACCTTAATCCAAGACAATACATGTGGTTGGAGTTACTAAAGGACTATGACATTTTAATCCTTTATCACCCAGTCAAAGCTAATATGGTAGCAGATGCCTTTATACAAAAAGCAGGGAATATGGGCAGTTTGGCATTCTTAGCTGTGGAGAAGTTATGTATGGCTACGAAGATTCCATCCTTAGCTAACTCTATGGCTAGACTTGATATTTTTGAGGTGGAAAGAGTACTAACATTGGTGGAGTCTTAATCTTTTTTGATGGAGTAGATTCTTGAACAAAAATTTGAGGGTGAATCAAGACAATGTTCTAAGCGGCGGTGCTAGGAGGGTGCCTTAGATCCCAAGGATATTTTGAGGATTAAGGGCCTTGGTTTGTGTTTCCTAAGTTGGATATTTGGTTGAGTTCAAGAGTACCATTGTTTTAAATATTCTATTCATCCTGGTGCTGTGATGATGTATCAGAAGCAACACTACTGGGTGTGGAATGAAGAGGCATACTGCAGATATAGGCTAGGTGCTTGAACTTTAAAAAGGTGAAGTACAAGCACCAGAGGCCAGGTGGTTTGATACAACAACTACCCATTTCAGAGTGGAAGTGGAGCGCATGGCCATGGATTTTGTGGTAGTCTTACCACATACTTCCTTTTAGAGTTTTCATTCTATTTGGGTCATTGTTGTTCGATTGTCCAAGTTCGCTCACTTCCCGTCAGTTCAGAGTGTCTATAGTTCGAAGAGATTGACCTAGATTTACCATAGGATATTGTCCATTTACATGGGGTGCGTGTGTCGATTATTTTAGATTGTGGTACTCTGCTCATATCACATTTTAAGAGTTCTATTTAGAGATAGTTGGGTACCTGAGTTGATCTCAAGACAACTTTTAATCCTTAGACCAATAGTCAGTCTGAGAGGACTATAGAGGTCTTGGATGACATGCTCTGGGCCTGTCTTATAGATTTTGGAGGCATGTGGGACAATTCTTGGCTTTGGTTGAGTTTTCATATAACAATAACTACCATTCGAGTATTCAAATGACTTAATTTGAGGCGTTATATGGTAGAAGGTGTCGTTCTCTAAAGAGATGTTAGATGCTTTTGAGGTCCAGTCGTGAGGCACCAACTTGTTGCATGATTCTATGGATAGTGTATGAATGATGCAGAAGCAACTCCATACTACCCAAAGTAGGCAGAAGAGCTATGATGATCAGAGGATGTGGCCTTTAGTGTTCATGGTTGGTGAGTGTGTCTGCATGTGTCACTCTTTAAGAGTGTGATGAGATTCGATAGGAGGGGAAAGATTAGCCTATGTTCATCGACCCATTTGAGATTCTAAGGTTGATAGGAGAGATATCTTATGAGATAGACTTTCCTCTAGCTCTTTTGAGTGTACATTTTGTGTTTCATATCTCTATGTTGAGACGGTATGCTCTTGATGAGTCCACGTGCTTTAGTGGGAACCAATTCTTCTTAATGATTCCTTTCATTTTGAGGAGGAAACTGTGGCCATTATAGAAAGGCACTTTATGAGGTTGCGGGCTAAGAAGATTCTGTCAATGAAGGTTCAATTGTCACAACCCAGGGGTACCCCCTAGACGTAACATGTCATGTAAGACCCCGAGAGGCATCATATAAGCCACTTAGCTCTCATAAAATAAGATAATAGAAATGAGCGGAAATTTAAAACATTTTGCAACCAAGATCAAAGTTTTATATCAAAAAGCGGAAGTCTATTACACTTTGTCTCAAACCATCTACAACAAGAATATCATTGGACACAACCCATACAATAGTGTTCAAAACATAAAATGAAAGAACATAAGAGAAATGATGGCCATATCCGCGAATACTATGAGGACTCACCAATCTTCATGTCTTGCTCTACTAAAATTCTAGCCATGGAGATGAGAGTCGATACCGCCGGACCCCATATTTGGATAAGAAATGTAGGCAAGAGTGTATGTTAGTACAAACATGTACTAAATATGATAGCCAACATAAACAACAACATAAGCTTAAGAGATAGCAACATAAGTCATAAGGATAATCAATGCACATAAATCATCATAACATAAGAGGAATACTTCTTGAAGTAACCTCAACTTATCCTTAGTCAAGACTTGGGTCATCCACCTCTAGTCAAGCATATCATGGAAGGCAGCTCAAGCAAAAATCCAAGCTTATCATACAACATATCATAGTCTAGCTTATCTTTTATAGGCATGGGGAATCGCCTCTTCTCCTTACTACAAAGGAAAATGGGTAGTCACCTCTAGTCCTTCTTAACATATGGATCATGGTCTCTCGCCTTTAGTCCACCTTAACATATGGAACATGGGTATTCACCTCTAGTCCAACTTAACATATGGATCACGGGTATTCGCTGCTTGTCCAATATCATGTGACATAGGTATTCGCCTTTTCTCATTTTATAAGGATCATGGGTACTCACCTCTTGTCCAATCATATCATAAGAACATGGGGAGTCGCCTCTTGTTTGTCTTAAAGGAATAAGGGTAATTGCCTCTTTATTCTACTTCATAGAATAAGGGTAATCGCCTGATATCCACTCATTTGGAGGTCTTGGGTAATTGCCTCTAGCCTCATCAATATCTTAGTCATTAACATTAGAATAATTTTAGGTGAGTAGTCCTTTCAATCTAGAATCATTCAATGTGAGATATCCTTTCACATTCATAACATAAGAAATTAATGTGGGAACTATCCCTTCCACAACAATTACATCAATTGTCAACAATTGACAACATAAGCTTTACTCTGAAATCCCTATATCTCAAAGTAATTCAATATGCTCAATCTCAAGAAATTCTATATCATAATCATATCATAGGCTTCTGTCTCAAAACAATCCTAATCATGATTCATCATATAGGATTCAATTCTAATGTATCTCATCAATCCTAGATTGAGTACATCTAAACCCACAAATTCTCCTTTCATGGAATAAAACCCATTTACATCAACTTCATCCTTCTAGACATGGGTTAGGCATGGGTATATGTAATTTCATTCTAAAAACATGTATTACTATCAATTCAATCATAAAAAATCATACTCCACTCAATTAGATCAATAATCTTCAATACCCACAACATTGGAAGAAACCCTAATTCCAATTGGGGAATTTCATCTTCTCAATTGGGAAATCATAGGGGCTCCATGGACGGAAGGAATCCATGGATGAAGAGCCATCATACCTTACTTAAAAATCCCACAAATGCTTGAGAAATAGAGACTTGCCCTTGGTCCTAGCTCCGACTCTTTCTTCTTATTCAAGTTCTAGAGATAGAAATATTTGAGAGGAAGTCTTTGGGATTTCTTTTGTGTTTTGGAAATAATGATTTGAATGAACTAATTTTAGGGTTGATATCCTTTATATAGGGGTGCTAAACATAGGCAAAACAACGTAGTATCAATATAAAATAATTAGGAAAAGACCCAACTACCCTTAAAGTATTTGTTAGCTGCTGACCCATGATTTAACGTTTGAAGCACACCTTATCTAATTCTAGGTGTCAACAATTGTAAATAAGTATAAAACTCAACAAATGAGTTGGGGTCGAATCCCACATGGAGCGGTACGTGTTTTAAATTCAATTAAGAAGTGAAAATGTTATCTAATCAGCTATAAGAATAGAAATTATCGAAAAAGTCATTAATAAAATTAAAGGGTGACATGAATGTCACATGGGGATTTTGATTTTAATTATCAACTACAAGCAATCACAAAAACTTTGAAATAACAATAGGGAGAAGAATTCTCGGGATGTGATCAGTTATAGGCAAATTACGATATATAGGTAATTGAAACTACTATTAAACAACTAAAAGACAGTAAGTAGGCTAGACTATAAGGGAGATAACTTTCTCTTGAACAACTACCCCGAAAAGGGTGATTTCTTTCGAACATCAACAAGCATAACAATGAAGAACAACCCAAACCTTAATTCATCCACTCTTCCGAGCTAGATGAGTAAGATTGGGTTTAGGATTCACTCTCTCGAGCTAAACCTAGCTCAATCCAATAACTACAAATCATTAATCAGTAATCTTAATTCTAAAACCTCCCTCTCAAGCAAGCCAATAACACATAATTAGAACTGCATTTGCAACTACAATTCATGAATTAAACAACAATTAATGATTAATCTCAGTTCAAAATAGCATTTAAACTAGTAATTAACAGTACTCATAAACTAATTCAGCCTATAATCACATGATCACGCCCCAAGAATTGGGGTTTTAGCCAAACATCATAAAAGAGTAAAAATGATTACCGAATCGATTAGCCATAACCTGGGTAAGAGAGATTTAGTCTTTACAATGCTCAATTTGTAGAATATTCAAAAGCCACTTCCAAAATCTCACAATTGAATCTCTAAGATTCTTCAAAACTATGAAAAACTATAGAGAAAAGTGTTCTAAGCTAACATTGTCTTGTTCCACACTCAAAACTTAATTCCCCATCCTAAAATAAATGCTCAAAATCTAATTTATAGTAGCCAAAAATAAGCCACAAAGGGCCGTTTGGAAAAGTAAGTCGGGCTCGCGGAATCACTCCACGAGCCGCCCTTTAACCTTTTTCCATTGCCTTTTAACCTTGGCACTCAACATCCTTTTATTCTGTAACATTGGGCGATCTATCATTGCGTTGTAAAACTGCTCGAAGATTCGCTGACTGCTCATTTTTGTTGCCGACTTGGTTTCTTCCCTCAGGCTTGGCACACTGGAACTTTAGGCGGTCAAGCTAGCCACTCAGTAATTCGCCAAGTACTCTTGGTGATCACCACGCTTGCCTTTCTTTATTTCTTCAGCTTGTTTTGTTCCTTTTTGCCTGTTAGTGTCCTTGCTTTGTTCCTCAATCCATATACTTGAAAATCAAGGATTTAACATCAATTTAGTGCTACATAAGACTCAATATGAATGCACACAACAAGGCTTAAGTTCACAATACTTGCTTCAAATGCAAGTTACAAAGGTACTCAAATGCCCTCACAACAAAGATGCTTCCATATTCACACAAATTTCTTCAACAATTTATTGTTTAGGAATCACATTCGACTCTCTCACTCACAAAGATGAAAACATGCATGACTTCACCCATAGGTTTGCCCTTATTTTCCAATCAACAATCATTTTAGCTCACTCAAGATCAAAACGGATTTTTCAAGGCTTGTAATGGGGTTGAGTGTAAGGGTATGTTCATTTAGGCTCAGTGGTTGCTACCCTTGTGAAGTGTGTCCTGAACATCACTCTCTTCCTTTTCCTCAACATTTTATCATGCTCATAATTCACCCCATTATTTAACTTCAAATGGACTATCGGATACCCCATTTATTTTGCAACTTCCACTACTTTATTTCACAACTGTTTTATTCTTTTTCTTTTACTTTCTTCTTATCTTTTTTTTACATTGAGGGGTCTCAAAGGGGGAATTTTTCACACTTCTTGACTTACCTTCTCTTTTATCCACACCCCCAACATAGGCCTTTTACCTAAGTTGACTATCCAAACAAACCACACTTCATGAGAGTTTTGGGTGAATGGATAAAGAGGGGTCAGAATTGTACAAGTTTCTTCCAAGAAAAGAATAAGGCTCAAGGGGGTTCAAGCAAGGTTACACATCTCACAAGGTTGGCCACAAAAGAGGTATAATGTCAATTTGTTTCACTTCTGAAAATTGTTGCTTAAGATCATATCAAGAGCTTGCATCACTTTGCCAACCAAACCAATGAGGCAAATTCTAGGTCTTATCACATACAATGATCAAGGAAAGCTCATCACACACGGCATTGGGACCAAAATCAAACAAGACTCCACATTTTCTAGCTAGTGTGCAATGTTCATCAAAAGAGACTCATTTGATAACTAGCTAGTCACAACGAAATGCTAAAAATTTACACATTGTCTATGCAACTTCATTTGGCCTCATCGTAGCCGCACATTCATTTCGTTCAATTAAGAGCACTATTTAAGTCATCGGTATTGATCATAACTGATACTCAAATTTGCACAAGAATAGCCACAATCACATACAATAGAAGTGGCACAAATTTTAAAAATAAGTCAAAACCATTTCCATTCATAACAAGGAGCCACAAGCTCCAACAACCAAAATATTAAGATCAAAACACAATCCAAACACATATATAGATTACAACACCTAATATTCACAAATAAAATGTAATCATAACAGGTAGGTACGGAAATACCTCACCCTACCCACAAAAGAAAAGCAGTTGTCCTCAAATGCAACTAAAATACAAAAAATCAATAAAAATAACAAAGAGGGAGGCAAAGATATAATCCTGCCAGGCTAAGCCTATGGTGAAGTCTGCATCCCAGTCACTCCATCTGTTGGGGCAGCAATGCCCGCGGTCACACTCTGGTCATGGCCATCAGTGCCCGGGGTAATATCAACACTAGCTCAACTAGAGCCTACCAACCATAGAAGTCACCCTCAATAAAGTCTGAATGGCTGAATGTACCATAGCCTACTCAACCTTAGTCAGGCCCTCATATGTGGTCTCCTCCTAAACACCGACCTGCTCATCATCAATGTCCTCCTCGGACTCTACAACCACATCATCAACTCTAACCTCATCTCCGGTGGTAGCCGGAGGCAGATCAGAATAGGCCAAATATCTATGTCCAGGTCATCAGGAATATCCACAGTCCAAAAAATCATCAACATCTCAGTGGACTTCAGCTGGTCTACATCTTTTATCAACTCTGTAATTGCGGCCTTTAAGATCGTCACCTCATAAATGGATCCCTGACCTCTCTCACACACCTCTATCATTGTCGTGAGGGCATCTATAGCATCTCTAAGAGGTATCAAAGTAGTGGTGAGAGCTCTCTCAATTATCCTAGGAACTGCAGCCTCTAGCCTTGAGGCACGCACATCAGCAGAATGGGTTGGGTGAGTGGAGGTCGGGAAGCAGTACTAGCAACAGACCTAAGAGGCAGGGCAGTAGTAGAAGAACTCAAAGTCATAGAAGGGGCAGAGCTAGAAATACCTAAAGTCCTAGTTGCCGGAGTAGGCAATACAGCCTCTGCTGGTAGTGTATCAATATCAACAGCCGAGGATTTATCCACCAGGGCTTGGGCTTCCCTCTTCTTCTCAGCCTCATCCTTTAAGTACTCAACCTCAATTCATTGAATGTTAGTAGAGGAGGAGAGAATCACTTCCACATCCTTCTTCTCACCACGTAGCACCCAGGCTCGACTGTACAACTCGATGATCAATACCTAAAAAGAGAGAGAGGTCTACTACTGCCTAGCTCTCATGGCCATCTCCTGTCTAGTGATGGCATCTAGATTGATTTTCTTCCCTACAGTAATAGAACCAAGACAGGCCGCATTTGTGTGGCGGAGAACAAACTCATTTTGGGATGGCATGATTGTGCTATTGATGAAGTCAAACCAGTACCTCGCTGTGATATTGAGGTATTTCTTCTCGATTGGCACTCCAGCCTCGATCCACCTAGGAGTGCTGTCAGATAAGAAAGGGGCCAACTAACCTTTCATATCTTCCAAAGCCATAGTCTTGATCATGATCTGGTAGTCATCTGTAATGTTGTTAGTGCACTCCAATACGGCACTTATATCATTACTATCACACTTTACATTCCTTCCCCTGACAACTACATAGTCTACTAGCTTGAATGTAGCAACCTTCCTCTTTCCCTATGGCTCTAAAGCTCTATAGGCAGTGTAAAACTCCCGAACCCAATTAGGAATGTAAGGGCCTTGGGGTTTAGTAAAAAGCTGGAACGTGTGGAATTTCAATGTGCTCCAAATCTTCAGATATATATCCCTCAACCTTTAGTCTGTTGAGAAACCGGGGAGGATGACCCTATGCAAGTGGTGCTTGGACCACAGCCTGATCTGGGACTGGAAAAGGAGGAGTGTTCTGAGGCACCCGGATCCTCGACGGATCATGCATCCTCTTGGAACATATTTCAGCATTCCAAGTCAATAGCAATTGGTTATCCTTAGGCTTAGAGATGGCAGCCTAAGGATCGTGGTATTCCCCCCACTTTCAGATGTGGTGAGGTGAGTCGCGTAGACTCTCTCACCGTCAGAGGTGACCTCCGATAGCACCTTGCCCTTTCCTTTGCCTTTCCCACTAGTGGTAGGAAGTTTTGTTGTGTTTGCTTTGGATGCCGCTGCATCATCATTGATTACGATTTCTTTTGCCTGTTTGCAAGGCGACATGTCTCTTCATGTTACTTTTGGTCTAGCCATATCTGGAAAACACATAGAAAAGTGTTAGAAACATTCAAGAATGTTATAAAATTCAAGTTGCAGAAAGACTCACCGATCTAGTCGGCGACGAACTTAGGTGAGCCAGATCGGGCTTGCTGAAAGGACTGGCCTGAAAAATTCATAGAAATAAGGCATGTCTGCAATGTTCAGATCCCTTCGATGAATCACTGACACCACTCGGTGAGCTCAGACTAGCTTGCCAAATATTAGAGTGTGTTTTAGGGGTTAGGGGCGCAGAAAGGGCAATCGAAGGAAACTTTCGGCGAGTCGGTGAGTGAACTCGGCGAGCTCAACTTCCTGCCGAAAGTTAAAGATCATTCTTAGCAAAATTAAGAAATTAAGGGTGAGCAAAAGGGGACGTTGGCGAACCGCTGAACCGTTCGGCGAGCTCGACCCAGCTCACCAAACTGCCCAACATGCCAAATTTCACCCCCTTTTTCCAAAATCAAGCCTGTAGCCCCCGAAATCAAAATCAAACACAAGCACCACTCAATTCAAACTAGACCCATTCTACCCATCCCTTTAGGGTACTCAGACTTCCCTCAATTTATTCCCAAATTGTCCATTTGATGACTTTTTCCCTTAAGAATGACATCAAAAGCTCCAACATTGGACAAAATACGTTATTTGGCTCAATTTGGGGTTACTCAAACTTCACCCACTAAATCCAATATAAATTAGCTACAATCCAACAATTTAGAATAAATTTTAATGCATTAAACACGGGGAATTATCAATTTAAACACTTAGGCACAAGTTCGAAACACAAAATAGGCAATCCGGCACATCAAACATGATTTACACAGAGACCCAACACATAACAACACATATTTTACCGAAAGCATTTGAGTTCAACCGCTAATCATAGGTGCGGGGTTTGGAAAACCAACCTAAGTGCCGAATAGAGAATTTGATAAGCTAGGCAGCAAAGTAATCCAAATAAGAGCACGTGATCAAACACAAAAAGGAATAAAAATGGGAAAGGATGGAAGATTTAAAGTCTGGGTGAGAAGTTATGAGGCTAAAAATGAGAGAATATGAAAGATCTTGAAATTTTAAACCGTTTGAAAGCCTTTTAAAATCTTTCAATTAGCGGCCCTTTCGGCGGTGTTAGTCAACCACGCCGAACAACTCGGCGATGCGCCGTGTGGTGACTTACCTCGGCAAGTTTTATAGGACCTCCAGTCAATTTGGGGGTCCAAACGACGAACAAAATTATGCTCGCCGACGTGTTCGGCGATTCACTAATTCAGCAATTAGCCCGCCGAGTTTTACAGACTTCCACTTAATGTTTTGTGGATCCAACAATGGTCCAAGTCGGGCTCGCCGACGTCTTCGGCGAGTCACCACTGGACTCTTGGCTCACCAAACCACATATTTTCAAACACACTTCACTTTTCAACCTGCACAATCAACACTCATTATTCAAAATCAAACTTAAAGCGTTAAAAACTTGGTTGCCTCCCAAGAAGAGCCTTAGTTAAAGTCGTGGCACGATGCAAATACCCATTCAAACTTCATTTTAAGGGTTTGTCATTGTATCACTAGACAATGCCCCTTGTTGTCTTGGATTGAAATGCGAAGAAATCTGACCCATTTGGTCTCTAGCTGCTTGAAAGAGACTGAGTGAGACGTCACCGTCTGGTTTAGAGTTGATACATCCTCCTTCATTTCCTTCAACACTTTATCGGACCCTTCAACCTTGTTGAGAATGCGTGAGAGCATGCCTTCTATACGACCACCCTTAGAATCTTTGGGCTTTTGATGCTCATGGGGAAGAACATACCTATCCCTCTCTCTTTCCTTCCAAGTGGCATTACGATCACGCCAATCTCCGTCACGGTCTCTAGAACCTTCATCTCTATTCCAACCCAGATTTCCACCCGGTCTTGGGTAGTTAGCATGATAACCTCCTCCTTGGATGGTTAGGAAGTTCACTTCCTCGTTGTACAACTCTTCAAATGGGCTTTATTGGGGCTTACTTCACCAACACCTACAACATTAACACTCTTTATACTAACACCCATGACATTTTTAGCCAAGATATCCAGCTGGTTCATAATCTTTGCCATATTTTGGTCTTTCTCTTGATCCTTTCCGATTTGATCCTTTGTCATTATAAAGTTGAGAGGAGAGACTTGGTCCTCACTAGTGTACCATGCCTGGTTTATTTTGGTCATGCAATCAAGGAGTTGGGAAGCTAATTCATAAGGTTGTTGCATTATAACACCGAGAACAAGTTGATCAGCAACTCCTTTGTTCACCAAGTCAAGACTCCTATAGAAGTATTGTAGCAGCAAGTTGTTAGGCAATCCATGAGTTGGGCATTGCAGCAGAACCTTCTTAAAACTCAGCCACGTCTAATGGATTGGGTCACCTTCCAAGAGTTTGAAACCTTGGATACTATCCCTAGGAGTCATCATTAATTGGTAAAAGGGATTTAGTCTTTACAATGCTCAATTTGCAGAATATTCGAAACCCACTTCTAAAATCTCCAAATTAAATCTCTAAGGCTCTTCAAAACTATGAAAAACTACAGAGAAAAGTGTTCTGAGCTAAAATCATCTTGTTCTACACTCAACATAACTCCCCATCCTAAAATAAATAGTCACCAAAAATAAGCCCCAAAGGGTCCGTTGGCGAAGTAAGTCGGGCTCGCCGAACCCCTTGGCGAGCCGTCCTTTTACCTTTTTCATCACCTTTTCGCCTTAGCACTCAACATCTTTTAATTCTGTAACTTTGGGCGATCTATTATTACATCACAAAACTGCTCGGCGATTCGCTGACTGCATCTTTTTGTCTCCGACTTTGTTTCTTCCCTCAGAGTTGGCACATTAGAACTTTAGGCGGTCAAGCTAGCCACTAGGCGATTCGCCAAGTACTCTTTGTAATCACCAAGCTTGCCTTTCTTCATTTCTTCAGCTTGTTTTGTTCCTTTTTGCCTGTTAGTGTCCTTGCTTTGTTCATCAATCCATATACTTGATAATCAAGGATTTAACATCAGTTTATGGCACAAATTAAGCATTTGAGGACACTAAATCTATAAAAACAAAGCTCCAAATGAGTCCAAATCTCAGACTCATCAACCCACAAGACCCCTGCTAATGGACCATGGTTAAGATGACGGATCGTCCTGCATGACCATCGATGGTGGCCAGAAACCAGGCTTTTGGGCTTCAACCAAAGAACCTCCAACCACGGATAGTGGTCTGACCAATGGTATGTTGGTCAGACCGTGGTTCTGGGACTTCAAACCAGCTGTAGGCAGACCATCCGCGCACCATAGCTATGGTCCATGTTCCATTCCATAGGCCGTGGGTGGCCGGCATGGTTTGGCACATGCAACACATAAAAAGCTGCTATTTAGCCATTTTTTGAATATTATCTCCCATTGGGACCATTCATCCTCGAATGAGATTCAAACTAGTTCTAAACGAGTAGGAGAGGAAGGAACAACCCAACCTACGAATGCAATGCATACAACCTAGAAGGAACTATCGACACCAAGCTAGGACGTTCTCAAAACATCGTATGAGGGGTGAAACTATTCTATAAACCCATTATGCTTGCAGTGCACTAAATAAGGAGGAAACATCAACTGCAAGCTAAGCATACTCAAATGCATCTCAAGGGAAGGTAGGAACTACAACTAGCAACCCAATATGCATGAAATTTCAACATTTTACTCATGTTCAAGAAGGAACTACCTTCTCCAAGATAAAAGTATGCTAAGCACAATCTCATGGAGCTCATATGTAATTCGAATCTCAAAAAGGATAGCTAAAGCATCTTTATCAATGAAACTCATGAAGTCTATAGGAAACTCATACTCAATGCACTACATCATGAGGAAAATCAATCATATAAACTCCTTTTCTTTCAAAACACAAGTTTTCATGAACATTCATAACATAAGGAATCATTGGACCATCTAAAACACACATGACTTCAAACAATGAGTAAATCATGAGGAAACTCATTACCTCAAGCTAGAGTAAAAGGAAAAAGATGGGGATATTGGGACATCATATCGGCCTCAGCCTCCCAAGTAGCACCCTCAACTAATGATTCCTCCATAATACTTTCATGAAAGCAACTGCCTTGTTTCTCAACTTCTTAACTTGTTGGTCTAGGATCTCTACCGGTACCTCTTAATAAGAGAGACTTTCATCAACCCCTAGCCTTGTAAGGGAACTATGGATGTAGAGTCATCGTCACACTTCTTAAGCATAGAGACATGGAACACCAGATGCACCATTGCCAAATCATTTGGCAAAACAAGCTCATAAGCAACCTTAACAACACGTCTCAAAAGTTGATACGGGCCTATGTATCGGGGACTAAGTTTTCCTTTCTTCCCTAATCTAATCACACACAAATCATGGGTGAGATTTTCAAGTAGACCCAATCACTAACCTCAAACTCAAGGTCTCTTTTTCTAACATCGACATAAAACTTTTATCAACTTTGAGCTGTTCTCAAGCTCTCTCTAATAAGCCAGACTTTCTCCATAGACTCATGAACTAATTCGGGTCTTATCAAGGAAAATTCACCCACCTTAAACCACCCTATAGGAGATCTACACCTCCTATCATAAAGAGCTTCAAAGGGGGCCATACATATATTCTAATGATAGATATTATTATAAGCAAACTCTATCAACGGCAAGTGATCATCCCAATTCGCCTTGAAATGGATGAAACATCGTCTCAACATATCCTCTAATTTTTGGATCGTTCGCTCTACTTGCCCATCGATTTGTTGATGAAAAGCCGTGCTAAGCTTCACTTTAGTGCCAAGACCCTTTTAGAACGACTTCCAAAACTAAGATGTAAACACAGTGTCTCTATCAGAGATAATGGACAAGGGAACACCATGCAACCTTACCATTTCCCTCAAATATAATTTAGCATAGTCTTCCGCCACATAAGAAACTTTTACAAAAATGAAATGGGCCGATTTTGTCTTTTGATCTACTATGACCCAAATCGAATCATATTGTCGCCGAGTACGTGGCGACCTTACTATAATGTCCATATTCAAGTCTTCCTACTTTTAAGGAGGAATGCTAATGTTTTGGGATAAACCTCCTGGTTTCTGATGCTCAACTTTCACTTGTTAGCAATTTGGACCCTTAGCCACAAATCCCGCAATATCCTTCTTCATCCCATTCCACCAATAGATCTCCAACAAATCACGGTACATCTTGGTGGCTCCCAGGTGAAAAGAATACCGAGAACTATGGGATTCTATTAAGATATGTTCCCTTAAGTCATCAACATTTGGAACACATAATCGAACTTTGTATCTAAGTACACCATCTCCCTCTTGGGAAAATCCTTAATAGACTTTTTTGAACACCACTTCCTTTAATTCTACCAAAGTCGGATCAAGACACTGCTTAGATTTTACATCACTCATAAAAGACGATTCGGAACCATTATGAACCATAATACCACCCTTGGTGGAATCCACTAACTGAACACCCAAACAGGCCAATCTATGTACATCTCGTACCAATTCCTTCTTATCATCATCAATGTGAGCAAAACTACCCATAGACAACCTACTAAGAGCATGCGCTACTACATTTGCCTTGACAGGGTGATAGAGAACAGTCATATCATAATATTTCAATAATCAAGCAACCTTCTTTGGCGAAGATTCAGATCTTTCTGATTAAACACATATTGCAAGCTCTTGCGGTCGGTTAACACATCTACATGAACACCATACAAATAATGCCTCCATATCTTTAAGGAAAAAACCACTACTACTAATTTAAGATCGCGGGTCGGATAATTCTTCTCATGGAACTTAAGTTTCCTTGAAGCATAGACAATAACTTTCACATTTTACATAAGCAAACATCCCAAAACAATTCTCGAGGCATCACAATACACCACAAAATAATTTGTCCCTTCCGCCAATGTCAAGACCGAATATGAAGAAAGTCTATTTTTCAACTTTTGGAAACTTTTCTCACATAATTCTGACCATACAAACTTTGCCTTCTTTTGAGTCAAAGCCCTAAATGGAGAGGTAATAGAAGAAAACCCATCAACAAATCGTCAGTAATAACTGCCCAAACCTAAGAAACTTCTAATGTCTGAAGGTGATAGAGGTCTAGGCCAACTCTTGACTGCATCTGTCCTCTTAGGATCTACCTCAATACCCTTACTTGAAATGATATCACCAAGGGAAGGTACAAACCTTAACCAAAACTCACATTTGCTAAAGTTCGCAAAGAGTTGTTGTTTCCTAAGGACTTGCAATACAATCCTCAAATGATAAATATGCTCATTCTCACTCCTTGAGTAGATCAAAATATAATCAATGAACACAATTACAAATATATCAAGGTATTGTTTAAACACCCTATTAATCAAATCCATAAATGCCGCCAGAGCATTAGTCAAGCCAAACGACATCACAAAAAAGTCGTAATGACCATATTGGGTTCTAAAAGTTGTCTTTAGAATATCATCATTCTTCACCCTCAATTGATGATAATCCGATCTAAGGTTGATCTTAGAGAAGTAACTTGCACCATGGAGTTGGTCAAACAAATCATCTATCCTTGAAAGATGGTTATTCATATTCTTAATGGTCACCTTATTCAATTGACGATAATCAATACATATTCAGAGTGAACCATCCTTCTTCTTAACAAACAAAACTAGATCACCCTATGTAGAGATACTCGGTCAAATGAAACCTTTATCCATCAAATCCTTCAATTGTTCCTTTAATTCTTTAAGTTCTACCAAAGCCATTCTATAAGGACGAATAGATATAAGCTACGTATCTGGGAGAAGGTCAACACAAAAATCTATTTCCCTTTCAGGAGGAATATGGGGTAAATCATCTCGGAACACTTCCAAATACACATTAACAATGGGGACCAACTCAAAACTAGGGGTTTCAGAAACCATATCCCTCACCCTAACTAAATGGTACAAACAACCCTTAGAAATCATATTTCTAGCATTGAGATAAGAAATGAATCGACTTTCGACATAGAATTTCCCGCTGTCCACTCTAAGACAAGCTCAATCGGGAAATGAAACTTGACTACCCGAGTTCTTCAATCAATAGAAGCATAACAAGAGTGCAACCAATACTTCCCAAGGATGACACAAATATCTAGCATATCAAACTCTACCTAGTCAACAAGAGTAACTTTATGGGATAAGGAGACGAGACACTTTCTATATACCCTCTCAGCCAACACACAATGACCAACAAGAGTATAGATATAAAAAGGTTCTAATGACACTTCGAGTAGCACATCAAATCTCATAGCCACATATGGCATCTCAAAAGACAAAGTAGCACTGGGATCAAGTAAAGCATATACATCTAGTTGGAAAACTTTCAACATACTAGTAATCACATCGGGAGAATCCACTTGTTCACCTCGAGTCTGAGAAAACCATAAAACTGATTTTTCTTAGGAGCATTAGCACCTGAACCACTTGGGCCGAATGAAGGGTAGGGCTGAGCCCTACGAGGATTATCTCCTACATTCTTAGCAACGAAGGACAATCCCTTATATAGTGATCCGTCTTACGACCCTCAAAGAAAGCATTGGAACCCGCTAGGTATTTCCCTTCATGATTTCTTCCAAACTTAGTAGAATTAGGCAGAGATGACCTATCACCACCTACTTGAGGTTTAGGGTTAGACACCCTTTCATTGTTTGACCTTGGATGAGCCTTAGAAGAACCTTGCCCGGAAAACCTTTGTCGAAACCTTGAATGACCACGTCCACCGAACCTAGAGTATGAATAGTTACCATAATTTGTTCTTGCCCTCTTTGATTCTCTAGACCTCTCTTTGAGCTTTTCCCCATCAATTTGTTAGGCATGGACCATTAGGTGAGAAATATCCATGTCATGGATAAGCATTGCTGTACGACACTCTTTTATAACCAATTCAGACACACTCGAAATGAATTTGCTCATCCTTGCCCTAGAGTCGGCAACTATAGAAGGAGCATACATAGAGAATTGAGTGAATCTCAAGGCATATTCCTTCACAATCATATTTCCATGCAGAAGATTATAGAACTCAAGAACTTTAGCCTATCTGATCTTAAGGGGAAAGAACATATCAAGGAAAATAGACTTAAATCTCTCCCATTCCAGGGGATCTGCATCTACCGGTCTTCCCTCCTTCCATTGGTTGAACCAAATTTGAGCAATCCCCTTAAGTTGATAAGCATCCAATTCTGCCTTCTCCACCAAAGTTACTCCCATGATAGACAACACCTTATAGACCTTTGTTAATAAACTCTTGGGGATCCTCCTCAACCTTAGAGAAATAAAATTTTGGAGGATTCATACTTGTGAAGTCCCTCACTCTTGATGTCGCCGTACCCACATTTGGGTTCATGGGGTTCACCACCTCCATCTTGTCTTGGGCCGTCACAGCTTGATCCAACACTTGAAAAGCCATTCTAAACTCCGCATTGGTCACTTGGTAGGTCAAATGGTCAAACGGAGCTTCAGGAGGAGCTCTTAGGTTAATCTTTTCTCCTTCGGTCCTTTTTGCAAAATCCCTTCTAGTAATCATATCATGTAGACCATCGGGTAAGGATTAGGAGAAAGACCTTATAGAGTTAAACTCCATTTCACGACATAGAGAAATGAATAAGTGAAGTTCCCTAAGCATCGAATAGCTTCTCATTCATAAATGTGGCGTGTTTCACACTTATGAACAAGACTGTGCTAGAAGTGGTTTGAGACATCCTAAAACCATTCTAAGCCTTGTGCTCTGATACCAAGTTTCTCACAACCCATGGGTACCCCCTAGATGTAACATGGCATACAAGACCCATAGAGGCCTCATATAAGCCACTTAGTTTTCATAACATAAGATAATAGGAATGAGCGGAAATTTTGAAACATTTTTCAACCAACATCAAAGTTTTATATCAAAAAGCGAGAGTCTATTACGCTTTCTCTCAAACTATCTACAACATGAATATCTTGGGACACAACCCATAAAATAGTGTTCAAAACATAAATAAAAGAATACAAGAGAAATGGTGGCCATATCCTCGAATATTATGATGACTCACCAATTTTTAAGTCTTGCTCTACTAAGATCCTAGCCACAGAGATGAGAGCCGATACAGCCAAACCCTACATTTGGATAAAAAATGTAGGCAAGAGTATGTGTTAGTACAAATGTGTACTAAATATGATAGCCAACATAAAAATAAACATAAGCATAAGAGATAACAACAAGTCATAAGCATAATCATTGCAAATAAATCATCATAACATAGAAGGAATACTTCTTGAAGTAACCTCAACTTATCCTTAGTCAAGACTTGGGTCATCCACCTCTAGTCAAGCATATCTAGGAAGGCCGCTCAAGTAACAATAAAAACTCATCATACCACATATCATATTCTAGCTTATCTTATGGGGAATCACCTCTTTGCCTTACTACAAAGGAACATTGGTAGTCGCCTCTAGTCCTTCTTAACAAATAGATTATGGGTACTCGATTCTTATCCAACTTAACATATGGATCATGGGTATTCGCCTCTAGTCCAATTCAAAATATGGATCACATGTATTGCCTCTTGTCCAACATTATGTGACATGGGTATTCGACTCTTGTCATTATATAAGGAACATGGGTACTTGTCTCGTGTCCAATCATATCAAAAGAACAAGGGGAGTCGCCTCTAAGGAATAAGGGTAATCGTCTCTTTAATCTACTTCATGGAATACGAGTAACTGCCTCATATCCATCTCATTTAGAGGCCATGGGTAATCGTCTTTAGCCTCATCAATATCTTAGTCATTAGAATTAGATTCATTTTAGGTGAGCAATCCTTTCAACATAGAATCATTTAATGTGAGAAATCCTTTCACATTCATCACATAAGATATTCATGTGGGAACTATCCCTTCCACAACAGTTATATCTGATAGTCAACAATTAACAACATAAGTTTTACCCTCAAAGCCCTATATCTAATAGTCATTTTATAAGCTCAATCTCAAGCAATTCAATATCATACTCATATCATAAGCTTTAATATCAAACCAGCATTAATCATGATTAATAATATAGGCTTCAATTTTGATGAATCTCATCAATCCTATATTGAATACATCGAAACCCACAAATTCTCCTTTCATGGCATGAAATTTGTAGACATGGGTACATGTAATTTCATCCCTAAAAACATGTATTACTATCAATTCAATCATAAACAATCATAATTCACTCAATTGGATCAACATTCATCAATACTCACAACATTGGAAGAAACCCTAACTCAAATTGGGAGAAATCATCTTCTCAATTGGGGAATCATAGGGACTTTATGGATGGATGGAATCTAGGGATGAAAAGCTATCATACCTTGATTACAAATCCCACAAATGCTTAAGGAATAAAGACTTGACCTTTGATCCTAGCTCCAACGATTTCTTCATCTTCAAGTTCTAGAGAAAGAAATATTTAAGAGGAAGACTTCGAGATTTCTTTTGAATTTTTGAAATAATGACTTGAATGAACTAATTTGAGGGTTGAAATCCTTTATATAGGGGTCCTAAACATAAGAAAAATGGCATAGTATCAATATAAAATAATTCGGAAAAGACCCAACTACCCTTAAAGTAATTGTCAGCTGTTGACCTACGAGACCCCACTGACGTACCGTGGTCAGGACGATGGACCGTCCTACATGGTCGTCAATGGTGGTCAGAAACATAACTTTGGGGCTTCTAACCATGCACCTTCAACCACGGACTGTGGTCTGACAAACGATTTATTGGTCAGGCCATGGTTCTGGGCCCTAAGACCAGCTATAAGTAAACCATCCATGGATCACACCTACGGTTCATGGTTCATTCCATGGGCTGTAGGTTTACAGTGGTGTTTGGCACCTGAAACACCTGGAAAGTTACTATTTGTCCTTTTTTGAATACTGGGTGTTACATCAGTGGAGGCATCATAAGGTCGATGAGGCTACTCGGGAGACCAAGCTTGAAATGCACCAAATATCCTCATCTTTTTATCCTTTACGTACTGCCTTTTAATTAACATATAAGGAAGAAAGTCATTTAGTAGTGGATGTGGTAATGACCCTCGGGGTCATTTTTGTGTTTTTGTGTGTTTTTACTATTTTACCTCTTCTTGTAGTTGTCATGATCCAAAATATACCCTATATGTGATATGGCGTAAAGAACCCCAAGAGGCCCTACACAAGCCACTTGACATACGTATAACATAGTAGAATATCCAATACGGGAATTTGAGTGAGACATCTCATACTATAAAAGATATTTTTGACATAAATGCAGAATCGTAACTATGTCTTGAAAAGACATTCTAAAATCAACATAAGAGTGGTTGGGACGTAACCCATAGACCACTTATAAAGTCTAAAAACTAAAGATATAAAAAAATGTAGCATAGGTGACATAGCCCTTGAAGCATGATGATTCACTAATCTTCACGCAAAGCATTCTGCTAGCTTAGATGGGAGGAGAAAAAAGCATCTAACCCTACATTATTAGACAATGTAGACACATGTATGCATTACTACACGAAATGTGCTAAGTTTGGCGAAAAAGCATAAATGTAGACACGATATCATAGTAGGCTTTAAACATGTAATGCATGACCAAGTAGAACATTCAAAAGCTTTAGAAAGCAAAGTCGTTAAAACCATGAGACAAGGTCAAGCATTAAGTAAAAGACATAATGAGAGCTTTCAAGAAAATCATAGCTTTTTGTGGGATATAGCTTTAAGAGTAGCTTCTTTCAAAACCATTATTTCATAAGATAGTTCAAATAGACACTTACCTTCCTAACAATCGAAAATCATGATTCCTTTCAATTATGAGAAAACCTTTCATAAATCATTTATACTTATCTTGAGAGCATCCCTAAATCATAAATTAATCCTTTCATAAAACACACATAAAATTGTTTATCAATTCATAATCATCGTTCATAACTCATAAGTGAAAATCAAGCATAAAGCATGGGTCCATATGAATACAAATATAAATCATGTAAGTAAGTCAAATTATGCATAGTAAGATAGAATAATATCATCCTAATCATAATCAAGAGGACCCATAGAGATTTACATAAAACCCAATTGAATTAGGTGAAATTGAAGTAAAGATTGAAGTTCTTATTAGGACTTAATGGATGAAAGCGATTGATGATTCTGAGTTTTGACTCATTTGGGGCCTTTTAGTTCAACAAACAGCATTCTTATCCTTATCTGATGATATGCTGATGTTTTAAAAGTATGAAGACCAAAGAACAAGGCAAGGATGAAATCACACAAAAGAGGCCAAAAATACTACAAGGAGTAAAATGTCCCTATTGAGGATCACCTAAAGGCAATGGGTGGATCGCCCAACACAAATGGACCTCACATAAAGTGGCACTTTTCACTTCTGAAAATATTCAAGGCAGGTCGGTGAAGTGAAATACAATGGAAATTCATGGAAGTGGATGGGAAAGTTAACTGTTACATTGCCGAAGGTGATAGAATTCTGAGTTAAAAATAAATTGAATGGGTGAACAAAGGTGGTCATCGGCGATTCACCGAATGTGAAAGGTGATAAGTCCACAAATTGGACTCATTTAGGGCTTTATTTTAATAGAAATAGTGTCCTCAAATGCTTATTTATTCTAAATATCTGATGAAAACACTTATGTTTTAGGTATTTGAAGTTTTAGTGGAAGCATGGACACTTAGGCGCAAAAAGGAACAAGAATGTTGAAAAGAACGAAGAAGCTGAAGCCTGAGCATCGCCAAACACACTTGGCAATTCGCCGAAGGGACGCACTCCACCTTTTATTCCAGTACGTGAAGCCCTGAAGGAGCAGGATCAAAAAGGAGATGAAAGGAGCAATCAGCGTTTCGTCGAATAGATCCGCGAAGCAGTACTTTGTCGCCCAATGACACAGAGCACGACGTTACTGAAGGCTAGTACTTGCTTATCGTTAGATTGTTTGGGTGAAGTCTGAGTAGCCAACATTTGTGCTTAGATGTTGAGAATTTGCTCAAGGATGGAGTGGGTAACATCACTCTTAAGAGTAAATATCGTTAAATGGCAAAATTTTGCAATACCGAAAAAAGCCTGAGTATTCCGGGGTGATGGTTAGCATGGGTCTTGTTTGAATTCCATTAGTGCATGCTTTGATTATTTTTTTGGGGGTTGCAAAATGAGATTCGGGAAGATGGGACTAAAATAGGCACGTTGGGTCGATTTGTAAGCTAGGTCGAGCTAGCCGAAAGACTCGACAAATCGCCTAATATCCCCATCTCACTGATAATTTGGCGCTTTACTTGATATTTGATACTGTAACTTTCGGCGAGACGTCATCGGGTGCTGAAAGCACTCGGTGACTCGCCAAAAGTATTCTTGTCGCCTTTTGTTTACACTCCTGAGTCTGTGTTGTACTGTTACTTTCGGCGGATAATTATTTACTCGCCGAAGGTTTTTGCCGATTTGCCGAACAAGCTCACCCATCACTGAATTGCCAAAATTTGCAAGAAAAACCTTTTTTTTAGCGCTATCTAACTCGCCAAAGAAGTTCGACGATTCGCCAACCCAATTGGCGAATCTTTCTGCAATAAGATTTTCTGTGTCTATGTTGAGTTTCGCCTAATCTCTTGATCTTTTGCAGATATGGTATGAACAAACTTAAACGAGCACCTCAGAAAAAGTCAAAGGGAATTAAGATTAATGATGGAGGACCATGTCCTTCACAGAAAAGAAAGCAAGATCTCCCACCGGGGGATAAAGGCAAATGAAAGAAGCATATCACTAGAAAAGGGTCAGCTATTGAGCCAGATTTTTCTGAGATGGAGGATGAACAACTCTTGATTCACTGATAGAATAGGCTCAGAGATAAACCTCAATCAGCACCTACCAGAGTTACATCAGCTGCAACCCCTCTAACTACTGAATCAGTACCAGCCACGACAGCTCCTTCAGTGGCCCCTGCACTCCCCGTAGCTCCACTTCCACGGATATTGCTGAATAGATTGAAAGGCGATGGTTTACGAATAGTTCTAGAATAAAAGTTACTATTTGTGGAGGGTTTGGAAGCTAAGCATGCTGAGGTGCTTGACATGCTCAAGTATCATGAGTTCAAGCAGTTCACTAGGCCACGGGGCCCTTACATTCCTTCAAGGGTCTGGGAATTCTACTTAGCCTATAGGGTGTTGGTCCCGAAAAATAAGAAAAAGGCTAGTGAGTTGCGACCGGTGAAGTTGGTTATGATTAGAGGCAAGTAGGTACAGTGTCACAGCAAGCATATTAATGTTGTACTGGGTCAACCGCTGCACTTGGTACTGCCCTACTTGGGTTTGCCTATCATTCCGTCCCTGGATGATTTGAAGGGTTGGTTCGCTCCGATGATTTCTGACATGACCCCGAGGTTGTTGAATACGGGAGCTCTAATTGAGAAGAGGGATATGAACGTTGCCTCCTGGTACTAGTTTAGCTTCATCAGCAGCACTATCATGCCATTCCAGAACGAGTCCATTATGCGTCATCCTAAGGCAGTTTGCCTTGGTTCTATCATTGCTCGGAGGTGGATCGACCTGGGACTACTGGGTTCATAGGAGATGGCTGTTAGAGACAAACAGACACTGACGTCTCTACCATTTCCTGTTATGATTACTAAGTTTTGCCAGAGTACCCCAGGATCCTGCTGCAATATAGAGGTCACCCCATCTTCCTCCAACAATATAGGCCAAATTTACATGAGAAGAGGATGACAGGAGAAGAGCAGCCCCAGCAAATACTTCTCCAGAGGTCAATGTTGACTCATTATCAGCAGAGACACATTTGTCTACCCCGGCCTTTGAGCCTCAGGTACACCCGCTCCTTCTCCCTCCTTCTTATAGACTCCAAGTGTTTCGTCATCCTCCCAGCCTGCCAGGATCACTCAGGCCATGGTCCTAAAGATGGGGCAGTTGGCCTATTAAACTGATGTGAGAGCTACACGACTAGAGAGGTCTATTCCAGGGATGATCGACAGGGCAATACTAGCAGTACTTACCCCACTTCAGACCTCTGTCGATGCATTGACAATGAGAGTCATTACTTGCGAGAGCAGATAGGGGGAAGCCTCTAAGGTGGCGATTTTAAAACCCGAGATTGTGAGTTTGAGAAAGGACGTAGACTACCTTTAGCCTACTGACTTCACTAATAGAGAAGGCAGATGATGAGGATGCTCCTGGGACTACCGGAGATGTGCAGGGGGACGGCGCAACATATGCAGAGTCGAATGCAGTGATCGATGAGGAGTTGATATCAGTGTATACTGAGGAGACACATGACAACATAGATAAGGGAATATTGCAAGACTTGCCAGATCTTGTAGAGACGATTGTGCAGTCGATGATCTAGACATTGTCGACTGAGACGTCCACAGCAGCTCCTAGCAGATCTGGCACTGCTATTCAATCTTAGGCTACTCTGGGCACTGATGCCCATATATAGACTGCTCCATCAGCCAATGAGACCCCGACAGAGAGAGAGACTACATAGACAGGACCTTTCTTCACCCCCTCTCTATCTTATTATATTATTCACTTCTGATACTTTTATTTTCATTTGAGGACAAATACTTTTATTTTTGGGGTGGGGTGAGGCGCACACCTTTTATGTCGGTATTGTGTTTTGTGTATATATTTGGGTTTTTCTGTTTTAAATTGTGTCAACACTGTTTTCTGTGGATGTTTGAGCTTGTGGCTTCCTTTATTTTTATTTGTAAAATGATTTTGACCCTTCCAAAAAATATTAAATTTTTCACACATTTCTGCCACCTCTCATGTGTTGAATGTGGATGTTCTTTTGCAAAAATTTGAGTATTGATTTCGATCAATACCAGTGACTTCAATAGTGCTTAAAATTAAATGAACATGAATGTGCGGTTACAATGAGACCAAATAAAGTTGCATGGACAATATGTGAACTATTTGCATCTTACTGTGATTATCCATTTATCAAATTGATTCTCTTGTAATGACCGTTGCACACTAGCGAAATTGTGTAGTCTTGTTTGACTTAAGTGTCGATGCCTTGTGTGATTAGCTTACTTTGAACCATGCATGAATAAACCCAGAATTTGCCCCATTAGTCTGATTGATTTAGAAAGGTGTGCTCTTGAAATTATCTTAGGCAACTTTAAAGTGTGTGTGCCAAATTTGACATAAACCACTTTTGTGGCCTACCCGTGAGTGTGTGAAACTCTTTTGAACACCCCTTGATTCTTACGTTTCATTGGAAGAACCTTGGGGGTATGGTGAAAAGGAAAACGAGAAGTCAAGAAGTGCAAAAAAAGGTCTCTCTTAACCTATGGTGTTGCAGAACAACCGAAACCTTTCAATACAAAAAAACCCTGTGGAATAAAATAAAAAAGAAATCAGCTTTCCAAGCAATCTGTGGAGGTGAATAAAAATATGACTTAGAAGCACTAGGAAAAGAATTGATAAAGGAAAAGAAGGGAATGCCTTGAGAATACCACATCTCATGAGGAAAAAGTTATTGAGCCTAAATGACCATACCTTTGTACTCAACCCCATTACAAGCCTTAGAAAGACCTTTTTGATCTAGAGTGAGCCGAACCGAAGATCGATTGGAAAATAAGGTCAAGCCTATGGGTGAAAACATGCATTGTGTTTCTCTTTTTGAGTGTGAGCGTTGCATCTGATTCCTGATCTTTAATTGATTAACATGTTTGTGTGAATGAGGAATCATTCTTTATGTGAGGGCATTTAGATACTTTTTGTTGAGCTTGAACTTGCACAAGTAGCATGTATTGCGAGCATGAGAATCTTTGGTAATGGTGTGTCACAACTTGAATCTTTGAGTACACAATTGATCTTTGCATGAGTAATTTGAGTTTTTTCGTGTATGTTCGTGATTTAGTCTTGTGTAGAACTATTTGAGACATCCCATTTAAACTACTGAACTTGAGTTTTACTTGAGGACAAGCAAAAGTTTAAGTTAGGGGTGTTGATGAGTCCACAAATTGGACTCATTTAGGGCTTTATTTTAATAGAAATAGTGTCCTCAAATGCTTATTTATTCTAAATATCTGATGAAAACACTTAAGTTTCAGGTATTTGAAGTTTTAGTGGAAGCATGGACACTTAGGCACATGAAGGAACAAAAAGGCTGAAAAGAATGAAGAAGCTGAAGCCTGAGCATCACCAAGTATGCTTGGCGATTCGCCGAAGGGATGCACTCCACCTTTTGTTCTAGTACGTGAAGCCCTGAAGGAGCAGGATCAAAAAGGCGATGAAAGGTTGAAAGGAGCAGTCGGTGTTCACCGAATAAATTCATGAAGAAGTACTATGTTTCCCAATGACACAGAGCACGACGATGCTGAAGGCTAGTGCATGACGGCGACAAACTACACCAAAGGGCGAATCGCCAAGTTAATTGGCTTTTTCGACTACCTCGCCGAATGATTCACCAACACTATTTTCTGAAGTCTATAAATGCTAGACTTTTAATTAATTTTAGGAGACTCAGACCATTATTAAAATTTTCACAATAGAATAATACTTTTTTTATATTTTTGCTCTAAGCTTGAGAGGGTTTTGGAGATTTGAAGGAGAAGAGGGTTTTCACCTTATAGATTTAGAGTTGGGCCTCTTGGACTCTTCGTTCTTGGCCTGTAACAAGACATAAATCTTCATACCCATTTGAATGCAAACTCATTTAGGTATAAATTTTTATCTCTTGTTCATGTGTGGCTAAAAACCCCCATTCTTGGGGTGTGATTTAGCAAATATGTGTTGATATTATTATTGGGTCTTGTTTGTTGATAGGTTAGATGTATTTTAATGGTGATTTCACCTAGTGGTTATGGTTTAATTTAATGGGTTTGTAGTTGCAAATACAAAACCACCCATATGTTTTAGGCTTGCTCGAGAGAGAGGTCGCAAGACCAAGACCGCTAGACTGATGGCCGAAAGAGTGGGTCGACATAAGGTTCAGCCTGAGAGGGTGAGCCCTAGTGCCATATCCTAACACTCAGCTTAAGAGAGTGAGTGGGGTAAGGCGTAAGCTGGCCTTCATACGGCAAATGGGTGTCCGAGAGGAACCCATTTGAAACGGGGTAAGTTGCTCAAGAGGGAACTTATTTCCATCTAAAGCTTAGCCTAGTCACTGTTATCTTGCAAATTTTCTATCGAAAGCATGTACCCAACTATTTATCTCAACTTGTATTACGGTCACACCCTAAGAACTCTTCCCCATTCTTGATTTTCTTGTTATATTTGTTGTTTTTGCTATACTTGTGACAAAACCCCCAAATTGATATTTGACACTTTTGTGTCCCCCTTTAATTTACAATGTTTTTACTCGTTAATGTCTTTAGCTACGAATAATTAGAACTTAATTTTATTTTTCTATTAATTCTCAAAACCACTCCCTTGGAACACGACTTCAACCCTTGGTTGGGTTACTATATTATCGACAATCGTAGACACTCGTACCATAGGTTAGTTTCATTGGTCACGATAAGCATCAAAAGGCTGACTCAATCGAGTTGGCCAACTAAGGTTTAAGCACCTGAAGCCAAGAAAGGGTGAGCTAATGAACAGACAACGATCTGCCAATCGAGTAGGCGAGCCCGACTAATGTCGCCTACCAAGTCGCACATGAAACTTCAACCTACTTTTTGGAGAAATTATAAATAGAATAAAGTAGAGAGAAAATACTTGATCTTTTATCTTTTTATCCTTTTGAACATACTTTGGAATATTAGCATTAGAACTTTACTTTTCTCTTAGTTTTAGGATTTTTAAACAATTTGTAATGGACAATTGATAGTTCAATGCAAAGTGGTGTTGAAGATTATTGTTGATTATCAACACTTTGATGGCTAAACACATATTTGGTATAATTTCTTTCCCTTCTGTGATGTTTGGCTAAAACTCCAATTCTAGGGGTGTGATTATGTATTTAGGTGTTAACTAATTTGGAGAGTCTAGTATTTTGCTCTGTTTTTGTTGTTTATTCATGGACTTGAGCTGTTTAACATGGATTGAATTTAAGGGATAACATTGCAAATATATTCCTAGCTTAGATCTTTGATGTGATTTTTCGATAGGTGAAATGATGTTTCTTGTTTATTCATTGTTCATATTTGAGGATCGATATTGTCTAATGTCGATGTCTTGGATAGTGCTCTTAATTAGAAATTTGTTTGTTCGTGTTGTAAGAGGAAATTGGTATTTTCTTTACTTTTGAATGATATTTTAGAATCTTATGTTAAGTAGTTATGTATTGATATGAGTACTATAATGAAAATCACACATAAGCTTCTTAATTGTGTAGAGCTGTGTTAAATGATTGTTTTGAAGTGGCGTGTGTGGTGGGATCCTAGTAGAAAAGATGCTTGAAGATTCCTAGAATTTTTTCTAGTTATTCTATTTTTTTAGCTTTGGTGAATGCAAGATATTATCTTGGGCACAAACTTTGAGAGGGAACCCAAATCTTCATACCTTTTGTGACTACCTTGTGAGGGTGTTCAACAAGCTTGGCATCATTTGATCCTATACCATTTGTTTTCAACCTCATTGAAGCCTCATGAACCAAATATGTCTCTCACTTCTCACCCATAATCCCTTTCTATGCATTGGTTTGTTTAAAAAGCCAACTTAGGCCAAAAACATAAGTTGGAGTTGTGGAAAGGGAGGAGGAAAGAAAGCCAAGAAAAAAAAAAGAAAGAAAAGTGAGATTCAACCTTGTTGTTTGTAGCAAAAAGAAGGAACCCCTCTTTATAAATTTTTTTATTCGAAAAAGCATTAAAATGGAATGAAAAAGAAAGCATTGATGAAAAGAGGGGTTAGTGAGAGCATGAAATTGTTTTTGTTGTTAGGTCACTTGAATGCTTTTATTGGAGCATAGTTTTTCATTATGAGGGAGCATTAGTGAGCTTGAGTTTCGATTGATTACCGAATAGTCATCATTTGAAGCTTCATGAGCATAAATGACATATTGCATGTACTTGATAGTAGCCTTGTGCTGACACTTGCAAGTTAACTCGCATTGAGCACGATTGTAGACACCCTTGTTGAACTGACTGTGTTCTTGATTTACTTGAGGACAATTTGGGGTGTTGATGAGTCTGAGATTTTTGACACATTTTGGGACTTTTAGTTCAACAAAATAGCGTTCTCAGTGCCTATTTATGTCCTTATGTGATGATATTTTGATGTTTTGCATCTATCAAAGCCAAAGGAAAAGACAAGGCTGAAATCACATAAAAGAGGCCAAAAACGCTGATAAGAAAAAATTCAAACTGAGGATCATATAAAGGCAATGGGTGGATCTCCCAACACAACTGGACCTCGCCTAATTTGACAGTGTTCACTATTGAAGATATTCAAGGTAGGTCGGCGAAGTGAAACGTAAACAACTATTCACCAAAGTTGTTGGGCAGTAAAAAGTTCTATCACTGAAGGGGCAGACTTCTGAGTTAACACATAAGCTGAATAGGCGAACATAGGTGGTCATCGGTGATTCACCGAATGTGAAAGGTTGGCTCAATTGATTTCGCCAACTGAGGTTCAAACATCTAAAGCCTGAAGTCATGAAAGGGCAAGCTGAAGAACAGAACAACGATCCACAGATCGAGTAGGCGAGCCCGACTAATGTTGTCGATCAAGTCGTGCATGGAATTTTAAACTAAGTTTTGGGGAAATTATAAATAGCTCAAAGGAGAGAGAAAATGCATCTAATCTTTTATTTTTTAATCATATTGAACAGACTTTGGAATATTAACATTAGAATTTTACTTTTCTGTTAGTTTTGGGGTTTTGAACAATTTGTAATTGACAAATGACAGTTCAATTCAAGTGGGTATTTAAGATTAATGTTAACATCAACACTTTGATGGGTGAAAAAATATTTGGTATAATTTCTTTCCCTTTTATGATGTTTGGTGAAAACCCCAACTTTAGGGGTGTGATTATGGAGTTGGTTGTTAACTAATTTAGTGTGTCTAATGTCTTGCTGTGTTTTTCTACTTTTCTTTATGGATTTGAGCTATTTAGAATGGGCAAAATTTATAGCCTTAGATTTCAAACGTAATCATAACTTAGATCTTTGATTGATGCTCAAAAGAGATTAGTTGAAGTGGGTATAGTTCAATACTTGTAAATTGGGTTTGATTGTTGTAGTTTGCAAGAAAGATAAATTGTAGCTCAATTTCTACTTGCTAAATCTATAAGTGTAACATCGCGGATTCGAAAAAGGGTATATTAACCATTTTTAGCAGTTGCAAGTGTCAATACACATTGACCACCCACGTCCCGTGGATGGGACCACATACCATAGGTGTGGTCCGTGGTTGATCACCCTAGCACTGCCCAGAAAGGTCAGAACCCCGGCAGGACCAACGGACCATTGGTGGAACCACGATCCGTGGTTAAGGCCCATGGTCCAAGACCTCAATCGGAGTTTTTGACCACTATCGAAGGTCGTGCAAGCTGTCCGTCATCATGACCACGGTCCATCAACAGTTGTCATGGGTCATGGCTGGCAGTTATGTTTCAGGGGTAGTTGTGCTTTTTCTTAATTATTTTAACTAGTAAAATACGTCGATTTTCTCTTCACTAAGACCCCTATATAAGTATTTTAGGCCACAAGTTTCCCAATAGAAATAATTCTCTCAATTCACCAAAAAGAAGAACTCTCTCAAATATTTCTCTCTCTAGAAAGCTTGATGAAGAAGGATTCAACCTAGGGTTTCAAGTCAAGTCTCAATTCCTCCATTGAAGATTAGAAATTGGCTTGAAGGTATGATGGTTTTCATCCATGGATTCCTTCCATTCATGCAGTTCCAAAATTTTTCTATTTCAAAGTTAGAATTCCCAAATTGAGTTCGAGTTTCCTTCAATTGTCATGGGTTCTTTTGTTTATTAATTTAAATGATTGAATTATGATCTCTTATGATGAATTGATAAAGTACTATGATTTTATGATGATTTCCTCCATGAACCCATGTAATCCCCATATTTTCAAGTTATGAATTATATGATGTGGCAGTTTCATTATAAAGGATGAGTTTTACGAAATTAAACATGTATTGCTAGCTTTATATGAATTTATGATGAAATCCATATCTAATCCATACTTTCTAAGCATTGATGATTGAAAGTAGGTTTTGAACCTTGTAAGGTACATTATGGGCTTATGCATGTTCTAATGAAATCTATGCAAATGTTTTAAGGATGCTTTGAGAGTAAAGTATCAATGATGACTATCATGATGTGTTATTGAAAGGATTTTCTCATACACACATAAAATCAAGATGTGAATGGTTTTCTCCCAGAATAAGGATTCTAAGGTTGAATGGATTTCTCACCTAATTGAATCAAAGATTAAGATCTATCCTAATAAACTTAGCTTGGATTGGTTATTGAAAGATGCCTTTCCATGGATGATGACTTAGGTTGGATTTATAAGATGGTGTTTCTTTCCATGGATAATAAGAACAAGCAAGAAATGACTATTCTGTGGGATTTATTCTTAGCACCAAGAAGATATTGAGATAGAAGCTCTCCCGTTAGTAGAGGTCGGGTTTCTAGAAGCAATCTCCTTATCCCTTACCTATGTGCCCCCATATGATGATTGTATATATAGACATTAGCTACTGGATCCACTTTAGCTCAGATTTATGGTTCTACCTTGGTAAATAGGACAACATTTTTTGGTGTGGGAGACACCGGGGGATCATGTTATAGCTCACATGTTCTCTATGTCATTTAAGGCTAGATCCCCACATTAATAATGAACTAAGTTTACTTCAAGAAGTATCTCATATGTGTTAAAAGACTTTAAATGATGTTATGTTGCATTGACCTTTGTTTTATGACTTATGTTTTCTAACTCTTTTATATCATGTTTTAGCTTGGTCAATTGCATGTCATGTAATTAAATGTCCCTTTTTAGCATGATTTAGGTGTTTTATGCATAACTATCATACTTGGTAGATTTTTTTATTCTAACACATACTCTTGCCTACATTTGCCCAAATGTAGGGCCCGACAGTCAGGGTTCTCAGTTTTGTGGCTAGTGGTTGATTTTTGAGCTTTTGTGAGTCCTGATGCTTTGAGGATGGATGTTCATTGTTTCACTTTCTTTCAAGTATTTCACTTTTGGACATTATGTATAGGTTAGTTCCAATTTCATTCTGTTGTACTAGATGGCTATATTGAGACAAGAGTTTTAAACCTCCGCTTTTCTTTTATATAACTATTGGACTTGGACTATTGTTTTACTCTTATTATTCTATTTCTTATGGTATGAAAGCTAACTGGCTTGTATGGGTCTTTCGGGGTTCTATACACCATGGTACATCTAGGGGATACCCCTGGGTCCTGAAAAACTTGGAAGTAGAGAACAAGGTTTAGAATGGTCCTAGGATGTCTCATAAGCCACGTTGAGTAGAGTCTTTTTCAAGAGTGTGAATTGCGCCATATTTATGAATGAGAGGCTACAATATGTTTATGAAACCCAACTTCTTTCATTACTCTTGAGTCATGCGATAGAGTTTAACTTTATAAGGTCTCTCTCCTAATCTTTATCTGATGTTCTACAGGATATGGCTACTTGAAGAGCTTATGCTAAAAGGAATGTGAGGTTTAATGTGAAATAAGAAGCTTCTCTCCAAGCTCCTCAAGTTCTGTTCGATCCTTTGGCCGTGCAAGTGACTAATTCAGAGTTTATGGCTGCTTTTCAAGTGTTGGCTCAAGCTATGAGGCCCCTGCCAATAGGGAGGTTGTGGTTCCCATGAACCCAAATGTGGGTACACCGGCATCTAGAGTGAGGGATTTCACTAAGATGAATCCTCCAAAGTTTCATGGTTCTAAGGTTGATGAAAATCCTTAAGAGTTTACTGATGAGGTATATAAGGTCTTGATGATCATGGAAGTAACGTCGGTGAAAAAGGCGAAGTTGGACGCTTATTAACTAAAAGGCCTTGCTCAATCTTTGTTCAACCAATGGAAAAAAGGGAGATCGAAGATGCGGGTCCTCTTGATTGGGAGAAGTTTAAGGCTGCTTTTTGTGATAGGTTATTTCCCCATGAGATGAGGGAAGCCAAGGTGCTTGAGTTTATCAACCTTCATCAAGGAAGTAAGAGTGTAAGGGAATATTCTCTAAAGTTCACATAATTGTCTATGTATGCTTCAATAATGGTTGCCAAGTTAAGGGCAAGGATGAGTAAGTTCATTTCAGGTGTGTAAAAAATGGTGGTTAAGGAGTGTCGTACCACCATGCTTATTAATGACATAGAAATCTATCGTCTCATGGTTCATGCACAACATTTTGAAGAAGAGAAACTTAAGAAAAGGTTTAGAGAGGTAAAAAGGGCTAAGACCGGTAATGGTAATTTCTCTCGTACAAGGTCCGATGGAATGGTCATCCTAGATTTTGACAAAAAATTTCCGGTCAAGGTTCATCCAATGCTCCTCCTAAGTTCAAAAAAGATAGGTTGTCTAACCCTAAGCCTCAAGGAGGGAATGGTAGTGGATCTTCATTTCCCATATCTAATACTAAGTGTTGAAAGAAGCACGAGGGTAAGTGCCTAGCCGCCACGGATGGTTGCTTCAGTTGTGGTAAGAGTGGTCATAAAATGAGGAATTACCCGATGCTTATAGATAACGGAAGAGACGGCAAACAAGTTCCTTCTAATGGTTAGGGTCCCAATGCTCCTAAGCAAATTTCATTCTATGCACTTCAGACTCGTGGTGAATAAGAGGGTTCTCCCGATATGGTTACCGGTATGTTGAAAGTTTTCTAACTTGATGTTTAATCTTTACTTGATCCCGATGCTACCTTGTCTTTTGCGACGCCATATGTTGCTATGAGGCTTGATGTGCTTCTCGATGTGTTGTTAGATCCCTTTTATGTCTGTACTTCTATTGGAGACTCTATTGTGGCTAAGAGGGTCCATAGAAAGTGTCTCATTTCCTTGTCCCATAGTTTTCCTCTTGTTGACTTGGTAGAACTTGATATGCTAGAGATTGATGTTATTTTTTGTATGTATTGGCTGCACTTATGTTATGCTTCTATTGAATGTAGAACTCATGTAGTCAAGTTTCAGTTCTCGAATGAGCCTATCCTAGAGTTGAAGGGGGGAAATTCTATGCCTATTTTAGTTCCCGAATGAGCCTATCCTAGAGAGGAAGGGGGGAAATTTTATGCCTAAGAGTTTATTTGTCTCTTGTCGTAAAGCTAGAAAGATGATTTCTAAGGGTTGCATTTACCACCTGGTTAGGGTGAGGGATGTGGATACTGAAACCCCTACTCTCTAGTTGGTCCCCGTTGTTAATGTGTTTACGAAAGTGTTCCTAGATAACTTATTCGGTATTCCTCCCGAAAGCGAAATAGACTTCGGTGTTCACCTTCTCCCAGATACGCAACCTATTTCTATTCCTCCTTACCGTATGGCTCTGGCAGAACTATTGGAGTTGAAAGAACAATTGAATGATTTGTTGGATAAGGGTTTCATCCGACTAAGTATCTCTCCATGGGGTGCTCCAGTTTTGTTTGTTGGAAAATAAGATGGTTCTCCTAGTATGTGTATTGACTATCATTAGTTGAACAAGGTGACTATTAACAATAAGTATCCTCTTCCAAGGATAGATGATTTATTTGACCAACTTCAAGGAGCAAGCTATTTCTCCAAGATTGACCTTGTTATCACAAATTGAGGGTGAAAGAGGATGATATTCCGAAGACTGCTTTTCAAACTCAGTATAGTCATTATGAGTTTTTGGAAATGTCATTTGGGTTGATTAATGCTCCGGCTGAGTTTGTGGATTTGATGAATAGGGTGTTTAGACAATACCTTGACATGTTTGTGATTGTGTTCATAGATGATACATTGATTTATTCGAGAAGTGAGAATGAACATATTGATCATTTGAGGATTGTGTTGCAAGTTCTTAAGGACCAATAACTCTTTGCAAACTTTAGCAAATGTGAATTTTGGTTAAGGTCCGTAGCTTTCCCTAATCATATTGTTTCAAGTAAAGGCATTGAGGTAGATGCTAAGAAGACAAATGCGGTCAAGAGTTGGCCTACACCTCAAACTCCTTTGGATATTAGAAGTTTCTTGGGTTTAGCCGGTTACTATAGAAGGGTTTTGGAGGGATTCTCTTCGATTTCCTCTCCTTTGATGACTTTGACTCAAAAGAAGGCTAAGTTCATATGGTCCGAATTATGTGAAAAGAGTTTCCAAGAGTTGAAAGATAGACTTACTTCCACTCCAGCGTTGACTTTACTTGAAGGGACCGATGGCTTTGTGGTTTATTGTGATGCCTCAAGAATTGGGTTAGGGTGTGTACTTATGTAAAATGGGAAAGTTATTGCCTATGCCTCAAGGAAACTTAAGATTCATGAGAATAATTATTGTACACATGACCTTGAACTAGCGGAGGTTGTTTTTGCCTTAATGATTTGGAGGCATTATTTGTATGGAGTTCATGTAGATGTGTTTACCGACCACAAGAGTTTGAATCTTCGCCAAAGAAGGTGACTTGAGCTATTGAAAGATTCTGATATGAGTGTTCTCTATCACCCCAAAAAGGTAAATATGGTGGCGGATGCTCTTAGTCAGTTAGCTATGGGTAGTGTTGCTCATGTTGAGGAAGAAAAGAAAGAGTTGGTTCGAAATGTTCATAGATTAGCCCGATTTGGTGTTCAGTTAGTGGACTCCACCAAGGGTGGTGTTATGGTTCACAATGGTTCAGAATCGTCTTTTTTGACGGATGTGAAAGACAAGCAAGGTCTTGATCCAATTTCGGCTGAGTCAAAAGAAGTGAGGCTTATGAAACCCGTAGAGGCTTTCTCCTAAGGAGGAGATGGTGTGCTTAGATATCAAGGTCGTTTATATGTTCCAATTGTTGATGACTTGAGGGAACAGATCTTGGTAGAAGCCCATAGTTCGTGGTATTCCATTCACCTAGGATCCACCATGATGTATCGTTATTTACGAGAAGTCTATTGATGGAATGGGATGAAGAAGGATATTGCGAAATTTGTGGTTAAGTGTCAAAATTGCCAAAAAGTAAAGGTTTAGCATTAGAAACCGGGAGGTTTGTCCCAATATATTAGTATTCCTACTTGGAAGTGGGAAGATTTGAACATGGACTTTATTGTTGGTTTGCCTCGCATCAGGTGACAACATGACTCAATTTGGTTGATAATAGATCAGATGACAAAATCGGCTCATTTCCTTCCCGTCAAGGTTTTCTATTTGGTGGAGGACTATGCCAAGTTGTACTTAAGAGAAATGGTAAGGTTGCATGGACTGTCTTTGTTCATTATTTTTGATCGTGGTACCTTATTCACTTCTCAATTTTAGAAGTCATTCTAAGGAGGTCTTGGTACTCGTGTTAAGCTTAGTAAGACCTTTCATCCCTAAACTGATGGCCAAGCGGAGCATACTATCCATTATTTGGAAGATATGTTAAGGTCTTGTGTGATTGATTTTAAGAGTAATTGAGATGACCATTTTCCATTGATTGAGTTTGCTTATAACAACAGCTATCACTCGAGTATTGATATGGCTCCATTTGAGGCATTATATGGTAGGAGGAGTAGATCTCCTATAGGATGGTTTGTGGTGTGTGAAGTTGCCTTAATAGGTCCCGAGTTGGTACATGAGGCCATAGAGAAAAATCAACTTATTAGAGAAAGGTTGAAAATGGCTCAAAGTCGGGAAAAGTCATATGCCGATGTGAGAAGAAGAGATCTTGAGTTTGATGTTCATGATTCGGTTTACTTCAAAAATCCCACCCATGAATGGCTTAATGAGGTTTGGTAAAAGAGGAAACTTAGTCCTCGATATGTTGGCCCATAACATATTTTGAGACGTGTTGGTAAAGTTGCCTATGAGCTAGATATGCCAAATGAGTTGGCATCGGTTTATCCAATTTTCTGTGTCTCTATGTTGATGAAATGTGTTGGTGATCTAACATCCCTAGTTTCCTTAGAAGGTTTGGGAGTTAAGGAGAATCTTTCTTATGAGGAAGTTTCGATTGAGATTTTAGACCAGTAAGTCAAAAAGTTGAGACATAAAAAAATAGCTTCCGTGAAAGTATTATGGAGAAATCGGTTGGTTGAGTGTGCTACTTGGGAGGCCGAGGCCGATATGATGTCTTGATATCCTTATCTCTTCCCTTCTAATCCTACTCTATCTTGAGATAATGAGTTCCTCACGTATCTTATATGTTCCCATGATTTTCCTACTATCCATGATTTATGAAAAGATCGAATTATTAGAAAATGAGTCAATTTGATTGATTTTTACATATTTATATGCATATGAGTATGAATTGCATATAGAATACTTGATATGATGTTGTGAGCATGTATTTAACTTGGAGTCGATATTTTCTCCTTGGATATATGCATTTGAGTATGTTCTTAGCTTGGAGTTGATGTATCATCCTTGGATATTAGATTGGAGTTGATGCTTCCTCCTCGGATTGGAAGCGATGACTTAAGAGTCTTTCTTCTTCTTATAGGGCATTTAAAGAGTGTGACTCTTTAGTTTAATTAAGTTCCTATTTGGAAAATGAAAAAGCCCCTAGCTTGGAGTCGATAGTTCCTCCTTGGTTCTATGCAATGCATTGTAGGTTGGGTTGTCAGTTCCTCTCTTACTCTTTTCGTAGCACCTTAAATCTCATTCGAGGATGAATGATCCCAAGGGGGAGATAATGCAACACCCCAGATTCGAAAAAGGGTAAATTAACAATTTTTAGCAGTTTCAGGTGTCAATCCACGTTGACCACCCACGACCCATGGATGGGACCATATAGCGTAGGTCTGGTATGTGGTTGATCACTTTAGCACTGCCTAGGAGGATCAAAACCACGGTCGGACCAATGGACCCTTAGTGGAACCACAGTCCGTTGTTAAGGCCTCTGGTCCAAAGCCCTTAATCGGAGTTTCTGATCACCATCGACGGCCGTGCAGGACGTTCCGTCATCCTGACCACGGTCCGTCGGCAGTGGCCGTGGGTCATGGCTGGCAATAAAGTTTCAGGGGTAGTTGGGTCTTTTCCTAATTATTTTAACTCCTATACTACATCGTGTTTCCCTTCACTAAGACCCCTATATAAGTATTTCAACCCCCAAATTTCCCAATAGAAATCATTCTCTCAATTCACCAATAAGAAGAAATCTCTCAAATATTTCTCTCTCTAGAAAGCTTAAAGAAAAAGGATTCAACCAAGGGTTTCAAGTCAAGTCTCAATTTCTCCATTGAAGATTAGCAATTGGCTTGAAGGTATAATAGTTTCCATCCATGGATTCCTTCCATTCATTGAGTTCCCAAATTCCTCTATTTCAAACTTAGAATTCCCCAATTGAGTTAGTGTTTTCTTCAATTGTCATGGGTTCTTTTGATTATTTTAAATGATTTAATTATGATATGTTCTGACGGAATTGATGAAGTACTATGATTTTATGATGATTTCCCCCATGAACCCATGTAATCCCCATGTATTTAAGTTGTGAATCATATAATGTGGGATTTGATTATAAAGGAACAATTTTATGAAACTCAGAATGTATTGCTAGCTTTACATGAATGTATGATGAAATCCATCCTTATTTTCTAAGTGTTGAGGTTTGAAAGTAGGTTTTGAACCTTGAAAATTATGGGATTATGCATGTTCTTATGAAATCTATGCACATGTTTTAAGGATGCTTTGAGAGTAAAGTATCAATGATGATGATCATGATGTGTTATTCAAAGTATTTGATCATATACACATAAAAGCAAGATCTGATAGGTTTTCTCACATAATAAGGATTCTAAGGTTGAAAGGCTTTCTCACCTAATTGATTCAAAGATTAAGAGTTATCCTAATGAACCTAGCTTGGATTAGTTATTGAAAGAAACCATTTCATGGATGATGAATTAGCTTGGATTGGCAAGATGATGTGCCTTTCCATGGATAATAATAACAAGTAAGAAATGACTATTCCGTGGGATTTATTCTTAGCACCGAAAGGATATTGAGATGGAAGCTCTCCCGTTAGTAGAGGTCAGGTTTCTAGAAGCAATCTCCTTATCCCTTAACTATGTGCCCCCATATGACCATTGTATAGATAGACATTAGATAGTGGATCCACTTTAGCTCAGATTGATGTTTCTACCTTGGCAAGTAGGACACCTCGTTTTGGTGTGGGTGACACCGAGGGATCATGTTATAGCTCACATGTTCTCTATGTAGGTTAAGGCTAATACCCCACATTAAAAATTAACTAAGGTTACTTCAGGAAGTATCTCATATGTTTTCGAAGACTTTAAATGATGTTAGCTTGCATTGACCACGATTTTATGACTTATGTTTTCTAACTCCCTTATATCATGTTTTAGCTTTGTCAATTAAATGTCATGAAATGAACTATCCCTTTTTAGCTTGATTTGAATGTTTTTATGCATATCTATGATACTTGGTACATTTCTTTTTACTAACACATACTTTTGCCTACATTTTCCCAAATATAGGGTCCGACAGTCTGGGTTCTCAGTTTCATGGCTAGTTGTTGATTTTTCGAGCTTTGGTGAGTCCTCATGCCTCGAGGACGGATGTTCATTGTTTCATTTTTTTTCATGTATTTCACTTTTTGACATGATGTATGGGCTAGGCTCAATATTATTCTATTGTACTAGATGGCAATATTGAGACAATTATTTTAGACTTCCGCTTTTCTTTTATAAAACTATTGGACTTGGACTCTTATTTTACTCTTATTGTTCTATTTCTTATGTTATCAAAGCTAAGTGGCTTTTATGGGGTCCTTCGGGGTTCTATACGCCATGTTACATCTAGGGGGTACCCCTGAGTCGTGACAATTAGAAAGAGAAATTTTAGTAAGGTATTGGGTTGAATTGTATTTTCACATGGATTAGACTAAAATGAGATTCTATTATATGATGCATTAAGATCAAAAGAAGATTTATGTCGTTTATGATTACCCAACCTATACACAACTATTTAGCATTATTGCATAAGCACTTGTACCCCTATTTGATGTTGATAATAACTCCCACACCCTCTAGATTGTCTTTTACATGTTTAATTCTCTGTTTATAGTTGAATTGTGATAATTGATTTCAAAACCCTTGTGTTAAATTTGGTGGAATCATCCATCTATTTGTTCTAATTTCTACAATTAATTGGTTTGCACCTTAACATCCTTATTGAATTCTTCGATTTATATCATTTCTTGTGGTATTCGACCCCGACTCTTTTGTTTGGTATTTATATTGCTAGCGATCTCTTACTCATTTAATCATTTTTGTGAGTAATTTGAGTGTTATCTGGGATCTACTGGTGAATTCCCACATACATTGAAAATCAATTCATAACAAAAAAAAAAGATTTGGAACCTTGATGAAACCCTAGTTTTCACCCTTGAGAGAGAATTTTGAGAAGAACCTTGGAGGGAATTTGGGGAATTTATTAAGTGTGATGGAGTTGAGGGATATTTGATGGGTTAAATCACTTATAGGGGTATTTATAAGGTCAAAACGACATAGTATAGGGGTTGGGTAGGTAAGGAAAGGCCAAAACACCCTTTATTAAAATTATGGGACAGTGTCTACGATTCGGACCTACGGTAAACCGTAGAACCAAGTTATGGAACCCAAAAATCCTACCAACATCCACAAAATCCATCTACAAACCATAGACCTTTCCATGGTTTGTATACCCCATTCGTAGACCTCAACCTTGATCCCAAATTTTGACGATGTCTAGATCACTTCTACAGGGGCCTCCTAAGATCCATAGACTTTTCTACGATCCGTCCTAGTCAAATATAGGTCGACTTAGTAGGACTTAAATCTTACCAAAACTCATTCTCCATCCTATGAGTTCCATTTACAACCTGTAGAGCCTTCTACAAAACGTAGATGGTTCTCGTAGGTCTAAACCAGTAGCCACATGATGAAGTCTTTTTTTTTTCAATTTCTGAGGTGTTACAATATCTCCCCCTTGGGAACATTCTTCCTTGAATGAGACTCAATCTACCATGAATACAGTAGCAGAAAAACTAATAACCTATTATGAATGCAAATCTTGACAAAATGCATATAAATAAGGAGAAACCACTCCAAGCTAAATCATAACATGAAAATAAAGTTTTCACGAACATACATGCATATGAAAACATGAGACTGACTAAAACACCTGAATCCAAAAGGATGAACCATGAGGAACTGATACCTTAAACTAGAATAGGAGTGGAGGGAAAGAGATAAGAATGCTTGGTCACTATATTAGCTTCGGCTTCTCAAGTAGCACCCTCAACTAATTGATTCCTCCAACGAACATTCACGAAAACAACGACCTTATTATTCAACTTTTAAACTCGATGGTCTATAATTTCCAATGGAACTTCTTCATACAAAAGACTTTCATCAACATCCAAGCATTCCAATGGCACTATAGAGGTCAGATCTCCAATACACTTTTTCATAAAAGAGACATGGAATACCAAATGTACTACAACTTCCCCAATATGTCTCAAAATCATATATGGACCCATATGTGGTGGACTAAGTTTCTCTTTCTTTCCAAATCTCATCATACTCTTTGTGGGTGAGATTTTCAAGTAAACTCAATCATCAACATTGAATTCAATCTTTCTTCTTCTAAGATCGACATAAGACTTTTGCTGACATTGAGCTATTTTTAACCTCTCACGAATAAGTTGAACCTTTTTCGTAGCCCCATACACCAACTTGGGCCCTATCAAAGCAATCTCATAAACTTCAAACTTATCAATAGGAGACCTACACCTCGTACCATAGAGAGCCTTAAATGGATCCATTACCATACTTGAGTAATAACAATTATTATAAGAAAGCTTGATCAAAGGTAAATGATTATCCTAATTAACTTTGAAGTCAATCACACAAGTTCTCAACATATCTTCCAAATTCTGAATAGTACACTAGTCTTGTCTATCAGTCTATTGATGATAGGTCGTGATAAACTTCACTTGAGTACCAATACCTTTCTAAAACAACGTCGAATATGGAGATGTAAGATGAGTACATCGATCAGAGATAATGGACAAGTGCACTCCATGTAACCTTGAATATATAACTTGACATACTCTTCGATTGAAAATGAAGTTTTTATAGGAAGAAAGTAAGTTGGCTTTGTCATTCGGTCCATAATAACCCTAATATATTCAGCCTGTTAATGAGTACAAGGTAAACCCGTAATGACGTCTATATATTAATTTTTCTACTTCTAAGAAGGAAGCAAATATCTTTAGCCAAACCACTAGGTTTCCGATGCTCAACTTACAAGTGTTGACAATTTGGACACTTAGCCACAAATTCTATAATATCATTCTTCATCCTATTCTACTAATAGACCTCCCATAAATCGCAGTACATCTTGGTGACTCCCAGCTGAATAGAATAGCGAGAACTCTGAGCTTCTGTCAAAATTTGACTTCTCAACTCATTAACATTCAATGGTATTGAAGGATACCATCTACCCCTTGGAAGAATTCCTCAATGGCTTTTTTAGAAATCGACTTCTTCAAATCAACTTATACCAGATCAAGATCTTGCTTAGCCTTTTCATTTGATACAAGATATGATTCCAAACTACTCTAAACAATCACACCACCCTCATTAGAATCCACCAAGCGAACACCCAATTGGCAAAATCTATGAACATCATAAACTAGCTCTTTCTTACCAACCTTAACATGAGCAACACTTCCCATCCATAGTTGACTAAGAGCATCCACCACCATATTTGATTTATTCTAATAATAGAGGAAACTCATGTCGTAATCTTTCAACAAGTCAAACCATCTCCTTTGGAAAATATTTGAATCCTTTTGGGTGAATACTTACTTCATCATCTTGTGATTGGAAACCACGTCTATATGAACACCTTATAGGTAATACCTCCAAATCTTTAAGGCAAACACTATCGCTACTAACTTCAAATTGTGAGTACAATAATTCTTTTCATGCACTTTGAATTTCCTTGAAGCATATGCGATGACTTTTATATGTTGCATCAATACATAACAAAGGCCAACCCGATAAGCATCACAATAAACCATAAAACCATCCAATCCTTCCAGTAAAGTCAATATGGGGGCTGAAGCGAGTCTATCCTTGAATCATGAAAACTATTCTCATAAGCTTCTGACCATAGAAATTTCACCTTCTTTTTAACCAATATTTTCAAAGGTGAAGGAATAGAGGAAATCCTTTCATGAACATTTTATAGTAAGTGCAAAACTCAAGAAATTCTGTCTATCAAAAGTTGACAAAGGGATAAACTTAAATACCTTCACAAGAGAGTCGAAGGAAAGCAATGAACCTCAGTAAAAACTCACATTTTCTAAACTTAGCATAAAATTTCTGATCCTTGAGAATTTGCAACACAATCCTCACATGCTCAACATGCTCATCCTCACTCCGTCAGTAAATTAATATGTCATCAACAAACGCAATCACAAACATGTTAAAATATTTCTTAAAACCCCTATTCATTTAAGTCTATGAATGCCACTAGATCATTAGTCAAAACAAAAGACATTATTAAAAACTTATAATGTCTGTACCGAGTTCAAAAAATCATCTTGGAATGTCACTTCCTTTAACCTCAATTGGTGATAGCCCAACCAAAGGTAAATATTAGAGAAGAAATTCGCAACTTGGAGCTGATAAAACAAATCATTAATCTTTGGAATAGGATATTTATTCTTTGTGGTAACCTTATTCAATTGGTGATAGTAAATGCACATTCGAAGGGAACCATTCTTCTTTCGAACAAACAATAATAGAGTGCCACATGGAGAGATACTTGCTCTTATAAAACCCTTATGCAACAAATACTTCAATTGGCCCCTTAATTTGTGGAGTTCTGTTGGGGCCATCGGTAAGGAGGAATAGAGATACTCTTCATATTATGGAGAAGGTCAACACCAGGAAGCACTTCCAGAAACTCATTAGCAATTGAAATTGACTCAAGAGTAGGGGTTTCAAAATATATATCCCTAACCAAAACAAGATGATAAATGAAACCCTTAGAGATCATTTTCCTAAGCATTAAGCAAAATATGAAGTGACCCTTAAGAGCATAATTTCCCCCTTTTCATTCTAGGATAGGTTTGTTTGAAACCTGAAATGTGACCATCAACTGATACAAGCTATAAAAGCATAACAAGAAAGAACCCAATCCATCCCAAGAATAATATGAAAATCAACATGAGAGACTCTATGAGAAACAGAAATAAGGCAATTTGTTTAAACTCTCTTAGCAATAATAGAATCACAAAAAGGAGAAGAGACACTAAAAGGATTAGAAAGGATTTCAGGATCCATATCAAATTTCATTGTCGTATAAGGAGTAGCAAATGAAAATGTAGCACTCGGATCAAGAAAAGCATACACATAAAAATAAAAGACTTTCAACATATTGGTCACAGCATCTGAAGAACCCTCATGGTCTTATCGTGTCCGAAGATCATAAAACCTATTATGACGAGAAACACCCGAACTTACTCAACAAGGCTACAATCCTTACCTTTTGAAGCTTGCAACAGAAAATCCTTCACATTGTGACCACTCTTTCCAAAACTAAATAAATTATCCGTATCGGCCCAACATTTTCCCTAGTGATTCTTGCCATACTTTTCGTAAGAGGGAATAGAAGATTTGTTTCCATCACCTCTTTGAGGCATAGGGTTAGACACCCTATCCTTATTGAGCTTTAGATATGGAAAATTTTAAGAACCTTATTTGGAGAACTTTTGTTGAAATTGAGCATGACCCTGTCCACCGGACCTAGAATGAGAAAAATCATTACTAGTCCTTGCCCTCTTTGACTCCTGATTTCACGTATCAAGACACTTATCCAATGCTAAGTGCCAATGATCGTAAAGTAGTAGTATAACCCAACTAAGTGAGTTGGGGTTCAGTCCCAAGGGAGTGGTTTGTAATTGAGAATCAATAGGCAAGTAAAAATATGCTCAAGTCAATCATAGCAAAAAACATTTACGAATAAAAGCATGGTTCAAGTTAGGGGCGACACAAGTGTCAAATATCAGGGGGATTTAGTTTCAACTATCAGCTACAACAAGTATAAAGATGGGTTCTTGGTATATGATTGGATTATGACTAAGGTAGACAATCAGGTAATTGCAATTAATAGTGAATAGTTGTAAATCAGTGAATAAGCCAGAATTTAATCGGGGTAAACTTTCTCTCGAACAATTTACCCCGAATAAAATTTGTTTCTCTCGAACACCAACAAACAGCAATTAAGAACAACCTTCGCATTAGTCCATTTACTCTCTCAAGTTGAATTTATGGAAAAGGGTTTAGGGTTTACTTTCTCGAGCTAAACCAATGAAAACCCTATACCCACAAAAAATCTATTCAGAAATGTTGGTTTTAAAACCTCTCTCTCAAGGAACCAAAAAACACGAAGTTAGGATTATATTTGCAACTACAATCCATTAATTTCAACCACAGTTACTGAATGAAATCACTTTTAAACAACATTTACACTATCAATTAACAATACCCAGTAGCTAAATCAACCCATAATCACCTAATCACACCCCAAGAATTGGGGTTTTAGCTAGACATCATAAAAAGGTAAAAATCGTTACCAAGTTGTGTTTCCATCAACTGGGTAGGATTGATATAGTCTTTACAAAGGTCTAGGATGAAGAATCTTCAATACCCACTTCTAATTTCTTAGAAATGAAAATCTTCAAAGCTAAGGAAATATTGTCTCTAAACTCAGTTCTAAGCTTTCAAACTTGAAAACTAAATAAAAATGAAAACTATTGAATGCTAGATACTAAACTAAGAATTTAAAAACATATTTATAGTCGTCCAAAAATGTGCTGCAAGGACCATTCGGCGCAATAAGTCAGGATCACCGATCACTCAGTGATCTGCCCTTTGGTTAATTCCATCACCTTTTTGCTTTGGCCTTCAGCACCTTCAAGTTCTGAAACTTTGGGCGATGTGGCACTGCCTCGTGGAATAGGTCGGTGACTCGCCGACAATTTCTTTCTATCGCCGACTTGATTTTCTCCTTCAGGGCTTGGCACATTGGAACATTAGGCGAGACATTAGCCATTCAGCGACTCGCCCAATGGATTAGGTGATCCTCAGGTCTTGTTTTCTTTGTCCTTTCAGCTTCCTTGTTCCTTTTTGCTCATTAGTGTCCATGCTTTGTTCCTCAATCCAAATACCTGAATTCAAGGATTTACATTTGTTATTGGCACAAAATATGCATTTGAGGACACTAAATCTATTAAAATGAACCCCTAAATGAGTCCAAATTGTGGACTCATCAACAACCCAACTTAAACATATGCTTGTCCTCAAGTTCAGCAGTTCAAAAAGGATGTCTCAAACAGTGCTACACAAGAGTCAATCATGAATGCACACAACAAGACTCAACTTACTCTTGTAAAGATCAATTGTGCACTCAAAGATTCAACTTGTGACTCACCATTATCAAAGAATCTCAATCTCACAATACTTGCTTCAAATGCAAGTTCAAGCTCAACAAAGGTACTTAAATGCCCTCACACAAAGAATGATTTCATATTCACACACAATTGTTCACAATTTAAAGCTCTGGAATCAAGTGCAACCCTCACACTCACAAATATGAACACAATGCATGACTTCACCCATAGCTTTGAACGTACTTTCCAATCAACCCTTGTTTGAGCTCTCTAAAGATCAAAAAGGTCTTTTCAAGGCTTGTAACGGGGCTGAGTACAAAGGTATGCTCAATGGCTGTAATCCTCATGACACGTGGTGTGAACAACAGTTTCTTTCCTTTTCTTCATCATTCTCATTCATGCTCAAAAGTCACCCCATTATTCATCTTCCATGGATTGCTTGGAGACCCCATTTTCTTTGCACTTTCACAACTTTATTCCACAAGTTTTTCATTCTTTTTTTAAATGTATGGAGAGGTTCCATACTTCTCAAAACCATGGTTCAAAGGGGAATTTCTTGTACTTCTTGATTTACCTTCTTGTTTCACCACACCCCCAACTTAGGCTTTTGGCTTAAGTTGGCTATTCACACAAATCACAAATCATGAGGATTATGGGTAATGGGTCAAGAAAGGTCACAATTTCATCAAGTTTCTTCCAAGAAAAGGCTAAGGCTCAAAGGATGTTCAAACGGGGTTCACACACTCATAAGGTAGGCCACAAAAGAGGTATAGTATCAAATTGTTTCACACTCTTCAAAGTTTCCTAAGATCATATCAAGAGATTGCATCACTTAGTCAACCGAACCAACGAGGAAAATCCTAGCTGCCATCACACATGGTTCACGATAAGCTCATCACACAAGGCATAGACACCAATGTCAAACAAGACTCCACACTTTTGCTAGTGTGCAATGTTCATCACAAGAGACTCAATTCGATACTTGGCTAGTCACAACGAGATGCAAAAAGTTGACATATTGTCTATGCAACTTCATTTGGCCTCATCGTAGCCGCACATTAACTTTTGTTTGATTATGAGCACTATTCAAGTCATCGATATTGATCAGGATCGATACTCAAATTTGCAAGAGAACAGCCATATTCAAACACAAACAAGGGGTGGCACAATTTTTTCGGAAGGGTCCAAAAATCATTTGCAATTAAAAATAAGGAGCCACATGCTCAATCATCCACAAAAATGGTGTAACATAAAATTTTAGCTCAAAACCCAAATATATACACAAAATAAGAGAGTCACAAAAGGTGGGCCTCACCCCACCGCAAATAAAATCATTTGTCCTCAAATGCAAACAAAAATATCCACAAGTAAAAATAAAGTAAGACAGAGAGGGAGGTAAAAAAGGAATCATGTCTACTTAGTCACTTCATCTGTTTGGGCATCAGTGCCGGTGTCACCTCAGAAGGAACAACTGCACTAGGATCAGCCAAGGGTGTATCCGCCAAAGAAGCTTGCATAGCTGCATCTAACATGGCCTCCTCAGTCTCAGTCAGGCCCTCATACGAAGCTTCCTTAGCCACCTCCTCATCAGTTTCCGCCTCAGACTCAGGATCAATTATCTTCTCAGCTCTAACCTCATATTCGGTCGTAGCCGGAGGCATATTTGTCACATCTGGGATCTCCACCATCTCTAAAATAATGGATATGTCAATGGATTTGAGCTGATCCACATCACTCCTTAACACAGCAATAGCGATCTTCAGCGCCGTCACCTCCTCGGTAGCCCCTTGGCCACGCTCGCACACCGTTATCCTTGCTGCAAGGGCATCAATGGCAGCGCTCAATGGTGTCATGATATTAGCTAGGGTAATCTGAATCATGCCTGAAATGGAGGCCTCGAGTCTAGCAGCTCGACGATCAGCAGAATGGGCAAGCTGCCCCATCCGGAGTAATGAAGCCTGGGTGAGCGGAGTCAGAGAAACAGTAGCAACAACATATCTTGGAGGTAGTGCAACAGCAGATGAACCTGGAGTGTCAGAAGGTACGACACAAGGAGTACCTAAAGGCCCAGGGGCCGAAGTAGGCAAAGATGCCTCTGCAAGTAGTGAGTGTGTGTCCACAACCGAGGAAAGATCCACCGAGGATGCGTTCTTCTTCTTCTCTGCCTTATCTTTCAAATATTTTATGTCGATCCTTCCCATATCAGTAGAGGATGTGGGAGCACTTCCACATCCTTCTTTGCATCTCTATGGACTCGAGCTCTTCTACATAGCTCGGTGATCAACACCAAGAAGGGAAGTGAGGTCTGGTGCTGCTTGGCCCTCATGACCATCTCCTGTGATATAATCATCCCCAGATTTAGCCTCATCCCAGCAATGATGCAGCCTAGATAGGCTACCTTGGCAAGACGGAGAATAGACTCATTTTGGGAGGGCATAATCATACTGTTGATAAAGCCAAACCAAAACCTTGCAGCAATGTTAAGATCCTTCTTTTCAATCTCCAACCCCTTGGGAGTACCGTATGATATGAGAGGGCCCAACCATTTCTTCATGTTGTCTAGAGTCTTTGTCCTAATCAGATGCTGGCACTCATCATCAGTGTCATCAAGGTAATCGAGGACAACATTAATAGCCTCACTGTCACACTTGACCTTCTTTCCCCGAATAACTACATAGTCAACTAGTTTGATTGCTGCTACTTGCTTCTTTCTCTATGGTATCAAGGCCCCATAAGAAGCATAGAATAGGCCATAGGGCTTGGTGAAGATCTGGAAATTATGAGACTTTAGACAGCTCATAATCTCTGGGTGCCTATCAATCACCCCATTAGTGGATAGGCGCTTCTCCTCAATAATCGTCCTCAACCCTTAAGTCTTTAATATCTTCATTGACATGGGAGGGGGACCCTGTACAGGAGGTGCTAGGACTACAACCTACGTTGGAGCTGGAGTAGGAGAAATGGTGGCCTGAGGAGTCCTGATCCTAGATAGATCATTCATCCTTTTGGATCGTAACTCCACCCTCTGTGCTTCTAACAACTTATCATCATCTGAAGCTACAGTTCTGTGGCTCCTAATGCTCATCCGCAGTATCAGAAGTGGTGAGGTAAGTGTCATAGATCCCGTCACCATCGAAACTGGCCTCCGGTGACGCAGGTGCTTTTCCTTTGCCTTTTCCCTTTCCACCAGATGTGGGAAGTTTGGTTGCTTTGGCCCTGGATGCATATGCATCCTCTTTCAGTGTTATCCCCTTAGCCTTCTTTTGGGGTGGCATGTTTCTTCTTGCAACCTTTGTTCTAGCCATGTCTGCAAAATATTGGGAAAAAGTTAGAAACATTTCAATCAACAGCACAGAAAAATAAATGCAGACAGACTCGTCGAACAGGTCAGTAAGTTGCCAAATCACTTCGGTGAGCTTGATCGGGCTCACCGAAAGAATTGGCTCAAAATTATCAAAAAAATTTGACATGTTGGCGATGGGAAGAACTTTCGGCAATCGCCAACATCATTCGGCGAGAAAGGATTAGCCCACTGAAAGTTACATTGCAATTTAAGCTACGAGGATGCAGACAAAGGGCTATCAAGAAGACTTTCGGTGAGTCACTGAGTGTCATCGGTGACCTCAAGCTTCTCGCCGAAAGTTACAGAGTCAGACTACTCAATTAGCATGAAATTGAAGGCGAGATGGGGAATTTCGGCGAACCACCGAATGGTTCGGTGAGCTCAACCAAGCTCGCCAAACGACCCTACATGCCTACTTTCAACTCAACTTCTCAAATTCAACCCCACAACCTCCAAAAATAAAATCAAAGCATGCACTAGTCAAATTAAAGCAAGACCCATTACACCCATTACCCCGAGATATTCAGACTTCTCCATGTTTTGCCAAATTTGGCCATTAAGAATGACGTCATCTACTCTATCAATGGGCAAATTACATCATTTGGCATAACTACGAGTTACTTAGACTTTACCCGACTAGACCCAACAACATGCAAGCACAATCCCATAAAGCTTAGCCAATTTTAAGGCACAAAACTATATGATTTCAACAGTATAAACATAATGGGTAACATTACTAAATTAAAATAGGCATTAAAACAAATTAACACTATCAAAGAGGCCCAGCACACGATAAAAAGATAAGATCATTACAAATGAGTACCAAATTCTAAAAATAAACTCGGGGTTCAAAAAACCAATCTTTGATGTCGATTAAATAAAGACTGAAATGCTAGGCGGTAAAGTAATCCCAGTCTAAGCACAAATCAATGACTAAAATACTTTTAAGATGCAAAAATATAGAAACTAAGGTGCGGGGGTGAGTTTGGGAAGATTGAAAGTGACGAAAAGTGAGGACTTTAGAAGTTTAAACCTTTGGCCTCTTAAAAATCGTCCAGTTCTCGCCCATTTGGCGACAATAGTCGTGCTCGCCGACCCACTGGGCAACCCGCTAAGTGGTCACTTACCTCGACGAGTTTTACAAGACCTCCAGTTAATTGGGGGTCCAAACAGCAGACTAGATCGAGATCACCCACATGATCGGCGATTTGCCAATAATTTCCTTGGCTCGTCAAGTTTTACATACTCTAATTTTAAAATTGTCTTGTGTGTAACGGCGGTCTAGGTCGGGGTCGCCGACCTCTTCGGTGATTTGGTGACTAGACATTTAGCTCGCCAACCTGCACTTTTCAAACACTTTCCACACTTCGACCTGCACAATCAACACACCATTATTTCAAACTCAAAACGATAGCAAATAAACATTTGGGTTGCCTCTCAAGAAGTGCCTTAGCTAACGTCGTGGCACGATGAAGGTCCACACTCAAACCTCATTCTTGGGGTTGGCCATAGTGTTACTAGACAAACCCTCCTTAGGCTGTAGGTAAAGACACGACAACACTTGGCTTATCTAGGAGTCTTGTAGCTGAATAATCATGGAATGGGAGGTTATCAACTGATTAAACATTAGGACATTCTCTTTTATCTCATTTAACACACTATCTTTTTCTTCGATTTTGTGTAGAATAAGTGAGAGAACCTCTTAATTTTGTTTGCCCTCTTGCTCCTTCATCTTTTGACACTCGTGATGGGGAAGGTACTTGTCCTTCTTTTTGGTTTATGCCTCCAACTCCATAACTTTATTGGACAATACATCTAACTGAGACAACAATGCAGCCCATTCTTGGTCTATCTCTATTTCCTTGTTGGTTTTAATCATGTAATCAAGTAGTTGGGCTACTACTTCATAGGGGTGTTGTATCAAACATCCTGTAAAAAGTTTATCAGCAGCGCTTCTATTTCAGGACCAAGACCTCTATAGAAGTATTCCAATATCAATTTATCTGGCATTCCATGAGTTGGGCACTGCTGCAGAAATGTCTTAAATCTATGCCACATCTCATGGATAGTCTCATCCCACCCCCCCAAGTGCTTCAACGTTAAGAGGTTATCCCTAAGATTCAACAATCTCAAAAGGGGGTGGTCAATTTGGTAACCATTGTAACCATTCACACTCATACTTCCTGTTTTAACACACAAACAAGCAAAACAAAACTAAAATTAAGTAAGTATAACTATAACTAACAAGAACAAAATCAAACTTAACCAACAATTCTCAAATAACACAACTACCCAGCAGCGGCGCCATTTTTTATTTCATGTATCAGGATACTTCATCCAATACTAAGTGTCAATAATCATAAAGCAGTAATATAACCCAACAAAGTGAGTTGGGGTCGAGTCCCAAGGTAGTGGTTTGTAATTGAGAATCAATAGGCAAGTAAGAATATGCTCAAGTCAATCATAGCTAAAAACATTTACCAATAAAAGCATGGTTCAAGTTAGGGGCGACACAAGTGTCAAATATCAGGGGGATTTGGTTTCAACTATCAGCCACAACAACAAATAATACAAAAATAACAAGTATAGAGATGGGTTCTTGGGATGTGATTGGATTATGGACTATGGTAGGCAATTGGGTAATTGTAATTAATAGTGAATAGCTATAAATCAGTGAATAAGCTAGAATTTAATAGGGGTAAACTTTCACTCGAACAATTTATCCTAAATCAAATTGGTTTCTCTCGAACACCAATAAGCAACAATTAAGAACAACCTTCGCTTTAGTCTATTCACACTATCGAGCTGAATGTGTGGAAAAGGGTTTAAGGTTCACTCACTCGAGCTAAACCCATGACAACCCAATACCCACAGACCATCGATTCAAAAATTTTGGTTTTAAAACCTCTCTCTCGAGCAAGTCAAAAACACAAAGTTATGATTGTATTTTCAACTACAACCTATTAATTTCAACCATAATTACTTAACAAAATCACTTTAAAACAACATTTACAGTATCAATTAACAATACCCAGCAGCTAAATCAACCCATAATCACATAATCACACCCCAAGAATTAGGGTTTTAGCTAGACATCATAAAAAGGTAAAAACCGTTACCCAGTTGTGTTGCCATCAACTAGGTAGGATAGATATAGTCTTTACAAAGGTGTAAGATGAAGAATCTCCAACACCCACTTCCAATTTCTCAGAAACGGAAATCTTCAAACCTTCAAAGCTAAGGAAATATTGTTTCTAAACTCAGTTCTAAGTTTTCAAACTTGAAAACAGTATAAAAATGAAAATTATTGAATAGTAGATACTAAACTAAGAATTTTAAAACGTATTTATAGTCGCCCAAAAATGTACCACGAATGACCATTCAGCGCAATAAGTCGGGATCGCCGATCCACTCGGCGATCCGCCCTTTGGTAAATTCCATTGCCTTTTTGCTTTGGCCTTCAGCATCATCAAGTTTTGAAACTTTGGGCGATATGGCACTGCCTTGCGGAACCATTCGTCGACTCGCCTTCTCCTCCTTTCTATCGCCGACTTGATTTTCGCCTTCAGGTCTTGGCACACTGGAACATTAGGTGAGACATTAACCATTTGGGGACTCACCCAATGGATTAGGTGATCCTCAGGCCTTCTTTTCTTCGTCCTTTCAGTTGCCTTGTTCTTTTTTGCTCATTAGTGTCCATGCTTTGTTCATCAATCCAAATACCTGAAATTCAAGGATTTACATCAGTTATTGGCACAAAATATGCATTTGAGGACACTAAATCTATTAAAATGAAGTGCTAAATGAGTCCAAATAGTGGACTCATCAACTCCCTATATTTCTCTTTTAGATTCTCCTCTTCAATTTGCTGGGCATGTATCATCAAACGAGAGATATCGATATTCTTGATCAACTTGGAGGTACGACACTTCTTGACTATCATTTTAGACACACCTGACACAAACTTACTCATCCTTGCCCTAGAGATTTGAACTATTGTCAGAGCATACCTAGCCAATTGAGTAAACTTCAAAGCTTACTCCTTCACACTTATGTTTCCTTGATAAAAATTTATGAATTCATGTACCTTTACATCCCTCATCTCAAAGGGAAAGAAATAATCAAGAAAACCCCTTTAAATTTCTCCCAATTAAGAGGACCCGCATCAATAGTCCTCTCTCTCTTCCATTGGTTAAACCAAACTTGAGCAAGATCTTTGAGTTGATAAGCGGCCAATTTCTCCTTCTCTACGTTAACACTCCCATAATTTATTTTATGTTCTAAACCTCATCAATGAATTCTTGGGGATCCTCGTCAACTTTTGACCCATTAAACTCTAGGAGATCCATTTCTAGTAATTTCTACCACCCTTATCGTTTCCATACCCATGTTCGGTGTCACACCATAAATTAGGGGAGGCGTGACTGGCACTCGATACCTTATGCAATTGAGTTAGCCACTGAAACATACCGATTCAACTATGGGCCTAGAAGTTTGGACAGCATCACATCTAAAATACGACAAATGTGCCACTAAGGTCATAACCTAAATATCAGCAAGTCACATAGATGATGTAGACAAGCCAAAGATAATAAAGTACTAGCTAGCCATCAAGGCTGCAACCGAAGATATACATACGTAGATACATATATATACATGCCAAGCCTATGGGGCTGGAGACTAGAAGTTGTAGAAAGAAAAATAGAATATCGTGTCCACAATAGCCTCTAACAGTGTCATAAGCATTGGTCGAGACAAGGCCTCGATTATACCTAAACTGTACATCAAAAGTAAACATCTTATGAAAGCTCCAAGCAGAGGTGGAGCTTACCAACTCACACCTGAACCACGAATCCTAGTAGAGAGGTCAATTAGAATCCTACTAGGACCTGCAAGCATGAAATAAAAATGTAGTGTCCCTAGGCAATGGGACGTCAGTACGAACAATAGTGTACTGCTATGTAAGGCAGAAAGTAGAATCATTAATAGTTGATGGAAAAAGGATAATAATGATACCACCTGAAATAGAAACACTAATAGCCTTCACGGTTGACATTCAACCTTATATAAATTAAATATGCATGGTATGCTCGCATAATCGTATGTCGTGAATATATATTGATGCAAATGAATGTTATAACCAACCAAGTGCTAGCAATGGTGGTGCCTTTCGGTAGCGAACCAGTATCATATTCGCCAACTTATGGCAATTTGTGTCTTACACGTATATATATAGCTAATAAGCTCCCCATACCTTCAGATTATAGCTCGGGAGTACAATGCATAGCATGTTATGTCATGGATTCACAATGCATTTGTGTTACCATAATCATGGTGTAAATCTTGGCCCATTGATACTTTTGTTCTCATAATCTCGTAATCACTTTTGTATCACATGTAAATGTCTCGTAGAACCTCATATACTTGTAGATTAAACTAGAACACTTAACTTTGATTTAGAAAGGTTACTTAAACCGAAAGATGTTCATAAAGAGTTTAAAGTTCTTAATTTAATTTCTACATATGTTTCCTTAGTAATTTGTAAAAGAAAGTATTTCAAAAAAATGTGCCCTTTAGTTAAACATACTAGTTGCATTTAGGAGTTTTGGAAATCGATGTGTTATTTTAATGGTTTAAAAAAAATAAGTGAGGAAAGAGGAATGATTTCAAATACATATTGTTCATCCCTGATATTTTTAGGTTACAGCACGTAAAGAAGAATAAGAATTTGTAACACATGTACCTATAGTTAAGAGAATCAACAAAATGACATAAAGACATTGAATACCCTACATAACCGAATAAGCGGAATAGCAACATAATGGAGTCACAAAAATATGCCAGCTACAATCTCGATGCCTTTTAGAAAAGGTTTTTCTAGCAATGGAATAGTAAAACATCATTTGAGGATGTCGGATTCCAATCTTTGTGCTCAAAAGAAGTACAACGCTTAGCCTTAACATACCTCAATTCTGGGACTTGCAATATCAATATGGATTGTACCCTTTCCTTACAGTGTTTAATCTATAGAAAATAATGTTACGCAACCATTACAGGCGGAATATTAACTCGTCAGGGTCAAAGTAGCAATTTTGAGTTTACTAGCAGAGTAATTAGCTCGTCAGACTCTTTTTAAATGTATGCTTCATTACATTTTCTTCTCCAAATTACAACCCAAAATTAATGAAATCACATATATTTTTGCAGCAGCCATATACAAGTGGAGGCCTACGCAATAGTCAACAAGAAGCACATAGATTATGTCTGCACAACAATAAAACCTCGGTGTATCGCCACACCCGTCCTTTCCAACCCTAAAATAACCACAACAAAATCCCAAGATGAGTCTTCAAACCATTAAAGCTAGAAAAAATAAATGTAATACAGACCTATAATTGTTCAATATGACCATAATAATTCATACTTACGGCTTTTAATCACCATCCTGTGAGTTCATCTAATAATTACGCTTGGAATTATATCTTTCTCTTCATAAGCAATAATAGAATAAAAGGGCAGAACCTTAACTTAAAATTGATGGATCTTATAGTACTTTAGCATGTCTCCTCAATTACAAAGAGTCTCCTCAAACATAAGACGTTGAACCAAGAAGTCATTTGAAAATTGCAATGCAATAATAAAACCAATGCTACACTTATTTATCTTACAATTAATTGCCCATCTATACTTCTTCTTCTCTTCCAGAATATTATCAACAACAACCACACCTAGACAAATCATTTACAAAAATTCAAGCAATAACAAAATCAAATAGTACTTCAAAAACAGAGCAACATAACATAACTATCCAAATACGATTTTCCAGCCATCTATTCATTTTCTTGCTTATATAGCATTGCCATAACTTGGACTCACTCAATAAAATGAAGGGTAAGAATTATTACCTTCAAATAGTAGCAACACCATCCAAAAAAATGAGAGTCCTTCACTATGTAGAATTCTTCAAATCATAACCAACGAGGAGGAAGGAAGTAACACAATCTCTATGAACATTTCGAGGGTGAAACCACGTTGAAATCTTGAAGATCTTTGCTTGGATTATAGGGGAACCTTTGGAGAGGATTTAGGACTGTTTTCTTCTTATTTGGTCAAAAAATATGAGATAAAACAAAATGAAATAAAATCTTATAAAGCTAAACCGACATAGGGGCTAAGGGCCCACCTTCACTTGCAAGTATATGCAGTCTCACTAAAATCTTAATATCTTTCAATTCTAAAGTCGTATTGACAAATGGTATAGTGCGTTGGAATGTATACTCGTAGACCTTCGATTTGGTATATTAGGGTTCTTATAATGTTGTATATATTCGGAGAAAAGCTCCAAGACATTTAACCCAAATTTCAGAAAGTTTATCAAAGAAACTTACTCTAACCTTTGTTGACTTTTATTTCCAAAGTGGCTTTACTTTAAAATTTAGCTTACAATCATTGGGCGACTATATAACCTTATAAAACATCCTTCTTATCATATAAGACACTCTTTGTCTTACCCGTAAGGTACTAGTTAACTTAAACCTTCCGAACGGGTGGGGTGTTAGAAGAGACATTCTTTAACTCGAACTTTTTTAAGGGCATCCTTGACCCATAACGTTAGTCTAATTCTTTCATTTTTACCACCCCTATGAAAACTTATTCTCCTAACATGATACACCATGTCATATAAACCTCATACTCATGCAATGAGAAACATATTATGTGAAAGAACCATGGGGTCTCAGATTCTTCCCTCCTTAAGAACATTCATCCGTGAATGGATTCGAATAATCTCTTGATTGTATTATTTGTTACTACTGTGCTATTTCCAAAGCTATATTTGTTACGTCCGTAAATCTTAAATCAAGTTCTAAAAACCCACTCACAAGGCTTCGCATATGTAGCTCTTGACAAGCCATAGAAATTGCATTTTTGAGGTATTTAAAATCCATTTAAGTTTGTGTACAGGAACAATTGTCAATTATTGACACGCACCTTTTCTTAAGTCGTCAATAGTTGAGGGTACTTCTTCCTTATGTTCTCCTCGAATTCTCAAGTTATTTCCCCAACATTGTTATTCTGCCATAACACTTTCATATAAACCACTTCTTTAGTCCAAATCATTCTTACCTGCCAATCCAAAATAGCCATTAACACCTTACCATAAGACAAGTCTTTAGAGACAAGAATATCCTCAATGAGCATAATTCAAAGCATTTTCGATGCACTTCTATAACCTAGATACATTGAACAGTGAATGAACCGCTTTAAATTCTTAAGGAAAATAAGGCTTGTAAGCCACCCTGCCAATCCTCCAAATAATCTTTTATGGCCCTACAATCCTTGGACTCACCTTTCCTTTCTTGATGAATCGCATGATACCCTTCATAGGACATACTTTCAAGAAAACCCAATCTTCTACATCAAACTCTAAGTCTTGCTGTCAAACATCTGCATAAGACTTTTGATGACTCCATGATATCTACAACTGATCTCTAATACTCTTTACCTTCTCTATCACTTGTTGGACTAGATCGTGACCTAGCAACTCTGCTTCCCTGATCTTGAACCAATCAATTGGTGAACTGGACTTCCGTCCATATACAGCTTCATAAGGATCTATGTGAATACTTGCTTGGAAGTTGTTATTATAAGAAAATTTAACTAGTAACAGGTGATCATACCAGTTCCCACTAAAATCTAGCACACACAACCATAACATGTCATTGAGTATTTAGATCATATGTTTGTCTTGGCCATCAATATGAAGATGAAAACCCGTAATAAGATTAACTTGAGTCCCAAATCCTTCAACAAGGATCCTTATGACTGTGCTATAAAATATGTCCATCTATTTCAAGTAATCTATACTGAGACATAATGGAGTATAAATAACTCTCTAATGTACATCCCAACATAGCATTCCACTAGAAGGTAGTTCTAACTAGATAAAAATTGGTTGATTTCGTCAACCTGTAATAATCACCCAAATGGAATTGATCTTCCATCGCGAATAAGGAAAACATGTGACAAAACATTTATCTCCTTCCACTTCCACAATGGCATCACTATCTCCTGAGTCAGCAAACTAAGATTATAATGCTCTTTCTCTCCTTATTGACAACATATCTCCTTAATACCATGACATATTTTCATGGATCCTATGTGAACAGTGTTTCAAGAGTTGTTCATATGTCCCATATTTTTCAATTGAAGTAATGTGGCATTTAGAACATATAACCGATATCTGAATCTAAAGATTGTGTCTCCTGCTCTATCAAAGGTGAAAGATAAAAACAAAAATGATTCTAAGCTAGGATCTTTATTTTGTCAAACCTTCACCTCCACAAATAGAGATGATATTACCCAGTCCTGCAATGTGACTCTAGTATCATTGAAGTTTGATAATGTAACCCCAAACCAACTAGCTGATGGAGCTCTTACACCATCTCTTGGTTTTTAGCTCCCAAAGGTGATAGACTATCCATAGAATTACGACTAAAGGCATCCACTACTATATTGACTTTCCTTATGATATTAGATATCCACATCAATGACTTTCGATAATTCATTCCATCTACCCTATTGTAGAATTACCTTTTTCAGTCTAAAAATATACTGGGTGCCCTTAGGATCTGTATGAATATCAACATTAAAGACATTCGAGTAATACATCAAAATCCTCAAGGAATGAATAACTGCATTCAACTCTAAATCATATGTCGAGTAGTTCTTCTCATTATTCATTAACTATCATGAAGCATAAGCAACTAAATTTCCACGATGTGTCAGAATATAAACTAGCCTAATGCATGAAGCATAATAATAAATTTCATTGCCCTCTAGACCATCTTGTAGGGTCAGAACTGGTGTTGAAGTAAATTTATCTCTCTGCTATTGGAATCTCCCCCGTAGGTTATGCTCCACTGGAACTTAACTTTTTTTTATGTCAAATTTGAAAGGGGTGCTAAAAGTGGAAAAAACTCCATCCACAAACTTTATATAATACTCCACTAACCCTCAGAAAGATTCGAACTTCTACCAGGTTCATAGATCTAAGCCAAGTCTTGACGACCTCAGTCTTCTGTAAGTATACCCGAATATCTGATACAATATGCCCCCCCCCCCCCCCACAAAAAAAACTATTAAACACAAACAGAACTCATACTTTGAGAATTTAGCTTACAACCTCTTACCTTGGGGTAACTGAAGCACAACTTAGAGATGATCTCTATGATTTGCCTCTGAATGAGAATGTACCAGAATGTCAAAAAGTAACACAATTACAAACAAATCTAGTATGGCATGGATATACTATTCATCAGTTTCATAAATATTTTTGGGTCATTCTTCTATCTGAAAGATATTCCAAAAAACTCAAAATGGCAATATCTAATCCTGAAATTTTTCTTTGGAATAATTGTCCTATAAAAAGTACCTAGTGGTACCGTAAATGTAAATAAATCTTAGGGAAGCATCCGACATCATATAGTTGGTCGAAAACCCATCAATCTTTTGTAGTGGATATTTGTTCTTTATAGTCAGCTTATTCAGTTTTTTGTAGTCTATACACTTCTTCAATGATTCATCTTTCTTCCGAACAAATATCGTTGGTGCACTGCTTGGTGATGCACTAGTCCTGGTAAAGCACTTATCCAATTATCCTTCAATTTTGCTGGTGCAATTCTAAATAGGGGAATTGATATCGCCAGAGCATCTGGTAATGTATTAGTAAAAAAATTTGTCTCCTGTTCTAGGGAAATAGAAAGAAGCTCACCTGGAAATACATCTAGGAACTCATTGCCCACTAGAATAATTGAAGAGTCGAGGGCTTAGCATCAATATCTTAAACTCGCTCAGAAAATATGATAAGTGCAGCCTCTGGAAAACATTTCTTTGCCTAAAGATTGCCAATGAACTTGCTTTTTGGCATTGCAACATTAGCCTTCCATTCTCATAGTACTTCCCCTTGGAACTGAAATTTAATAGCCTTCTCTCAGTAGTCGACATTGGCATAACAAGGTTTCCACCAATCCATTCTCATATGAATAACAAAGTCAAGCATCTCAAGATCTATGATGTCTACCAATTTCCTATGACCAACAATCTCTACCGTAGAACCCCGATAAATCCTCTTGAGCATATATGAAACACAAAGCACGATTTAGATTTCATACGTACTTATAACTCAGGTCTATAGTATGATTTATAAACATAAAGAAATGTAACCGGTCCTAAATTCCCAATAGCCTCTTGATCATAAGTTTGGTGCACAACACACCCATAAACAAGAATCTACAAGACACGACTTGTGGACTCCCTAGGACACGACCTTCTAAGATACCAAGGCTTTCACGCCCCAAATTAGGGGAGGTAGGACTGGCACTCGATACCTTATGTGATCGAGTTAGAAACTAAAACATACGGACTCAACTATGGGCCTAGAAGTTTGGGTAGCATAACATCTAAAATACTACAAATCGACCATTAAGATCAAAACATGAATATCAACAACTCATATAAACGAAGGTAAAACAAGACAATGATAATAAAGTACTAGCTAGTCGATAAGGCTGCAACTGAACATATACCTACTTAGATACATATATATACATGCCAAGCCTATGGGGCTGGAGTCTAGAAGTTGCATAAAGAAACCTAGAATTTTGTGTCCACAATAGCCTCAAAGAGTGTCATAAGCACTGGTCTGGACAAGGCCCCGATTATACCCAAACTGTACAACAAAAGTAAACATCCTATGAAAGCTCCAGGAAAAGGTGGATCTTACCAACTCATAGCTCAACCGCGAATCCTAGAGGAGGTGTCAATTAGAATCCTACCTGGACCTGCACACGCGAAACAAAAATGCAGCGTACCCAGGCAAAGGGACGTCAATATGAATAAAAATGTATTGTATGTAAGATAGAAAATAGAATCATTAATAGTTGCTGGAAAAAGGGTAATAATGATACCAGCTGAAATAGAAAGCCTGATAGCCTCCATAGCTAACATCCAACCTTATATAAATTAAATATGCATGGTATGCTCGCATAATTGTATCTCATGATAATATATATATATATATATGCAAATGCTTGCCATACCCAACCAAGTGCTAGCAATGGTGGTGTCTTTCGATAGCGAACCAACATTTTATTTGCCAACTTGTGGTAATATGTATCTCATACGTATCATACGTATAAATATAGGCAATAGGCCTCATACCTTCCGGATATAGCTTGGGAGTAGAATGCAAAGCATTTCATGTCATGGATTTGTAACTCATTTGTGTTACCTTAATCATGTTGCCAATCTTGGCCCATAGATACTCTTCTTCTCATAATCTCATAATCACTTTTGTATCATATGTAAATGTCTCGTAGAATGTAATATACTTGTAGATTTAACTAGAACACTTAACTTGGATTTAGAAAGGTAACTTAAACCTAAGGATGTTCATAAAGATTTTAAAGCTCTTCACTTAGTTTATATATATGTTTCCTTAATAATTTGTAAAAGAAAGGATTTAAAAAAACGTGCCCTTTAGTAGTTCAAACAAACGAGTTGCATTTAGGAATTTTGGCAATCAACATATTATTTTAACGGTTTTCAAAAAAGAAAAATTAGTGAGGAAGGAGGAATGATTTCAAATACATATTGTTCATCCTTGATATTTTTAGGTTACAACACCTAAAGAAGAATAATAATTTGTAACACATGTACCTATAGTTAAGAGAATCAACAAAATGACGTAAAGACGTCGAATACCATATATAACTGAACGAGTTGGATAGCAACATAATAGAGTCACAAAAATACGTCTGCTGCAATCTCAACACCTTTTAGAAAAGGTCTTTCTAGCAATGGAATAGTAAAACAACATTTCACGATTTCGGATTCCAAAATTCGCGCTCAAAAGAAGTACAACTCTTAGCCTTAACATACCTCAATTATTGGTCTTGCAGTATCAATATGGATTCTACCCCTTTCTTACAGTATGTAATCTACAGAAAATGATATCACGCAACCATTACAGGCAAAATATTTCCACGTTAGGGCCAAAGTAGCAATTCAGAGTTTACTAGCAGAGTAAATAGCTCATCGGACCCTTTTTAAATGTATGCTTCATTATATTTTCTTCTCCAAATTACAACCTAAAATTAATGACATCACATATATTTTTGCAACAGCCATTAACAAGTGGAGGCCTATGCAATAGTCAACAACAACCAAATAAATTATGTCTGCACAACAATAAAAACTCAGCGTATCGCCACACCCTTCCTTTCCAACCCTAAAATAGCCACAAAAAAATCCCAACATGAATCTTCAAACCATTAAATCTAGAATAAATATATTTAATACATTCCTATAATTGGTCAATATAACCTTAATAACTCAAACTTACGGCTTCCAATCACCATCATGTGAGTTCGTCCAATAATTATGTTGTCTTTCTCTTCACATAAGCAATAAGAGAATAAAAGGGTAGAACCTTAACTTAAAATTGATGGATCTTATAGTATTTTAGCATGTATCCTCAATTACAAAGAGTCTCCTCAGACACAAGACGTTGAACCAAGAAGAAGTCATTTGAAAATTGCAATGCAATAATAGAACCAACGTTACACTTATTAATCTTACAATTAATTGACCATCTATACTTCTTCTTCTCTTCCAAACTCACAATCAACAACAACCACACACAAATAAATCATTTACGAAAATTCCAACAACAATAACATCTGAAAGTACTTCAGAAACAACCCAACATCACATAACTATCCAAATACAATTTTCCAGTCGTCTATTCATGTTCTTGCTTATATAGCATAGCTATAACTTGGACTCACTCAATAAAATGATGGGTGAGAATTATTACCTCCCAACAGCAGCAACACCACCCAAAAAAATGAGAGTCCTTCACTATGAAGAATCCTTCAAATCATAACCAATGAGGAGGAAAGAAGTAACACAATCTATATGAACATTCGAAGGATGAAGCCACGTTGAAGTCTTGTAGATCTTTGCTTGGATGATAGGGGAACCTTTAGAGAGGATTTAGGACTGGTTTCTTCTTATTTGGTCGAAAAAATGACATATAACAAAAGAAAATACAATCTTATAAAGCTAAATCGACATAGGGACTAGGGGACCACCTTCATGTTCCTACTTGTGCAATCTCACTAAAATTTTAATATCTCTCAATTCTAAATTTGTATGGACAAATGGTTTAGTGAGTTGGAAAATAGACTCATAGACCTTCGATTTGGTATATTGGGGTGCTTCTAATGCTACGTATACTGTGAGAAAATCTATAATACATTTAACCCAAATTTCAGAAAGTTTATCAAAGAAACTTACTCTAATATTTGTCGACTTTTATTTTAAAACTTGCTTGACTTCAAAATTTAACTTACGATCATTGGTTGACTATACACCTTATAAAACATCCTTCCTATAATATACAACACTCTTTATCTTATCCTCAAGGTACTGGTTAACTTAAACCTTCCAAATGGGTGGGGTGTTAAAAGAGACATTCTTTAACTCAAACTTGTTTAAGGGTATCCTTGACCCATAACATTAGTCTAATTCTTTCATTTTTATCACCCCTATGCAAACTTATTCACCTGACATGACACATCATGTCATATAAACCTCATACACTCATGCAATGATAAATATATTATGCGAAAGAACCATAGGGTCTCACATTTGGGTTCATTAGAGCAATGCCTCTCTAGTAGCTTGGGCCTTTATCATTTGAGCCAACACTTGAAAAGTGGCTCAGAGTTTGGCATGAGTCACTTGCTCAATCAAAGGATTAACCTGCACTTGCGGAACCTTGGGCCCACAACATTAGCCACATTTCTTCTTGTGTGAGCTCTTTGAGGAGGCATATCCTGAAAAGCATCATACAAGAGTTAGGAGTAGGAACTTTATAGAGATGAACTTTATGGCACGACATTAGAGTAGAGAAAGAATAAAATTTCCTAAATGCCTTGTAGCCTCATATTCATAAATGTGGCATGTTTCATACTCATGAACAAGGCTCTACTTGACGCGACTTGTCAGACATCCTTGGACCTTTTCTATAACCCAGCGCTTTAATTCCAAGTTTGTCATGACCCAAAGTATAACCTAGATGTGACATGACATATATGACCCCAAGAGGCCCTACACAAGCCTCTTGACAGGTATACAACATAATAATATTCAATAAGAGAGTTTAACTGAGATGTCTCATATTATGAAAGATAGTTTGGACACAAAAGTGAAATTGTAACTATGTCTTGACAAGCGATTCTAAAATCAGCATAAGAGTGATTGGAATGTAACCCATACAGAACGTACAAAGTCTAAAAACTAAAGACATCAAAGAATAAAGAATATGTGACATTGCCATTGGAATATGAAGACTCTCTAATCTTAACGTCAAAGCACTCTACTAGCCACGAGCGGGAGGATAAAGAGCATGACACCCTACATTATGAGAAAATGTAGGGAAATGTATGCATTAGTACATAGAATGTATAAAGTATGAGAAAAATACATAAATGTAGACAAGATATCATAGTTGGCTTTAAACATGTAATGCATGACCAATTAGAACATTCAAAATATTTAGAAATCAAAGTCATTAAAACAATGAGGCAAGGCCAAACATTAAGTAAAAGACATAGTGAGAGCTTTAAGGAAAATCATAGTTCTGTTGTGGGATATTAGCTTTAACCAAAAATAGATCATGTGAGATATAACATGGAATTTGGTGTCACTCTCACACGGAAAAGAGAGAGTCTACTTTGCAACGTAGAACTCCATATCATATTATTAATGCTATGTGGATCTACTAACTAAGTAACTTAGGACAATCCTACGGGGGCATGTCATTTGGGGCTAGAGATTGCTTCTAGAGACTACCCTATTTAAGCCTCCTCCTCAAAGTCTTCTTGGTGCTAAGTGAAATGCCAATGTAATAGATAAAGTTGATTATCAAAGCATAACATTAAGAAATGCAATAATCATGTTTAACAATCCAAATCAAAAAGTCATATAAGAGTAGGTCCTTTAAAACCCATGATTTATAAGATAGTTCATAGAGACTCCTACCATTCTAAGCATCTAAAATCACAACTCCTTTCAATTATGAGAAAACAATTCAAAAATCATTGATACTAACTTAAAAGCATCCTTAAATCATAAATTCATCCTTTCATAAAACACTCATAAAATCCTTTATCAATTGATAATCATTGTTTATAGTTCATAAGTTAAAATTAAGAATAAATCATGGGTCATATGAATACAATTATAAATCATGTAATTGTAATTAAGTCAAATCATACATGATACGATAGAATAATATGAGTTGAATCATAATCAAGAGGACTCATGGAGATTTAATGAAACCATAATTAAATTGGGTGAAATTGAAGTGAAGATTGAAGTTGTTGTTGGTACCCAATAGTCGAAAGGGATCCATCGGTCAATTCCCACATACATTGATAATCAAAGCCTAACAAAGAAAATAGAATTGGAACCTTGGAACTTGAAACCCTAGTCTTCACCCTTGAGCTTGAGAGAGAATCAGGAGAGAAACCTTCAATGGAATTTAGGGATTTTATTAAATGTGAGGTAGTTGAGGGATTTTTGAAGGGTTAAATCAGTTATAGAGGTAGTTATAGGGGTAGTTATAGGGCCAAAATGACATAGTATAAGAGTTGGGTAGGTAGGGAAAGACCAAAACACCCCTTTTTAAATCTATTGGACAATGTCTACGACTTATACCTATGGTCTAGAGAGCTTTCTATGGATCGTACTGGTCAACCGTGAATCCAAGTACTACAACTGAAAAACCTTACCAACTTAAACAAAACCCATCAATGGGCCATCTGCCTTTCTATGGTACGTATACCACATTCATATACCTCAGCTTTGATCCCAAAATTTGACTATGTCTAGATCAATTCTACGGGTGCCTCCTATGACCCATGGAATTTTCTCCCACCCATCATGGTCAAATGTAGTTCGACTTACTTGGACTTGAATTTTCTGAAAACTAAATTTTCTTCCTATGAGTGTCATCTCTAACTTGTGAAGACTTTTACAACTCGTAGATGGTTGTCATAGGTCTAAACAAGTAGCCAAAAGATGAAGTATTTTCTTTTTTCCAATTTTAGATGTTATATCGTAGCATCCTTATAGCTTTTGTGTTGTGCTGGGATGGGTAGCATTCTTCCCAAGGTTGTTGGGAATGTTTGGTGCGAGTTTTACCCTTTTGGAGTCTTATGAAGTGAAAGAGGTTACTTTAGGCAACATAGAGAGATTTTGATGTCGGATGAGGATTCTATTAGTTCCATTAGATCCCTCGGGTCCTTTTTTTCTTGTTCAATGGTTGGTTTAGGTTTCGGGCCTTTCATTTTAACTCTCTACTGTTAGGCATTTTAATTTTGAAGCTTTAGCCAAAGTTTGACTAAGATCAACATTCTTAGCTAATACGCTCCGATGAGAATTTTGTAAGCACAATTTGCTCTATAACACTGAGTTTGACCTAGTACGACCTTTGGTTTGGATCTTGAGGTGATTGAGATGATTTTGTCGACTTTGGCATTTTGGTTGTTTGTCTTGAAAGGTTTGACTTGAGGCAACATCCTAATGAGACAACATTCGTTGAGTCTGGATTTTCATTTTAGAGTGGGTAGATCCTTTGGTTTGCATTGTTTTGACCCTTAATAAATTCTGAGGGCCCATTAAAAGTTGGGAGCACTATGCTCTAATCATTGATGCAACAGTCACTAATATCATGGCTTTAGGGGCCCCTGACTGCTTTAGCGGTAGCCACTTAAGTCGCCTGAGTTTCTCTTTATTGAAAGGCCCTGAGGGAGAATGGGGACCTAGATAGCTACTTTTACACCCTGGAAGCTGCTTTTGCTGCAGAAGCCTCCTAAAGTTAGTTTCTTAAGTGACAATTTATGGATTTGACTGGCCACTTGACCACTTTTTCATTTGTCACTGGGGTCTTAAGTCCCTAATTCTTCATTTTTTTTTTTGAAAGGAACCCATTGTTGAGGGAGCTCGAACCTTGGCGACTTTTCTCCATTTTTTACCATTTTCGGTGATTCAAGGGTAAATTATCTTATTGTCACTTCCTTGACTCAATTTTAGCTTTAATTCCTTCATTCTATTCCATTTTGGACCTTAATTCTCCTAATTTCAAACTCATCAAGAATAATATTTAGACCATTTGAGGGCCAAATTTTATTCCATCTTCACCCAACTTCAGAGCATGTGTCACAACCCAAAAAAGGATGTGATGGCACTCATCTTATCCCACCAAGACAAGTCAACCTAAAACCTAACCATTTCGATAAAGTGCAAAAATAAAATAAAAATAAAAGTCGATTAACAATTACTAATACGAATAACAAGTCAACTTAACTAAATCCCCAAAACTTGGTTGTCATGTACACAAGCCTCTAATGGAAATACTTGAATTATATTAAAATACACAAGTGTCAAATGATGTTGTCTTTCAAGTAAAACAAAATCATAAACATGAGTATGAAGGTCCGTTGAGATGACAAACAACTACCTCACAAATCTCAACAATAAAGCTCGTAAAAGAAGATAATAGAAGGTATCACAAAGATCCGGGCCTGTAACCTACATAAATGTAGAACCAAGGGTTAAGTAGAAAACCACACGGTACTCAGAAAGTAAACTTCTAAACACAAGCTAAGAGAATAGAATACAAGTACTCCTTACACCCAATCCAAACCTCCACAACTACAACCTAGATAAAACCAGCTAAACCTAACAGTTCACACTTTACATAGCACATACAACTCAACAACAATACTCTAATAAATTATATATCCTCAACAACAAAGTCAATATTCATCAATCACAACTTCCACAAAAAGGCACTCACAAGATCAGCAACACACAAGATCAAGTTCATCAATGATAAAAATGTGCAATGCTATGAAATGCAATGTTAAGTATAATGATGCATGTCTGAACTAATGATACACACCAGTTATTTCTCAGTTCGAGATCCATGGGGGACATATCTGTCCATGCATCCGTTGTGGCATGCGACATGACCCTCAATAATAAAATCCATCACAACATGTGACACGTCCCTCGATAATAAAATCTATCGCGGCATGTGACACGTCCCTCGAAATAGTACATCCTCTTTAATTTCTTATTTTTCCTCAATTCACATAACACTTATCACAACCATGTCTCAGAACCAATGCAAATGACATGTTCACATAAATAATCATGAGATGGCCATTTCATAGTAATGCACAATTCACAACAACACAATTGTGATACAATATCAACAATGAGTCAATATGTCTTTCAAACAATTCTCAACATATCACATACAAAAAACTAAGCACATTGCCTTTTATTACCCTTTTTCATCATTATAATTATTCAATATGGACAAGCCAACCCATCACTAAGTTCCATTACTCCCCAACACATACAATAAAGAAATTCACAATTATATGCACTTAACAAGGGTTTAGAAATCCACTTGCCTCAAATAATCTAACAATCACTCCGGGACTTGAGCCTTCCCTTTTCGCTGAGCTTCCAAATCAATACAATCTATTCAAGTAAATAATCACAATAAGGTTTTGAAACTAACAACACCCATATTATTAGAGGTTTAGCCTAAACCCAAAAACTTACCTAAATCTATTATCAAGTTCCTAATTGTGATACCAATTAACATATTAGATCTCATATTCTCAAAAATTCAAGCTTAAAGGTTATTATAGAAGGTGTAGCACGCCACTTTTGTCAACAATGAAACAAGTAAAATATTTGATGAATCTTAAGTATCGTTGTATTATAGTTTTAGTGCCCTTACAATGCACCATCTGTGCCTTTTAGCAACACTTTTCCTTCATTATGTAGTACTAGCTCATCGCTCATTCTTTCTATTTCAAATCTTTGAATTACATATATATATATATATATATATATATATATATTGATATTAATATTTTTAGCATAATAAGCTAATGATTAATAATCATTGAAAAATAAATAAAAGTGGAAGAGCAACAAAAGAACTACAAACCAACATTAGATTATTTTCCAAGGAAAACTTCTATAATTAATGGTTTTTTTGTAAACATTGTTTGACAACCTATCATGTCTCAAAAGCACATACATTAAATACATAATAAACGTGTTCAATCATTAGCTAACATAACACTAAGAATACTCACCAAAATCCTTTTTTTTTTTTCAAGTTTAAAACCATTACATGTAAGCCTTGCACTTCAATTTTTTTATCCAACCTCATTTAATGTGTAATTCATGTAAGCAGCCATCCAAAAATCAATGTATGTAGGATAAAATTGGAGCTAAGTTGATGTTTGCTTACCCAGAGGTCGTGTCTTTATTGTCGATGTTTCATGAACTGCCGACAAACTAGGTGGCAAGGACAACTTATTGGCCACCACTCCCACTCGACTCAAAATCTCAAAAGGTCCAATGAATCTAAGGCTGAGTTTGCCCTTATTTCCGAACCACATCACACCCTTTATGGGTGATACTCGGTGCCAAGTTTACCCTTCTTTCCGAATCTCTCCTACTCCTTGGCTTCCCCTCTCAACACTTTGTCTCGAATATGTCATAACTTATCATCATCTGAATTGGTGCTCACGGATCTGCTTGCCTAAAGAATACCGAGCCTTAATAAAAGAAATCATCCCATCACTCTCCTCTGAAATATGCAACCAGTCAAGACTGTTAGCTAACATCTGAACATCTCTAGCCAACGGTCTCTCCTCAATACTAAGTGCTACAAGACTCCCCATGCTAGGAGTCTTCCTACTCAAAGCATCGGCCACAACATTGACCTTCTCCGGATGATATAGAATGGTCACATCATAGTACTTTAGCAACTCAAGTTATTTATGTTGCCTTAAGTTCAGATCCCTCTGACTGAAGATGTACTGAAGGCTCTGATGATCCGTGAATATCTCGAAATGCACCCCATACAAATAGTGACGCCATAACTTAAGTACAAAGACCATGGTAGCCAGCTTCAAATCATGAGTAGGGTAGTTTTTCTCATAGGTCGGCATATATATACCTAGAAGCATAAGCAATCACTTTCCCCTTATGCATCAATATACTACCCAAATCGACTCTTAGAGTATCAAAATACATAGTAAAGTGCATACCGTCCTCTGGTAGAGTGCAGAAAGAGGCCAAAGTCAACAAGGTCTTGAGCTTTCGAAAGCTATCCTCACACTCATCAGACCTCTTTAAACCCACACCATGTCGAGTATCTAGTCAAGAGAGCTACAATAGTAGAGAAAATCTAGAAAAATCATTGATAATAGCTTGTCAATCCCACAAAACTCTGAGTCTAGATAGGAGAAATAGGTAGCGTCCAGCCTCTAACTGCCTCAATCTTAGTCAGATCTACTCTAAAACCCTCATTGGACACCACATATCCCAAGAATGCCACAGAATTAAGCCAAAACTCACACTTTGAGAACTTGGCATATGAACCTTTGAAGTACAACCCTCAAGTGTCGGACATGGTCCTCCTCAGTCCTGGAGTAAACTAAAATATCATCGATAAAGACAATCACAATAAAATCAAAGTATGGTAGAAACACCTGTTCATCAACTCCAAGAATGTTGCAAAGGCGTTAGTCAGCCCAAATTACATCACTAGTAACTCATAATGCCCATATCAAATCTGAAAAGCTGTCATAGGGATATCTGATACCCTAATCTTCAACTGATGATATCTGGACCTCAAATCAATCATAAAGAAAAATAATGCTCATTGTAGCTAATCAAATCAGTCATCAATACATGGAAGAGGATACTCATTCTTTACTGTTACCTTGTTCAACTATCTGTAATCAATGCACATCCTCATAGTTCCATCCTTCTTCTTCACAAACAACACAGGGCTATATATACTATACAATTTTCTAGTTGGTTAAAATATATATCCATAAAATGTTGATATCTACCTGGTGCATTTTTATAGCCAAATGGTAAAACATTTCATTCGTAAAATCCTTGTGGTACAGTGAATGCTGTTAAATGTTTAGATTCTTCTTCTAGTTTTAGGTGGTAAAAACCTGATTTACAATCAAATTTACTAAAGTAATTATATCCTTGTATTTGTCGTACTTTTAATATTTTATTTGGTATAGGGTAATTATATGTTTTAGTTTTTGCGTTTAGATTCCTATAATCAATAACCATTCTACTTTTTCCTCTTTTTTGTTCACTATGTTTATTTACTATGAATGCTGGACTATTATGTTTGCTATTGCTTTCTTGTATATATTTATTTTCTAATAATTCATTTATATGCATTTTAAATTCTGATTGGTCTTCAAAATTATATCTTAATGGTTTTTGTGTTATTATATGGGCAGGAGTATGCCAAAAATCTATAAAAGCACAAAGAAAAACGATATTCTTATTAGATCTACAATTACAACACTTAGAATATAAATAAATTATGTAAATAGTAAGAGTCGGTTACTGTGTAAATAGTAAAGGTCAAGTCGCTGTGTAAATAGTAAGAGTCAAGTCATTATTCATACTGTTCATGAATAGTAGCCATGTAAATGTTTTGTATATATATATACGTTAGGAGAAGGGGATCCCTCATCCCTCAACTCCCACTTTTCTCTCAACTTCCGCAGATTCCCCATATTGGTATCAGAGCTAGATAATAAAAAATATAAATGGAGAAATCTAATGACAAGCACGATCCTATGAAGGACTCAGTTCCAGAAAATCTACAAACTGAGGTATTTTCATATTTCAATATGAACAACTAAACTTTATTATTCCTGATAATCTCTTGATTATTATTCGATTATTATCATGTTATAGTATTGTTATACTGAATAAATTCAAAGTAGTTTGCTATGAACGAAGGTAGGCTGAGAATAGGTAAGCCCAGACTATGCCATCCGAAATCGGAAACCCAGTTAGGCAAAAGAGAAGCCGTTTGAGGGGAAGTACGAACTTGTTGAAGGCGCTGTTAGGGTAACTGATTGAGGCTGAAAATCATAGTAGTGACCAAAAGAATTCATTTAGGATAACTTTACTATAATTAGATAATAGATAATAACAAACAAGAAGGTTAGAAGGAATAAAACTCGTTTAGAAATCATGAAAATGATGAACACATACTTACTAGATGAAGATTATAATTATAAAATACTTATTTTATATAAAACACTTAATATAGACATAAAAAGAAAAATTTATGACCTTTTAATTATTGAAGAAATGACAGAATTAGACCAACTAATGGAACTCATAGAACAAGATTGGCAGGAATTAACTATCCACAGTACATATGAATTATATGACCTATATTCAGATTAATGATAAACTACGAATATCTAACATATTGGCTACAAACTATAGAAGATTTAGAACTACTAAATAAACTTTTAATAAATAATATTATAATATACCAAATAACCCAAGATATAGAATACTTAGAATATAAATATCAACATAACTTATAATGAATAAAGAAAAATATGTTGTAGAAGAAAAAATATATAAAAGTCAAGATGGACTAGAAATAAAAATAATACATTCGAACTTAGAAAGAAGATATAAAAAAATAGGAACCCAATTATACCTAATGCCAGATAAAGAATCAGCAAAATTAGAAGATAGTCTAACAACAATGGTACGATTAAATAAAGAAAATGACGAAATCGATAGAAAAAAAGAAATTGAAAAAATTAAAGAACAAGCTAAAAAAGAAATTAAACAAATAGAAGAAGTAAAAGATACTAGAATTCAAGAATTACAAAAAGAATTAGAAAGACTTAAACAACTATATGAAGAAAAATTAAAAGCAAGAGAAGAATACAAGAAAAGAACTGAAGAATTAAAGTTAAACCAAGAAATAAAAAAAATGAAAACAATGTTAGAAGAAACAGAAGAATTACCTGAATTAAAAATAGAAGAGTTAAGAATAAATGAAATAAATGAAGAAGAAAACGATAATGTTTCAGAAAATAATTATGAATCATATTCAGAAACATACACTGATCTTATAGAAAAAGATAAAAATATAGAAATAAATGTAGGAAATTTAGATGAGAAACCTAGTACTTCAAATCCTAAAACACGAATGGATACAACTCCAACATATTATACTTACGAAAAAGAAAATAGAGATAAAGCTTTATGGGATAAAAGATTGAATAAAAATTGGATACCTAGACAAACTACGGATCAAAATAATTTCTTAGATTTAGACTGTGTAGCAGATACAAATAAAACAATTCAATTATGGATAGGCTATATATCAAAGCAATTAATAGACAACAAGATATCAATAATAGATGCCCCAGGATACATAGAAAGAACACTTATAGGAACAACAAAAATATGGTTACAAAATTTAACACCAATAAGCTTAGCAACCCTAAGAAATAATACAAAATCTAATAATGAAATAGCAACATCAGCAATAGACATATTAAATAAATATGAAATATCAATTAGAAATGAATTTGGAAGTATGACAAAATAATTAGAAGAACAAAAGAAAGATAAAATAATAAACAGAAATTTAATGAATAAATTAGCAATATGTAAAATGAGTTACATAGATGAATATACATGTGCATTTAGAGAATATTACTATAAAGGAATATATACAAATGATGAAAGTAAAGAAATAAGAAAATTATATTACACAAAATTACCAGAACCATTTAGTTCAAAAATAATAAAAGATTGGGAAGAATCAAATACAGTAGATACACTAGGAGCTAGAATAAAATTCTTACAACAATGGTTTATGAAACTATGTGAAAAACATAAAGAAGAATTAAAACTAGAAAAAATATTAGTAAAAAACCTAGCATATTGTACAAGTAAATTAGCACCCCAATTTGGATGTAAAAATACATATAAAAAGAAAAGGATAAAGAAGTATAAACGCTTTAAAACAAGATATAAAGACAAAATTTCAAGAAAAAGATATTATATAAAAAATTATAAACAAAAGAGACCACATAGAGTTAAGAAAAATATAACAGAATGTAAATGTTATAATTGTGGAAAACTAGGACATTTAGCTAGAGAATGTAAATTACCAAAAGATTTAAAGAAAAAACAAATAACAGAGGTAATAATAGAAAAAGATAAATACAAACAGATAGAATATTTGGATTATGAATTAGAAAATGAAGATAGCATATACGAAATAACAGACATCGAATTAGAAGAAGAGATAGAGTCATTTTCTGATTATTTTGACTGAAAATGATATAAAAATAATAAGTAAAGAAGAATATCAAGATAATGAATATACAGAACAAAAAATAATATTTGATAATAATATGTTTTGAACAAATAAAAGGAAAAGAATTAGACTTAAGCATAGATAAAATACTAGAAGTACCTAGATTAAAAAACTTATTCAAATTACAACACGATGAATATTATGTAGTAAGCCAAAAAGAACATGTAATAGATTGTAAATATATTAAAGGTAAAGCTAAAATACCTATTATAAATAAAAAAATAATTAATAAAGAAATCCAAGAATTAAAATCAAAAAATCCAATAAAATATGTACATTTAGGAGCAACAGAAATATTGATAAAAGCATGTTTTAGAGAAGGAATAGATACACCTATAGAATTATATTTAGCAGATGATAGAATAATTCAACCTATAGAAAAAAGCATTATAAGTGCAGTTATAGGAAATTTAATATATCAAAAATTTAAATTTATTATAAGTGCAAACTATTCAGTAGCAATAGAAGACAAAAACATAGATAAATCACTAGTACTATATTGGAAAATGTCAGGCATAGAATTAGCACCAGGAAGTAAAATATTTACAGCAAGATGCAAAAATTTATATGTATTAACTACAAAGCACAAAATAACAGCGAAAAATAAGATTTAAAAAATCAAAATAGAAAATCCATTTGATAAAATAATTACAGTAATAGATAATAATGATTACAGTTATAAAGAAATAGATATTGAAGAAGATTTAGAGATAGTAAAAGAAAGATTAAGTACATCTAAAAGATTAAGCTACGATACACCTTCATCATCAAGAACTAGTACATCTAGAAGATTAGATTGCGACTTATTAGAACAAAAGAAAGATGAAATACAACCATATCAATATTATATCACAGGAATATTAGACCAAAGAAAATATTTAATAACTATAAATACAGGACAAATAGAAAACCAAATTATAAGAGAACTAGTCAAAGAACATGAAATAATTACAGGAGAAAATATAAATACAGAATTACCTAGAGCTTTGGTAAATATAGAAGAAACTACTGAACAAGAACTAATTATTGGAGGAATACCAATAAAAATTAAATTTAAAATACACCAAGGAAATAATAATATTACTTTAGGAATAAAATGGCTAGAAACAGTTAAGCCATATAATATAGATGATAAACAACTAACAATAACTTATGAAAACAAGAAAGTAATTATTAAAAGAACAATTATATGACAAACTAAAAGTTCAACATCTTAATGACAAAAATATACATTCTAGCAAAAATAATTATAGAAGGATACTATAATAGATATTACACACCTATGATAGACACAGGAGCAGAAGCAAATATGTGTAAACATAATTGTCTACCAGATAGTAAATGGGAAAAATTAAAAACACCATTAATAGTAACAGGATTTAATAATGAAGGAAGCATGATAACACATAAAGCTAAAAATGTAAAAACACAAATATGGGATAAAATATTATTAATAGATGAAATCTATAGTTATGAATTTACAAACAAAGATATATTATTAGGAATGCCTTTTTTAGAAAAACTATATCCACATACTATAACAAAAACTCATTGGTGGTTCACTACCATATGTAATCACAAAATAGGAACAAAAAGAGTTAATAATAAAATCAGAAAAAATACACCATGGATAAAAGGAAGTGAAAAAATTACCCAAAAATTAGAAAATATAACAACTAATGATCATAAAATAGAAATTATAATATTTACCGTAGATAAAATACAAGCAATAAATGAATTATTAGAAACACAGAAAAAAAGTAAAAATTGAACTAATAGATGAAAATAGTATAATAACACAAAAACCATTAAGATATAATTTTGAAGACCAATCAGAATTTAAAATGCATATAAATGAATTATTAGAAAATAAATATATACAAGAAAGCAATAGCAAACATAATAGTCCAGCATTCATAGTAAATAAACATAGTGAACAAAAAAAAGAGGAAAAAGTAGAATGGTTATTGATTATAGGAATCTAAACGCAAAAACTAAAACATATAAATTACCCTATACCAAATAAAATATTAAAAGTACGACAAATACAAGGATATAATTACTTTAGTAAATTTGATTGTAAATCAGGTTTTTACCACCTAAAACTAGAAGAAGAATCTAAACGTTTAACAGCATTCACTGTACCACAAGGATTTTACGAATGGAATGTTTTACCATTTGGCTATAAAAATGCACCAGGTAGATATCAACATTTTATGGATATATATTTTAACCAACTAGAAAATTGTATAGTATATATAGACGACATATTATTATATTCAAGAACAAAAGAAGAACATCTAAAATTATTAGAAAAATTTATACATATTATAGAAATATCAGAAATTAGCTTATCAAAAAGGAAAGCTGAAATTATGAAAAATCAAATAGAATTCTTAGGAATACAAATAGATAAAAATGGAATAAAAATGCAAACACATATTGTACAAAAAATAGTCAATTCTGAAGAATTATTAGATACTAAGAAAAAATTACAATCATTTTTAGGATTAGTCAACCAAGTAAGAGAATATATACCAAAATTAGCAGAAAATTTAAAACCATTACAGAAAAAATTAAAGAAAGATATAGAATATTACTTTGATGAACAAGATAAAAAACATATCAGGAAAATAAAAATCATGTGTAAAGATTTACCAAAATTATACTTTCCAGATGAAAAAATAGACAATTTACTTATATAGTAGAAACAGACTCTAGTGATCATAGTTACGGAGGAGTATTAAAATATAAATATATAAATGAAAAAATAGAACATCACTGTAGATATTATTTCGGATCATATACAGACCCACAAATAAAATGGGAAATAAATAGAAAAGAATTATTTGCCTTATATAAATGTTTATTAGCTTTTGAGCCATATATTGTATATAACAAATTTATTGTTAGAAATGTATAATACATGGTAAAATGTTGGATAACCAAAAAGGTACAAGACTCAGTTACAACAAAAGAAATAAGAAGACTGGTAGTAAATATATTGAACTTTTCATTTACAATTGAAATTATAAAAACTGACAAAAATGTGATTGCAGATCACCTCTCAAGACAAAGATACTGAAAAAACAAATACAATGGATCAAATACTCAACCTCCTAACTACACTTTGTACAAAAGTGGATAGTATGGATGGTGAGATCTGGCTAAAAGAGCAAGCTAGCAAAGAAAGATGACGTTAAAAATGCGGAGCTACGTCGATCGGAAGACGTTAAAATTCCAGATCTAGAAGGAGACGTTGGGAAACTCCATAAAACCCATAATGTTTGTTTAAATACAGCTGCAGGTACATCAGGAGTGACAAAGAAAGAAAAAGCTACAGAAGAAAAAAGTTATACAAATACAAATATGAACAAACTTTTTGATAAACCATATACAACACCAAAGATACAAAAATCTGTACCTACTCCACAATCCACTACATATAAAAACAGCCTAGCCCAACAGAAAAATACATATAACCACATCACCCGTACCTATACAGAAAATATTTACAAAGTCCAAACTTACTTAAACAAAAACCCCAGAGCTATAAACATAAAAGAACCAAATACTGATTACATTACCCAACACCTACAAGGATACAACAAACTAATTGCCCTACCAGGTACAAATATAAATTTGGTTACAACTTGTTATAACTACGGACTACTTAGTACAATGTACAGAGATACAGGAGATGAAATATCGAAGATACCCGAATTATACAAAGCATTCTTAACTTACAAACGAATTACTAAAGGAACACTATTTTTCATTAAATTCTATACGGCCATTGCAGAAATACTATAGATGAGATAAAACCGGTTATACAGGTCATAAAGATAGGTTTGACCAGAGATATGTTAATTCCAGAAAAAATAGAGAAACAAGATGAGATACCTATTGTAGATATTCCTGACTTTTATGCCAACAAAAGAGTTATAGGAATAGCTACAATATTAACGGAGTTAGCAAACAATTACCTAAACAACAATACAATATGGAGTTACTATAGCCGAGATAATACGATGATATATTCTAACTGTCGAGAAACTAGAGAAGGAGATATGGAGGAAATACGACAATGGATACTAAGTCTCCTAAAACCAGAAAATATACCAACGACAAGAGCTATCAGGAAAAATTTCATTTCATCAGCATTATTAACCAGATATTGTACAACAATCAGCAGCAAATATTCAGAACATATATGTTCCAAATGTCACGGAGAAGATAACAATGTCCCAACCGTACAGCTGGAATAAAACTATCACAAAGAAGATACAAAATAGCCGGCAGACTGATGAAGACAGCCGACAAAACAAAAGATAAGACGGAGACATTTATGTAAAAAGTCAAAAGTAGGATAGGAATCTTATCTTCCCTTTTGTAAAGTTATTTGTTTTCTTTTGTAAAGTAAAGTAAAGTAGTTTGTTTTTATTAAGAGTCACCGACAGGATACTATTAATGAATAGTAAAAGACAAAAAATACTATTCATAAATAGTAAAATGTCAATTATGTAAATAGTAAGAGTCGGTTACTGTGTAAATAGTAAAGGTCAAGTCACTGTGTAAATAGTAAGAGTCAAGTCACTATTCATATTGTTCATGAATAGTAGCCATGTAAATGTTTTGTATATATATATACGTTAGGAGAAAGGGATCCCTCATCCCTCAACTCCCACTTTTCTCTCATCTTCCGCAGATGAGAGTCGGTTACTGTGTAAATAGTAAAGGTCAAGTCACTGTGTAAATAGTAAGAGTCAAGTCACTATTCATGATACTGTTCATGAATAGTAACCATGTAAATGTTTTGTATATATATATACATTAGGAGAAGGGGATCCTCATCCCTCAACTCCCACTTCAGATATTTCTCTCTCAATTCCGCAAGATCCTCAAATTGGTATCAAAACTAGATAAGAAAAATCTAAATGGAGAAATCTAATAACAACCAGGAAACTATGAAGGACTCAGTTCCAGAAAATCTACAAACTGAGGTATTTTCATATTTCAATATGAACAACTAAACTTTATTATTCCTAATAATCTCTTGATTATTATTTGATTATTATCATGTTATAGTATTGTTATACTGAATAAATTCGAAGTAGTTTGCTATGAACGAAGGTAGGCTGAGAATAGGTAAGCCCAGACTATGCCATCCGAAACCGGAAACCCAGTTAGGCAAAAGAGAAGCCGTTTGAGGGGAAGTACGAACTTGTTGAAGGCGCATAGGTAAATCGATTGAGGCTGAAAATCATAGTAGTGACCAAAAGAATTTATTTAGGATAACTTTAATATAATTTGATAATAGATAATAACAAACAAGAAGGTTAGAAGGAATAAAACGTGTTTAGAAATCATAAAAATGATGAATACATACTTACTAGATGAAGATTATAATTATAAAATACTTATTTTATATGTTCTTAAAACACTTAATACAGACATAAAAAGAAAAATTTATGACCTTTTAATTATTGAAGAAATGACAGAATTAGACCAACTAATGGAATTAATAGAACAAAATTGGCATGAACTAACTATCCAAAATACAGATGAATTATATGACTTATATTCAGATTAATGATAAACTACGAATATTTAACATATTGGCTACAAACTATGGAAAATTTAGAACTATTAAATAAACTTTTAATAAATAATATTATAAAATACCAAAGAACCCAAGATATGGAATACTTAGAATATACTCTAGAAAATATAAAAGAAATACAAAATCTTACGATAAAGAAACAGGAATATTATGAAAAAATGTTTTTATAATGGATGAAATTTATAGAGAACAGTTATTAGAAAAAATTAATGAAATAAAACAAGAATTACGATTTAGACAAAATAGATTAGAAGAAAATATATGGGCAGGAGTATGCCAAAAATCTATAAAAGCACAAAGAAAAACGATATTCTTATTAGATCTACAATTACAACACTTAAAATATAAATATCAACATAACTTATAATGAATAAAGAGGAATATGCTGTAGAAGAAAAAATATATAAAAGTCAAGATGGACTAGAAATAAAAATAATACATTTGAACTTAGAAAGAAGATATAAAAAAATAGGAACCCAATTATACCTAATGCCAGATAAAGAATCAGCAAAATTAGAAGATAGTGTAACAACAATGATACGATTAAATTAAGAAAATGAAGAAATCGATAGGAAAACAGAAATTGAAAAAATTAGAGAACAAGCTAAAAGAGAAATTAAACAAACAGAAGAAGTAAAAGATACTAGAATTCAAGAATTACAAAAAGAATTAGAAAGACTTAAACAACTATATGAAGAAAAATTAAAAGCAAGAGAAGAATACAAGAAAAGAACTGAAGAATTAAAGTTAAATCAAGAAATAGAAAAAATGAAAACAAAGTTAGAAGAAACAGAAGAATTACCTGAATTAAAAATAGAAGAGTTAAGAATAAATGAAATAAATGAAGAAGAAAACGATAATGTTTCAGAAAACAATTATGAATCATATTCAGAAACATACATTGATCTTATAGAAAAAGATAAAAATATAGAAATAAATGTAGGAAATTTAGATGAGAAACCTAGTACTTCAAATCCTAAAACACGAATGGATACAACTCCAACATATTATACTTACGAAAAAGAAAATAGAGATAAAGCTTTATGGGATAAAAGATTGAATAAAAATTGGATACCTAGACAAACTGCAGATCAAAATAATTTTTTAGATTTAGACTGTGTAGCAGATACAAATAAAACAATTCAATTATGGATAGGCTATATATCAAAGCAATTAATATACAACAAGATATCAATAATAGATGCCCCAGGATACATAGAAAGAACACTTATAGGAACAGTAAAAATATGGTTACAAAATTTAACACCAATAAGCTTAGCAACCCTAAGAAATAATACAAAACCTAATAATGAAATAGCAACATCAGCAATAGACATATTAAATAAATATGAAATATCAATTAGAAATGAATTTGGAAGTATGACAACAGAAATAGAAGAACAACAGAAAGATAAAATAATAAACAGAAATTTAATGAATAAATTAGCAATATGTAAAATGAGTTACATAGATGAATATACATGTGCATTTAGAGAATATTACTATAAAGGAATATATACAAATGATGAAAGTAAAGAAATAAGAAAATTATATTACACAAAACTACCAGAACCATTTAGTTCAAAAATAATAGAAGATTGGGAAGAATCAGATACAGTAGATATACTAGGAGCTAGAATAAAATTCTTACAACAATGGTTTATGAAACTATGTGAAAAACATAAAGAAGAATTAAAACTAGAAAAAATATTAGTAAAAAACCTAGCATATTGTACAAGTAAATTAGCACCCCAATTTGGATGTAAAAATCCATATAAAAAGAAAAGGATAAAGAAGTATAAACGCTTTAAAACAAGATATAAAGACAAAATTCCAAGAAAAAGATATTATATAAAAAATTATAAACAAAAAAGACCACATAGAATTAAGAAAAATATAACAGAATGTAAATGTTATAATTGTGGAAAACTAGGACATTTAGCTAGAAACTGTAAATTACCAAAAGATTTAAAGAAAAAACAAATAACAGAGGTAATAATAGATATAAACAGATAGATTATTTGGATTATGAATTAGAAAATGAAGATAGCATATACGAAATCACAGACATTGAATTAGAAGAAGAAATAGAGTTATTTCCTGATTATTATGACTGAAAATGATATAAAAATAATAAGTAAAGAAGAATATCAAGATAATGAATATACAGAACAAAAAATAATATTTGACAATAATATGTTTGAACAAATAAAAGGAAAAGAATTAGACTTAAGCATAGATAAAATACTAGAAGTACCGAGATTTAAAAAACTTATTCAAATTACAACACGATGAATATTATGTAGTAAGCCAAAAAGAACATGTAATAGATTGTAAATATATTAAAGGTAAAGCTAAAATACCTATTATAAATTAAAAAAAATAATTAATAAAGAAATCCAAGAATTAAAATAAAAAAATCCAATAAAATATGTACATTTAGGAGCAACAGAAATATTAATAAAAGCATGTTTTAGAGAAGGAATAGATACACCTATAGAATTATATTTAGCAGATGATAGAATAATTCAACCTATAGAAAAAAGTATAATAAGTGCAGTTAGAGGAAACTTAATATATCAAAAATTTAAATTTATTATAAGTGCAAATTATTCAGTAGCAATAGAAGACAAAAACATAGATAAATCACTAGTACTATATTGGAAAATGTCAGGCACAGAATTAGCACCAGGAAGTAAAATATTTACAGCAAGATGTAAAAATTTATATGTATTAACTACAAAGCACAAAATAAGAGCGAAAAATAAGATTCAAAAAATCAAAATAGAAAATCCATTTGATAAAATAATTACAGTAATAGATAATAATGATTACAGCTATAAATAAATAGATATTGAAGAAGATTTAGAAATAGTAAAAGAAAGATTAAGTACATCTAAAAGATTAAGCTACGATACACCTTCATCATCAAGAACTAGTACATCTAGAAGATTAGATTGCGACTTAATACCTAAATCATTGGAACAAAAAAAAGATGAAATACAACCATATCAATATTATATCACAGGAATATTAGACCAAAGAAAATATTTAATAACTATAAATACAGGACAAATAGAAAATCAAATTATAAGAGAACTAGTCAAAGAACATGAAATAATTACAGGAGAAAATATAAATACAGAATTACCTAGAGCTTTGGTAAATATAGAAGAAACTACTGAACAAGAACTAATTATTGGAGGAATACCAATAAAAATTAAATTTAAAATACACCAAGGAAATAATAATATTACTTTAGGAATAAAATGGCTAGAAACAGTTAAGCCATATAATATAGATGATAAACAACTAACAATAACTTATGAAAACAAGAAAGTAATTATTAAAAGAACAATTATATGACAAACTAAAAGTTCAACATCTTAATGACAAAAATATACATTCTAGCAAAAATAATTATAGAAGGATACTATAATAGATATTACACACCTATGATAGACACAGGAGCAGAAGCAAATATGTGTAAACATAATTGTCTACCAGATAGTAAATGGGAAAAATTAAAAACACCATTAATAGTAACAGGATTTAATAATGAAGGAAGCATGATAACACATAAAGCTAAAAATGTAAAAACACAAATATGGGATAAAATATTATTAATAGATGAAATCTATAGTTATGAATTTACAAACAAAGATATATTATTAGGAATGCCTTTTTTAGAAAAACTATATCCACATACTATAACAAAAACTCATTGGTGGTTCACTACCATATGTAATCACAAAATAGGAGGAAAAAGAGTTAATAATAAAATCAGAAAAAATACACCATGGATAAAAGGAAGTGAAAAAATTACCCAAAAAATTAGAAAATATAACAACTAATGATCATAAAATAGAAATTATAATATTTACCGTAGATAAAATACAAGCAATAAATGATAAATTAAACTTATTATATAACGAAAACCCATTACAAGGATGGGATAAACATAGAACAAAAGTAAAAATTGAACTAATAGATGAAAATAGTATAATAACACAAAAACCATTAAGATATAATTTTGAAGACCAATCAGAATTTAAAATGCATATAAATGAATTATTAGAAAATAAATATATACAAGAAAGCAATAGCAAACATAATAGTCCAGCATTCATAGTAAATAAACATAGTGAACAAAAAAGAGGAAAAAGTAGAATGGTTATTGATTATAGGAATCTAAACGCAAAAACTAAAACATATAATTACCCTATACCAAATAAAATATTAAAAGTACGACAAATACAAGGATATAATTACTTTAGTAAATTTGATTGTAAATCAGGTTTTTACCACCTAAAACTAGAAGAAGAATCTAAACATTTAACAGCATTCACTGTACCACAAGGATTTTACGAATGGAATGTTTTACCATTTGGCTATAAAAATGCACCAGGTAGATATCAACATTTTATGGATATATATTTTAACCAACTAGAAAATTGTATAGTATATATAGACGACATATTATTATATTCAAGAACAAAAGAAGAACATCTAAAATTATTAGAAAAATTTATACATATTATAGAAATATCAGGAATTAGCTTATCAAAAAGGAAAGCTGAAATTATGAAAAATCAAATAGAATTCTTAGGAATACAAATAGATAAAAATGGAATAAAAATGCAAACACATATTGTACAAAAAATAGTCAATTCTGAAGAATTATTAGATACTAAGAAAAAATTACAATCATTTTTAGGATTAGTTAACCAAGTAAGAGAATATATACCAAAATTAGCAGAAAATTTAAAACCATTACAGAAAAAATTAAAGAAAGATATAGAATATTACTTTGATGAACAAGATAAAAAACATATCAGGAAAATAAAAATCATGTGTAAAGATTTACCAAAATTATACTTTCCAGATGAAAATAGACAATTTACTTATATAGTAGAAACAGATTCTAGTGATCATAGTTACGGAGGAGTATTAAAATATAAATATATAAATGAAAAAATAGAACATCACTGTAGATATTATTTCGGGTCTGTATACAAATAAAATGGGAAATAAATAGAAAAGAATTATTTGCCTTATATAAATGTTTATTAGCTTTTGAGCCATATATTGTATATAACAAATTTATTGTTAGAACAGATAATACACAGGTAAAATGGTGGATTACCAAAAAGGTACAAGACTCAGTTACAACGAAAGAAATAAGAAGACTGGTAGTAAATATATTAAACTTTTCATTTACAATTGAAATTATAAAACTGACAAGAATGTGATTGCAGATCACCTCTCAAGAAAAAGATACTGAAAAAACAAATACAATGAAACAAATACTCAACCTCCTAACTACACTTTGTACAAAGTGTAGTTAGGAGGTTGAGTATTTATTCCATTGTATTTGTTTTTTCTATTCATAATCCATAAATAGTAAAATGTCACCGACAGGATACTATTGATGAATAGTAAAAGACAAAAAAATACTATTCATAAATAGTAAAATGTCAATTATGTGAATAGTAAGAGTCGGTTACTGTGTAAATAGTAAGGGTCAAGTCACTGTGTAAATAGTAAGAGTCAAGTCACTATTCATGATACTGTTCATGAATAGTAACCATGTAAATGTTTTGTATATATATATATACGTTGGGAGAAGGGGATTCATCATCCCTCATCCCTCAACTCCCACTTCACATATATTTCACTCTGAATTCCGCAACCCCCCATATTGGTATCAGAGGTAGATAATAAAAAATATAAATGGAGAAATCTAATAGCAACCAAGAACCTATGAAGGATCCGATTCCAGAAAATCTACAAACTCAGGTATTTTCATATTCCAATATGAACAACTAAACTTTATTATTCCTGATAATCTCTTGATTATTATTTGATTATTATCATGTTATAGTATTGTTATGCTGAATAAATTCGAAGTAGTTTGCTATGAACGAAGGTAGGCTGAGAATAGGTAAGCCCAGACTATGCCATCCGAAACCGGAAACCAAGTTAGGCAAAAGAGAAGCCGTTTGAGGGGAAGTACGACCTTGTTGAAGGCGCTGTTAGGGTAACTGATTGAGGCTGAAAATCATAGTAGTGACCAAAAGAATTTATTTAGGATAACTTTAATATAATTTGATAATAGATAATAACAAACAAGAAGGTTAGAAGAAATAAAACGTGTTTAGAAATCATAAAAATGATGAATACATACTTACTAGATGAAGATTATAATTATAAAATACTTATTCTATATGTCCTTAAAACACTTAATATCGACATAAAATGAAAAATTTACGACCTTTTAATTATTGAAGAAATGACAGAATTAGACCAACTAATGGAATTAATAGAACAAAATTGGCATGAACTAACTATCCAAAATATAGATGAATTATATGACTTATATTCAGATTAATGATAAACTACGAATATTTAACATATTGGCTACAAACTATGGAAAATTTAGAACTATTAAATAAACTTTTAATAAATAATATTATAAAATACCAAAGAACCCAAGATATGGAATACTTAGAATATACTCTAGAAAATATAAAAGAAATACAAAATCTTACGATAAAGAAATAGGAATATTATGAAAAAATGTTTTTATAATGGATGAAATTTATAGAGAACAGTTATTAGAAAAAATTAATGAAATAAAACAAGAATTACGATTTAGACAAAATAGATTAGAAGAAAATATATGGGCAGGAGTATGCCAAAAATCTATAAAAGCACAAAGAAAAACGATATTCTTATTAGATCTACAATTACAACACTTAGAATATAAATATCAACATAACTTATAATGAATAAAGAGGAATATGATGTAGAAGAAAAAATATATAAAAGTCAAGATGGACTAGAAATAAAAATAATACATTCGAACTTAGAAAGAAGATATAAAAAAATAGGAACCCAATTATACCTAATGCCAGATAAAGAATCAGCAAAATTAGAAGATAGTCTAACAAAAATGGTACGATTAAATAAAGAAAATGACGAAATCGATAGAAAAAAAGAAATTGAAAAAATTAAAGAACAAGCTAAAAAAGAAATTAAACAAATAGAAGAAGTAAAAGATACTAGAATTCAAGAATTACAAAAAGAATTAGAAAGACTTAAACAACTATATGAAGAAAAATTAAAAGCAAAAGAAGAGTACAAGAAAAGAACTGAAGAATTAAAGTTAAACCAAGAAATAAAAAAAATGAAAACAATGTTAGAAGAAACAAAAGAATTACCTGAATTGAAAATAGAAGAATTAAGAATAAATGATATAAATGAAGAAGAAAACGATAATGTTTCAGAAAACAATTATGAATCATATTCAGAAACATACACTGATCTTATAGAAAAAGATAAAAATATAGAAATAAATGTAGGAAATTTAGATGAGAAACCTAGTACTTCAAATCCTAAAACACGAATGGATACAACTCCAACATATTATACTTACGAAAAAGAAAATAGAGATAAAGCTTTATGGGATAAAAGATTGAATAACAATTAGATACCTAGACAAACTACGGATCAAAATATTTCTTAGATTTAGACTGTGTAGCAGATACAAATAAAACAATTCAATTATGGATAGGCTATATATCAAAGCAATTAATAGACAACAAGATATCAATAATAGATGCCCCAGGATACATAGAAAGAACACTTATAGGAACAGTAAAAATATGGTTACAAAATTTAACACCAACAAGCCTAGCAACCCTAAGAAATAATACAAAATCTAATAATGAAATAGCAACATCAGCAATAGACATATTAAATAAATATGAAATATCAATTAGAAATGAATTTGGAAGTATGACAACAGAAATAGAAGAACAACAGAAAGATAAAATAATAAACAGAAATTTAATGAATAAATTGGCAATATGTAAAATGAGTTACATAGATGAATATACATGTGCATTTAGAGAATATTACTATAAAGGAATATATACAAATGATGAAAGTAAAGAAATAAGAAAATTATATTACACAAAATTACCAGAACCATTTAGTTCAAAAATAATAAAAGATTGGGAAGAATCAAATACAGTAGATACACTAGGAGCTAGAATAAAATTCTTACAACAATGGTTTATGAAACTATGTGAAAAACATAAAGAAGAATTAAAACTAGAAAAAATATTAGTAAAAAACCTAGCATATTGTACAAGCAAATTAGCATCCCGATTTGGATGTAAAAATCCATATAAAAAGAAAAGGTTAAAGAAGTATAAATGCTTTAAAACAAAATATAAAGACATAATTCCAAGAAAAAGATATTATATAAAAAATTATAAATAAAAGAGACCACATAGAGTTAATAAAAATATAACAGAATGTAAATGTTATAATTGTGGAAAACTAGGACATTTAGCTAGAAACTGTAAATTGCCAAAAAATTTAAAGAAAAAACAAATAACAGAAGTAATAATAGAAAAAGATAAATATAAACAGCTAGATTATTTGGATTATGAATTAGAAAATGAAGATAGCATATACGAAATAACAGACATTGAATTAGAAGAAGAAATAGAGTCATTTTCTGATTATTATGACTGAAAATGATATAAAAATAATAAGTAAAGAAGAATATCAAGATAATGAATATACAGAACAAAAAATAATATTTGACAATAATATGTTTGAACAAATAAAAGGAAAAGAATTAGATTTAAGCATAGATAAGATATTAGAAGTACCTAGATTTAAAAACTTATTCAAATTACAACACGATGAATATTATGTAGTAAGCCAAAAAGAACATGTAATAGATTGTAAATAGATTAAAGGTAAAGCTAAACAAACCTATTATAAATAAAAAAATAATTAATAAAGAAATCCAAGAATTAAAATAAAAAAATCCAATAAAATATGTACATTTAGGAGCAACAGAAATATTGATAAAAGCATGTTTTAGAGAAGGAGTAGATACACCTATTGAACTATATTTAGCAGATGATAGAATAATTCAACCTATAGAAAAAAGTATTATAAGTGCAGTTAGAGTAAATTTAATATATCAAAAATTTAAATTTATTATAAGTGCAAACTATTCAGTAGCAATAGAAGATAAATCACTAGTACTATATTGGAAAATGTCAGGCATAGAATTAGCACCAGGAAGCAAGATATTTACAGCAAGATGTAAAAATTTATATGTATTAACTACAAAGCATAAAATAACAGCAAGAAATAAGATTCAAAAAATTAAAATAGAAAATCCATTTGATAAAATAATTTCAGTAATAGACAATAATGATTACAGCAATAAAAAAATAGATATTGAAGAAGATTTAGAAATAGTAAAAGAATGATTAAGTACATCTAAAAGATTAAGCTACGATACACCTTCATCATCAAGAACTAGTACATCTAGAAGATTAGATTGCGACTTAATACCTAAATCATTAGAGCAAAATAAAAATGAAATACAACCATATCAATATTATATCACAGAAATATTAGACCAAAGAAAATATTTAATAACTATAAATACAGGACAAATAGAAAACCAAATTATAAGAGAACTAGTCAAAGAACATGAAATACTTACAGGAGAAAATATAAATACAGAATTACCTAGAGCTTTGGAAGAAACTACTGAACAAGAACTAATTATTGGAGGAATACCAATAAAAATTACATTTAAAATACATCAAGGAAATAATAATATTACTTTAAGAATAAAATGGCTAGAAACAGTTAAACCATATAATATAGATGATAAACAATTAATAATACATTATGAAAATAAGAAAGTACTTATTAAAAAAACAATTATATGATAAACTAAAATGACAAAAATATACATTTTAGCAAAAATAATTAAAGAAGGATACTATTATAATAGATATTACATAAAGCTAAAAATATCAAAATACAAATATGGGATAAAATATTATTAATAGATGAAATCTATAGTTATGAATTTACAAATAAAGATATATTATTAGGAATGCCTTTTTTAAAAAAACTATATCCACATAATATAACAAAAACGCATTGGTGGTTCACTACCATGTGTAATCACAAAATAGGAGCAAAAAGAGTTAATAATAAAATCAGAAAAAATACACCATGGATAAAAGGAAGTGAAAAAATTACCCAAAAATTAGAAAATATAACAACTAATGATCATAAAATAGAAATTATAATATTCACTGTAGATAAAATACAAGCAATAAAGGATAAATTAAACCCATTACAAGGATGGGATAAACACAAAACAAAAGTAAAAATTGAACTAATAGATGAAAATAGTATAATAACACAAAAACCATTAAGATATAATTTTGAAGACCAATCAGAATTTAAAATGCATATAAATGAATTATTAAAAAATAAGTATATACAAGAAAGCAATATCAAACATAATAGTCCAACATTCATAGTAAATAAACATAGTTACGGAGGAGTATTAAAATATAAATATATAAATGAAAAAATAGAACATCACTGTAGATATTATTCCGGATCATATACAGACCCACAAATAAAATGGGAAATAAATAGAAAAGAATTATTTGCCTTATATAAATGTTTATTAGCTTTAGAGCCATATATTCTATATAACAAATTTATTGTTAGAACAAATAATACACAGGTAAAATGGTGGATAACCAAAAAGGTACAAGACTCAGTTACAACAAAGGAAATAAGAAGACTGGTAGTAAATATATTAAACTTTTCATTTACAATTGAAGTTATAAGACTGACAAGAATGTAATTGCAGATCACCTCTCAAGGAAAAGATACTGAAAAAATAAATACAATGGACCAAATACTCAATTTTCTAACTACACTTTGTAAAAAAGTGGATAGTATGGATGTTGAGATACAGGAGCTAAAAAAGCAAGCTAGCAGTCAGCAGCATGACGTTAAATATGCGGAGCTACGTCGATCGGAAAACGTTAAAATTCCATATCTAGAAGGAGACGTTGGGAAACTCCATAAAACCCATAATGTTTGTTTAAATACAGCTGCAGCTACATCAGGAGTTACAAAGAAAGAAAAAGCTACAGAAGAAAAAAGTTATACAAATACAAATATGAACAAACTTTTTGATAAACCATACACAACACCAAAGATACAAAAATCTGTACCTACTCCACAAACCACTACATATAAAAACAGCCTAGTCCAACAGAAAAATACATATAACCACATCACCCGTACCTACATAGAAAATATTTACAAAGTCCAAACTTAATTAAACAAAAACCCCAGAGCTATAAACATAAAAGAACCAAATACTGATTACATTACCCAACACCTACAGGGATACAACAAACTAATAGCATTGCCAGGCACAAATACAAACTTGATTACCACTTGTTATAACTACGGATTACTTAGCACCGTATACACAGCTACAGGAGAAGAAATCTCAAAAATACCATAATTATACAAAGCATTCTTAACTTACAAACGAATTACTAAAGGAACACTATTTTTCATTAAATTCTATACGGCCACTGCAGAAATACTATACGATGAGATAAAACCGGTTATACAGGTCATAAAGATAGGTTTGACCAGAGATATGTTAATTCCAGAAAAAATAGAGAAACAAGATGAGATACCTATTGTAGATATTCCTGACTTTTATGCCAACAAAAGAGTTATAGGAATAGCTACAATATTAACGGAGTTAGCAAATAATTACCTAAACAACAATACAATATAGAGTTACTATAGCCGAGATAATACGATGATATATTCCAACTGTCGAGAAACTAGAGAAGGAGATATAGAGGAAATACGACAATGGATACTAAGCCTCCTAAAACCAGAAAATATACCAACGACAAGAGCTATCAGGAAAAATTTCATTTCATCAGCATTATTAACCAGATATTGTACAACAATCAGCAGCAAATATTCAGAACATATATGTTCCAAATATCACGGAGAAGATAACAATATCCCAACCGTACAGCTGGAATAAAACTATCACAAAGAAGATACAAAATAGCCGGCAGACTGATGAAGACAGCCGACAAAACAAAAGATAGGACGGAGACATTTATGTAAAAAGTAGGATAGGAATCTTATCTTCCCTTTTGTAAAGTTATTTGTTTTCTTTTGTAAAGAAAAGTAAAGTAGTTTGTTTTTACTTAGAGTCACCGACAGTATAATATTGATGAATAGTAAAAGACAAAAAAATACTATTCATAAATAGTAAAATGTCAATTATGTGAATAGTAAGAGTCGGTTACTGTGTAAATAGTAAGGGTCAAGTCACTGTGTAAATAGTAAGAGTCAAGTCACTATTCATGATACTGTTCATGAATAGTAACTATGTAAATGTTTTGTATATATATATATACGTTGGGAGAAGGGGATTCATCATCCCTCATCCCTCAACTCCCACTTCACATATATTTCACTCTGAATTCCGCAACCCCCCATATTTATATTAGATTTCCTCTAATTGCGCTTATTATACTTTTTTCTATAGGTTGAATTATTCTATCATCTGCTAAATATAGTTCTATAGGTGTATCTATTCCTTCTCTAAAACATGCTTTTATCAATATTTCTGTTGCTCCTAAATGTACATATTTTATTGGATTTTTTGATTTCAAATCGTGGATTTCTTTATTAATTATTTTTTTATTTATAATAGGTATTTTAGCTTTACCTTTAATATATTTGCAGTAAAAGCATGTTTTAGAGAAAGAATAGATACACCTATAGAACTATATTTAGCAGATGATAGAATAATTCAACCTATAGAAAAAAGTATTATAATTGCAGTTAGAGGAAATTTTATATATCAAAAATTTAAATTTATTATAAGTGCAAACTATTTAGTAGCAATAGAAGACAAGAACATAGATAAATCACTAGTACTATATTGGAAAATGTCAGGACTAGAATTAACACCAGGAAGCAAAATATTTACAGCAAGATGTAAAAATTTATATGTATTAACTACAAAGCATAAAATAACAGCAAGAAATAAGATTCAAAAAATTAAAATAGAAAATCCATTTGATAAAATAATTTCAGTAATAGACAATAATGATTATAGTTATAAAGAAATAGATATTGAAGAAGATTTAGAGATAGTAAAAGAAAGATTAAGTACATCTAAAAGAGTAAGCTACGATACACCTTCATCATCAAGAACTAGTACATCTAGAAGATTAGATTGCGACTTATTAGAACAAAAGAAAGATGAAATACAACCATACCAATATTATATCACAGGAATATTAGACCAAAGAAAATATTTAATAACTATAAATACAGGACAAGTAGAAAACCAAATTATAAGAGAACTAGTCAAAGAACATGAAATAATTACAGGAGAAAATATAAATACAGAATTACCTAGAGCTTTGGTAAATATAGAAGAAACTAATAATATTCCTGTTTCTTTATCGTAAGATTTTGTATTTCTTTTATATTTTCTAGAGTATATTCTAAGTATTCCATATCTTGGGTTCTTTGGTATTTTATAATATTATTTATTAAAAGTTTATTTAATAGTTCTAAATTTTCCATAATTTGTAGCCAATATGTTACATATTCGTAGTTTATCATTAATCTGAATATAAGTCATATAATTCATCTATATTTTGGATAGTTAGTTCATGCCAATTTTGTTTTATTAAGTTGAGAGAAAAGTGGGAGTTGAGGGATGAGGGATCCCCTTCTCCTAACGTATATATATATATACAAAACATTTACATGGCTACTATTCATGAACAGTATCATGAATAGTGACTTGACTCTTACTATTTACACAGTGACTTGACCTTTACTATTTACACAGTAACCGACTCTTACTATTTACATAATTGACATTTTACTATTTATGAATAGTATTTTTTGTCTTTTACTATTCATTAATAGTATCCTGTCGGTGACTCTTAATAAAAACAAGCTACTTTACTTTACTTTACAAAAGAAAACAAATAACTTTACAAAAGGGAAGATAAGATTCCTATCCTACTTTTGACTTTTTACATAAATGTCTCCGTCTTATCTTTTGTTTTGTCGACTGTCTTCATCAGTCTGCCGGCTATTTTGTATCTTCTTTGTGATAGTTTTATTCGGTATGCGGTTGGGACATTGTTATCTTCTCCGTGGCATTTGGAACATATATGTTCTGAATATTTGCTGCTGATTGTTGTACAATATCTGGTTAATAATGCTGATGAAATGAAATTTTTCCTGATAGCTCTTGTCGTTGGTATATTTTCTGGTTTTAGGAGGCTTAGTATCCATTGTCGTATTTCCTCCATATCTCCTTCTCTAGTTTCTCGACAGTTAGAATATATCATCGTATTATCTCGGCTATAGTAACTCCATATTGTATTGTTGTTTAGGTAATTATTTGCTAACTCCGTTAATATTGTAGCTATTCCTATAACTCTTTTGTTGGCATAAAAGTCAGGAATATCTACAATAGGTATCTCATCTTGTTTCTCTATTTTTTCTGGAATTAACATATCTCTGGTCAAACCTATCTTTATGACCTGTATAACCGGTTTTATCTCATCGTATAGTATTTCTGCAGTGGCTGTATAGAATTTAATGAAAAATAGTGTTCCTTTAGTAATTCGTTTGTAAGTTAAGAATGCTTTGTATAATTCGGGTATCTTCGATATTTCATCTCCTGTAGCTGTGTACACTGTACTAAGTAGTCCGTAGTTATAACAAGTTGTAACCAAATTTATATTTGTACCTGGTAGGGCAATTAGTTTGTTGTATCCTTGTAGGTGTTGGGTAATGTAATCAGTATTTGGTTCTTTTATGTTTATAGCTCTGGGGTTTTTGTTTAAGTAAGTTTGGACTTTGTAAATATTTTCTGTATAGGTACGGGTGATGTGGTTATATGTATTTTTCTGTTGGGCTAAATTTGTTTTTATATGTAGTGGTTTGTGGAGTAGGTACAGATTTTTGTATCTTTGGTGTTGTATATGGTTTATCAAAAAGTTTGTTCATATTTGTATTTGTATAACTTTTTTCTTCTGTAGCTTTTTCTTTCTTTGTAACTCCTGATGTACCTGTAGTTGTATTTAAACAAACATTATGGGTTTTATGGAGTTTCCCAACGTCTCCTTCTAGATCTGGAATTTTAACGTCTTCCGATCGACGTAGCTCCGCATATTTAATGTCATGCTGCTGACTGCTAGCTTGCTTTTTTAGCTTCTGTATCTCACCATCCATACTATCCACCTTTGTACAAAGTGTAGTTAGGAGGTTGAGTATTTGTTCCATTGTATTTGTTTTTTCAGTATCTTTTTCTTGAGAGGTGATCTGCAATCACATTATTGTCAGTTTTATAATTTCAATTGTAAATGAAAAGTTTAATATATTTACTACCATTCTTCTTATTTCTTTCGTTATAACTGAGTCTTGTACCTTTTTGGTTATCCACCATTTTACCGGTGTATTATCTGTTCTAACAATAAATTTGTTATATACAATATATGGCTCAAAAGCTAATAAACATTTATATAGGGCAAATAATTCTTTTCTATTTACTTCCCATTTTATTTGTGTTTTTATATTTTTAGCTTTATGTGTTATCATGCTTTCTTCATTATTAAATCCTGTTACTATTAATGGTGTTTTTAATTTTTCCCATTTACTATCTGGTAGACAATTATGTTTACACATATTTGCTTCTGCTCCTGTGTCTATCATAGGTGTGTAATATCTATTATAGTATCCTTCTATAATTATTTTTGCTAGAATGTATATTTTTGTCATTAAGATGTTGAACTTTTAGTTTTTCATATAATTGTTCTTTTAATAATTACTTTCTTGTTTTCATAAGTTATTGTTAGTTGTTTATCATCTATACTATATGGCTTAACTGTTTCTAGCCATTTTATTCCTAAAGTAATATTATTATTTCCTTGGTGTATTTTAAATTTAATTTTTATTGGTATTCCTCCAATAATTAGTTCTTGTTCAGTAGTTTCTTCTATATTTACCAAAGCTCTAGGTAATTCTGTATTTATATTTTCTCCTGTAATTATTTCATGTTCTTTGACTAGTTCTCTTATAATTTAGTTTTCTATTTGTCCTATATTTATAGTTATTAAATATTTTCTTTGGTCTAATATTCCTGTGATATAATATTGATATGGTTGTATTTCATCTTTCTTTTGTTCTAATAAGTCGCAATCTAATCTTCTAGATGTACTAGTTCTTGATGATGAAGGTGTATCGTAGCTTAATCTTTTAGATGTACTTAATCTTTCTTTTACTATCTCTAAATCTTCTTCAATATCTATTTCTTTATAACTGTAATCATTATTATCTATTACTGTAATTATTTTATCAAATGGATTTTCTATTTTGATTTTTTGAATCTTATTTTTCGCTGTTATTTTGTGCTTTGTAGTTAATACATATAAATTTTTGCATCTTGCTGTAAATATTTTACTTCCTGGTGCTAATTCTATGCCTGACATTTTCCAATATAGTACTAGTAATTTATCTATGTTCTTGTCTTCTATTGCTACTGAATAGTTTGCACTTATAATAAATTTAAATTTTTGATATATTAGATTTCCTCTAACTGCACTTATAATACTTTTTTCTATAGGTTGAATTATTCTATCATCTGCTAAATATAATTCTATAGGTGTATCTATTCCTTCTCTAAAACATGCTTTTATTAATATTTCTGTTGCTCCGAAATGTACATATTTTATTGGATTTTTTGATTTCAATTCTTGGATTTCTTTATTAATTATTTTTTTATTTATAATAGGTATTTTAGCTTTACCTTTAATATATTTACAATCTATTACATGTTCTTTTTGGCTTACTACATAATATTCATCGTATTGTAATTTGAATAAGTTTTTTAATCTAGGTACTTCTAGTATTTTATCTATGCTTAAGTCTAATTCTTTTCCTTTTATTTGTTCAAACATATTATTGTCAAATATTATTTTTTGTTCTGTATATTCATTATCTTGATATTCTTCTTTACTTATTATTTTTATATCATTTTCAGTCATAATAAGAAAATGACTCTATCTCTTCTTCTAATTCGATGTCTGTTATTTCGTATATGCTATCTTCATTTTCTAATTCATAATCCAAATATTCTATCTGAAAAAACAAATACAATGGATCAAATACTCAACCTCCTAACTACACTTTGTACAAAAGTGGATAGTATGGATGGTGAGATACAGAAGCTAAAAGAGCAAGCTAGCAGTCAGCAGCATGACGTTAAAAATGCGGAGCTACGTCGATCGGAAGACGTTAAAATTCCAGATCTAGAAGGAGACGTTGGGAAACTCCATAAAACCCATAATGTTTGTTTAAATATAGCTGCAGGTACATCAGGAGTTACAAAGAAAGAAAAAGCTACAGAAGAAAAAAGTTATACAAATACAAATATGAACAAACTTTTTGATAAACCATATACAACACCAAAGATACAAAAATCTGTACCTACTCCACAAACCACTACATATAAAAACAGCCTAGCCCAACAGAAAAATACATATAACCACATCACCCGTACCTATACAGAAAATATTTACAAAGTCCAAACTTACTTAAACAAAAACCCCAGAGCTATAAACATAAAAGAACCAAATACTGATTACATTACCCAACACCTACAAGGATACAACAAACTAATTGCCCTACCAGGTACAAATATAAATTTGGTTACAACTTGTTATAACTACGGACTACTTAGTACAGTGTACACAGCTACAGGAGAGGAAATATCGAAGATACCCGAATTATACAAAGCATTCATAACTTACAAACGAATTACTAAAGGAACACTATTTTTCATTAAATTCTATACGGCCACTGCAGAAATACTATACGATGAGATAAAACCGGTTATACAGGTCATAAAGATAGGTTTGACCAGAGATATGTTAATTCCAGAAAAAACAGAGAAACAAGATGAGATACCTATTGTAGATATTCCTGACTTTTATGCCAACAAAAGAGTTATAGGAATAGCTACAATATTAACGGAGTTAGCAAACAATTACCTAAACAACAATACAATATGGAGTTACTATAGCCGAGATAATACGATGATATATTCTAACTGTCGAGAAACTAGAGAAGGAGATATGGAGGAAATACGACAATGGATACTAAGCCTCCTAAAACCAGAAAATATACCAACGACAAGAGCTATCAGGAAAAATTTCATTTCATCAGCATTATTAACCAGATATTGTACAACAATCAGCAACAAATATTTAGAACATATATGTTCCAAATGTCACGGAGAAGATAACAATGTCCCAACCGTACAGCTGGAATAAAACTATCACAAAGAAGATACAAAATAGCCGGCAGACTGATGAAGACAGCCGACAAAACAAAAGATAAGACGGAGACATTTATGTAAAAAGTCAAAAGTAGGATAGGAATCTTATCTTCCCTTTTGTAAAGTTATTTGTTTTCTTTTGTAAAGTAAAGTAAAGTAGTTTGTTTTTACTTAGAGTCACCGACAGGATACTATTAATGAATAGTAAATAACAAAAAATACTATTCATAAATAGTAAAATGTCAATTATGTAAATAGTAAGAGTCGGTTACTGTGTAAATAGTAAAGGTCAAGTCACTGTGCAAATAGTAAGAGTCAAGTCACTATTCATGATACTGTTCATGAATAGTAGCCATGTAAAAGTTTTGTATATATACATACGTTAGGAGAAGGGGATCCCTCATCCCTCAACTCCCACTTCACATATATTTCACTCTGAATTCCGCAACCCCCCATATTGGTATCAGAGCTAGATAATAAAAAATATAAATGGATAAATCTAATAGCAACCAAGAACCTATGAAGGATCCGATTCCAGAAAATCTACAAACTCAGGTATTTTCATATTCCAATATGAACAACTAAACTTTATTATTCCTGATAATCTCTTGATTATTATTTGATTATTATCATGTTATAGTATTGTTATGCTGAATAAATTCGAAGTAGTTTGCTATGAACGAAGGTAGGCTGAGAATAGGTAAGCCCAGACTATGCCATCCGAAACCGGAAACCCAGTTAGGCAAAAGAGAAGCCGTTTGAGGGGAAGTACGAACTTGTTGAAGGCGTATTAGCGATTGAAATTTGAAAATCATAGTAGTGACCAAAAGAATTTATTTAGGATAACTTTAATATAATTTGATAATATATAATAACAAACAAGAAGGTTAGAAGGAATAAAACGTGTTTAGAAATCATAAAAATGATGAATACATACTTACTAGATGAGGATTATAATTATAAAATACTTATTCTATATGTCCTTAAAACACTTAATATCGACATAAAAAGAAAAATTTACGACCTTTTAATTATTGAAGAAATGACAGAATTAGACCAACTAATGGAATTAATAGAACAAAATTGGCATGAACTAACTATCTAAAATATAGATGAATTATATGACTTATATTCAGATTAATGATAAACTACGAATATTTAACATATTGGCTACAAACTATGGAAAATTTAGAACTATTAAATAAACTTTTAATAAATAATATTATAAAATACCATAGAACCCAAGATATGGAATACTTAGAATATACTTTAGAAAATATAAAAGAAATACAAAATCTTATAATAAAGAAACAAGAATATTATGAAAAAATGTTTTTATAATGGATGAAATTTATAGAGAACAGTTATTAGAAAAAATTAATGAAATAAAACAAGAATTACGATTTAGACAAAATAGACTAGAAGAAAATATATGGGCAGGAGTATGCCAAAAATCTATAAACCATAAAGAAAAATGATATTCTTATTAGATCTACAATTACAACACTTAGAATATAAATATCAACATAACTTATAATGAATAAAGAAGAATATGCTGTAGAAGAAAAAATATATAAAAGTCAAGATGGACTAGAAATAAAAATTATACATTCGAACTTAGAAAGAAGATATAAAAAATAGGAACCCAATTATATCTAATGCCAGATAAAGAATCAGCAAAATTAGAAGATAGTCTAACAACAATGGTACGATTAAATAAAGAAAATGAAGAAATTGATAGAAAAAAGGAAATCGAAAAAATTAGAGAACAAGCTAAATGAGAAATGAAACAAATAGAAGAAGTAAAAGATACTAGAATTCAAGAATTACAAAAAGAATTAGAAAGACTTAAACAACTATATGAAGAAAAATTAAAAGCAAAAGAAGAGTACAAGAAAAGAACTGAAGAATTAAAGTTAAACCAAGAAATAGATAGAATGAAAACAATGTTAGAAGAAACAGAAGAATTACCTGAATTAAAAATAGAAGAGTTAAGAATAAATGAAATAAATGAAGAAGAGAATGATAATATTTCAGAAAATAATTATGAATCATATTCAGAAACATATACTGACCTTATAGAAAAAGATAAAAATATAGAAATAAACGTAGGAAATTTAGATGAAAAACCTAGTACTTCAAATCCTAAAACAAGAATGGATATAACCCCTAAATATTATACTTATGAAAAAGAAGCTTTATGGGATAAAAGATTGAATAAAAATTGGATACCTAGACAAACTACGGATCAAAATAATTTCTTAGATTTAGACTGTGTAGCAGATACAAATAAAATAATTCAATTATGGATAGGCTATATATCAAAGCAATTAATAGACAACAAGATATCAATAATAGATGCCCTAGGATACATAGAAAGAACACTTATAGGAATAGCAAAAACATGGTTACAAAATTTAACACCAATAAGCTTAGCAACCCTAAGAAATAATACAAAATCTAATAATGAAATAGCAACATCAGCAATAGACATATTAAATAAATATGAAATATCAATTCGAATTGAATTTGAAAGTATGACAACAGAAATAGAAGAACAACAGAAAGATAAAATAATAAACAGAAATTTAATGAATAAATTGGCAATATGTAAAATGAGTTACATAGATGAATATACATGTGCATTTAGAGAATATTACTATAAAGGGATATATACAAATGATGAAAGTAAAGAAATAAGAAATTTATATTACAGAAAATTACCAGAACCATTTAGTTCAAAAATAATAAAAGATTGGGAAGAATCAGATACAGTAGATACACTAGGAGCTAGAATAAAATTCTTACAACAATGGTTTATGAAACTATGTGAAAAACATAAAGAAGAATTAAAACTAGAAAAAATATTAGTAAAAAACCTAGCATATTGTACAAGTAAATTAGCACCACAATTTGGATGTAAAAATCCATATAAAAAGAAAAGGATAAAGAAGTATAAACGCTTTAAAACAAAATATAAAGACATAAATCCAAGAAAAAGATATTATATAAAAAATTATAAACAAAAGAGACCACATAGAATTAAGAAAAATATAACAGAATGTAAATGTTATAATTGTGGAAAACTAGGACATTTAGCTAGAAACTGTAAATTGCCAAAAGATTTAAAGAAAAAACAAATAACAGAGGTAATAATAGAAAACGATAAATATAAACAGATAGATTATTTGGATTATGAATTAGAAAATGAAGATAGCATATACGAAATAACAGACATTGAATTAGAAGAAGAAATAGAGTCATTTTCTGATTATTATGACTGAAAATGATATAAAAATAATAAGTAAAGAAGAATATCAAGATAATGAATATACAGAAAAAAGAAAATAATATTTGACAATAATATGTTTGAACAAATAAAAGGAAAAGAATTAGATTTAAGCATAGATAAGATATTAGAAGTACCTAGATTTAAAAACTTATTCAAATTACAACACGATGAATATTATGTAGTAAGCCAAAAAGAACATGTAATAGATTGTAAATAGATTAAAGGTAAAGCTAAAATACCTATTATAAATAAAAAAATAATTAATAAAGAAATCCAATAATTAAAATAAAAAAATCCAATAAAATATGTACATTTAGGAGCAACAGAAATATTTATAAAAGCATGTTTTAGAGAAGGAATAGATACACCTATAGAACTATATTTAGAAGATGATAGAATAATTCAACCTATAGAAAAAAGTATTATAAGTGCAGTTAGAGGAAATTTAATATATCAAAAATTTAAATTTATTATAAGTGCAAACTATTCAGTAGCAATAGAAGATAAATCACTAGTACTATATTGGAAAATGTCAGGACTAGAATTAGCACCAGGAAGCAAGATATTTACAGCAAGATGTAAAAATTTATATGTATTAACTACAAAGCATAAAATAACAGCAAGAAATAAGATTCAAAAAATTAAAATAGAAAATCCATTTGATAAAATAATTTCAGTAATAGACAATAATGATTATAGCTATAAAGAAATAGATATTGAAGAAGATTCAGAAATAGTAAAAGAAAGATTAAGTACATCTAAAAGATTAAGCTACGATACACCTTCATCATCAAGAACTAGTACATCTAGAAGATTAGATTGCGACTTAATACCCAAATTATTAGAACAAAAGAAAGATGAAATACAACCATATCAATATTATATCACAGGAATATTAGACCAAAGAAAATACTTAATAACTATAAATACAGGACAAATAGAAAACCAAATTATAAGAGAACTAGTCAAAGAACATGAAATAATCACAGGAGAAAATATAAATACAGAATTACCTAGAGCTTTGGTAAATATAGAAGAAACTACTGAACAAGAACTAATTATTGGAGGCATACTAATAAAAATTAAATTTAAAATATATCAAGGAAATAATAATATTACTTTAGGAATAAAATGGCTAGAAACAGTTAAACCATATAATATAGTTGATAAACAATTAACAATAACTTATGAAAACAAGAAGGTACTTATTAAAAGAACAATTATATGATAAACTAAAATGACAAAAATATACATTTTAGCAAAAATAATTATAGAAGGATACTATTATAATAGATATTACATAAAGCTAAAAATATAAAAACACAAATAAAATGGGAAATAAATAGAAAAGAATTATTTGCCTTATATAAATGTTTATTAGCTTTTGAGCCATATATTGTATATAACAAATTTATTGTTAGAACATATAATACACAGGTAAAATGGTGGATAACCAAAAAGGTACAAGACTCAGTTACAACAAAAGAAATAAGAAGACTGGTAGTAAATATATTGAACTTTTCATTTACAATTGAAATTATAAAGACTGACAAAAATGTGATTGCAGATCACCTCTCAAGACAAAGATACTGAAAAAACAAATACAATGGATCAAATACTCAACCTCCTAACTACACTTTGTACAAAAGTGGATAGTAAGAGTCGGTTACTGTGTAAATAGTAAATGTCAAGTCACTGTGTAAATAGTAAGAGTCAAGTCACTATTCATGATACTGTTCATGAATAGTAGCCATGTAAATGTTTTGTATATATATATACGTTAGGAGAAGGGAATCCCTCATCCCTCATCTCCCACGTCACCACATATTTCACTCTCAATTCCGCAACCCCCCAAATTGGTATCAGAGCTAGATAATAAAAAATATAAATGGAGAAATCTAATAGCAACCAAGAACCTATGAAGGATCCGATTCCAGAAAATCTACAAACTCCGGTATTTTCATATTCCAATATGAACAACTAAACTTTATTATTCCTGATAATCTCTTGATTATTATTTGATTATTATCATGTTATAGTATTGTTATGCTGAATAAATTCGAAGTAGTTTGCTATGAGCAGGTAGGTGAGAATAGGTAAGCCAGACTATGCCATCGAAATCGGAAACCAGTTAGGCAAAGAGAAGCCGTTTGAGGAAATCTGAACTTGTTGAAGGTCTTTATTAGGAGTAGCGATTGAGGCTGAAAATCATAGTAGTGACCAAAAGAATTTATTTAGGATAACTTTAATATAATCTGATAATTGATAATAACAAACAAGAAGGTTAGAAGGAATAAAATTTGTTTAGAAATCATGAAAATGATGAATACATACTTATTAGATGAAGATAATAAAACTTGTTTAGAAATCATAAAAATGATGAATACATACTTTCTAGATGAAGATTATAATTATAAAATACTTATTCTATATATCCTTAAAACACTTAATATCGACATAAAATGAAAAATTTACGACCTTTCAATTATTGAAGAAATGACAGAATTAGACCAACTAATGGAATTAATATAACAAAATTGACATGAACTAACTATCCAAAATATAGATGAATTATATGACTTATATTCAGATTAATGATAAACTACGAATATTTAACATATTGGCTACAAACTATGGAAAATTTAGAACTATTAAATAAACTTTTAATAAATAATATTATAAAATACCAAAGAACCCAAGATATGGAATACTTAGAATATACTCTAGAAAATATAAAAGAAATACAAAATCTTACGATAAAGAATCATGAATATTATGAAAAAATGTTTTTATAATGGATGAAATTTATAGAGAATAGTTATTAGAAAAAATTAATGAAATAAAACAAGAATTACGATTTAGACAAAATAGATTAGAATAAAATATATGGGCAGGAGTATGCCAAAAATCTATAAAAGCACATAGAAAAACGATATTCTTATTAGATCTACAATTACAACACTTAGAATATAAATATCAACATAACTTATAATGAATAAAGAGGAATATGCTATAGAAGAAAAAATATATAAAAGTCAAGATGGACTAGAAATAAAAATAATACATTCGAAATTAGAAAGAAGATATAAAAAAATAGGAACCCAATTATACCTAATGCCAGATAAAGAATCAGCAAAATTAGAAGATAGTCTAACAACTATGGTAAGATTAAATAAAGAAAATGAAGAAATCGATAGGAAAAAAGAAATCGAAAAAATTAGAGAACAAGCTAAAAAAGAAATTAAACAAATAGAAGAAGTAAAAGATACTAGAATTCAAGAATTACAAAAAGAATTAGAAAGACTTAAACAACTATATGAAGAAAAATTAAAAGCAAGAGAAGAATACAAGAAAAGAACTGAAGAATTAAAGTTAAACCAAGAAATAGAAAAAATGAAAACAATGTTAGAAGAAACAGAAGAATTACCTGAATTAAAAATAGAAGAGTTAAGAATAAATGAAATAAATGAAGAAGAAAACGATAATGTTTCAGAAAACAATTATGAATCATATTCAGAAACATACATTGATCTTATAGAAAAAGATAAAAATATAGAAATAAATGTAGGAAATTTAGATGAGAAACCTAGTACTTCAAATCCTAAAACACGAATGGATACAACTCCAACATATTATACTTACGAAAAAGAAAATAGAGATAAAGCTTTATGGGATAAAAGATTGAATAAAAATTGGATACCTAGACAAACTACGGATCAAAATAATTTCTTAGATTTAGACTGTGTAGCAGATACAAATAAAATAATTCAATTATGGATAGGCTATATATCAAAGCAATTAATAGACAACAAGATATCAATAATAGATGCCCCAGGATACATAGAAAGAACATTTATAGGAACAGCAAAAATATGGTTACAAAATTTAACACCAATAAGCTTAGCAACCCTAAGAAATAATACAAAATCTAATAATGAAATAGCAACATCAGCAATAGACATATTAAATAAATATGAAATATCAATTAGAAATGAATTTGGAAGTATGACAACAGAAATAGAAGAACAACAGAAAGATAAAATAATAAACAGAAATTTAATAAATAAATTAGCAATACGTAAAATGAGTTACATAGATGAATATACATGTGCATTTAGAGAATATTACTATAAAGGAATATATACAAATGATGAAAGTAAAGAAATAAGAAAATTATATTAAACAAAATTACCAGAACCATTTAGTTCAAAAATAATAAAAGATTGGGAAGAATCGAATCTGAGATACACTAGGAGCTAGAATAAAATTCTTACAACAATGGTTTATGAAACTATGTGAAAAACATAAAGAAGAATTAAAACTAGAAAAAATATTAGTAAAAAACCTAGCATATTGTACAAGTAAATTAGCACCCCAATTTGGATGTAAAAATCCATATAAAAAGAAAAGGATAAAGAAGTATAAACGCTTTAAAACAAGATATAAAGACAAAATTCCAAGAAAAAGATATTATATAAAAATTTATAAACAAAAGAGACCACATAGAGTTAAGAAAAATATAACAGAATGTAAATGTTATAATTGTGGAAAACTAGGACATTTAGCTAGAGACTGTAAATTACCAAAAGATTTAAAGAAAAAACAAATAACAGAGGTAATAATAAAAAAAGATAAATACAAACAGATAGAATATTTGGATTATGAATTAGAAAATGAAGATAGCATATACGAAATAACAGACATTGAATTAGAAGAAGAAATAGAGTCATTTTCTGATTATTATGACTGAAAATGATATAAAAATAATAAGTAAAGAAACATATCAAGATAATGAATATACAGAACAAAAAATAATATTTGATAATAATATGTTTTGAACAAATAAAAGGAAAAGAATTAGACTTAAGCATAGATAAAATACTAGAAGTACCTAGATTAAAAAACTTATTCAAATTACAACACGATGAATATGATGTAGTAAGCCAAAAAGAACATGTAATAGATTGTAAATATATTAAAGGTAAAGATAAAATACCTATTATAAATAAAAAAATAATTAATAAAGAAATCGAAGAATTAAAATAAAAAAATCCAATAAAATATGTACATTTAGGAGCAACAGAAATACTGATAAAAGCATGTTTTAGAGAAGGAATAGATACACCTATAGAACTATATTTAGCAGATGATAGAATAATTCAACCTATAGAAAAAAGTATAATAAGCGCAGTTAGAGGAAATCTAATATATCAAAAATTTAAATTTATTATAAGTGTAAACTATTCAGTAGCAATAGAAGACAAAAACATAGATAAATGACTAGTGCTATACTGGAAAATGTCAGGCATAGAATTAGCACCAGGAAGTAAAATATTTACAGCAAGATGTAAAAATTTATATGTATTAACTACAAAGCACAAAATAACAGCGAAAAATAAGATTCAAAAAATCAAAATAGAAAATCCATTTGATAAAATAATTACAGTAATAGATAATAATGATTACAGTAATAAAGAAATAGATATTGAAGAAGATTTAGAGATAGTAAAAGAAAGATTAAGTACATCTAAAAGATTAAGCTACGATACACCTTCATCATCAAGAACTAGTACATCTAGAAGATTAGATTGCGACTTAATACCTAAATCACTGGAACAAAAGAAAGATGAAATACAACCATATCAATATTATATCACAGGAATATTAGACCAAAGAAAATATTTAATAACTATAAATACAGGACAAATAGAAAACCAAATTATAAGAGAACTAGTCAAAGAACATGAAATAATTACAGGAGAAAATATAAATACAGAATTACCTAGAGCTTTGGTAAATATAGAAGAAACTACTGAACAAGAACTAATTATTGGAGGAATACCAATAAAAATTAAATTTAAAATACACCAAGGAAATAATAATATTACTTTAGGAATAAAATGGCTAGAAACAGTTAAGCCATATAATATAGATGATAAACAACTAACAATAACTTATGAAAACAAGAAAGTAATTATTAAAAGAACAATTATATGACAAACTAAAAGTTCAACATCTTAATGACAAAAATATACATTCTAGCAAAAATAATTATAGAAGGATACTATAATAGATATTACACACTTATGATAGACACAGGAGCAGAAGCAAATATGTGTAAACATAATTGTCTACCAGATAGTAAATGGGAAAAATTAAAAACACCATTAATAGTAACAGGATTTAATAATGATGGAAGCATGATAACACATAAAGCTAAAAATGTAAAAACACAAATATGGGATAAAATATTATTAATAGATGAAATCTATAGTTATGAATTTACAAACAAATATATATTATTAGGAATGCCTTTTTTAGAAAAACTATATCCACATACTATAACAAAAACTCATTGGTGGTTCACTACCATATGTAATCACAAAATAGGAGCAAAAAGAGTTAATAATAAAATCAGAAAAAATACACCATGGATAAAAGAAAGTGAAAAAATTACCCAAAGATTAGAAAATATAACAACTAATGATCATAAAATAGAAATTATAATATTTACCGTAGATAAAATACAAGCAATAAATGATAAATTAAACTTATTATATAACGAAAACCCATTACAAGGATGGGATAAACACAGAACAAAAGTAAAAATTGAACTAATAGATGAAAATAGTATAATAACACAAAAACCATTAAGATATAATTTTGAAGACCAATCAGAATTTAAAATGCATATAAATGAATTATTAGAAAATAAATATATACAAGAAAGCAATAGCAAACATAATAGTCCAGCATTCATAGTAAATAAACATAGTGAACAAAAAAGAGGAAAAAGTAGAATGGTTATTGATTATAGGAATCTAAACGCAAAAACTAAAACATATAATTACCCTATACCAAATAAAATATTAAAAGTACGACAAATACAAGGATATAATTACTTTAGTAAATTTAATTGTAAATCAGGTTTTTACCACCTAAAACTAGAAGAAGAATCTAAACATTTAACAGCATTCACTGTACCACAAGGATTTTACGAATGAAATGTTTTACCATTTGGCTATAAAAATGCACCAGGTAGATATCAACATTTTATGGATATATATTTTAACCAACTAGAAAATTGTATAGTATATATAGACGACATATTATTATATTCAAGAACAAAAGAAGAACATCTAAAATTATTAGAAAAAATTATACATATTATAGAAATATCAGGAATTAGCTTATCAAAAAGGAAAGCTGAAATTATGAAAAATCAAATAGAATTCTTAGGAATACAAATAGATAAAAATGGAATAAAAATGCAAACACATATTGTACAAAAAATAGTCAATTCTGAAGAATTATTAGATACTAAGAAAAAATTACAATCATTTTTATGATTAGTTAACCAAGTAAGAGAATATATACCAAAATTAGCAGAAAATTTAAAACCATTACAGAAAAAATTAAAGAAAGATATAGAATATTACTTTGATGAACAAGATAAAAAACATATCAGGAAAATAAAAATCATGTGTAAAGATTTACCAAAATTATACTTTCCAGATGAAAATAGACAATTTACTTATATAGTAGAAACAGACTCTAGTGATCATAGTTACGGAGGAGTATTAAAATATAAATATATGAATGAAAAAATAGAACATCACTGTAGATATTATTCCGGATCATATACAGACCCACAAATAAAATGGGAAATAAATAGAAAAGAATTATTTGCCTTATATAAATGTTTATTAGCTTTTGAGCCATATATTGTATATAACAAATTTATTGTTAGAACAGATAATACACAGGTAAAATGGTGGATAACCAAAAAGGTACAAGACTTAGTTACAACAAAGGAAATAAGAAGACTGGTAGTAAATATATTAAACTTTTCATTTACAATTGAAATTATAAAACTGACAAGAATGTGATTGCAGATCACCTCTCAAGAAAAAGATACTGAAAAAACAAATACAATGGAACAAATACTCAAAGTTTAATTTATCATTTATTGCTTGTATTTTATCTACGGTAAATATTATAATTTCTATTTTATGATCATTAGTTGTTATATTTTCTAATTTTTTGGGTAATTTTTTCACTTCCTTTTATCCATGGTGTATTTTTCTGATTTTATTATTAACTCTTTTTGCTCCTATTTTGTGATTACATATGGTAGTGAACCACCAATGAGTTTTTGTTATAGTATGTGGATATAGTTTTTCTAAAAAAGGCATTCCTAATAATATATCTTTGTTTGTAAATTCATAACTATAGATTTCATCTATTAATAATATTTTATCCCATATTTGTGTTTTTACATTTTTAGCTTTATATGTTATCATGCTTCCTTCATTATTAAATCCTGTTACTATTAATGGTGTTTTTAATTTTTCCCATTTACTATCTGGTAGACAATTATGTTTACACATATTTGCTTCTGCTCCTGTGTCTATCATAGGTGTGTAATATCTATTATAGTATCCTTCTATAATTATTTTTGCTAGAATGTATATTTTTGTCATTAAGATGTTGAACTTTTAGTTTGTCATATAATTGTTCTTTTAATAATTACTTTCTTGTTTTTTCATAAGTTATTGTTAGTTGTTTATCATCTATATTATATGGCTTAACTGTTTCTAGCCATTTTATTCCTAAAGTAATATTATTATTTCCTTGGTGTATTTTAAATTTAATTTTTATTGGTATTCCTCCAATAATTAGTTCTTGTTCAGTAGTTTCTTCTATATTTACCAAAGCTCTAGGTAATTCTGTATTTATATTTTCTCCTGTAATTATTTCATGTTCTTTGACTAGTTCTCTTATAATTTGATTTTCTATTTGTCCTGTATTTATAGTTATTAAATATTTTCTTTGGTCTAATATTCCTGTGATATAATATTGATATGGTTGTATTTCATCTTTCTTTTGTTCTAATAAGTCGCAATCTAATCTTCTAGATGTACTAGTTCTTGATGATGAAGGTGTATCGTAGCTTAATCTTTTAGATGTACTTAATCATTCTTTTACTATCTCTAAATCTTCTTCAATATCTATTTCTTTATAACTGTAATCATTATTGTCTATTACTGAAATTATTTTATCAAATGGATTTTCTATTTTGATTTTTTGAATCTTATTTCTTGCTGTTATTTTATGCTTTGTAGTTAATACATATAAATTTTTACATCTTGCTGTAAATATCTTACTTCCTGGTGCTAATTCTATGCCTGCCATTTTCCAATATAGCACTAGTGATTTATCTATGTTCTTGTCTTCTATTGCTACTGAATAGTTTGCACTTATAATAAATTTAAATTTTTGATATATTAAATTTCCTCTAACTGCACTTATAATGCTTTTTTCTATAGGTTGAATTATTCTATCATCTGCTAAATATAATTCTATAGGTGTATCTATTCCTTCTCTAAAACATGCTTTTATCAATATTTCTGTTGCTCCTAAATGTACATATTTTATTGGATTTTTTGATTTTAATTCTTGGATTTCTTTATTAATTATTTTTTTATTTATAATAGGTATTTTAGCTTTACCTTTAATATATTTACAATCTATTACATGTTCTTTTTGGCTTACTACATAATATTCATCGTGTTGTAATTTGAATAAGTTTTTTAATCTAGGTACTTCTAGTATTTTATCTATGCTTAAGTCTAATTCTTTTCCTTTTATTTGTTCAAACATATTATTATCAAATATTATTTTTTGTTCTGTATATTCATTATCTTGATATTCTTCTTTACTTATTATTTTTATATCATTTTCAGTCATAATAATCAGAAAATGACTCTATCTCTTCTTCTAATTCGATGTCTGTTATTTCGTATATGCTATCTTCATTTTCTAATTCATAATCCAAATATTCTATCTGTTTGTATTTATCTTTTTCTATTATTACCTCTGTTATTTGTTTTTTCTTTAAATCTTTTGGTAATTTACAGTCTCTAGCTAAATGTCATAGTTTTCCACAATTATAACATTTACATTCTATTATATTTTTCTTAACTCTATGTGGTCTCTTTTGTTTATAATTTTTTATATAATATCTTTTTCTTGGAATTTTGTCTTTATATCTTGTTTTAAAGCGTTTATACTTCTTTATCCTTTTCTTTTTATATGGATTTTTACATCCAAATTGGGGTGCTAATTTACTTGTACAATATGCTAGGTTTTTTACTAATATTTTTTTTAGTTTTAATTCTTCTTTATGTTTTTCACATAGTTTCATAAACCATTGTTGTAAGAATTTTATTCTAGCTCCTAGTCTATCTATTGTATTTGATTCTTCCCAATCTTTTATTATTTTTGAACTAAATGGTTCTGGTAATTTTGTGTAATATAATTTTCTTATTTCTTTACTTTTATCATTTGTATATATTCCTTTATAGTAATATTCTCTAAATGCACATGTATATTCATCTATGTAACTCATTTTACATATTGCTAATTTATTCATTAAATTTCTGTTTATTATTTTATCTTTCTGTTGTTCTTCTATTTCTGTTGTCATACTTCCAAATTCATTTCTAATTGATATTTCATATTTATTTAATATGTCTATTGCTGATGTTGCTATTTCATTATTAGATTTTGTATTATTTCTTAGGGTTGCTAAGATTATTGGTGTTAAATTTTGTAACCATATTTTTGTTGTTCCTATAAATGTTCTTTCTATGTATCCTGGGGCATCTATTATTGATATCTTGTTGTCTATTAATTGCTTTGATATATAGCCTATCCATAATTGAATTGTTTTATTTGTATCTGCTACACAGTCTAAATCTAAGAAATTATTTTGATCCGTAGTTTGTCTAGGTATCCAATTTTTATTCAATCTTTTATCCCATAAAGCTTTATCTCTATTTTCCTTTTCGTAAGTATAATATGTTGGAGTTGTATCCATTCGTGTTTTAGGATTTGAAGTACTAGGTTTCTCATCTAAATTTCCTACATTTATTTCTATATTTTTATCTTTTTCTATAAGATCAGTGTATGTTTCTGAATATGATTCATAATTATTTTCTGAAACATTATCGTTTTCTTCTTCATTTATTTCATTTATTCTTAACTCTTCTATTTTTAATTCAGGTAATTCTTCTGTTTCTTCTAACATTGTTTTCATTTTTTCTATTTCTTGGTTTAACTTTAATTCTTCAGTTCTTTTCTTGTATTCTTCTCTTGCTTTTAATTTTTCTTCATATAGTTGTTTAAGTCTTTCTAATTCTTTTTGTAATTCTTGAATTCTAGTATCTTTTACTTCTTCTATTTGTTTAATTTCTTTTTTAGCTTGTTCTTTAATTTTTTCAATTTCTTTTTTTCTATCGATTTCGTCATTTGTCGGTTACTGTGTAAATAGTAAAGGTCAAGTCACTGTGTAAATAGTAAGAGTCAAGTCACTATTCATACTGTTCATGAATAGTAGCCATGTAAATGTTTTGTATATATATATACGTTAGGAGAAGGGGATCCCTCATCCCTCAACTCCCACTTTTCTCTCAACTTCCGCAGATTCCACATATTGGTATCAGAGCTAGATAATAAAAAATATAAATGGAGAAATCTAATAGCAACCAAGAACCTATGAAGGATCCGATTCCAGAAAATCTACAAACTCAGGTATTTTCATATTCCAATATGAACAACTAAACTTTATTATTCCTGATAATCTCTTGATTATTATTTGATTATTATCATGTTATAGTATTGTTATGCTGAATAAATTTGAAGTAGTTTGCTATGAACGAAGGTAGGCTGAGAATAGGTAAGCCCAGACTATGCCATCCGAAACCGGAAACCCAGTTAGGCAAAAGAGAAGCCGTTTGAGGGGAAGTACGAACTTGTTGAAAGGTATTGTTAGGAGTAGCGATTGAAATTGAAAATCATAGTAGTGACCAAAAGAATTTATTTAGGATAACTTTAATATAATTTGATAATAGATAATAACAAACAAGAAGGTTAGAAGGAATAAAACGTGTTTAGAAATCATAAAAATGATGAATACATACTTACTAGATGAAGATTATAATTATAAAATACTTATTCTATATGTCCTTAAAACACTTAATATCGACATAAAAAGAAAAATTTATGACCTTTTAATTATTGAAGAAATGACAGAATTAGACCAACTAATGGAATTAATAGAACAAAATTGGCATGAACTAACTATCCAAAATATAGATGAATTATATGACTTATATTCAGATTAATGATAAACTACGAATATTTAACATATTGGCTACAAACTATGGAAAATTTAGAACTATTAAATAAACTTTTAATAAATAATATTATAAAATACCAAAGAACCCAAGATATGGAATACTTAGAATATACTCTAGAAAATATAAAAGAAATACAAAATCTTACGATAAAGAAACAGGAATATTATGAAAAAATGTTTTTATAATGGATGAAATTTATAGAGAACAGTTATTAGAAAAAATTAATGAAATAAAACAAGAATTACGATTTAGACAAAATAGATTAGAAGAAAATATATGGGCAGGAGTATGCCAAAAATCTATAAAAGCACAAAGAAAAACGGTAAGGTTTTAGGAGTCTAAACTTAATAGAATTAGTATCATTCATCCCCAAAAGCGTTTATGGTTTAAGAGAAAAGATTCAAGAGGAGAAAAACTTCAAAGTTTCAAGTGTTGGTTTAAGAAATTCAAGATTTCACCAAGAACCTAGTTCATTGAAGTATGTAAGCTTTCATAGTGTTGGGTTCATTCCCCCACATTCCAATCATGAGTGACTTTTTCAAATCTATCCATAAATATTGAGCAATTTAATTTCTTGACGAGTTATTGATAAGTGTTCTGGAAGTTTCCTTATCGATTAAGTTTTGATGTATGATTTTACTTGGGTCACATTCAAACGATCATATCTCTTATAATATAAAGATTTACGTGAGTCATAGCCTATAAAATTAAAGGCATTTGAATCTACTTTCCAACGCCACCAGTTTCACGTCAATCCAATTTCTAAGTAAAAAGTTATGACTATTTTGGTAACCTATACAGTGCTGTTACAAATTAGCCGACGGGAAAACATTAAAAAGTGATGTTTTTGTTTTATTACCTCCAAGAAAAACCTAAACAAATTTCTTGACTAATAAAAGGCTCAAGACACTCAGAAATTCATCATTTAATCCTTCATTATCTTCTCTCTCAAACCCAAGGGCAAAACCTAAGGAAAAATCAAAGTAGAAGACTCTATTCAAGATTTTTTAAATCTTTTTCAAGATTCTTCTTCAAGGTAAGTATTTCTCCAAGAATTCCATTTTTTCAACTCAAAATCCTCCATACAATTATGAATCACTAATGAAAATCGTAATTCTTGGCCATAGAGATTTCAACAAACTAATTCAAGAATCTCAAGAAAAGTTTTCTTGATCGTTTACCTTCAAGCTAGGGTGTCAAGGATTTTAATCAATTTGTTCTTCAAGATTCTTCAAGAATCTTGTCCTTCTAGGTATGTAAGGCTATCTTAGTGTTGAACTAGTTTGTCCTCACGCCCTACACCTACTTTCAGATTAGTAAAGAAGTAATCTAGGACACTTTCCCTAAATTTGAGTATTCTTGAGTTCATGTTTCTTTTAAAAGTTATATTACTAATTATCGAATTGCTATATTTTTATTGACATCCTTCATATCAAGAATCATAACTCTTGAATTCATAATTCAAATTCAAGAGAGAGTTAAGAGTAGAGTTCAAAAAAGTCTTTGAGTTCAATTGTGAATCCTTTGAGATTAACTATTGATTCGAGCTAAGTTTTGAGGAAGTAAGTATGAGAATGAGATGGGTCATATACATGAGTTTCATATTGTAATGGAGACCCTCTAGTCGAGTCGTTCATTCTCATAATTCCTCATAAGCTCCATAAGTTCAGTATCCTTGAGAGGAGTAGTACCTTCAAGTTCTAAGTCTTGAGTATTGAGTTCCTAATTTATTTGAGATTATATTCCTAATAATGGAACTATTACATGTTACCCATGAAGTCCTTGAGTTTAGTAGTTTATGCCCATAACTCCGCATGAACACTATAAGTCGAGTAGTCTTGAGATGAGAAGTATCTTTAAGTCCTTAAGTTGAGTATTTCATGCTCATAATTCCGCATGAACCCTTTGAGTTAAGCGTTCTTGAAATGAGTAGTATCATTGAAGTTCTTGATTTCCAAGTATTGAGTTCTATCTGTGGTTAGTGAAAACCTTCAATTGAGTCGTTCACGTCCATAATTTGGCATGAACTCTATTTTTGAATTCTTTTTCAAATGCTTTAAACTTGTTTTTTGAGTTTAGAGTTGCGTAAAGAGTCAAGGGTGAAGTTTTTTTCTTCAAAATAGTATATGGGGACTATGTATTCCCAAAGAGTACATGTTTTAATATTTAAGCAAGTAAAGAAACTCCGATTTTCGAAAGAGCCTTTGAGCTAGCTTTTCAGTAAAGAATAAACGCTTTCACAATTAAACATGAGAGGAAATTGTGATTTCTAAGAGAGCCTTTGCGCTAGTTTTTGAGTAATTATCTCAAACCACAGAAAACGTTATGTTTTTAATCATATGAGCTAGTTATATTTTGGGAGTAGTATTGAGCCCCGATAGGGGGGGAGTTTAGACAACTCACAGCCCCCATAAACCATATAGCCAACATGGGTAGAAAGAGTCATACTTTTTAGATGATTCCTTAATGCTTTTTAGCATACACTAGTGGATCCACTTAGTGAGTAGGTCTTATACCCTGGCAATGTATATGATAGTTCTGGCATCGTGGGCGCGACGTTGTATCATCACATAACTCATAGTGATGGTTGTCAGTAAGAGAAACTCCCCCAAAGATATTTGTATTTTTATATACACAGAGTTTACATGTATTTTCATACATAAACAAAGTTTGTATTGTATCATTGCATACAAACTGAGTATATTGTATTCTTAAACACATTGAGTTGTTTTCTATTGTTTTAAAAGCTTTCCATATATTGCATCTCTTAGAGTTGCCTTATATTGAGTTTAGTATCCAAAGTTTGAGTACCAAGAGTCGAGTGTCTTATTATTGAGTTGAGTCTTATTTCACTAGTTGAATAACTTATTATTGAGTTAAGCCTTATTTCACTGAGTTGAATATTTTATCTTTGAGTTGAGTATCTTATTCCTGAGTTTAGTTAGTTGAGTGAGGTGAGAAGAGGTAAGTATGTTTCATTTTATCAAGTTCAAGCTTATGTTATGCTTTAGAATTCCCCTTACATACTTGTACATTCCACGTAATAATCCATTGGGCTTGCATTGTTTCATGATGCAAATAGAGGTATTCTGGGTCATCAACAGGCGCTTTGTTGATACCACATGGTTAGCTATGTTGAGCCTTCTTCCTTCCGGAGGGTTCCCCTTGTACTTTCAGTTATATCATTTTTTAGGATGTCGTGGGTCTTGTCCCGACTTCTATTTTTGTCACTTAGAGGCTTCATAGATAGAAAGTAGAGTTTGAGAATTCTGTTTCATTTATCTAATTAAATGTTTTAAAGACTTAAGTTGCCTATTGTTGGCTAGTTGAATATTCCATTTATATTCAATGTAAATTATTTGAGTTAAAGATTTGTATTTGAGTTTGATGAATTTTATTCAGTTTTTAAGCTTTTGTATGCTTGAGTTAGTCTTTCGCTTGTAGTCAGGATAAGGGTTCGCTTGGGGACCATCAATGGTTCTCGAGTGCCGGCCATGTCGTGACAACCTTGGTATCAGAGCACAGAGTTCAAGTGTCCTTGGGTGTCTATGAAGCTGTGTCAATAGGAGCTTGTTTATGGTTTTGAGGGCCAACTTCTATAAATGTGGGACTACAAACATTTAAGATTAGTTTCCCATCTTTCATACTCTTATTCGTGAAATAGAGCTATGTCATAGAGTTTTAGTCTAACTCGTGCGTTCTCAGATTCATTCAACTACCCATCATACTAGAGGTGGTTGAAAAGAAAATTTCAGTCCTTTATCGATGAGTTGCTCTTAGCAAAAGTCTTGAGGAAGTCATGGGACTCCAGATGGGACTGAGAGAAGCCCATGAGTTAGTTAAGTGTTGAGTTTTAGAGGAATGCACTCTTGTTCATACAAATCATGCGTTTGAGCTAAAAGCGAGTTGTACTCTCTTCTCTAAGCCTTGTTTCAGCTGATATCCTTATGAGGAAGTATGTTTAGAGGTTGGGTAGTATTTTCACCCCAAAAGGCAGCATAAGTTACGAGATCATGAGCATTAGTAGTGAAAGAGTCCAGAGTTAGATGAAAGTATGTAGAGGTTCAGTAATCTGAAAGGAGATAGTGATGGGGCAGATTATGTTATTTCAATCGTGTACCCAGTCAGTTATAAGTGATGTCATCAAAAAGAGTTCTAGATATATATCAACCCATTAATAATGTTGTAGAGAGCTTGTGATAGAAGGAATAGAAAATAGTTGGTAGTCAAGATGAGTTTGAGTATGATTTAACCAGAATAGAGTTGATGTTGAGGTGTCATCGTGTTAGAGGAAGCTAAGTATGTGTTGAATACAAGCACACAGTATTCATAAGGTGATAGACCCAAGCTAGGCTCATGATTTGTTTGAGAGGGTCATAATGTTCAAAAGGTTATAGAACTGATCAAGTAATGAGGTATAGTATAGTAGGGGAGCAATCATATTGATATTCAGGTTTAGTGATGAACATTAAGCTTGAATTTTAGATGTGTCATGATCCGAAGAATAGCAACATGAGAGTGATGATGTTAGTCCTGAGATTTGAATTGGTAGACTTGACATAGATCAGGTGAAGAATTGAGATGTTAGCTGTAAGAGATATGAGTGGTACAAGTGAGAGACCCTAACCTTTAGATAAGGGCAGTGAAATGTGGTTAAGTCACAACAGTAACAAAAGGATTAAGAGGTATACTGACGTGGTATGTAATAAAAAGAGGTTAAGAGAAACACCTTAGAAAGAGGTCTTAGTACCTTCTTATGGAGAGTTCGGTAGTCATGAGATAAACTTCTCCCAACTATTAGAGTAAAAGAGGATGTAGACCAGTTAGAGATATTGGAATAGGTCCATAGCATTCAAATGTCAGCTTTAGACCTAAGGGGAGATGACGAGATGAGAAATCAAGTCAAGGGTTTGAGAGTAAGATAGTAATGAGTTCCAAAGAGTATGGGAGATATCCTTTCAGAGGTCCTTTTAGTAATGGAGGATGAGGTTTTACTATGAGAAATAGTTAAATGAGAGCCCTTAGTTGGTTCAGAAGGAGTTAGTTAGTAGGAGCCCATGGTGTTTTTAGAGTACTAAGCTCGAATGTGGTGTTGTTAAACCTTAGGTGGTTCTTGATATGAGCCCAATCTGGGTGGTCAAGAGCAATAGTCTTGGGATGAGATTCCCTATAGAGAGGTATAGAACTTAAACCTAAGGATTTGAGTTGAGCTTGAATAAGGTAAGAGAATACCATTAGACACAGACCTTAGTAAGAGTAACCCCATTCCATACCTAGTCCAGCTGTCATTCGGGGACGAATGATCCCAAGGGGGAGATATTGTAACAACCCAGAAAATTTTCGAACTAAGACTCGAAAGTGAGTAAGTTTTTACCAAGGAATTTAAATTTTTTTAATTATTAAGGTCAGGTCACTAGATGTAGCAATTGGATTTCCAAAAAGAACTAAATTGGAAATAGCAAAATTTGAAATTGTGCAAGTTATGCTTAAGTTATGAGTTTTGGGTCAACTTCAAATGACCATAACTCTCAATACCAGTGTATCTGACCTTTTTAAGGAAGACTGTTGTACGGCGATGCTACATGATTACATGAACATTTATAGACTCATTGTGTACGCTCAATCAATTGAAGAGTTCAAACTTTAGAGGAAGAGTAGAGAGATGAAGAGGTCTAGGTCCGATGAACAAAGTCAACCAAGGTCCAAAAAGAGGTTTTACAACCAAGATTCTTCAATGGTGAACAATGATAGGTTGTCTAACCCTAAATCTCAAGGAGGTAATGGAAGTGGTTCTTCTTTTGAGAGACCTATATGTGCCAAGTGTGGGAAGCAACATTTGGGTAAGGGCCTTGGTGGCACGAATGTGTGCTTTGGGTGTGGAAAGAAGGGTCATAAGATGAGAGATTGGCCAACACTCGTGGCAAAAGGAAAACAAGCTTCTCTTGATGGCCCGGATCATAATGCTCCAAAGAGAAACCGTTTCTATGTGCTTCAACCTAACAAGGTCAAAGGAGCTAATCCAAATGAAGGTACCGGTAAGTGATAGTTCCTTTTGGTTGTGAATATCTTGTTGAGATTCCTATGTTGTTTTCATGTTAGCCCTAGTTGGTTTTACTCCTAAGTGGGGGATAGTATGTTGAGTAGTAAGGTTGTTGAGTGTTTTGATATCCTTATCTCTATCCTTCTATTCTTATTCAAGCTTGAGACCAAGAGTTCCTTGTAGCTTGTTTCATGTTTTTGGAGTCATGTGTGAATATGTGTTTCCATGGTCTCCTTATGTTATGCATGTTCTTAATGAGTTTAAATTTGAATGAGAAAATGAGTTTATATGAATTATATTCCTCTTGTTGATATGCATTTAGTATGCGTTGTGTATATGCTTCATGAGGTTGATTGGTGAACTTGCCTAATGTGTTTTTATGAAGAGATTGCATAATGTGCTTAATGATGTTGTAATGAGCATGGTATGTGTTGGAGAAGGAAATTCCTCCAATGTAATGAGAAATGTGATAATGAGTTTGTAGATGTAGTTCCTGCCTTCTTATATTGCATTGGGTTTTTGATGTGGAGTTGAGGTTTCCTCCTAGTTTTGTGCATTTGATTATGATGTTGCATACATGATGGACTGCTAGTCTTAAGTCGTTAACCCCTTAATGTGTTTTAAGTGTCATTCGAGGAGGAATGTTTCTAAGTGGGGGGGGGGGGGATAATGCAATAACCCGTAAACGAATAATTGAAACTCGAGCCTAACTAGTGTGTCTTGGAGTTGTTGTGAGGTTTAAGGGTGGTACAATGTTGTCCTGAGCTTAGGCTGAAGGGTTTAGGGTTTAAACATCAAGGTACGACTCCCAAAGGACTACCCTAGGGGCTTTTTAGGAGGACCCTAAGTCTAACCCCCAAGACCCCTTGAAACCCAAATGTTGCCCAAAATTTGGTGAACCACGAAAGGGGACCACTCCCCGTGGATGGCCTCCATGGGTCATGGCCCCCAATACCAAGCCTCAGCCATGAACCAGGCTTGACCAAGACAGGGCATGACCCAGATCACGGTCCGTGGTTTTTAGTCGTAGGTCCCCACCTAGTTTGCTAGTGTGGTTCGACCTTAGTGCGGGTATATTGGTAAAATCATGTTAAGTCTTGTTTTGTTGTAGGACGGTTTTAATTAGTTATCTATGGTATTTTAAGGGGTTTTAAATTATTAAAACATATTTTAGACATCATTATTTCAAAACCCAAGATCAAAACCTCTCCTCCCCTCCAAAAGTTCTCTCTCTAGAAACCTCCATTGGAGGTGAAGACTTCAAGCTTCCAAGGTCAATACTTCAAGTTTTTTCAAGGGATTTTCGTGGATTTCCTCCATTAAAGGTATAGTGTTCTTCATCCTTCACTTAGTTTCTTTCAAGGAGCCAATCTCAAAAGTGATTTCAAGTCTCCAATGTTTTCTCTAAAACCCTAGATGTCAATCTATGCATGGTTTCGATTCTAAATGATTTCTAAATGTTTTATTGCATTGATTTATGAATGAATTGTGGAGTTAAAGATGAATTAAGATGATTTCTTCCTAGAACCCATGTTTTCCCCTAATTTTCTAAATTGTGATTTGTGATTGGGAATTGATTAATTATGCAAGTATGTTGAATTGTTGATGCTTATATTGAATTAAGTGATTGAATCATGTAAATTTCATTATCTATTGTAGTATCTTGGATTTATGTATTGATATTGGTTGTTAGCCTTGAAGGGCAAGTTATGATCAAATTACATATTGATGTAGAATTGTGCTTGATCTATTGATCCACTTGAAAGGTGGAGGTGTTTACTTACTAAGTATAATGTAGTATTAAATTGATGAATATCTTCCTTCCTTGTACTTTGATATATGAAGGATCTATGAATGATCATGATGTAAAGTATATGTGTGTGATTTCAAATAAGGTATAATGATCATGTTTAGAATGTAAGTATGTTATGATTGAATGTTATTTCTCAATTAACACCTATGAATGATGATGATCTATGTGAAATGTGATTCTGACATACACACACACTTATGAATGAATAATGAATGAAGTTTTATGGTTATGTTAATGATGAAGTACTTGTTGAAAGGCTATTCTCAATTGTACTCAAATGAATGATAATGACTTGTTGTGGAAGGACTTTCTTACAATAAGGGGATTCTTAGTTGAAAGGCTATTCTCATCTTTGAATCTATGAGCTTCCCAATGAATGAATGCTTGGTTTGAGATGGATGCCCATACATTAGTTAAGTGGGGTACCTAGTAGAAATGTCTTATCCATAATAATGAATGAAAGTAACGAATGTCAAATACACCATGGGGAATAATGCTAAGCACCGAGTGGATATGGATCAAGATGGATACTCATACGTGAGTTGAGGCGGGGTATCTAGTAACAATCTCTTGAGATGGATGTCCATACATTAGTTGAGGCAGGGTATCTAGTAGAAATTTCCCTATACCATAACTATGTGCCTACATAGGTCTAGCTAGTGGATCCACTTAAGCTAAAAACGATGGTCCTACCTTAGGAAAGTAGGAATCCCTTATCCGGTGAGGGTGACAGCGGGATATCATGAATTGCTCACATGGTTTATATCGGTTAAAGCTTAACCTCACAAAGAATGTTAATGAACTATGGCTTCTTAAGAATGCACTACTTAGTATGGGTGGTGGTATGGGATACCATCTATGCATTGCACAAGTAGGCTTTGAGAGAGGTTGCGGTGTGTTCCTTTATAATGTTAAGTGTAATGAATGTTCTCTTATGGTGATGTTAATGAATAATGTTGTTCTAATGTCTAAATGAATGAAGGTGCTCTTAATGAAATGAAGCTAATGAATAATGTGACTTATACTTGAATGTAAAGATGCATGCTATACTTGGATTGTACTATGAGTTATTTCCTTGTCATGACTTATTGTATATGATTGTGCCTTGCCTATGGTGATTTCAAAGGAGTACTTAGTGTGAGTAGTAGTATGGGATGCTACTTGCACATTGCACAAGTATGATTTAGAGTTGTCTTAGGTGATGGTCCTTATGTGATGATATGACCTATGGGGTGTTTATGTCTCTTATGCATGTGAATGGTGTAGGGTGGTAAGGTTGAATAGTAAGTTCACTTTTAGTGACCTTAAGGTGGTACTTGGTGTGGATTATGGTATGGGATGCTATCCATACATTGCACAAAGTATAGTTTGAGGGTTACTTGAGGTGAAGACTTATATGAAGGTAATACTTTATATGATGATTATGTTCTAATGTGGTTAAATGACTTCTACGTTGGTTATGGTTGATTATTATGCCTCTTATGCTTATGTTCATGAAGTTTTAATCAAACTGGCATATATCATGACTTTCAAATAAAATGTCCGTTTTAAGCATGTTATTGCATGGCTATCATACTTAGTACTTAATTGTGCTAACCCATTCTTCTTCATGTTTTACTACAAGTGTAGGTTCCGGCAATTTAGTGGTTTCCTCTAGTGAAGCTTGGGCTTGAGTTCCCCAAGACTAAGTGGTATGTCCTCATAGATCGAGGACAAGTGTTTAGATGTTCCTTTCTTTTCATGTAATGGACCATTGTTAAGATTTCGATTGTAAAGGGTCGTGTCCCTATATTGTTTCAAGTATGTTGATTAGATGTCCATATAAGGCGATAGACTTCTGCTAGTTTTAAAATGATTTGGTTGTTGTATTTATAAAAGAAAAGTTTTAAATTCCACACTATTTCTAAGTATCTTATGCAATGAATATGCTATGAGGCTCGTATAAGATCCCTTCGGGGTCGAGTACGCCGTATTGCTTCTAGGGGGTAGCCCCGGGTTGTGACAACATTAGCCTATAATCAAATCACATCCCAAGAACCCGTCTCATTATTGTTATTTTTGTGTTGTTTGATGCTGCTGTAGTTGATAATTTCAAACCAAACCCCCCCCCCCCTGTTATTTGACATTTGTGTCACCACCTGGCTTGAATTATGTTTTTATTCGATAATGTTTATTCCTATGATTGACTTGAGCATATTTGTACTCTTCTATTGAATCTTAAACACATACCATTCCTTGTGGTAGTCGATCCCAACTCATTTAGTTAGGTTATATACTGACTTACGATCATTGACGCTTAGAATTGGATGAAGTATCTTTGATAACATTATTCAATCAAGTAATGACTCTTTCAACTCAACTAATATAGGATAAAGGCTTTGTTTAGACTTCACATTCATCACATAGGATGATTCGAACCCATTATGGACCAGGACACCGCCCTTGGTGGAATCCACTAGTTGGACACCTAGTCGGGCCAGTCTATGCACCTCACGAACCAATTCTTTCTTTTAATCCTCTACATGAGGCACACTACCCATGGATAATCTACTAACTGCATCCGCTACAACATTAGCTTTGCCAGGGTAGTAAAGGACAGTCATGTTATAATCCTTCAAATTTTCTAACCACCTTCGTTGACGAAGATTCAAGTCCTTTTGACTAAACACATATTCAAGACTCTTGTGATCAGTGAAAACATCCACATAGACCCTATACAAGTAATGTCTCCATATTTTCGAGGCAAATAGCAACGCCGCTAATTCAAGATCATGGGTAAGATAATTTTCTAATGGACCTTAAGTTGCCTTGAAGCATAGGCAATAACTTTACCTTTTTGCATGAGGACACATCCCAACCCCACTCTAGAAGCTTCACAATACACCACAAAGCCATTTGTACCATCCTGTAAGGTCAACACTGTAGCGGATGTAAGCCTATCTTTCAATTCTTGGAAGCTTTTCTCAAAAGCCTACGACCACTCAAACTTAGCTTTCTTTTGAGAGAAAGTCGTGAACGGAGAAGCAATGGAGGAAAACCCCTCAGCAAACCTCCTATATTAACCGGCCATACCTAAATAGCTTCTAATATCGGAAGGAGTTAGAGGTTCTAGGCAAACACTTGACCGCATCCTTCTTTTTTGGATGCACCTCAATACCCTTACTCGACACAATATGACCTAGGAAAGCCATAGACCTTAACAAAAATTCACACTTGCTAAACTTTGCAAATTGTTGTTGGTCATTAAGAGCTTGCAACACAATTCTCAAATGGTCCATATGTTTATTCTCACTCCTTGCATAGATCAAAATATCATCAATAAACACAACCACAAACATATCAAGGTAATGTCTAAAAACCCTATTCATCAAATACATAAATGCCACCGGTGAATTTGTAAACCCAAATGACATAACCAAAAATTCATAGTGACCATACCGGGTCCTAAAGGCTATCTTGGGAATATCAACCCCTCTAACCCTCAATTGTTGATAACCCAAACGAAGATCAATCTTTGAAAATAGCTAGCCCCTTGAAGTTGGTCAAACAAAACATCAATTATTGGAAGGTGATATTTAGTCTTGATGGTTACTTTATTCAATTGACAATAATCGATGCACATTCAAGGAGACCCATCCCTCTTTCTGACAAACAACACCGGAGCACCCCATGGAGAGATACTCGGTCGAATAAAGCCCTTGTCTAACAAATCCTTTAGTTGCTCTTCAAATTCTATTAACTCGACCAAAGCCATTATATAAGGAGGAATAGAGATAGGTTGCGTATCCGAAAGAAGGTCAATACCAAAATTTGTTTCCCGCTCAAGAGGAATTCCGAGAAAATCATCAGGAAAATCTTGAACTTATTCACTACCGGAACGGACTCTACAGAAGGGGTTCCGGACACAACATCCATCACCCTAACAAGATGGTAAATGCACCCTTTGGAGATCATTTTCCTAGCTTTAAGGTAAGAAATAAATTGACCTCTAAGGATAGAATTTCCCCCCTTCCACTCTAAAATATGTCCATTTGGAAATTGGAATTTAACCACCAAAGTCCTACAATCTATAGAGGCATAACATGCATGCAACCAATCCATACCCAAAATCACATCAAAGTCTAACATGTCTAATCACTTCTATAGACTCTTTTTTCCACCACCGAGTCACCAACGGAGGTAGATACCGAAAAAGGTCTTACGAAAATTTAGGGGAGTATTTCAAACTTCATGTCCACAAAAGATGTCACAAAGGACAAAGTTACACCGGATCTATCAAGGCGTATACATCAATACAAAAGACTTTTAACATACCAATTACAGCATTCGGGGAGATCTCTTGGTCACCTTAGGATTGAAGAACATAAAAGCGGTTTTACTTTTGAGCATTGGAGTTGGAACCAGTTGGAGGAGCTTGTTTATCTTCCCTTCCCTTAACCTTGAGCATTGGACAATCTCTCATCTTGTGGCCAACCTTCCCATAGCTAAAACACCTATCGGTACCAACAAGACACTTGCCATTATGCTTTCTACCACATGCCCAATTAGGCTTAGCAATATAAGAACCACCACTATTACCTCCTTGAGGTTTATGGTTGGAAACCAATCCTTGTTGACCCTTGGGAGAGCACTAGAGGAGCCTTGGTTGGAGAACCTTTGTCGCCCTTGTCCATCAGACCTAGCATTGGAGAAATTCCCATCACCGGTTCTATCCTCTTTTTACCTCTCTATTACTTTTTCTTGAGTTTTGACTCCTCCATTTGTTGAGCATATACCATGAGCCTTGATATATACATGTCATGATGGAGAATTGCCGTATGACATTCTTCTTAAACCAATTCAGACACACCCGTGAAAAACCTACTCATTTTATCTCTCGTCCGCCACCATAGATGGAGCATACTTGGATAGTTGGGTGACTTTCAAGGCATACTCCTTAACGGTCATGCTACCTTGCCTAAGGTTAACAAATTCTTCTACCTTAGCTTCCCTCAACTCTTAGTGAAAGAATCTATCAAGGAATGCCGATTTAAACACTTCCTACTCTATGGGACCCACTCCTACTAAACTATTTCTCTTCCATTGAGTATAACAAACTTGGGCCACATCTTTCAATTAGTAGGCTGCTAACTCTGTCTTCTCTTGTTTAGACACTACCATAACGTCAAGAACTTTATAAACCTCATCGACAAACCTTTGGGGATCCTCTTCCACTTTAGAGGCATGAAATTCAGGAGGGTTCATTCTAGCAAAATCCCTAACCCTTGAAGCAGTCGAATTCACATTTGGATTGATTGGAGCTACCACATCCCTATTGTATTGAGCCGCCAAAGCTTGGGCCAACATTTGAAAAGCCGACCTAACCTCCTTATTTGACATAGCCAAAGGATCAATTGGAGCTTGAGGAGGAGCTTCTTGATTCACATTCTCCTCTTCCACCCTTCTAGAGTTACCCCATCGTGTATCCATTTCGTGTGACACAAGAGAAAATTTGGAGAGGGACTTTATACAGTAATACTCTAAGGCACAACTTAAGAGTAATGAAAAAAGTGTAGTTTCCTAATCATCTTATAGCCTCTTATTCATAAATGTGGCGCGCTTCATATTTATCAACAAGACTCTACAAGACGTTGCTTATAAGACATCATACTACAATCATTCTAAACATTGTGCTATGATAATCAAGTTTGTCACAACCCAAGGGTACCCCCTGAAGTAACAAGGCACATAGAACCTCGGAAGGCACTATGTAAGCCACTTAGCATATTGATGAGTCCACGACTTGGACTCATTTAGGGCTTTATTTGGATAGATTTAGTGTCCTCAAATACTTATTTTATGCCAATAACTAATGTAAAATCATTGATTTCTAGGTATTTGGATTCATGAACAAAGCAGGGACACTAATGGGCAAAAAGGAACAACACAGCTGAAAGAACAAACAAAAGAACGCATGTTGATCGCCTAATCCATTAGACGAGTCGCCGAGTAGCTATTACCTCACCTAAAGTTCCAATGTGCAAAGCCCTGAAGAAGAAAATCAAGTCGGCGAGGGAAAGGAGAAGTCGGCATGGCGCCAAATAGTTTCGCGATGCAGTGATTGGATCTCCCAAAGCTACAGAACTTGAGGATGTTGAAGGCCAAAGAAAAAAGGGAGTGGAACTGACCAAAGGGTGGATCGCTGAGCAGATCGGCGATCCCGACTTACTACGCTGAATGGTCCTTCGCAGCAAATTTTTGGCGACTATAAATACATTTTTGAATATTATGTTTAGGAATCACTTTTTCATAATATATAATTTTTGAATTTGAACTGAGAGTATTGAGACAAAAGGTTTTGTTTGCTTTGAATAATTGAAGTTTTCCATTTTAGAGAAATTGGAAGTGGGTCTTTGAGATTCTTCAACTTGGACCTTTGTAAAGACGAAATTAATCTTACCTAGTTGATGGAACACAATTTGGTAACGATTTCTATATTTGTATGCTGTCTAGCTAAAACCCCAATTCTTGGGGTGTGAGTATGGGTTGTTTTAGCTTATAGGTATTTCTAATTGATAGTTTAAATGTTGTTTAGAAGTGATTTTAATCAATAATTGTGGTTTAATTTAAAGGGTTGTAGTTGCAAATGCAATTCTACCTTCGCATTTTTGGCTTGCTCGAGATAGAGGGTTTAAAACCAAGATTATAGAATTGATGGTCTGTGGGTATTGGGTTGTCATGGGTTCAGCTTGAGAGAGTGAATCCTCAATCCTTTTCAACACATTCAACTCGAGAGAGTAAATGGACTAAAGCATAGGTTGTTCTTATTTGCTGCTTATTGGTGTTTGAGAGAAACCAACTTGATTCGGAGTAAATTGTTCGAGAGAAAGTTTATCCCCACTAAAGTCTTGCTTATTCACTGATTTACAACTATTTACTAACAATTGCAATTACCTATTTGTCTACCTTAGTCTATAATCCAATCACATCCCAAGAACCCGTCTCATTACTTGTTAATTTGTTTTATTTGATGATGTTGTAGCTGATAGTTAAAACCAAAACCCCCTTATTTGACACTTGTGTTACTCCTTAATTTGAATTATGATTTTATTCATAAATATCTATTCCTATTATTGATTTGAACATATTCATACTTTGCTATTGTATCTTAAACAAGTACCACTCCCTGTGGGATTCGACCCCAACTCATTTAGTTGGGCTATTATACTGATTAACGGCCGTTGACACTTAGAATTGGATGAAGTCTCTTTGAAACATTAATTAATCAAATTGGCACCGCTACCGGGGAGTGGTGCTGGTTAAGATTCTTTAGTTAAGTAGAATTTTGTTCTTGTTAGTTGTAGTTGAATCTACTTATTTTTAGTTTTAGTTTGTGTGTTGCAATTTTGAGCAGAGAATTGGAGCATATCTGGTAGCAACGTTAACCCAATGTACCACCCTCCTTTGAGATTGATGATTCTTAAGAGTATAATCCTAAATTTCAAGCAATTGGAGGGTGAGGCCATTTATGAGTTGTGGCAAAGATTTAAGACCCTATTACAGCAGTGCCCAACTCATGGGATTCCAGATAAGATGCTTCTGGAATGTCTCTACTGGAGTCTTGGCCCCAAAATTAGAATAGTGGCTGACAAAATCCCTCCAGGTGGTCTCATGCAACTACCTTATGTTGAAGCAGCCCAACTCCTTGATCACATGGCGAAGACCAACAAGGAGAAAGAAAAAGACCAAGAATTGGCCACATTGTTGACTCAGCTGGATGTCTTGGCGAAGAAAGTCATGGAATTGGAGGTAGTGTCCAAAAAAAGGACAGGTACATCCCCCCTCTCGAGTGTCGAAAGATGAAGAAGCAAAAGGGTGGGAAAATTGAAGAGGTCCTCTTACTCATTCTACACAAAGTCGAAGAGAACAAAGTGTATTAAGGAGATAAGAGAGAATATCTTGATGCTAAATCAGATGACAACCACTCATTCCATGTCTATTCAGCTACTAGAGTCCCCAAATGGACAAAGTGCTATCTTATCTCGACCTAGAACCAGAAGAGGGGTTACCTTATGAAAATGAGGCAAACCCCACTACTGGAACTTAAGTGGGGACTTTCGTTGTGCCACGACGTTAACTAATGCTCTGCTTCTGAGGCAACCCAAGTTTTATTTTCTTTCTTTTTAAGTTTGAAATAATGGTGTGTTGATTGTGCAGGTCAAAGTGTGGAAAGTGTTTTAAAAGTGCACGTTGGCGAGCTAAAAGTCCAGTTGGCAACTTGTCAAAGAGGTCAGATAATTCGACTTGGACCGCCAGTGGACTCAAGATATTTTTAAATTGGAGTCTATAAAACTCAGTGAGCCCAGGAGCAACTTAGCAAATTGCCGACTAGGTTTGCGATCACGACCTAGTCTGCCGTTTAGACCCCAACATTAACTGCAGGTCCTGTAAAACTCAGCGAGGTAAGTGCCCACTCAGCGAGTCACTGAGTGGGTTGGCAAGCAAACTTATGTCGCCGAATAGGCTAGAAATGGACGGTTTTTAAAGGCCAAAGGTTTAAACTTTCAAACTCTTTCACTTTCCCTCACTTTTAAACTTCCCAAACTCACAACCTCAAAATACTTTCCATATTTCTTGTGTTTTTATCATATTTTAGTCGTCGAGTTTGTGTTCGGAGTTGGATTATTTTACCGCCTAGCATTTCAAAGTATTTATTTGGCACTAAGGTTGGTTTTCGAAACCAAATTCATTTTTAACGATTTTTACTCATTCGAAATTGATTTTGTCTTAGTGATGTGTACTGGGCCTCTCTAATCGTAATTGTATATCTGTGTGCCTATTTTAATTTGAATACCAAGCCTGTAATACTTATACTGTTGATTTACCGAGATTTTATGCCTAAAAATTAATTAAAATTGTGGGGTTGTGCTTGCATGTTGTTGGGTCTAGTCGGGTGATACGTCCAAACTTACACTTCAAATAAGAAGTGTAAACAGTCGATGTAAATTTATAGAACTCAACTAGAGTTGAGGTCGATCCCATAGAGAATTTCTTTACAAATAAGGTTTCACTGTCGTGTTTATTCGAATGTATTTATTATCTCCTAGATAAATAACAATGGAAAGTAAATTGGGCATGGTTGAATTGTTATAATTACCAAAACTTGAAGTCAAAATCCATGCTCAAGACTGACAAACTATTTCTTTGTAAGATTGATTCAATTAATTAAGAGAAACCAGGATTGTGTTCACCATAACATTAGTTCTAGTGTTCTCTCATAATTCGAGTGTTAGGCAAATCAATGTTTATAGAATCCTTGCGAGTTAAATTTATCTAACGCTTCTCAGCCTAATCAGATAATGATCACTCATGTTCTCTCGACCTTAGAGTGTTACTAACATTGAACCTTGGTTTAAATGATATGGTGTTAAAGATCTTTTCTCTCAAACTCAAGCTTTAACTCCAATTTGTTAATTTAATTCAACTTTTTTCTAACTGGTATTTTTCTCTCGAACAAATACCAGATACAGGTTCGTCTAATGTGTGCACTCACTATACTAAAATGATATTGAAAGTTAAAAACTACAGGTTGTAAACACAGACTGCCTTTTACTCGTTTTACGGAAACACAACTAGAATATCGTCATAGATCCCACAACCCCAGTCGTGGTATTTAGCCACTCATGCTTTCACATAAACAATCAGTAATTAGGGATGAAAACATATTGAGAAAGACTTACGAAAATAATTAGCAAATCAACAATCACTTTGATAATTTGATAGTCCGAATCCAGATTTCCAACTGATAACAATATTGAAATATCCAAAAATCGAAAGCTAAGAGTAATATTGTGTTCTTATTCGTAAAATGTAAGATATAGAATAATGTTCCCAAAAAAACTAAAGTAATTCAAAATAGAATGTTTAAAATGAGTCCTAGTCAAACTAGGACTGAAATATCGGGTGGCTCTACGGCCACTTCTACAACCCATAGAGGGCTTCACGGACCTTGAAGCCTTCCGTGAACTTCCCTTGGAACTTCCCAAAAATTTCCCTTCAAACTTGATCACTGGATAAAGCACCACGACAAGCACTACAGTCCGTAGTGAGGACCACGGCCTGTGAAGTGATATGTGGTGTTCACTTGGGTTTCCACCTTCTTCCACTCTACAATGCCTTCGCTGGAAACTGCACCACGACAAGCACGACGGACCGTGGAGAGGACCATGGCCCGTGAAGTTGGCCGTGGTCTTCACTTTTTCAATTCCCTTTCAGCTCCTCTTAGGCCTTCACACTGGTTCAGTTTCACGGGCTCAACTACGGATTGTTATGAAGGTCACGGTCCATGAAGTTAGCAGTGAACTTTACTTATTATCATCATTCTCTGCTTCTTTTTCCACTTTTCTACACAAATCCTGCCTATACCATTAACAAACATATCAAAGTATACAAAAGCACACTTAATTCTAATATTAGTTCCTCGTTTTTAAGCATCAAATGTGCCAAGATTTCGCGGCACATCAACACCCTCAACTTAGAACCATTACTTGTCCTCAATTGATGATACACAACACATTTAGTCTTCAAAATGTTTAGACACTTTTGAAACTATGCAGCAGCCTTTTTAAACAACACTTTTATCCAAAATCCCGAATCTAACATGTAAGGATCAATATATGACATCTCATTACTCACCGTTAATAATGCTTATGCCTGCAAATTATAAGCTCACACAATATTCATTCAAATGCAACCACTAGGTCCTCACGCCAAAGAAGTCCCTCTCTTTATCTTTCAAACACCCGAAATAGGATCACTATAGGACTTTATTGGATTGTAACATAGGCTCGGGGCTAGCGAATGAATATTTGGTTTCGTGAGTGACTAATCCCTTGGTTTTCCAAAGTTTCATTTTCACATACTCTTTTCTCAGTGATTCCCTCTTTTTCTTTATTTCAGCCCAACCCAGTAGCTATTATTTTATTTTTCTTTTTTTTCTTTTTTTTTTTAATATGCAATTTTGATAAGCACTTAGCTCACTGGTTGAACCTTCTTTTTCCCTTTTTCTTTCTGTTCGAACTGCATTCACCCTCAACTTAGGCTTTTGGCCTGAGTTGTGATATCTTACCTTCGGAGAACCAAGGATATGATATATGTTGGGTAAGAACAAAGACTAATTTAAGGCTCAAATTAGGTTCAAGTGATAAGCTTTTCATTTGGTTCTTTTATTTTTGATTTTTTTTTCTGGTTTAACAAAAATGGCCTACTGATCCTTTCCTATCTGGTTATTCTCAGATTCAAGCAAGACTACTTAGGCAAGTTCTAGTTTCTGCTCCTAGTGTTAGACTTCAATAAAAACTTACACACACACGACATCGGACTGCAGTTGTCTATTTCTTGGTTCACCAATTAATTGGTTAGATTAGCCATGTTCAACATATCAGTATCTAAGATGTCATCTAAAGATCCTAACAGTCAAACTTAAATTTAGGTCCTCAGTTTTCACAGACTAGCTGCTGCACAACTCAACACACAAAACACCCAAAACAGTAATACACAAAGACAACCTCCATTTTTCTAACAGCTATGGCAGGTTGTTCACCACCCCCTCCCTAAATAAAAGGACATTGCCCTCAAAGTCGATACAGAACAATAAAACACACAGGGTAATGAGGAGGGGTCATACCTACAATGCTCTAGGCGCCATTCTTCGGATCAGCATCGGCACCCTTATCAATGGGTGCACTTTCAAAGCTCGATCTCTGATCAGGTTGGTCCTCACTTGTCGGGGCAGGTGCTCCACTACTAGAAGCTCCAACTAAGGTTGCATCTCTCTGCTGCTGTGCAAGGGCTTCTTTTCCTCGAGCTTCCCTCTTTGATATTCTACGAGCTCTCTTTTCTTGCCTTTTTGCCTCTCTGACTATGTCAATAGGGGTCTCCTCATCAAGTTCTCGAGCTTTGTGTTTTCTCTTGCCGGACTTACTCGTGGTGAGTTCTCCCCAAAGATCATCAATGGATTGAGTGGATGGTGCCTGACTTAGCATTTGTATTAAAGAATCTGGCACTATCAGAGTGGGTACCTGTACTAGCTTTTCAGCCAGTTTAGCAATTTGAGTTCTCATCTTGGCCAATTGTGATTTGAACACTTTAGTCTCTACTAAATCAGCAACCTAGAATCGATCTTGGACAAGGTTCTCTAAACCATCCATTCTGTTTTTTAAAACACAAGCTCCTTTGGCATCTCATCCTGGATCTCTTTTTTCCCATCTAATACCTTTGTCTCTATTAGCTGGGCTATTTGGATTACAATTTGATCTACCAATGTCCTGTTTTGGAGCGGATCTATAACCAATTTTTCAAGAAAAAATATAGAAATGGTAACAAAAGTACTTGTGGCTTGGGGGGCTGAAGCTGGAAGTGGTGGTGTATCTGTGGATGGCTGTGATGACTCCCCCTGCTATGTGCCTCTGTCTGCCTGTGGGATCTCAAGTGGGACATGAGGAACAATAGCTAAAGTACCCACAGCGGCAGACTTCGCGCCAAAGAGATGATTTGCGACATTCTTTATTTTAGACATGTGGATGAGTTTGAATGCATTATGCCATCTGTCAATCAGCTTGTTTGGGGAGTATTCGCTTGTCTACAAAATTTCCCTATCAGACAGGGAAATGGAAATCTGACTTTCCCATTCAATGCTCTGTTCGTCATCTCAGTAGCTATAATTCCCCCCATATTGACTGGATAACTAGCCATGAGGTAGGCTAACAACAATGCTAAAGAAGGAGACAAGGTGTTGTTGTTTCCTGTAGGTCTCAATTGGGCACGCACAATAGCCCACCACTCCTTGGCTGGAAATGATAACGATGCTTTTGGTATCAGTGTTGGCATCGTGGTGACTCAAACTACATTCCCCCCATCTAGGGCAATTTGCTTTGCAATCCAGTGCAACACCTGCTTGCGAGAACTCTGCATTGCCATAGTAGTGTCACTAATGACTTCATGAAGTTTTCCCTCAAAAAGGCCAACTGAAGTCGGTGCAGAGTATTCAAGGCCATGCAACATCCTATTAATAGTGGCCTCCAAGATATCTATTGACTTTCCTCGAACTATAATAGAATTTAGTGGACCCCAGGTCATGGCAATATCTCTCTATCCACACTTCGTAGTCTCTGTGTCCGCAACAAAATTCATCAGTATGGCTACATACGACGAGTAGAACTCCCTAGTCAGATGGTACGAGTACTCCCCAGGGGCATTGTCCATCCAATCGAACTGATGAAATTGAAACGTACGATAAATGTCAGGGAATGCTCTAATGTCGGCTACTACCACTCTAGTCCCAGGCATGATTGAGCGACTCTTGATCTTGCCAGTCTTAGTCACAATTCCATTATTGAAAAAGTCTTCGGACCGGTTCACAATCCACATAGAATAGTAACATGCAATCAGCTGTGGTCTCACTACCGGATTAGGTTCATGGGTATCATATACATCACCATGGTATCATCATCGGTGATCTCTTCATCATCCTTTATCATCGTCGCTTCCTCTCGTGCTCCAGTATCAGTTTCTGTATTAACCATAGGTGGAGAGGTGTGTGTATCATCATGAGAATCACTTTCAAACTCTGTACTACTCCTCGAGGTATTAGTAGATTTGCTATGAGCAGCAACATCAAATTAACTGTCCGAGTCCTCCCCGTTATCAGAACTACCACCACCCTCTTCAGAATAAGGAGGAGTGTCCTGGAGGATAGCTCTTTTTGTCAATGATCTAGTGGCCCGAGTTGAGTGATCTTTAGGGGTAACATTTATTTGCACCTCGGAACCACTAGCTTCGGAGTCGTCATGACATTCTGACAGAGAAACAGTTGGGGAGGGGGTAGGTTTTGTTGCATTCTTTCTTCTAGGACCCATTTTACCTGAGAAAATACAAAACTTATTAGTATTCAACACAGTCAAATGATGCACTATCGGGTACTCAGACTTTCCCTATGTAAATTCATTGTGATGCCTTGCCTTAAGAATGCCGTCACCCAATCTATCATCGAGAAGGGCGACGAAATCAAAAGACGAACAAAAAGTAAAAGAAAGAAAAATTTAAAAATGATAGACTAAGTAAGCTCTACGGGAGCTTATATGGACCGTGGTAAGTACCACGGACTGTGAACTCCCTCGTAGAGTTGAGACAGAACCAATGTGCCAAAAGAGACACATAAATTTCTACCAAGTGATGTTCACGGACGGCTTCACGACCCGTAGAGTGCACCACGGACCATGATACTGCCCGTGAATTTAATCTGAGTTGTGGCTTGACTTCAAGTCTGGTCCACGATTGGTTTCACGGCCCGTGGTGGATTTCACGGTTAGCAAAACCTATCGTGGTCTTACACTTGGTCAGTGTTACAGTTGCCTCCTTCACTCATACACTAAAATCCAATGTTTTCAGCACCAACAACCATTTTATGACACAGTTCACAACCAACCAACTATTACCCATCAACCCAGTTCAGAATACTCACTTCATTAGCATAAAATCACAACTAATAAGGGTACCAATACATTTGACCCCCTGCTATAAACCCACATACAAGAACAACTCAAAAACTCTCAATCGATCTAACCCATTGTAATTTAGTAATAATATAGAACAAAACTAGTGTACCAATGTCTATTCATTATAAGCAAAACAAACCTATTTTATATAGGAAGATGAACTTGATGTTGATTAGTGGATTAACTTTTGAACTGAGGGTTTTGATCTACAGGTGGATTTTGGATCGATTGAGTATGGCCCTCGTTTCTAACCGTTACAGGAAGAAGAAAAGAAAAATAAAACTAACCTGTGCAATATAAGACCCAATATAAGCTTAATTTTAATTTTTGGGTCACGCGTATGGGTTGAATATAGGTTACACTGGGTTGTAGACTATGGATCGTGAAGTTGCCCGTCAAGGGCATCATGGTCTGTGAGATTGTCTGTGACCCTGACTTAGATGAACCACTTGACTGAGGAAGACCACGGACTGTGAAGGGCATCACAGTCCATGAACATGTCCGTGACTGTGACTTAGAAACTTGACATTCATACCTGAGGTTCACAAGAGGCTAGATGGTCCGTACAAACTCTAACGGACCGTAAACCCTTACACGAACCTTTTTCATGCAATTTCCAGTAGCTTCCTTAGTTTGGTCCTCAAGTTGATGGACCGTGAAAGTGCCCGTAAAGTGCACCATGATCTGTAATACTGTCCGTGAAGTTCAGTCTGTACCAGTTTCTATATTTTTCGACCTATTCTCTCATGCACACATCAACACACAGTGACTTTATAAATAAAAATAAGGAAAAAGGGAAAAATACCTAGTACAATTACATCTTGGGTTGCCTCATAGTAGCACCCAATTTAACATCGTGGTGCGACATAGGTTACTTGATTACTCAGACTTCATCAAGTTTGCATTCCTCTACAATCTTCACATCCTCATGAACACCTAAATATGCCTTGATTCTCTAGCCATTAGCTTTGAACCTCTCGCCTTTATCATTTTCCAGCTCAATAGCACCAGATTGAAACACTTGTGTGACCTTAAATAGTCAAGACCATTTAGATCTCAACTTGCCTGGAAACAGACGGAGTCTGGAGTTGAAGAGTAACACAAAGTCCCCCGGAGTGAAGTTTCTTTTCTCAATATGCTTGTCATGATATAGCTTCATCCTCTCCTTATACAGTGTAGACCTTTCATAGGCTCTCAGATCGAACTCATCCATCTCATTGCTTTAATCCAGCCTCAAGTTTGTAGTTTTGCTCCAACTGAGGTTTAGCTTCTTCAATGCCCAGAGTGCTCTATGCTCAAGCTCAACCAGCAAATGACATGCCTTTCCATACACCAATTGGTATGGAGACATACCAATAGGTGTCTTGAAAGATGTTTGATATGCCCATAGAGCATCATCTAGCTTCCATGCCCAATCTGTTGTGTTGGCATTTACTGTCTTTACCAAGATTGCTTTAATCTCCCTGTTGGAAACCTCTACTTGTCCACTGGTCTGTGGGTGATAAGGTGTTGCAACCTTGTGTTGTTTTACCCCATAATTGGTCAGCAGAGCACTGAACACCTTGTTGCAGAAGTAAGAACCACCATCACTGATAATGGCTCTGGGTGTTCCAAACCTAGAGAAGATGTTCTTTTTTAGGAAACCAACAACACTCTTGCCATCATTCTTAGGCAAAGAAATGGCCTCAACCCATTTGGACACATAGTCCACAGCAACCAATATATACTTCAGGCCATAAGAACTCACGAATAGGATCATGAAATTGATGCCCCACACATCAAACAATTCCATCTCCAGAATATGTGTCATGGGTAACTCATGGTGCCGAGAGACGGCTCCTTACAGCTGAGACACATCATAACTTCTTACTATATACACTGCATCTTGATGAATTGTGGGCCAGTAATACCCACACTGAAGTATCTTGTGAGCTGTTCGAGCACCACCATGATGACCACCTACTAAAGATGAGTGACACGCCTCTACAATATGCAACATTTCAGCTTCAGGAATGCATCGCCTGATGATGTTATCAGCGCAAATCCTATAAAAATATGGTTCGTCCCAGAAATACTTACCTACATCATGCATGAACCTCTTTCTCTGCTGAAATTTTAGTCCTTCAGGCATTACATCACTTATAAGAAAATTAGCATAATCAGCAAACCAAGGAATAAGGTCAAGAGTTGCAGCTAATACCTGTTCATCCCGGAATGTATCATCCATTTCAAGCTCAAGCTCTTCCTTATTTGGAGCCTCCAACCTAGACAGGTGATCAACTACCTGGTTCTCACATCCTCTCCTATCCTTCACTTCAAAGTCAAACTCTTGGAGAAGTAGCACCCATCGGATCAGCCTAGGCTTGGGATCATTCTTTGCCATGAGGTATCTCAGGGTAGCATGATCTGTATGAATTATAACCTTTGTACCTAGCAAGCATGCTCGGAACTTTTCGAACACATAGATCACCGCCAATAGTTCCTGCTCAGTGACTGTGTAGTTTCTCTATGCCCCATTTAGTGACTTACTAGCATAGTAAATCGGATGAAATATCTTATTGTGCTTCTACCCCAACACAAATCCTAATGCAGTACCACTAGCATCGCACATTATCTCAAATGGCTCCACCCAATCTGGGCCAATGATCACTGGTGCTGAAATCAGTTATTCTTTTACGCACTCAAAAGCTTTGAGACATGCCTCATCAAAGACAAATTTCACCTCCTTCTCCAAAAACTTGCACATGGGGTGTGCAATTTTGGAGAAGTCTTTGATGAAATGCCTATAGAACCTGGCATGGCCTAAGAAGCTTCTAACACCCTTCACACAGATTGGTGAATGTAATATTTCAATCACCTCATCTTGGCCTTATCGACCTCTATCCCCTTCTGTGATACTTTGTGTCCCAGGACTATGCCCTCCTTTACCATGAAATGACACTTCTCCTAATTCAGCACTAGGTTGGCCTCCTCATATCTCTGTAAAGCCCTACTAAGATTCAACAAATAGTCATCAAAAGTATCTCCTAATATAGAGAAATCGTCCATAAATACCTCTAGAGTGTCCTTGACCATGTCTGAAAAGATGGACGTCATACACCTTTGGAATGTTGTTGGTGCATTACATAGTCCAAACAGCATGCTCTTAAACGCAAAAGTGCCATAAGGACATGTGAAGGTGGTCTTTTCCTGATCTTCAGGAGCAATTGATATCTTGTTGTAGCCATAATATCCATCTAAGAAACAGTACCACCCTTTACCTGCCAACCTATCAAGCATCTAGTCTATGAAAGGCATGGGGAAATGATCCCTTAAAGTCCACTTGTTCAGCTTCCAGTAGTGCATACACACTCACCATCCAGTGACTGGTATCTGTGGGACTAACTCATTTTTGGCATTTGCCACCACAATCATACCGCCCTTTTTAGGCACTTCGCAATCCAAGATCACGAAATCACCTGGAAAGATGAAGGTGTCCACCTTTACAAGCACATCACATAGGACTCCCACATGTATTTTTACTGACCTATCAGCCATCATCAACCTCATTGTTGTAGGTTTTGGTACTCCCAATCCCAACTTCTTATAAATGGCTAATGGCATTAAGCTCATGCTAGCTCCTAGATCACATAAAGTTTTTGCAAAGCTAATTGACCCAATGGTGCATGGGATCGTGAATGCACCTGGATCTTCCTTCTTCTGAACCAGAGATGTAGTAGCAATGGCGCTGCAATGATGAACATCGTTAGAAAAATCAAGACTTACAGCTCTTTTCTTGGTAACCAAGTCTTTCATGAACTTGGCATATCCTGGCATCTACTCCAGGGCTTCCACCAGTGGTATGTTTAATGAAAGTTGTTTCAGCATGGTGATAAACTTTGTAAACTTCCCATCTTCAGCTTTCTTTTTGAGCCTTTGAGGGAAAGGAGGAGGTGGTCTGGGAATTTACTGTTAAGGCAGGTTTTCCTCGACCTCTTTCTCTTTCCCTCTAGCAAATTGTGCTTTAGGCTAAATATCTGCCAAGTCATCTACCTGTATAGTTTCATCCTCATCTCTGCCAGCTTACTCCAAGACCTATTCATTTTTGGTACCTGTAGAAATAGGGTCAGTAAGAACTTTACCACTCCTGCTGGCGATGGCCATGCAATGTCCGTCCTTCTTAGGATTTTGAATGGTATCACTTGGTAGTGACCCATCCTTCCTCTGATTCAGTGAGGCTGAGAGTTACCCCAACTGTTACTCAATTTGTTTAATGGAGGTGGTGTGAGAGTCCACCAACTGGCTCATGCACAAGAAATCACCTCTTATTTTTTTTACCCCTGCATCAGTTGATTCAACCTTCTGGAGTACTTTAGCCATCATATTTTCCAGCTTAGATCCACTGGAACTACCACTTGCCCGGTCTCTATTGCCTGGGGGAACATAAACACCACTGTAATCATTCCTATAACCATCTCTGTTCTGCCAGTTTCCCTGATCTCTATTTGCAGGCCTATCATACTGACTATCCTTAGCATAGTTCTGACCTGCATTTTTGAAATTTTAACCCTGATTTATAGAGTTATAATTCCGAAAACCTCTTTGGTTCCCGAAGTAGTTAGCTTCCTCATCAAGGTCAATATCCTAATCATCATACCTGTTTTATTGTCCCACATCATTTACCTTTTTAGACTTGACAACAATATGCTTTGTGAGAAAATCTATTTGTGTCGGCATATGTGCCATGTCTTGGTCCCTTTCTTCTTCTCCATTCCTCTGTTTAGCTGAAAGCTCAAATGTATACCCAAGCTCTCCTACCTCCGCATCTCTTGTGTACCATGCCCTGTTATTCTTTAATACCTCATCCAACAGCTGCATGCTCTCTGTAAATGACTTCCTTATAAAAGAGCCTCCACAAACTACATCAACAACAGGTTTAGTAACATAATTCAGAGACCTATAAAAAGCCCATTTCAGATGCCTTTAGGTAAGATCATGGTTAGGGCATTTTTTCAGCTTTTGGCTGAACCTCCACAAAGTATCATGCATTGCCTCTCCTGGTAGTTGCTTCTGTGTACTAATCTCATCCTTCATCTGCAGCTCTTTTGATTATGGGAAGAATCATTCCAAGAAAGCTTCCTTCAACTCAGTCCAAGTTTGGATGGATTCGTCTGGCATCTCGTTCAACCAGTTAGTCGCCTCTCCAGTAAGAGACAACAGAAACAACCTCATCCTTATTGCTATTTGGTAGACCCCAGGAATTTCTTGTGGCTTATAGATTGCCACAAAGTTCATGAGATGCTGATTTGCATCATCACCAGTTGCACCTCTAAACATACCTTTCTAGTTCAACAATTGGATCATGGTGCTGGTGATTGTGAACTTAACACCAGGAGGTAGTGGATGTTGAGCTCTACCCCTTGGGGCTATTGGTTGGTGCTTGGGTGGGACTAATCCTTCCATCCTTCTATTATCATCGACTGCCCTAGGTTGATTTATTCCAGCATTTTGCTGGATACCTGGCCTACGTTGATTGATTCCAACATTTTATTGGACATTCCTTGCAACATCAATTTCAGCTTCTAATCCCAGTCTATACCTCTGAGCCTCTAGTTCTTGTGCATTGACCATCTTTAGAATACTTTTCTGAAATTCGGGTTCATAAGGAAGTAATGGAGCTCCTTCACTTCTAGTGCTAGGCATACATAAGCAAACTCACCTGAAAGAGACACAAACACAAAACAAAACATAAAATTAGGAAATATAACTACAAATTGAATAAAAGCTAGTAAAACACTTCTACAATGAACCCCAACAGCGACGCCAAAATTTGATACGTCCAAACTTACACTTCAAATAAGAAGTTTAAACGGTCGATGTCAATTTACAGAACTCAACTAGAGTTGAGGTCGATCCCACAGAGAATTTTTTTACAGATAAGGTTTCACTGTTGCATTTATTCGAATGTTGTTATTATATCCTAGACAAATAACAATGGAAAGTAAATTGGGTATGGTTGAATTGTTATAATTACCAAAACTTACAGTCAAAATCAAGGCTTAAGACAGACAAACTATTTAGTTGTAAGATTGATTCAATTAATTAAGAGAAACCAGGATTGTGTTCACTATAACATTAGTTCTAGTGTTCTCCCGTAATTTGAGTATTAGGCAAATCAATGTTTACATAATCCTTGCGAGTTAAATTTATCTAACGCTTCTCAGCCTAATCAGATAATGATCATTCATGCTCTCTCGACCTTAGAGTGTCACTAACATTGAACCTCGCTTGAAATGAAATGGTATTAAAGATCTTTTCTCTTGAACTCAATCTTTAACTCCAATTTGTTAATTTAATTCAACTTTTTGTCTAACTGGTATTTTTCTCGAACAAATACTAGATACAGGTTCGTCTAATGCGTGCACTCACTAGACTAAAATGATATTGAAAGCTAAAAACTACAGGTTGTAAACACAGACTACCTTTTGCTCGTTTTACGGAATCGCAACTAGAATATCGTCATAGATCCCACAACCCTAGTTGTGGTATTTAGCCACTCCTGCTTTCACATAAACAATCAGTAATTAGGGATGAAAACATATTGAGAAAGATTTACTAAAATAATTAGCAAATTAACAATCACTTTGATAATCTGATAGTCTGAATCCGAATTTCCAACTAATAACAATAATAAAAAATCCAAAAATCGAAAGCTAAGAGTAATATTATGTTCTTAGTCGTAAAACGTAAGATAATGAATAATGTTCCAAAAAAAACCTAAAGTAATTCAAAATAGAATGTTTAAAATGAGTCCTAGTCGAACTAGGATTGAAATGTCAGGTGGCTCTACGACCACTGCTATGGCCCATAGAGGGCTTCATGGACTGTGAAACCTTCCATGAACTTCCCTTGGAACTTTCCATAAATTTCCCTTCAAACTTGATCACTACAAAATGCACCACGACAAGCACTACGGTCCTTAGTGAGGATCACGGCCCGTGAAGTGGTCTGTGGTCTTCACTTGGGTTTCAACTTTCTTCCACTCTTCAATGCCTTCACTAGAAACTGCACCACGACAAGCACAATGGATGGAGGAGAGGACCATGTCCTGTGAAGTTGGTCGTGGTCTTCACTTGTTCAATTCCCTTTTAGCTCCTCTTAAGCCTTCACACTGGTTCAATTTCATGGGCTCAACTACAGACCGTTATGAAGGGCAAGATCTGTGAAGCCAGTCGTGAACTTTACTTATCATCATCATTCTCTACCTCTTTTTCCACTTTTCTACATACGCCAGATCCTACCTATACCATTAACAAACATATCAAAGTATACAAAAACACACTTAATTCTAGTATTAGTTCCTTGTTTTTAAGCATCAAATGTGTAGAGATTTCGTGGGACATCATCGGGTGATGTCTAAGTACCTTGCATTTGTGCCAAATGACATAATTTGCCCAATAATGGAGCGGTTGACGTCAGTCTTATGGTCAAAGGTCGTCAAATAGCCAAATTTGGCCAAATCGAGAGAAGTCTGAGTATCCCGGGGGCATGGGTGTACTGCATCCTAAATTAATTATATGGATGCATAGTTTGATTTTGTTTTCGGGGGCTGTGGGGTTGAATTTGGGAAGTTGGATTGAAAGTAGGCACGTTGGGCCGTTTAGCAAGGTGGGTCGAGCTCGCCGAACCACTCGGTGGTTTGCCGAATTCCCCCATATTGCCTTTAATTTCACGCTTTATCTTCATTTGGGTTCGATAACTTTTGGCGAGAAGCCTGAGTTCGCTGAGTGCAATCGGTGATTCACTAAAAGTCCTTCTTGATCGTCCTTTGTTTGTGCCCCTAATCTTTAAATGCACTGTTCCTTTCGGCGGGCTAGTCCTTGCTCGCTGAATGTTGTCGGCGATTCAGCGAAAGGCCCTTTCTATTGCCGACATGTCAATTTTTCTGGCAATTTTTGAGCCAATCCTTTTGGCCACCCCGATCTGGCTCGCCAAAGAGATTCAACGACTCGCCGACTGGTTCGGCGAGTCTATCTGCAACTACTTTTCTATGCTTTTGCTTGAATTGTTTCTAACTCTTTTTGATGTTTTTGTAGACATTACTAGACCAAAGGTTGCTGATATGGACATGCCGCCCCGCAAGAGGGCCAAAGGGATAAAAATCAATGAGGATGCAGCTGTATCAAGGGCCATGGCCACCAAACTTCCCACAACTGGTGGGAAAAGAAAGGGCAAAGGGAAGGCACCTGCGTCACTGGAGGCTAGCTCTGATAGTGATAGTATCTATGCCATTCACCTCACCACTTCTAAGAGTGAGGGTGAGCACCAGAAGCATTAGGCTCCAGCTTCTGAGCCTGAGGATGATGAACTAGTAAGAGCACAGAGGGCAGAGCTGCAATCCAAAAAGGTGAATGATCAATCTAGGATCAGGACTCCTAAGGCCACTGCTAGTCCTCCTCCTATTCTAGCACAAGTTATGGTCCTAGCACCACCAGTACAGGGTCCTCCTCCCCGGTATATGAACAAATTGAAGACTGAAGGGCTTAGGACAATTATAGAGGACAAGCGGTTGTCAACAAATGGTGTCATTGACAGTTATCCAGAAATTATGAGTTGCCCAATGTTACACATGTTCCAGTTGTTCACTCGACCCCGAGGTCCTTATATTCCTAATTGGGTCTGGGAGTTCTACACTACCTACGGAGCACTGGTACCACAAGGGAAGAAGTCGGTAGCCAAATTCAACCCGGTTGACTACATGGGTGTCAGGGGAAAGAGGGTGCAGTGTGATTTTGCTGCCATTAATACCATCTTAGAATGCACTTCGATACTTGATGATGACTGTCAATATAAGATCAGGACAAAGACGCTGGAGAACATGAAGAAGTGGTTGCCTCCACTGATATCAGATGGCACTCCCAAGTTGCTAGAGGTTGGAGCAGCTATTGAAAAGAAGGACCTCAATGTGGCAGCGAGGTATTGGTTTGGCCTCGTCAGGAGCACAATCATTCCTTCCCAAAATGACTCTATTCTCCGCCATGCCAAAGCAGCATGCCTAGGCTGCATCATTGCGGGGACAAGACTGAACTTGGGGATGATCATTGCGAAGGAGATGCTTATGCAGGCAATGAAGCGCCAAACTTCCCTCCCCTTTCCGGTGTTGATCACCGAGATGTGCAGATGGGCTCGGGTTACTAGAGATGAGAAGAAAGATGTAGAATTGATTCTCATATCTACAATTGATATTCAGAGAATCGAGGCGGATTATTTAAAAGATGAGGCGGAGAAGAAGAAGGCAGCCCCAATGGACTCTTCCCCGATTGTGGACACAAACATATAACCTGCAGAGGCACCTTTGCCTACTCCGGTCCTTAGGCCTTCAGGTACATCCAGTGTTATTCCTTCTGATACTCCCAGTTCCTCTGCTTCATTCCTTCCCAGATCTGGTACTGTTTTTGGTGCTGCCTCCCGGCCACAACTTACTCAAGCTGCACTACTATGGATGGGGCAGCTAGCCCATTCTGCTGATCTCTGTGCTGCCATACTTGAGGCATCTATTTTGAGCATTATTCAGACAGCCCTGGCTGATGTTGTTACACCATTGAGTGTTACCATTGATGCCCTTGCGGCTAGGATAGCAGTGGTGAGCATGGCCAAGGGGCCACCGAGGAGGTGACAGCTCTAAAGGCTGCTATTGTTGCACTGAGGAGAGATGTGGACCAGGTGAAGTCCATTGATATGTCCATGATTTTTGAGATAGTGAAGATTCAAGATATGCCAGTTGATTCAGATATGCCTCCGGCTACCTCCGGAGATGATGTTTGACTTGAGGAGGCAGCTGATATCGAGTCTGAGGCGGAGACAAATGAGGAGATGCTTGGGGTTGCTGAGGAGGTTTCTTATGAGGGCCTTACAGAGATTGAGGAGGCCATGATTGATACAGCTACACAGACTTCTTTGGTAGATACGCCTTGGGCTAACCCTAGTGGAGTTGGTGATACTATTGATGTGACTCCGGGCACTGATGCCCAAGATTAGAGTGTTGTACCGGGCACTGATGCCCCGACAAATAGAGCGATTGTGTAGACAGGATCCCTTTATTACCTCCCTCTCTGTCTTTTTATTTTTTTTTTATTGATTTTTGGATATCTTACTTGCATTTGAGAACAAATAGCTTTTGTTTTGTGGTGGGGTGAGGCCCACCTTTTGTGATTATTATTTTGCTTACATATTGGGCTTTTGAGCTATAAATTGTGTTTAGCACTTTTTTTGTGGATGATTAAGCTTGTGACTCCTTGTTTTAATTGTAAATGATTTTCGGACCCTTCCAAAAAAAATTGTGCCACCTCTTGTTTGTGTTTGAATATGGTTGTTCTCTTGTATTTTTGAATATCAGTCTTGATTAATACCGATGACTTGAATAGTACTTATAATCGAACAAAAATGAATGTACGGCTACGATGAGACCAAATAAAGTTGCATAGGCATTATGTGAACTTTTTGCATCTAGTTTTGACTAGCCAATTATCACATTGAGTCGCTTGTGATGAACATTGCACACTAGCGAGAGTGTGGAGTCTTGTTTGACATTGGTGTCATTGCCTTCTGTGTGATGAGCTTACCGTGAACCATGTATGATAACACCTAGAATTTTCCCTATTTGTACGGTTGATTAAGTGATGCAATCTCTTGAAGTGATCTTAGGAAACTTTAAAGAGTGAAACAATTTGACATTACACCTCTTTTGTGCCCAACCTTGTGAGTGTGTGATCCTTGCTTGAACACCCTTTGATCCTTGGCCTTTTCATGGAAGAAACTTGATGAAATTGTGACCTTCCTTTATCCATTACCCATAATCCTCATGATTTGTGGTTTGTGTGAATAGCCAACTTAGGCCAAAAGCTTAAGTTGGGGGTGTGGTAAAAAGAGAAGGTAAATCAAGAAGTAAGTGCAAAAAAGTCCCCTTTACCCACAATTATAAAAAAGATGGAACCTTGATGAGTCCACAATTTGGACTCATTTAGGGCTTTATTTTTATAGAATTAGTGTCCTCAAATACATATTTTGTCTCAATAACTAATGTAAATCCTTTAGTTTCAGGTATTTGGAGTTTGAGGCAAAGCATGGACACAACTTGGAAAAAAGGAACAGAACGGCTGAAAAGATGAAGAAAAAAAGGCATGAGGATCACCTAATGCATTAAACGAGTTGCCGAATGGCCTTAACCTCAACCAAAGTTCTTGTGTGCTGAACCCTGAAGGAAAAGAACAAGTTGGCGATGAAAGGGAGCAGTCGACGTGTCATCGAACACTTTCGCGAAGCAGTGCTATATCACCCAATGATCTAGAACGAGAAGATGCTGAAGACAAAAGCTGAAAGGCGATGAAGCAGACCAAAGGGCGGATCGTCAAGTGCATCAGCGATCCCGACTAACTGCACCGAATGATCCTTCGCAATACAAATTTTTGAAAACTATAAATATTCATTTAATTATGTATATTAGTATCAATTTGTAGCGAATTATTACTGATTTGTAGAATATTTTCAGTTTTAGTTCTTAGAGTTTTTGGTAGGCATGGTTCTTGAGCATGAAGGTTTGCAAGGTTTTCAACTCCAAGAAATTGGAAGTGGGTCTTGAAGAATATTCATCCTTGACGTGTTTAAAGACATTATTTGTCATACCCATTTGATGGAAACACTTTTTGTTATCGATTTCTATCTTTTTTCATGTCTAGCAAAAACCCCAATTCTTGGGGTGTGATAATGTGAATATGGGTTAAATTCACTATTAAGTATTGCTCATTGTTAGTCTATTTGCTGTTTGAATATGATTTTGTTTAGTAGTTGTGTTTGAACTTAATGAAATTGTAGTTGCAAATATGATTTCATCTTCGTGTTTTTGGCTTGCTCGAGAGAGAGGTTTTACAACCAAAACTACTAAATTGATAGCATGTGGTTATTGGGTCGTCGTGGGTTCAACTCGAGAGAGTGAATGCTAGACCTTCTCCTACACACTCTACTCGAGAGAGTGAATGGGCTAAGGTGAAGACTTTTCTTAATTCCTGCAACTCAGTGTTCAAGAGAAACTGAGTTGATTCAGGGTAAGTTGTTCGAGACAAAATTTACCACCACTAAAGTCTAACTTAGTTACAAATGTTCAGTGATTTACTATCAATAGCATTTACCAAATTGTTTATTTTATCCCATATTCCTATCACATCCCAACAATCTCGTCTCCCTATTTCACATCTTTATATATTTGTTGTTTTGCTTATTAGTTGTATACAAACCCCCCATTAATAATTGACATTGTGTCACCTTTAGATTTAGTATTTTTTATTCGTAAATATTTATACCTATGATTGATTAGAACTAAATTTTACTTTTCTATTTGATTCTCGACTACTAACCGCTCCCTGTGGAAATGAACCCAACCCTTGGTTGGGTTATCTTACTACTCGCAATCGTTGGCACTTGAACTGGAAGTAGTGTCCTGATACGTGAAGTCAAAATGGCGCCGCTGTCGGGGAGTGGTGTTAGTTGATAATTTTTAGTTAAGTTGATTTTTGTTCTTGTTAATTATAGTTGAACTTACTTAATTTTTAGTTTTGGTTTTTGTGTTGCTTTTTTGAACAGAAAAATTGAGCATATCTACTAGGAGCAGTGACCCAATGGACCACCTTCCTCTGAAAATGATGATGCTAAGGGATAATATCCTAAGATTCAATAAATTGGAGGGTGAGTCAGTTTATGAGTTGTGGCAAAGGTTTAAGTCTCTCTTGTAGTAGTGCCCGATGCATGGAATTACTAATAATATGCTTCTGGAATGTCTCTATCAAGAGTCGGAAGAGGGGTTGCCTTATGAAAGTGAGGCACGCCCCACTAATGGAACTTAAGTGAGGACCTGCATCGTGCCACGACGTTAACTAAGGCACTGCTTGGGAGGCAACCCAAGAACCCTTATCGCTTTATTTTTTCTTTAAGAAATAATGGGTGTGTTGTTTGTGTAAGTCGAAGTGGGAAAGTTGTTGAAAAGTGCAGATTGGCGAGCTAAAGGTCTAGTTAGTGCATCACCAAAGAGGTTGGCAACCACGACTCAGACCGCCGTTGGACTTAAGACAACTTTAATGTAGAGTATGTAAAACTCGGCGTGCCCAAGAACTTATTGGCGAGTCACCAACTTGGTCGACGATCCCAATTCTTATCGCTGTTTGAACTCCTAAATTAACTGGGGGTTCTATAAAACTCAGTGATGTAAGTTATTTCTAGGCATGACACTGAATGGTTCAGCGGTTATGTCTTATGTCACCGAATGGGCAAGAACTGGATGGTTTTTGAAGCCAAAGGTTTAAATTCTCAAACTATTTCACTTTCATGCATTCTCATTCTCCCAACCTCACACCTGCACATTATTCCCTATATTTTTGCATTCTCTAAGTGTGTTAGTTCTCAATTTATGCTTGGAACTTGGATTACATTGCTGCCTAGTGATTCAAATTTTCACTTAATCAGCATTTAAGGTTGGTTTTCCGATCTCCAAGTTTATTTTTGATGTTTTGAACTCTTATGCAAGTGATCAGATTGTATTTTCATGTGCTGAGCCTCTCTAATAGGATTAAAAATGTTTGAATGCCTATTTTTAATTTGAAAACATTACCAATATTGCTTAAAATATTACAACCCTGTAATTTGGTGCATTGGGTTATGTTAAATCTTGTGGGGTTATGCTCGTATGATATGGGCCCTATTTGAATTTGAGCAGCGCATTGTTTGATTTTATTTTCGAAGGTCACGGGGTTGAGTTTGAGAAGTTGGGTTAAAAATAGGAACGTTGGGTCATTTGGTGAGATGGTTCAAGTTCGCTGAACCACTCGATGGTTTGCCTAATGTCCCCATTACACCTTTAAATTCATGCTATACTTGTTGTTTAGCTCTGTATCATTCAGCAAGAAGCCTGGGTCGTTGAAGTAATTTGGTGACTCGCCGAACGTTTCGGCGAGTCTGCCTGCAACTGATTTTCAATGCTTTTGTTATAATATTTTCTAACTTTGCCTCAAAGCTTTGCAGACATGGCTGCACCAAAAGTTGCTAGGAAAATCGTGCCACCCCGAAAGATTAGAGCACTGAATTTTAAAATAAATGAAGAGAGGTCAAATCTTCCAAAGAAGGGCAAGCAAGAACACCCATCTAGAGATAAAAGCAAGGGCAAGAGGCCTACTCCCCGAGACACCTCTGTACCATCATGGGCCCGGGGGCTTTTCTCAGTTGTACGGAGATTTTTGGCAGATACACTTGTAGAAGCCCCTGATGAGTCTGATGCTATTGTTCCTTTCATGGTGACTACGAGTACTGAGACCCGAGACCAAACAAATGCACCGGTAACTGATGCCCAGACAGATGGAGTGACTGCTTAAACATGATTCCCTCTTTACCTCCCTCTATGTCTTTTATTTCTTTTAACTTTTGGATATTATATGTTATTTGCATTTGAGGACAAATACTTTTATTGTGGTGGGGTGAGGCCCACCTTTGTGTGGTTTTGTGACTAATGTTTTGATCGTGTTTTGATAGTGTAATTGGGTTGTGAGCTATAGTGTTGTGTATACACTACTTTTAGCGGATGTTTGAGCTTTTGGCTCCTTTTGTTTTAATTGTATAACGTTTTTGTCCTTTCCAAAAAATTTTCGTCGACTCTTGTATGCACTGGAATGTGGCGGTTCTTTAGCAAATTTGAGTCTTGATTTTGATCAATATAGATGACTCAAATAGTGCTCATAATCGAACGAACATGAATGTGCGGCCAAGTGAGACCAAGTGAAGTTACATAGACAATATGTGAACTCTTTGCATCTCGTTGTGACTAGCCAAGTATCAAATTGATTCTATTGTGATGAACATTGCACACTAGCAAAAAGTGTGAAGTCTTGTCTGACTTTGGTGTCGATGCCTTGTGTGATGAGCTTACTGTGAACCATGCATGATAAAAACTAGAATTTGCCTCGTTGGTTTGGTCGACTAAGTAAGGCTATCTCTTTGTATGATCTTAGGCAATATTTAAGAGTGTGAAACAATTTGACATATACCTCTTTTGTGACCTACCTTGTGAGCGTGGGTGAATCTCTTTCGAACACCCCTTGAGCCTTATCCTTCTTTGGAAGAAACTTGATGAAAACATGACCTTTCTTAATTCCACTACCTATAATCCTCTTGATTTGTGGTTGATTGAGTAGCCAACTTAGGTCAAAAGCCTAAGTTGGGGGTGTGATGAAAAGAGAAGGCAAGTAAAGAAGTGCAAGAAAAGTCTCCTTTAACCCATGGTTTTGAGAAAAATGGAACCCCTCCATATAAAAAAAAAGGGGGAAAGAAAAGAAAGAAAAAGTTGTGGAATAAAGTACAAAAGAAATGGGGTTTCCAAACAATCCATGGAAAGTGAATAATGGGTTGACTTATGAGCACTAAAGAAAATGATGAAAGAAAAGGAAAGGAAGTGTTGTGAGCACCACATTTCATTAGGATGAAAGTCCTTGAGCCTAGATGACCATACCTTTGCACTCAGCCCCATTACAAGCCTTGAAAATACCTTTTTGATCTTGAGTGAGCTGAAACAATTGTCTATTGGAAAATATGGCCAAACCTATGGGTGAAAGCATGCATCGTGTTCTTCTTTGTGTGTGTGAGCATTGCATTTGATTCCAGGACTTTAAATTGTGAACCATTGTGTGAATATGGAATCATTTTTCTTGTGTGAGGGCATTTGAACACTTTAGTTGAGCTTGAACTTGCATTTGAAGCAAGTATAGTGAGCTTGAGATTGTTTGATAATGGTGTGTTACAACTTGATACTTTGAGTGCACATTTGATCTCCGCATGAGTAAATTGAGTCTTATGTCTGCATTCATAATTGAGTCTTGTGTAGCACTATTTGAGACATCCTTTTTGAAATGGCAAACTTAAGTTTTTCTTGAGGACAAGCAACAGTTTAAGTTAGGGGTGTTGATGAGTCCATAATTTAGACTCATTTAGGGCTTGATTTTAGTAGAATTAGTGTACTCAAATGCATATTTTGTCTCAATTACTGATGTAAATCCTTAAGTTTCAGGTATTTGAAGTTAGAGGCAAAGCATGGACACTACTAGGAAAAAAGGAACAAAACAGTTGAAAAGACGAAGAAAAGAAGGCATGAGGATCACCTAATGCATTAGGTGAGTTGCCAAATGGCCTTAACCTCACCCAAAGTTCTAGTGTACTGAGCCCTAAAGGAAAAGACCAAGTTGGCGATGAAAGTGAGCAGTCGGCATCTCGCCGAGCAATTCCGCGAAGCAATACTATATCACCCAATGATCCTGAACTAGAAGATGCTGAAGGCAAAAGCTGAAAGGCGATGAAGTACACCAAAGGGTGGATCGTCGAGTGCATCAACGATCCCGACTAATTGTACCGAGTGATCCTTCGTAGCACAAATTTTCAAAAATAAAAAATACTCATTTAATTATGTAACTTAGTATCAAGTTGTAGAGAATTATTACTGATTTTTAGAATATTTTCAGTTTAGTTCTTAGAGTTTTTGGGAGACATTGTTGTTGACCTTGAAGGTTTGGAAGGCTTCCAACTCCAAGAAATTGGAAGTGGGTCTTAAAGAATCTTCATCCTTGACGTATTTAAATATATTATTTATCGTACCCATTTGATGGAAACACTTTTTTGTATCGATTTCTCACTCTTGGGGTGTGATTATGTGAATATGGGTTAAATTTATTGTTGGGTATTGCTCATTGTTAGTCTATTTGCTGTTTAAATGTGATTTCATTTAGTAGTTGTGTTTGAACTTAATGAAATTGTAGTTGCAAATACCATTTCATCTTCGTGTTTTTTGTTTGCTCGAGAGAGAGGTTTTAAAACCAAAACTACTAAATCAATAGCCTGTGGTTATTGGGTCATCATGGGTTTAGCTCGAGAGATTTAATCCTAGACCTTCTCCCATTTATTCAACTCAAGAGAGTGAATGGGCTAAGGCGAATGTTGTGCTTAATTGTTGCAACTCGATGTTGGAGAGAAACCGAATTGATTAGGGGTAAGTTGTTTGAGAGAAACTTTACCCCCACTAAAGTCTAGCTAAGTTACAAATGTTCAGCGATTTACTATCAACAACATTTACCCGATTGTTTATTTTATCCTATATTCCTATCACATCCTAAGAATTTTGTCTCCCTATTTCGCATCTTTATATTTTTGTTGTTTTTTCTTCTTAGTTGCATACAAACCCCCCATTGATAATTGACATTCGTGTCACCTTTAGATTTAATATGTTTTTATTCGTAAATATTTATACCTATGAGTGATTAGAACTAAATTTTACTTTTCTATTTGATTCTTGACTACTAACTGCTCCCTGTGGGAACGATCCCAACCCTTGGTTAGGTTATATTACTACTTGCGATCGGTGGCACTTGAATTGGAAGTAGTGTCCTGATATGTGAAGTCAAACCCCTCCATACAAAAAAAAAGTGAGAAGAGAAAAATGAAAAAGGAAAAGAATGAAAACGAATGAAAAAGTTTCTGAAAGTGCAAAGAAAATGGGGTGTCCGACATTCCATGGAAATTGAATAATGGGGTGACCTATGAGAATAAATGAGAATGATGATGAGAAGGGAAGGAAGTATTGTTCACACCAAATTTCATGAGGACAGAAGTCAATGAGCCTAAATGACCATACCTTTACACTCAGCCCCGTTACAAGCCTTGAAAAGACCTTGTTGATCTTGAGTGAGCTGAAACAAGTGTTGATTGGAAAATTACGGGCAAACCGATGGATAAAATCATGCATTGTGTTCATCTTTGTGAGTGAGTGTTGATAGTGATTCTGGAGCTATAAATTGTTGAACCATTGTGTGTGAATATGGAATCATTCCTTATGTGAGGGCATTTGAGTACCTTCGTTGAGCTTGAACTTGAATTTGAAGCAAGTATGGTGAACTTGAGAATCTTTGCTAATGGTGAGTCACAACTTGAATCTTTGAGTGCACAATTGATCCTTGCATGAGTAAGTTGATTCTTTTTGTATGCATTCATGATTGAGTCTTATGTAGCACTATTTAAGACATCCTTTTTGAACGGCTGAACTTGAGGTTTGCCTGAGGACAAGTAAAAGTTTAAGTTAGGGGTGTTGATGAGTCCATGCTTTGGACTCATTTAGGGTTTTATTTGGATAGATTTAGTGTCCTCAAATGTTTATTTTGTGCTAATAACTGATGTAAAATCCTTCATTCCAGATATTAGGATTTAGGAACAAAGCATTGACACTAATGGGCAAAAAGGAACAAGGTAGCTGAAGACAATTGATGGATAAAGGACTAGCATACCACAGCTATGAATCTCAATGAAATTGGTGTTAAAGCTTTACTTCTTGAACCCTAGAAGATGAACTTTTGGGAATTATTTGGGTGTTGTAATAATATGACTTAGTTTTGGTGAATTTGACTTAAAATTACTTATATAGTGACCCTAAACTTACCTAAAACGACTTCACTTTCATAGGACTTAAAATGGAATTACCCAAAATGCCTCTCACTTTAAGTGAGCTGCTAGGGACCATGTGGGGCTCCATGAGCGTGGTCATGACCACGACCCATGGTCCTATCCATGGTCTTGAGGCAGTGGCATGGAAACAATTTCATTTAGCTCATGATCCCAAAGCATCTTGTCGAGGGGCTCCACGAGTTGTGGAGCAAGACATGAGTCGTGGTCCCTCTCGTGGACCTTAAGGCAGTGGCTAGGCCAAGACACCCTCCATGGCCATTCAACAAAGGAAAGTTCAAGACCACTCCCACGAGCCATCTAAGGCTTCACGAGCCATGAAGTGGCTCATGTGGAGGGGTTACTTTTGGGGTAGCCTAAGAAGGCTACTGCCTCCACCTCCACGAGTGGCACCACCTCCACGAGTGGCACCATAAATCGTGGTGTCCACTACGAGTCGTGAGGACCCTCGTTGTTTTGGTGGGCAGTGCCTTGACCAATATGGGCAGCCTTGGCCCCTTGCCTTGGTCGTTTTGCATTTTCCTTAGCCCTTTCCTATTTTCCTTGGCCATTGACCATCTCCCGCAATGTTAACCCTTACATTTTAGCTCTAGTTTAGCCTACTAGTTTTTGAGGTGTTACATATAAGTTTGCAATATGTGTTTAATCAGAAAGACCTAAATCTTCACCGAAGAAGGTGTCTTGAGTTATTGAAAGATTATGACATGAGTATCTTTTATCACCCTAGTAAAGCTAATGTGGTCGCAGATGCTCTTAGTCTGTTATCTATGAGTAGTGTTGCTCATATTGAACAAGAAAATAAAGAGATGGTTCGAGATGTTCATAGATTCGCTCGATTAGGTGTCCAATTAATGGACTCCACCAAGGGTGATATTAGGGTTTACAATGGGTCAGCATTGTGTTTTGTGACAGATGTGAAAGCCAAGCAAGGTCTTGATCAAGTTTTGGTAGAATTGAAAGAAACGGTGCTTAAGAAATCAACTAAGGCTTTCTCCCAAGGGGCAGATGATGTGCTTAGATATCAAGGTCGTTTATGTGTTCCAAATGTGGATGACTTGAGGGAACAGATTGTGTCAAAAGCCCATAGTTTACGATTTTGCATTTAATCAGAGGCCACCAAGATGTACCATGATTTGCGAGAAGTCTATAGGTGGAATGAGATAAAGAAAGATATTGCATGATTTGTGGCTAAGTGTCCAAGTTGCCAACAAGTTAAAGTTGAGCATCTGAAATCGGGAGGTTTATCCCAAGACATTAACATTCCTACTTGGAAGTGGGAAGACTTGAATATGGACTTTATTATTAGTTTGTCTCGCACTCGGCAACAACATGATTCGATTTGAGTTATCGTAGATCAATGACAAAATTAGCTCATCTCCTTCCCATCAAAGTTTCTTATTCAGCATAGGACTATGCAAAGATTTACTTGAGAGAAATGGTAAAGTGGAATGGAGTGCCTTTGTCCATTATTTCTGATCGTGGTACAAGATTCATCTTAGTTTTGGAAATCATTCCAAAAGGGTCTTGGTACTTAGTTTAATCTTAGCATAGCCTTTCATCCCCAAACATTTGGCAAAAATGGAGATCAATATCCAAACATTGGAATATATGTTAAGGGCTTTTGTGATTGATTTTAAGGATAATTGGATGACCATTTGCCATTGATTAAGTTTGCTTATAATAAGGCTATCACTCGAGAATTTATATGGTAGGAGCTGTAGATCTACTATAGGTTGGTTTGAGGTGGGTGAAGTTTCCCTAGTAGGTCCCTAATTGGTAGAAGAAGCCATAGAGAAAGCTCGACTTATAAGAGAAAGGTTAAAAATGATTCAAAGTCGGCAAAAGTCATATGCCGATATGAGAAGAAAGGATCTAGAGTTTGGTGTTTACGATCAGTTTTATTTGAAAATCTCACTCATGAAGTTTATAATGAGGTTTGGTAAGAATGAGAAGCTTATTCCCCAATATGTGGGGCCATATCAGATTTTGAGGCGTGTTTGTATGGTTTCCTATCAGTTAGATTTGCCAAATGAGTTGGCATCGGTTCATCCAGTTTTCCATGTCTCTATGCTTACAAAGTGTGTTGGAGATCCATCATTCATAGTTCCCTTAGAAGGGTTGGGAGTTGATGAATCCTTTCTTATGAGTAAGTTCTAGTTGAGATTTTAGACCGACAAGTTAAGAAGTTGAGAAATAAAGAAATAGCTTACGTGAAAGTGTTCTAGAGGAATCAGTTAGTTGAGGGTGCTACTTGGGAGGCCGAGGCCGATATGATGTCTCGATATCCTTATCTTTTTCCTCTTACTCCTATTCTACCTTGTTGTAATGAGTTCCTCTTGGTTTGTCCGTTGTTTTGGAATCATGTTTTTTATGTGTTTCCATGATTTCCTTATGTTATGCATGTTCATGAAAACTTATGTTTTAAAAGAAAATGAGTTTACATGATTGATTTTCCTCATGTTGTTGTGCATTGAGTTTGAGTTGCCTATAGACTTCATGAGATGAATTGATGAACATGCTTTAGCTATGCTTTCTTAGAACAAATTGCATATCGGCTCCATGAGATTGTATTGAGCATGCTTTTAGTTTGGAAAAGGTAGTTCCTCCTTGAACTTGGGTAATTTTAAAGTTTCATGCATATTGGGTTGCTAGATGTAGTTCCTACTTCCTTATTATGCATTGAATATGTTTAGCTGGGAGTTTATGTTTCTTCCTTGTTTTTTGCATTGCATGCATGATGGGCTGTTAGACTTAGTTTCACCCCTTTTATGATGTTTTGAGAAAGTCCTAGCTTGGATTCGATAGTTCCTCCTTGGTTATATGCATTTGGTTGAAGTTGCATTGTAAGATGGGTTATTAGTCCCTCTCCCAATCATTTAGAAAAAGATTGAATCTCATTCGAGGATGAATGACCCCAAGGGGGTATATTGTAACAACATGAATCCAAAAGAGGGAATTAGGGCTGACTTCATAAAAGCTGCAGGTGCCAACCATGAGGACCACCCACTGCCTGTGGATGGGTCCATGGACCGTAGGTGTCGTTCGTGGTAAAGGGCCCCTGCACTATTGATTTCACGTATCAGGACACTTCATCCAATACTAAGTGTCAGCAATCGTTAGTCAGTAATATAACCCAATTAAGTGAGTTGGGGTCGAATCCCACAGGGAGTAGTTTTTCCTTCAAATTCAATGATGAAAGTATGACAACAAAATCTTTAATTGAGCAAGTATTTCACCTTTTTGGTTTTAGTTTCAAATATCTAATTTCTATTATCCCTCCAATTTGACACTTCAACACGAAATGATCAAATAGTAAAGTAAAACTTGGGGTAAAGACCAACCAATTGCGGAATTCTAAATTACTGGGTGAATATTGATGGTAACAATAAGATAATTTGTCGTGGGTAGGTCGGACCATATTTAAAGTAACTACTCTCGAACAATTACCTTATATATGTCGAATTCTCTCAAACTTCAAAACTAACCGGAAGATGCCCAGCCTTTGGTCCTCATCAAATCCACTCTCTCGAGCTTATACAAAGGATAGATCCCATGTTTCACTCTCTCAAGCAATGGTAACCCATTATTAAGGATGCTAAGATTGCTACTTTGGCTCTGCACCTCACTCTCGAGCAAGTGCACAACACTGAACTTGTTACACTAAACATGCAACACGACTTCAAAACGCAGCAGCAACTCAGACCCACTTCAAATTAACGCCATTATTTGCAATTCAACGACACCCACTTAGTAAAACTCAACAATTGGCTTCATAGTCAAAACCCCAAGAAAAGGGTTTTAGCCATTCATAGAAAAAATAAGAAAAACAACATATGCCATGTTTTCTACAGCTGGGTAATTGAAATTCAAAAGTTAGGAATTACTAAAATCTCAACCAAGAATCTTGCTAAAATTCCTTCAAAACCACAATGGTATGCTTTTGCTCTCAATTTTCTATTTCTCCCATTTTTGAATGAATTTCTCTCTCCCAAAATTAATTTAAACAAGTCTAATGTGTAACTGTTTAAGACCACTTGGTGAGGTAAGTCGGGCTTCGCAGATAGATCGGTGACTCGCCGATTGTTCCTTATGTTGCCTTCATTTTCCACTTCTTCGTGGTCTCGCTACTATAACTTTAGGCTATCCGGATCAGGATCGCTGAATAATTTCGTGAGTCGCCCATTTACCTCTATCTCGCCCATTAGCACTTGTTTGAATCTTCCTCAGCACTTTTGGCAACCTAGTCGTCCTTCATCGAATGGATCGGTGACACGTCGAATGGAATTGTTTCTCGCTGAAGTTACCCCTAGTTTAGCTCCAGCATTCTGTAACTTTAGGCGAAATCATAGCAATTCAGCGATTCACCGAGTGACATCAGCGATCACCACATTTTCATTTCTTTATTCCTTTAGCTTGCTTTGTTCCTTTTTGCACATTAGTGTCCATGCTTCGTTCATAAATCCAAATACTTGAAAATCAGGGATTTTACATCAGTTATTGGCACAAAACATGCATTTGAGAACACTAAATCCATAAAAATAAAGCCCTAAATGAGTCCAAATCATGGAATCATCAACATCCCCAACTTAAACTTTTGCTTGTCCTCGAGTAAAACTCAAGTTCAGCAGTTCAAAAAGGATATGTCAGATAGTTCTACAGAAGACTCAATCATGAATGTACACAAAAAGACTAAACTTACTTATGCAAGGAGCAATTGTGCACTCAAAGATTCAAGTTGTGACTCACCACAATCAAAGATTCTCAAGTTCACAATACTTGCTTCAAATTCAATTTCGAGCTCAACAAAGGTACTCAAATGCCCTCACAGAAAGAATGATTCCATATTTACACACAATGTTTCCTAATTTAAAGCTCCGAAATCAAATGCAATGCTCACATTCACAAAGATGAACACAATGCATGATTTCACCTATAGGTTTGCCCTTATTTTCCAATCAACAATTGTTTCGGGTCACTCAAGATCAAAAAGGTCTTTTCAAGGCATGCAACGAGGCTGAGTGCAAAGGTATGGTCATTTAGTCTTAATGGTTGCAATCCTAATGAAATGTGGTGCGAACAACACTTTATTTCCTTTTCTTCATCATTCTCATTCATGGTCACAAGTCACCCCATTATTCATCTTCCATGAACTATTGGATACCCTGTTTTCTTTGCATTTTCACAACTCTATTCCACAACTTTTCCATTCTTTTCTTCTTTTTCTCTCTTTTTTTTTTTTTTTATATATGGAGGGGTTCCTTTTTTCTCAAACCATGGGTCAAAAGGGACTTTCTTGCACTTCTTGATTTACCTTCTTTTTTTACCACACCCCCAACTTAGGATTTTGGCCTAAGTTGGCTATTCACACAAACCACAAATCATGAGGATTATGGGTAATGCATCAAGACAGGTCACGATTTCATCAAGTCTCTTCCAATAAAAGGTTAAGACTCAAAGGGTGTTCAAACAGGGTTCACACACTCACAAGGTAGGCCACAAAAGAGGTGTACTGTCAAACTGTTTCACACTCTTCAAAATTGCCTAAGATCATATCAAGAGATTGCATCACTTAGTCAACCAGACAAACGAGGCAAATTCTAGGTGTCATCACACATGGTTCATAGTAAGCTCATCACACACAAGACATTCACACCGATGTCAAACAAGACTCCACACTTGCGCTATTGTGCAGTGTTCATCACAAGAGACTTAATTTGATACTTGGCTAGTCACAACGAGATGCAAAAAGTTCACATATTGTCTATACAACTTCATTTGGACTCATCGGAGCCACACATTCATTTTTGTTCGATTATGAGCACTAATTAAGTCATCAGTATTGATCACGACTGATACTCATATTTGCAAGAGAACAACCAAATTCAAACACAAACAAGAGAGGTGGCACAAAGAGGAGGGGGTTCACTGACCAATTGCCACCCCCCACCAAAAGCATTCAACATTGTCTCAATGTGGTTAGAAAACAGGTATCATCGTAAATAAGATAAAATAAGAAATGATAACATTCTAATAAGAAATGATAACATTCTAGTGTGTAAACAAGTAGAACAAGGTAACAAGGGATCTTCACTAAGCGCCCAATTTGCGAGAGAGTGAACCGGTCGCAGAATGCTTCGGCAATGCGCCTAATGATCTTCAAAACGCCCTTAGTTCCAGTGGGCTGAACTCTCAGAGAAGAAAATTCGGTGAAGATGTAGGAGGTCACCAAACAAATCGGCGACTCGCATAATGGACTCCGAACATCGTTGGACGATCCTTGAGGGACGTTGTCAGCGTTAAAGTAAAAGGGCGAGAAAGCCGGGATGCGTAAGCACATCGGCGACATGCCAAATGGTGAAGGTATCCCGCCGAATATTCTAGAGTCTCAGTACCATTTTTGAGGTTCATAAGGCGAACCAAATCATGCTCGCCAAACGGGTTTGGTGACTCGCCAAAATTACTTATGTCTTGCTCATGATCCAGCTCCTGCAAAATCAACACACATTATTTAAAACACTAACACTTGAGTTGAGTCCCTAGAAGCGCCTTATTTAACGTCGTGGCATGGCATGAAAATGATCTCAGGCATCTTCAAGGTACACCACCTCAATCAAAGAAATCTCTTGGCATTCTCCAAAGTATAATTTCAAGTGTTGCCCATTCACCTTAAATGCAGGTCCTTCTTGACCCTCAACTTCTATGGCACCATTTGTGAATACTCATGTCACTTTAAATGGTCCAGACCATTTGGACTTGAGCTTTTCGTGAAAGAGTCTAAGTTGGGAGTTGTATAGTAACACCCAATCTCCCACCTTGAACTCTCTCTTAAGTATTTTAGCATCATGCCACTTCTTAATCTTTTCCTTGTAGAAAGCTGAACTTATGTAAGCTTTGAACCTGAATTCGTCCAACTCATTTAACTGCTCTACTCTCTCTTTTGAGGTTTTTGTGCAGTCCAAATTTAGAGCTTTCAATGCCCGAATCTCTTTGTGTTCCAATTCGACTGGTAGATGGAAAGACCTTCCAAAAACTAGATGATATGAAGACATACCGATTAGGGTTTTATATGCGGTATGATACGCCATAGTGTGTCATCAAGCTTTTGAGACCAATTAGTTCTATTAGCATTCACTATCTTGGCTAAGATGCTTTTGATCTCTCGGTTAGACACTTAAACTTGACCGCTTGTTTGGGGATGATATGGAGTTGCCACCTTGTGTTTCACACCATACTTACTCAACACAGCTGAGAACCATTTATTTGAAAAGTGAGATCCACCATCACTGATGATAGCTCGAGGAGTACCAAATCTAGCAAAGATATAGCATTTCAGAAATTGAACCACACTTTTCCCTTCATTGTTTGGAAGTGCAACAGCTTCCACCCATTTAGAAACATAATCTACGGCCACCAAGATATACTTATTACCAAATGAACTCAAAAATGGGCTCATAAAATCTATTCCCCAAACATCAAATAGTTCAACTTCTAGAATGGGAGTGAGAGGTAACTCATGTCTTTTGGATACTCCACCTTGCTTTTGACACTAAGCGCATTTCTTCACAAATTTGTACGCATCCCTGTAGAGGTTTCCAAGATCATTACAACCTACCTATGTGCTTATCTACCCATGGGTACTCAGACCTTCCCCAAATATTGCTAAATATTGCTCAAATTAATGATTTGCCCTTAATAAAGTAGTTATGTCTATCATTGGGAAAAATCTTGCAATTGGGTCAACACTGGGTTAATTAGACTTCACCCACATCAAATTAGGCTTAGACCCACCAAATAAATCAGTTCAATTTAAAAAATCAACCAATACAATCAAGATTAGAATTTTATAGGAGCACACATTCAAATAACTCATGGGTACAGTTCAAACCACACTATATAAATCGACCAAACGAAATATTACAATCAATAACACTTAATGGCTTCAATCCTAAACCCATTTTGAAATTTAAAGATTGAAATTCTCAACAAAAATCAAAAATCATCCTTAGTAGGAAGCACTAGTGGAGAAAATCAAGGTAACAGGGTTGGTTTGATAGAAAATTCAAGCAAAAGATCTCCTCAAACTTTGGATCACACACTAAAGGCTCACAATCACTCAGACAAAGCAATGCAAGAGAAAGGAGAGGAACAAACTTTAAGATATCGAAGGGTTTGATTTTTGAATTTTGAAAGACCCTTGGTCTTTTTATATCAGACCCATTTGGTAGTCACGACTAACTCACTAAATGTGTTCGGTGAATTATCAATTGGAGCTTCAAGCCTACCGAACATGCCGAATGAACACCAAACTTGAATGTTGATTCGGCAGACCCAAAGGAGTCCGCATAATGCACTTCGACGAATCGCCATTTAGAGCTCTGATTGTTAAAAGTAACAGTACACTTTCCCACATGTTGAAGCTCAGAAGGTGGACCAACATGAGTCCACACTGCACCTTCAGTGTATCTTCGTTTAGGTGTTGGCATCGCCTAATGTTCCCCTTATTAACCTTTCAACTTCTTCTCAACTTGCACACACAACGCACATTATTGAAAGCAATAAAAGCAAAAGTAAAGAGTTGGGTTGCCTCCCAGAAGTGTCTTATTTAATGTCATGGCACGATATATTTCTCAATATCTCAACACTCATTCTTGGGATTTGGGACAATGTCATTAGGCGACATTCCCTTTTGCCTTGGATTAAAGTGAATGGAGATTTGTCGCAGTTGAGTCTCTAGCTACTTAATAGATACCGAATGATAATTCACTATTTGGGATAAAGCAGAGAAGTCATTTTTCAATTCCTTTAACACTTTGTCGAACCCTTCAACCTTGTTGAATATTCTTGTAAGCATTTCTTCGGTTCTACTTCCTTCTGGCCCAACTGGGTCGTTTGATCGTGGACGATCATGGGGAGGCACATACCTATCTTTGTTAGCCTCTTTGTCTCTCTAATTTCCACCTTGCCAATCTTTCCAACCACTATCTCTATCCTTGTTCCAACCTTGGTTCCTACCTTATCGTTGATAATTGGTGTGAGAACCCCCCCCCCCCATTTGGTTTCCCAAATATTAATCTTCTTCATTGTATAATGCCTCAAACTGGGAATCATTTGGACACTGCTCACTGTTGGTTCCAACTGCATTACCAACTTATGTCCACCTCCCATGACGTGTATAGACAACAAATCAAGTTTGGTCATCATCTTGGCCATGATTTCATCTCGTTAATGTTCCTTCTCAATTTTTTCTTTGCTCATACCAAGCTGTAGAGTAGGAAATTGGTCTTCTCTAGTATGCCATGCTCGATTAACTTTGGTCATATCATCTAGCAACAAAGAAGCCACTTCATACAGTTGTCTCATTAATCCACCTTCGACCAAATAATCAGCCACACATTTATTGACTGAACCATGGTTGCATAGAAGTATTACAACATCAAATTATTCGGAACGCCATGCGTTGGACATTGCAAGAGTAGTTTCTTGATCCTTAGCCAAGTCTCATGTAGAGGTTCACCTCCAATACGCTTTAAATTTTGGATCTTGGTTTGAAGTTGGACCATCTTTGAGGGTGGAAAGAATCTCTCCCAGAAAGCATCATTCAACTCTTCCCACAAAGTGATAGAATCATTTGGCAATTCTGCCAACCATTTTGTTTCTTCACCAGTTAAAGAGAATGAGAATAACCTCAACCTTACGGATTCTTGAGAGATATTCTTGAAAATAACTGGTCCATATACCTTCATAATGTTCCTAAGGTTTTCATGGGAATCCTTATGAGCTAAACCCCCAAATAGTCCTTTTAGCTGGAGCAATTATACATTGTTCTGATTATATGAAACACAGCCCTTCCGGCTATGGGAGGTATCCAAACTTCTCCCGTGGTTTGAATAACATTCATGTGCATATCATTCAAATCACCCATGATATCGTTTTGACCAAAGTAACTATCGTTGTCACTACCATGGCCATTCATTGTATATGATCTACAAAATAAGCCAACACCAACACAAAACAACAATTTACTACAACTAAACAAAATTAAAATATAATTTCTCAACTAGAATTCTCAACCATAATTACCCGACAGTGGTATTATTTTTGATAACGCTCAAATGTCTTCCTTAAAACCAATTAAAAGGGACATCGGTTGTAGTCAATAAAAACCCAACGAAATCCCACATAGAATGGTATATCATAGAGAATTCCTATCAAGAAATTCGGATTTTAAGATCACTCATTTGTAATAATAAGAACAAGTGGCTAGATGATTCCACCAATTAAATAAAAAGCTTTGGTTATCAATTAGCACAATCAACTAAAATTTTGAAGAATTCAAAAGTTAAAAAGCAATTTAGGGGTGCGGGGATAGGAAATCAATGTCACATAAAGGTAATTGTGCTGCTCTATAGTGGTGACATAACTGGATAGGCTGGGGCCTCTTCAATGACGCTAATTATCTTTCGATCTCAAAGCATCTATGCATATAATCTACTTTCAATTTCATCTAAATTCCAATCTAAACAACCCAATACCTTACTCTATTCTCTCTTTCAATAGAGAAATGGCAAACAGATCCAACCCATAACATTTATTTTCAAGCAAGTTACAGACATCAAAACTAAATTGCTAGTATTGGACTAATTACCCACTCAAATCAATCTCTTTCAAGCATTGAGCGGAGATCAAATGTAGAAATTAAGTTTTCAACCGTAAATCTTAAATCAACCCATGTTACATAGCCCATATTCATGTATGAACAATAGAAAAACTAAGCATAAAACAATACCCAGTACATTAAATCTACACCCAACCCCATAATTGGACCCCTAGATCTTGGGGTCTTAGCCACACATCACAAAAAGTAAAGAAAATATACCTTCCATGAAAGCAACCATGTGTAACATGAAATAAAACAATTACAAGTAAACCCACTTTGTATTTTACTTCAACTAATCAAATTCAAGAGAAAAGTCGAAAACCCCCAAAATTAGAATGTGTTCTTCACAAAGGTCAAGTGTTTTCTCTCTACAATTCAGAACTCTCAACTCTAGAATAAAATTGGAAGTGGAACTTGAACTCTCCACTCTTATTTTTCTCTCATTTGGGCTATTTATAGTTTCCCAAAATTTGGCCCAAAAACGCAACGTGCATCACCTTCGGTGACATTAATTGAGCTCACCAAGCTCATTCGATTAATCACCTCTTATGCTTCAGCTCGCCCTTTCATGCTCTAGGCTTCAAGTGTTTGAACCTCAGTTAGAAAACTAGTTCGATTCAGCCTTTCACATTCAGCACATCGCTTAGTTTCAGATTAGTTTGCCTTTGAATCATTCAACTTTTCCCTTACATTATCACTTAGTGACAACCAGCAAGGTCTCCCTTCTCATTCGGTGTATCGCCTTATTTGTCGGAGTTTGCCAACCTGTTTGGATATACACAAGTGCTAGCACTGTTACTTTGGGTGAGGTTAGGATTACTAGGCGATCCAACTTTCTTGTTTGGCGATCAAGAATATATAGTTTGCATTTTTTTGTACATTTTTGTCCATTCTTCCAAACATCGATCCTTACCTTGTCCATTTGCCTTAATAGCTGCAAATTATAAACATTTCATTAGAATATGACAAAATTAGGCATTGAGGACACAAGTTATAGAGCTAAATAGACCTCAAACGAGTGCAAATGTAGTACTCATCAGTACTCTAGCATGCTCACACAATACCCAAATCAAACATTGAAATGGAAGGCCTGGTCCCTAATCTAAGTCTCTATTAATCAACCTACATTTAGTGCAAATTGGGATACGATGCAGGCAACAAGTGACTCCATAAAAAGGTGAATGGTGTTATCATTCATTGCTTGTTCAACCATGCATGCACAATTAACCACCAAAACTTGCTCAGAAAAGATAGCGACATTTTTGTGATTTGTTGCTTTGGATTTTTTACCCATGGTGCCTCAGCCAAGTAGTGATGATGATCATATATTCTAGTCTATCTCAGGGCCCTGCATCGTAGCCTTTACAAAAATCAGAGAATGGTCATCTCTAAAATGTCAACACTCACACCACGTACTTTGACATGCTCTAGTGGTGGCAATTGCATTGCAGCCTCTTTCTTCTATTTCTTTGATGTATTGTCCTCCACTTAATTTAGCAAAGTTGCAGTATATGCAACATATAATTCACTTGTGAGATGCACCCAATACTACCCCTGAGCTTGGGTCATCCATTCAAAACTATATGTGTTGAATAATTCTCTAAGCTCTGGCATTGCCATAAATTGTGTGGAACAACACTATATCATGTATGATTGGCCTCTTACCCATGCCACTAGTCTTCTTGGAAATACCATAGTAAAAGATGTACCTCAACCCAAGTACTACCCACATATTCTGGAGAAGCTCAATTTAGTGGCAACGAGAAACCGAATCACTTTCACTGTCATTTGCAAACTGCTCTATACTGTTTTCACTTTCCTCCTCATTATTGCTGCCCTTGACAACAACTAGATCATCATCCCTTTCATTATTATTGTCATCCCTAGAATCATTATTTTCATCTCCAGAATCATTATTTTTATCCCCAGAACCATTCTTATTACCAGACCCTTGCTCCTCATCAACCTTATCCTCATTCTGGTCATCAGATCCTTCTTCATTACCTGAAACATCTTCCTCCTCTTCAGACTAGGAGGGAGTGGTTGATGTTGCACTTGTAGTTTTGGACTTTTTTCCTGAGGTGTATGTGGAGAGACGTTGGTACTACACAGAACTTCTAACCCACTTGATGATTCACTTCCCAACTAAGAATTAGTCTGATTAGCAGGGGATTAATTAGGAGAGTCACGTAGTCAGAATTTTGGAACATCGCGGGGTTGTGCCTTACTACACCATTTTACATGGGTTCATAGTTGGCTAAATGGTTCATGAAACTTTCAATGGACTATAAACCATTTTATGAACCAGATACTCTTAAAATCTAGTTATTCACTTATGTTGGGAACTACGGCCATTTAATGGATATTGGTAACTTGATTTGTAAAACATTTCTACCATTATTTTTTACTTACAGATCCCTGCAACTAGTGAACACACCATGACACTATAAATGTAAAAAGAAATTGAACTACATGTTACAGTTACAATTTATTGGATTGCCTTCCAAGTAGCACTTGATTTAATGTCACGACATGATGAAAATTACTTGATTACTCAGACTTCATGAATTTGGAGCTCTTTAACTAATTCCACATCTTCGTAAGCTCCCAAGTATAGCTTCACCCACTGACCATTCACCCGAAAGTGATCACCATTTTCATTTTTGCGTTCCAGATCTCTAGATTGAAACACATGCTCCTCCACAAAAAAATAGAGAAATCGATCAGCGATAGATTGCAGCTGCCGAACTTTTTCCTTTAGGTTAACTACAAGGGGGAGTACTTCACCTTCAACATAACCCAGACCAACAGAAATAGAATCAAGTAACTCTTTAGCAGCTTGTTGAATTATGAAAATCTTAGACAATAGAATTAATTCTGTGATCACTCTATGTTTACTGATGCTTCCTTCTTTCTTCATTTAAGTTATGTGTATTATTTTGCACTTTTACTATGAACCTTTGTTTTTTCTTGTAAGATTTCTTGTTGGTTGAAAACTGGAGGGCATTTCAAATTTCAAGAATTTAGGATGAAAATTTGTACTAAAGATGAATGTACTCCTCTTCACCATTTTGCTCTATTGATGATTCGAACACTACAAATTTAGAGTTGGAGTTGGAGAGTCTTTATGTAATGACTTGATTCCTCAAGTCATGATTACACCTATTAAAACCCACGAGTAGGTAATGGGTATAAGGGAAGAATTAATTGAAATAACACTAAAATGACAAAACGAGACTGAAGCAAAAGGAAGCCAACAACTATATACAAGAGAATCCCTCCCACAATCAGGAAGTCACAAGTACAGAGTTGTATAAATTGAAAGTACAAGTCCCAAAAGTGGACCACAAGCAAAGTCATCTCAAATGAAAAAAATTAGCTAAATATGTACAGAAGGAGACATGCTAATCTAGGATGCCAAGTGTTCACCCATCTCTCTAATCCCAAAAGTTGTTGAAGATGCACGAACAATCACCGTTGGTAGCTTGTACTAGGACCTACATCCCAAAGTGTAACATGAGTACCAATGTAACACAAGGAAACCTAGTAGGATAAGAATTGAGCCAAGTGAGAGGTCACTATCCCTCCACGGAGCCAAGGGACCCTTCATGGAGACCCTTTTGGGCTGTGAAGGGCACCATGACTCGTGGTGGTGCTCGTGGACCCTCCCAGTGAGTGGACAAGTGGAGCTCACCTCCCATTACAACCAAGATAACTCATGGTGGGGACCACAGTTCATGGCGATGTTCATGAAGGGAGGCAGTAGCTACCCCAAAAGATAACCCCCTCCCACGAGCCACTTGACTAATTGTGGAGATGGGTGTGCGGGGTGAAGGGTTTGAGGGGTGGCAAGCCAACCCACTAGTCAAGGACCAAGGCTGGAACCACAGCTTGTGAGAGCTTCCACATGTCATGAAGAGCTTGGTGAAGGTGGGTTTGGTGAGTTCTAGAGCTTTTCGTAAGAGTTTTAGAGATTGGTGAGAGGGTTTAAGTCGTAAAAATGATTCATGTACTTTGAAGGAGGATTTTAGGGTTAGGGTGTCAAGGTACGACCCCCAAGGACCACCCAAGGGGTCCTTTAAGAGGACCTTAAAACTGCCCAAAAGCTGTCAAGTTGGCAGCACCTACGCTTTCTACCTACTAGCCGTAGGTGGACCCACGCACAATGGGTTGGGGTCGTGGGTCAATGCCTGAGTTGGCCTGCAATGTTTAGCCTCTGACCAGCACCTTCGAAGGTACAGCACACTCCGTGAACCCACCCACAGTCCGTGGGTGGGGGTTTCCTGAGTGAGGGCAGATTTTGAAGTTTAGTTTTTAAGTTAGGGGTTTGGGGGTTAATTAGTAATTAGTTTGGGGTTAAGGGAGGTTAGTTAGTTAGTTATTAAACCACCTATATAAGCCTAATGGACCCCTCAACTAAGTGATCTAATTCATTCTTCAAAGAACCAAAATTTTCTCTCTAGAAGTGAAAAAGAGAAGGAAGAGGGGAAGATTTTCCTCCATTGTTTCAATTTTGATTAGGGCTTTGAATTAAGTTATGTTAGCTTAATCATCTATGGGTTCTTCCACCCATAGACCCCCCTATGTTTTCCCCCAATTGTGAAGTCAAAAAAACCAATTCTAGCTAGGGTTTCCTTCTACATTACGGTTAGTGTTTAGGTATGATTCCAATATAGTGGACAATACCTGATTATGATTGTATTAGCATTGAATTATGATATTATGATGAATTTATGTGATTTCCAGGTAAACCCTAGTCTAATTGATGAATTAGATATTTTGTGGGTTTATGCCATGAGGGGTGAAATTGAAGGTTCATAGGTGATCTTCTTAAATCAATGTCATGTGTAGTAATTGTTCAAGGTTAGGAACACATAATCATGAATGGAACTAGACCTTATTTAATATGGTTTATCTTGACTTGTAAAGTTGAAATTGAACCTTAAGGATGAATTGTGGCAAAAATCTCCTAGTAATGAAGAATGTGATTGAATGCCTTGTAATCTAGGTTCATAATATGTTTCTATGATGTAGAGTTATTGAGAATGAAGACTCATAGCTGTAAATATTGATCACTAGGGCTTTAGAGTGAATATGATATGATCAACTATAGACGCTAATGCATTGAGAGTAAAATCTACATGTGAGTACAAGGCCAATGAATATAATTGTGATGAAAGATCTTTACCTACCTAATTCACCTTATGAATCATAGATGGTAGGAAGTGATAGAATCACTTAAGTCATTATGATATCCTTGTCTAATGTAGAATTCTAGACATGATGTTAGGAATGAAGATGAACTTAACATGAAAGACTTTTCACATAGTAATGGTTCTAGGGTTGAAGGGCTTCTCTTACCTAATTGAACCTAAGGATATAAAGCTTTCATACCTAGGTCATGGATGGTGATAGTTGCTCACACATGGTCTAAAGAGGTATTAGCAAGGATTGGTGGTCAAGAACATCTTTCCATAAACTTGAGTCAAAGTAGAGACTTAATGACTATCTTGTGGGATTGAGGCCTAGCACCAAGTGGATATTGAAATGAGATGGAGGTTCCCACCTTGTTGAGTTTGTGCTTTCATGGAGGAACACCACCTAGTTGAGTTTGGGCTTCCAACATGGGATCTCTCACCTAGAATAGTCCAAATTTCCCAAGTGTGTCTCAATAGATGGAAGCCTTCACATAGTAGAGTTTTGGGTTTCTAGTAGCAATCTCCATATCCCATAACTATTTGCCCCATAGGAAAGTGGATCCAACTAAGCTAACAACCTAGTTCTACCTTAGGCAAGTGGACCAACCCTTGATGGTGTGGGTAACACCTTACAAAGATCATGTGATAGTTAATATGTTCTCATGTTTGTTAAGTCTATATCCCAATTAAACAAGATTAGTAATGAACTAAGATTGTGCTCAATGTAGCATCTCCTAGAGTTCAAACCTCATGGACTAAGAGTTTGCTTAATGTAGCATCTCCTAGAGTCCAACACAAGTAATGGTCTAAGATTGTTCTTGAAGGAGCATCTCCTAGAGATCAAACTTAATGAACTAAGATTATGCTTGTGGAAACATCTCCTAGAGTTCAACCTTAGTGAACTAAGATTATGCTTTAAGTAGCATTTCCTAGATTTCAAGCTTAATGAACTAAGATGTACTTAATGTAGTATATCCAAGGGTTCAAAATAATGAGGAACTAAGATAGGCTTAGTGAAGTACCTTAAAGTGTTCAAGAGTACAAATGGACTTAGACATGCTTAAGGTAGTATCTCATAGGGTCCATGTTAATAATTAACCTAGACAAGCTAAAAGAAGTATCTCATAGGGTTCAACCAAATAATGAACTAAGATGTTCTTAAGGGAGTATCTCATAGTTTTCTAAGGTCCAATAAGAGGGACTAGGTTCCAAACTAAGAAGAATGAGTATGATGACCTAAAGGAGTAGTTAGTGTGAGTGGTAATATGGGATGCTACTCATGCATTGCACAAGTATGACTTAAGGTTACCTAATGATTGTAGTCTTACGTGAGTATGCTTGATGGATTGTTGCTATAGTTGCCTTCCATGATACAATTGACTAAAGGTGATAGTTCCCTTGTCTACATGAAGTGAGCTAATAATGAGACCAAAGGAGGGTAATTAGGACTAGGATGACTTCAAGGTTATGCTTAGTGTGGAGGGTATTATGGGATGCCTTCCATACATTGCACAAGTGTGCTTTAAGGTTACGTAGGAGTATGGTTCCCTTATGGTAGAAATGCTTTAAGACTTGACCATGCATATAGGCTATGATTAAGATGACCAAAATGGGATACTTGGCTTGCGTGATATTATGGGATGCTATTTATGCATTGCACATGTATGCTTTTAGGTTACTTGATAATGGTTCTATTATGGTATAGATGACTAAGAGTCAATTATGTTTATATGATGCTTATATTGGAGACTTTGCTTATTATGATTATGATATTGTCTCTTATGCTTATAGTTTATGTTTCATGAAGTATTTCATATGATTTTGGATTATGTCTTATATTGACTATCCCTTGTCTTATGCTCTTATGATTATGCTAGCTAACATATTTAGTACATTTTGTACTAATGCATACCAAATGTAGGGTTTGGAGACTTGAATGCTATCTTGAAGCTAGGTTTCTAAGGAGCTAAGGAGTTGAAGATCTTGGCGAGTCCTCTTAGCTTCGAGGAGAAAACCCACCAATTCCTTTATGTCTTTTATTTCATGTTTTAGAGACTATTGTACGGGTTGTGTCCAAAGAGTTCTATTCTAAAGTTATATTAGATGGTTTGTGACAAAGTATACAAAGACTTCCACTTTCTTTTATGAAATTGACTTCCATCGTAAAAAGTTTAGAATTTTCTGTATTTTTCTATTATCTTATGTTCATGATATGCTAAGGGCTTGTATGAGACCCCTTCGGGGTCAAGTACGACGTGTTACTTCTTGGGTATACCCTTGGGTCGTGACAGGGCTTATGGGTCTTTTCCAGATTTTTTAAAAACAAAGCTATGTCATTTTACCCAAGCCTAGGACCCCTATATAAGTGATTTTAACCCCAAAACTCACCCATTCAATTCACTTTTCTAAAAACCCAAAAGAAAACCAAAGTTCTTCCTCTCCAAAAATTTCTCTCTCTAGAACTTGAATAAGAAGAAGGGTTGAAGCTAGGGTTCAAGGTCAAGTCTCCATTCTCCATTTTTTGGGCTTTGATAACAAGGTATAATAGCTTTATTCATCCATGGAATCCTTGCATCCATGGAGCCTCTAAGTTCCCCGATTGAAAAGTAGAAATTCCCCAATTTGAGTTAGGGTTTTCTTCTAAGTTGTGGGTCTTTAAGAATGTTGATCCAATTCAATGGATTATGTTTGTTTAAGCATAAATTGAGAGGATTCTATTCTTTTCATGATAAATTTCCATGTACCCATGCTTAACCCATGATGAAACTGATGTGAATGGGGTCTACTCCATGAAGGGAGAATTTATGGGCTATGTGTATTCTTATAGGATAAATAAGGTGCATTATTAATTACTTTAATATTGAAGCATATATGATGATTATGATAGGTATTGCTTTAAGACTGAAGCATATATGATGAATATGCTAGGTATTGCATTGAGAGTGAAGCATATTTTGTGAATTGTTGATTATTGATGTAATTGTTGTGGAAGGGATAGTTCCCACTTGATTTGCTTATGTATGAATGTGAAAGGCTTTCTCACATTTAATGATTCTATGTTGAAATGATTGCTCACCTAAAATAAATCTAAGCAAAAGAATAAGAAAGTGAGGAGGCTAGAGGTGATTACCTATGACCTCTAAATGAGAAGGATATGAGGCGATTACCCATATTCCTTAGAATAGAATAAGAGGCAATTACCCGTTGAACAAGAGGTGACTACCCACATTCCTATGATGTGAATTGGACAAGAGGTGAGTACCCATGATCATTTATTTAAAGACAAGAGGAAAATACCCATGTCACATGATGTTGGACTAGAGGCGAGTACCCATGATCCTAAAGTTTGTTAGACAAGAGGCAATTACCCATGGTCCTATAATAAGAGGGACTACAGGCGACTACCCATGATCCCAATGTTAAGAAGGGCTAGAGGTGATTACCTATGTACTACACTATGTTATGCTAAGTGATGAGATTGGATTATTGCTTGAGTTGCCTTCCATGACGCGTAAGACTAGTGGAGGATTACCCATGTCTTGATTAAGTATGAATTGAGGTTACTTCAAGAAGTATTTCTTATATGTTGGAATGATCTATTATGTGCATTGATTATGCTTTATGACTTATGTTTATGTTATGTTTATTCAAGCTATCATATTTAGTACATTTTTGAATCAACGCATACTCTTCCTACATATCCAAATGTAAGGTTCAGCATTCCCGACTCTCATCCCTGTGGCTAGGATCTATAGTAGAGGCAAGGTTGAAGATTGGTGAGTCCTCATAGCATTCGAGGATTTGGCCACCATTTCTCTTATGTTCTTTTCATTTTAGTTTTGAAAATTGTTGTAAGGGTCGTGTCCCAAGATTCTATTGTATTAGATGGTTTTTGAGACAAGTGTATTAGACTTTTGCTTCATTTTATAAAGACTTTGATTGTGTTGAAAATGTTTTAAATCTTCTCGATTTTTTTATTATCTTGACTATGAATGCTAAGTGGCTTATATAAGGCTTCTCGTGGTCTTGTATGCCATGAGGGTACCCCTGGGTCGTGACAAATTTGGTAATTAGAGTACATGGTTTAGAAAGGTTCTAGGATTTCTCAAAACTACGTCATGTAGAGTATTGTTCATAAGCGCTAAGCGCACCAAATTTATGAATGAGAAGCTACAAGATGTTTAGGAAACTTCAATTATTTATTACTCTAAGTCGTGTGATAGAGTTTAACTCTATAAGGTCTCTCTTCTAATCCTTAACTGATGGTCTACAAGATACAACTACTCGAAGAGCTTTTGCTAGAAGGACTGAGAGAGAAGAGGTCAGTCAAGCAGCTCTTTCTAGAGCTTCTCAAGCTCCGGTTGACCCTTTAGTCGAACAAGTGACTAATACAAAGTTTAGGACTTCTTTTCAAGTTTTGTCTTAAGCTACGAGGTCCCAAGCCACTAGGGAGATTGTGGTCCCCTTGAACCCAAATGTGGGTACGACGGCATCTAGAGTGAGGGACTTCACTAGGATGAATCCATTGGAATTCTATGGTTCTAAGGTTGAGGAAGATCCTCAAAAGTTTATTGATGAGGCTTGTAAGGTGTTGCTATTATGGGAGTGACTCCAGTGGAAAGGCGGAATTGACCACTTATCAAGGCGTGGCTCAAATTTGGTTCAACCAAAGGAAGCAAGTATGACCGTAAGATGCGGGTCCCCTAGATAAGGAAATGTTTAATTCGACTTTTCTTGATAGGTTCTTTCCTCTTGAGATGAGGGAGGAAAAAGTGCTTGAGTTTATTAATCTCCGGCAAGGGAACATGAGTGTGAAAGAATATGCTTTAAGGTTCACTCAATTGTCAAAATATGTTCCTTCTATAGTTTTCGACTCTAGGGAAAGGATGAACAAGTTTATTTTGGGTGTGCCCGAATTGGTAGTGAAATAGTGTCGTACATCTATGCTTGTCCATGACATGGATAATTCTCATCTCATGGTTCATTGCCAACACATTGAAGAGGAGAAAATTAAGGAAAGGTCTAGGGATACAAAGAGGTTTGGAACCGGTGATGGTAATTTCTCTCATGTAAGGTCCGATGGACTTGGTCATCCTAGGTATCAACAAAGTTTTTCTGGGCAAGGTTCATCCAATGCTCCTAAGTTTAACAAATAGAGGGTGTCTAACCCCAAACCTCAAGGATGTGGTACTAGATCTTCATTGCCAAATTGTGTGAAGTGTGGAAGAAAGCATGAGGGCAAATGTCTAGCGGGGTCTAATGCTTGTTTTGGTTGTGGTAAGATGGACCACAAGATAAGGGATTGTCCTTCAAGTGATAAGAATGAGAGAGATAGTCGTCGTAGGGCTTAACCCTATTCTTCATCTGGTCCAAGTGGTTTTGATTCTAATGCTCCCAAGTAAAATAGGTTCTATGCACTTCAGACTCGTAGTGAATAATAGGATTCTCCCAATGTGGTTACAGGTTTGTTGAATGTCTTTCAACTTGATATTTATGCTTTACTTGATCTCGGTGCTACGTTGTCATTTGTGTCACCATATGTGGCTATGAGATTTCATGTGCTTCTGATGTTTTGTTAGATCCTTTTTCTATCTCTACTCCTATTGGTGTTTCTATTATGGCTAAGAGGGTCTATAGAAAGTGTCCCGTCTCCTTATCCCATAGAATTATTCTTATTGATTTGGTAGAGTTGGATATTTTAGAATTTGATGTTATCCTTTGTATGGATTGGCTGCACTCTTGTTATGCTTTTATTGATTGTAGAACCCGTATTGTATGATTTCAGTTTCTGAATGATCCTATGCTAGAGTGGAAGGGGGGAAATTCTATGCTGAATGGTCGGCTTATTTCTTGTCTTAAGGCTAGAAAGATGATTTCTAAGGGTTGCATGTACCATCTTGTGTGGACATGGGACTAGGGTTCACTCTCTCGAGCTGAACCTCATGTCGACCCACTCACACTGGCCATCAATCTAGTGGTCTTAGTTTTATGACCTCTCTCTCTCGAGGAAGTCGAAAAGATATAAATAAACTTGTATTTTCAAATACAGATTCATTAAATTAATCCACAGCGACTAAACAAAATCAAAATGAAACTATGATTAAACTATGAGCAAGCAAGACCGAATAATTAGTCACACCCCAAGAATTGTGGTTTTTAGCCACACATTAAGAGATAGAAATTTATACCTAAATGAGCTTGCATTCAAATGGGTATGAAGATTTAAGTCTTGTTACAGGCCAAGAGTGAAGAATCCAAGACACCCAAGTCCAAATCCTTGGAGAAAAAACCCTCTTCTTCTTCAAGTTTTCAAAACCAAAACCGTCTCAAACTCTAGAGGGAATATCTCTAAAACTCTCTCTAAAACTTAATAATATAAAAAGTGGATAAAATAAGGTAAAAATTCGCTGAGAATAAAAACTGAACTAGTAATTATAGTTTTCAGAAAATGTGCTTCGAAGGATCTTTAGGCATCGTTAGTCGGAATCGCCGATCAACTCGGCGATTTTCCCTTTGGTGTAGTTCATCGCCGTCTTGTACCAGCCTTCAGCATCGTCGTGCTCTGGGTCATTGGGCGGTATGGTACTGTTTCGCGGAACTTCTCGGCAATGCTCTGACTGCTCCCTTTTTCCGTCGACTTGATCCTTTTCTTCAGGGCTCTGCACACTGGAACAAAAGGTGCAGTAAGACCCTTCGGCGACTCGCCAAGTGGACTCGGCGATCCTCAAGCCTTCATTTCTTCGTTCTTTTCAGCCTTTTCAATCCTTTTTGCGACGTAGTGTCCATGCTTTCCTTAAAACTTCAAATACCTAACACTTAAGGTTTTCATCATATATTGAGATAAAATATGCATTTGAGGGCACAATTTCTATTAAAATATAGCCCTAAATGAGTCCAATTTGTTGACTCATCAACACCTCCAACTTAAAGTTTTGCTTGTCCTCAAGCAAACTCAACTTCAGCTGTTCAAAAAGGGTGTCTCGAATAGTGCTACATAAGACACAATCATGAATGCACACAACAAGACTCAATTTACTTATGCAAAGATCAAATGTGCACTCAAAGATTCAAGTTTTGACTCACCAATATCAACGAATCTTATGGTCACAATACCTGCTTCAAATGCAAGTTCAAGCTAAATTATAGTGTTCAAATGCCCTCACACAAAGAATGATTGCATATTCACACAATGGTTTCACAGTTCAAACCTTTGGAATCAGATGCAATGCTCACACTCACAAAGAAGAACATAACACATGCTTTCACCCATAAGTTTGCCCGTATTATCCAATCAACATTTGTTTCAGCTCACTCAAGATAAAAAAGGTCTTTTCAAGGCTTGTAATGGGGCTGAGTGCAAAGGTATGGTCATTTAGGCTCAAGATAAAAAAGGTCTTTTCAAGGCTTGTAATGGGGCTGAGTGCAAAGGTATGGTCATTTAGGCTCAGTGACTTTCATCCTCATGATATGTGGTGCTCACAACACTTCCTTTCCTTTTCCTTCATCATTTTCATTAGTGCTTATAAGTCATCCTATTATTCGCTTCCCATGGATTGTTTGGTACAACTTTATTTTTCATTCTTTTTCTTTTTCTTTTCTGTCTTTTTTTTTTTTTTTTATGGAGGGGTTCCATTTTCCTCAAAACCATGGGTAGGAGGGACTTTCTTGCACTTCTTGATTTATCTTCTCTTTTCACCACACCTCCAACTTAGGCTTTTGGCCTAAGTTAGCTATTCAAACTAACCATAACTTCATAAGGATTATGGGTGATGAATTAAGAAAGGTCTAGTTTTCATCAAGTTTCTTCCAAAGAAAGGTGAGGCTTAAGGGGTGTTCAAGAGAGAATCACACTCTCACAAGGTAGGTCACAAAAAAGGTATATGTCAAATTGGTTCACACTCTTCGAAGTTGCCTAAGATCATATCAAGAGATAGCATCACTTAGCTGACCGGACCAACGGGGCAAATTCTAGGATCTATCATGCATAGTTCGCAGGTAAGCTTATCACACTAGGCATTGACACTATAAGTTAAACAAGACTCCACACTTTCGCTAGTATGCAATGATCATCACAAGAGAATCGATTTGATAAATGGCCAATCACAACGAGATGCAAAGAGTTCACATATTGTATATGCAACTTCATTTAGCTTTGTCGTAGCCGCGCATTCATGTTCGTTCGATTGAGAGCACTATTCAAGTCATCGGTATTGATCGAAACTGAGACTTAAATTTTGCAAAAGAACTGCTACGTTTAACATACGAGAGGTGGAAAAAAATTTTCAGACGGGTCAAAATCATTTTTTTGTAATTTAAAATAAAAAAAGCCATAAGCTCAAACATCCACAGTGTGAACACAATTTTAATAGAACAGCCCAAATATATACACTAAATACAAACATCAAATAGCACACAAAGGTGGGCCTCACCCCACCACAAATAAAAATCATTTGTCCTCAAATGCAAATAACAGAATATCCAAAATTTAGAATAAAGAAAGACAGAGAAGGAGGTAAAGAAGGGATCCTGTCTAACCAGTCGCTCCATCTGTCTGGGCATCAGTGCCCAGAGTGTTATCATTCTGTTTTTGGTTCTCTTTTTTTTTTCACTCTGCTCCAGCTTCTGCAGCGATATTAGCCTCAATCATACTGTCCAACTCGTGATCTACCACAAAGGCGTGTATCGCATTGCTGAACCCTCGGGCCCATGAAGGGACATTAGGGTTGATGGGCATCCTCCTCCTCGAACTAGCTGTCCTGTCGTCGTTCCTTATAGTTCTTCTAAACTGTTGTGCTCTTATGTGTCTGGGTGGCATGTTTCTTCCTGAAACTTTTGGTCTGGCCATGTCTGCAAAGTTTTGAGATAATGTTAGAACATATTTGACAACCAAAACAAAGACTTTTAGCTGCAAAAAGACTAGATAGTCCCTATGGTGTGCCGCCGAATACATTTGGTGAGCCACAGACAATCCACCAATGGTCACAGTGCGGAAGGAGTTAGGGGTGCAGACAAAGGGCGGATAAGAAGACTTTTGGCAAGTCGCCGAGTGCTCTTGGCGATCTCATACTTCTCGCCGAAAGTTACAGATGCCATAACAAATAGGCATGATAATAAGGGCGAGATGGGGTATTAGGCAAACCACAGAATAGTTCGGCGAGTTCATCATTGCTCGTCGAATGACCCAACGTGCCTACTTTTGACCCAACTTCTCAAAATCAGCCCCGCAACCCCCGAAAACAAAATCAAAGCATGCACCAGCACAATTAAAGTAGGACCTATAACACCCAAACACAACCTCTCAAATTTTAATCCAGTTTAAGCCATGCAATTACGGGAATTCAACAGTCACAGCTACCCGAGCAGGGATCAAACTAAATCATGTCTGTAAACAATCTAGTCCTCTCAGGGAGGAGTAGAACACTTCAACCAGATCATGGTATTGCGAATGAGTATAGTTTATGATAAATTAAACTTGGGGCATAGAGAAATAACCTTTTGTGTCACTAAGGAGATGATTGATATGCTAGGCGGCAATGTAATCCAAGTTCAAGCACAATTCAAATACTAAAATGCTCTAAAAGTGCAAGAAATATAGAAACTAGAGTGCAAGGGTGAGTTCGGACAGATAGAAAGTGAGGGAAGGTGAAAGAAGTTCTTTTAAACCTTTGGCTTGCAAAAACCATCAAGTTTTCTCCCACTTGGTGACATTAGTCAAGCTCACCTACTTACTCCGCGGAACGCCGACTATTTAGTTTCTTCGCCGAAATTTACAGAACCTCTAGTTTACGGGGGTCCAAGCGACAGTTTCCATCGTGATCGCTGACATGGTCGGTGAGTCGCCAATAATTTCCAAAGCTCACCAAATTTTACAGACTCCAATGTTGACAACGTCTTGAGTCAAATGGCGGATATGGTCGGATTCACCAACCCCTTCGGCGACTCGCTGACTGGATCTATTGCTTGCCATCTTTCACTTTTTCGAACACTTCTCATACTTCAGCATATACAAACAACACACCATTATTTTACAAAGAAATAAATAAAAACAATTAAAGGGGTTTTGGGTTGCCTCCCAAACAACGCCTTAGTTAACGTCACGGCACGATACAAATCCACCTTCAAACCTCGCTCTTGGGGTTAGCCATAATATCACTTGGCAAACCCCCTTGTTGTCTCAGATATAGGTGAGACGAGATATGACCGATCTGGGTCTCCAACTTCTTGATTGAAACCGAATGGGAGGTGACGATCTAGCTAAGGGTAGAAACATCTTCTTTTATGCCTTTCAGCATTTTATCTGACCCTTCAACTTTGTTGAGGATATGTGAGAGCATATCCTCAGACCTACCACCTTTCGAATTCTTGGGCTTCTAGCGCTCATGGGGAGGCATATATCTATCTTTCTCCCCATCTTTCTAGTTTGGATTTTGGTCCCTCCTTTCACAATCTCTATCCTTCCTGCCTTCGTCTTTAGCCTAGCCTTTGTTACCACCTTGCCTTGAGTAGTTTAAGCGATAGCCCCCGCCTTGATTTGCTATATAATTTACCTTCTTATTAAATAGGGCTTCAAATTTCATCTCTTCAGGATTTGCACACCGGACCCCTACAACGTTGACACTACGGGCACCAGCCCCCATGACATTTTGGATAGAATGTCAAGTTGTGTCATAATTTTGGCCATGTTCTGGTCTCTCTCATTGTCCTTTTCAGTCTGCTCCTTAGATAGCTTGAATGTGAAAGGGGATAGTTGGTCCTCGCGAGTGTGCAACACTCTGTTAATGGTTGTCATGCCATTTAAAAGTTGGGTTGCTACTGCATATGGCTGCTGCATTAAGCCTCCAGGTGAGAGTTTGTGAGCGACACCTTTGTTTACCGAATCCAAACTGCGGTAAAAGTATTGAAGTAGCACGTTGTCCGGCAAACCGTGGGTTGGGCATTGCAACACCAACTATTTGAACCTGAGCCAAGTTTCATGCAGAGGCTCTCCTTCTAGACGTTTAAAGCTTTGGGTGCTATCCCGCCGTGACATCATCTTCGAGGGAGGGAAAAATCATACTTGAAATGCGGTTACCAACTCCTCCCAAGAAGTGATGGATTCACGTGGTAGCTCAGCTATCCACTTGCAAGCCTCTCCCATCAACGAGAAAGGAAATAGTCTCAACCGAACTGACTCTTGAGAGATGTTTTTGAATGAGAATGGTCCGCACACATCTATAAAGTTTCAAAAATGCTCGTGAGGATCCTTATGAGTCAGTCCACTGAAAAGTCCCTTTAGTTACAAGAGTTGCAACATAGTGTTTGTTATGTGGAACACTGTGTTTCCCTCGGCTAGGGGTAACCGGATGGCTCCAACACCTCCCATGAGATGGGGGCCATTGATATTGGGCTCTTGGACATCGTTGAGATTTCGGCCTACGTAGCTATTGTTGCTACCATTAACACTTATGCTTTCTGAAATATCCACACAACAAACAAAACAAAACTAAAAATTAGGTAAGTAGACTACAACTAATAAGAGCAAAAATTCTACTAATCTAAAAATTCTCAAATAACACAACTCCCCAGCAGCGACGCCATTTTGATGTTTGCGTCATCATGACACAAATTATGATGCAAGTGTCTACGATCGTACAATAGTTTAGTAACCCAACCAAGGGTTGGGATCGTCCCAAGAGAGTGGTTTTTGAGAATTTATAGAAAAATAAAATTTAGTTCTAACTAGTCGTAGCTAAAGACATTAACGAGTAAAAACATTGTAAATTAAAGGGGGACACAAACATGTCAATTAACAATGGAGGGGGTTTTGTCACTAGCACATAAAAGAAGCAAAATAAACAAGGGTTTCTAAGCAATGAGAGGGGATCCCTGGGATGTGACGGGAATACGGGTTAAGCAAGATTATTGGGTACATGCTTTCAATAGAAGATTCTTAGAGTAATTGTGACTAGGCTAAGCTTTAAGGGGGATAAGCTCTCTCTCGAACAACTTACCTCGTTTCAAAGTGGTCCTCTCGGACACCTACTTGCCGCATGAATACCAGCCTATGCCTTAACCCACTCACTCTCTCGAGTGGAGTGTGCGGACATGGGACTAGGGTTCACTCTCTCGAGCTGAACCTCATGTCGACCCCCTCACAATGGCCATCAATCTAGTGGTTTTAGTTTTATGACGTCTCTCTCTCGCAAGCCAGAAACACATAAATAAGCTTATATTTGCAACTACAAATTCATTAAATTCATCCACAACCACTAAACGAAATCACAATTAAACTATGATTAAACTATCAACAAGCAAGACCCATCAATTATATTAACCCATATTCGCCAAATCACACCCCAAGAATTGGGGTTTTTAGCCACACATCAAGAGATAGAAATATATACCTAAATAAGCTTGCATTCAAATGGGTATGAAGATTTAAGTCTTGTGACAGGCCAAGAGTGAAGAATCCAAGAGACCCAAGTACAAATCCTTGGAGATGAAACCCTCTTCTTCTTCAAGTTTTCAAAACCAAAACCCTCTCAAACTCTAGAGATAATATCTCCAAAACTCTCTCTAAAACTTAATAATCTAATAACTAGATAAAATAAGGTAAAAATTCGCTGAGAATAAAAACTAAACTAGTATTTATAGTTTTCAAAAAATATGCTCCGAAGGATCTATCGGCTTCGTTAGTTGGAATCGCCGATCAACTTGGCGATTCGCCCTTTGGTGTAGTTCATCACCGTCTTGCACCAGCCTTCAGCATCGTCGTGCTCTAGGTCATTGGGCAACATGGTACTGCTTTGCGAAACTTCTTGGTGATGCGCCGACTGCTCCTTTTTTTCCGCTGACTTGATCCTTTTCTTCACAGCTTAGCACACTAGAACAAAAGGCGAAGTAAGACCCTTCGGCGACTCGCCAAGTGGACTCAGTGATCCTCAGGCCTTCATTTCTTCATTCTTTTCAGTTTTTTCATTTCTTTTTGCGATGTAGTGTCCATGCTTTCCTTAAAACTTCAAATATCTAAAACTTAAGGGTTTTCATCAGATATTGAGATAAAATAAATATTTGAGGGCACAATTTCTATTAAAATATAGCCCTAAATGTGTCCAATTTGTGGATTCATCAGACAACCACAATCTCTAATGGTACTATTGATGCCGGATCACCCATACATTTCTTCAACAAGGAAATGTGAAAGACTGGATGAACCACTACTAGTTCTGGTGACAACTCTAACTCATAAGCCACATTACCAACCCTTTTCAAGATTTTGTAAGGATCCACATACCTAGGACTGAGCTTCCCTTTCTTGCCAAATCTCATCACCCTTTTCATGGGTGACACCTTTAGGAAAACCCAATCATCGATTTCAAACTTTAAGTCCCTTCTCCTCACCTATGCATAGGACTTCTGACGACTCTGGGTTGTCTTTAATCTATATCTGATGAGTTGACTTTCTCCATAGCGTCGTGAACCGAATCTAACCCAATCATAGTTGCTTCATCTACTTAAAACCAACCAATTGGGGAGTTGTATTTACACCCATATAGTGCCTCATATGAGGTCATCTACATACTGGAATAGAAGCTATTATTATAGGCAAACTCTATGAGGGGTAGGTGGACCATCCCAACTGCCTTTAAAATTGATCATGCAAGTGTAACACCCTGGAAATCTAATGACCTAAGCTAGGGCCTAACATGTAAACTAGTAGCCTTAATGGGGTTAAATGTAAAGATAAGAGTCGTAAAATAACCTCCCCTACTTAGTACTAATGTTTGAGGACCTAAACTTCAAGGCATGACCCCCAAGGACCCCCAAAGGTCCTTGAGGAGGACCCAAGAGAAGGCCCAAAAAGCTGTCAAAAATAGGTTGGTCTACAGATAGGGCACCTACGAGCCGTGGGTGGACCCACGCCTCGTAGGTGGGGGTCGTGGGTCAAGGCTGAGCCTTCCCTCAAGATGGCCACTCTCTAAACCAAACCACGGACCTGCAGGATGGGGAATGAGCCCACCTACGGTTCATGTGTTGGTGGGCGTAGGTCACACCTGAAGCCTTGCCTAGGTTTGGCCAATTGAGGGTAGGTTAGTAATTTCCAAATTAATTATTTAAGTGTGGGGCTGGTTGCTATTAGTTATTTTAGACATATATAAGTACTTTTTAACTATTAACCAACTCTTTAACACCCCATAACTCACAAGACCCAAATTAGAAACCAATTTCCCTCTCCAAAAATTCTCTCTCTAGGACTCCATTGAAGAGCAAGGTCAAGGTCAAGCTAGGGTTTCAAGAAACAACCTTTCCTTTCCAATTTCTTGTGGAAATCAAGCTAAGTTATGGATGATTTTCATCCTTGGGTAGCTATCACCCAACGAACCCCTTCAAACTATGTTTTAAGACTTCCAAAATCCTAAGGTTTCATTCTATGTTATGGGTCTCCTTCCAAAACGATTTTATTGTTTAATTATGGTTTATTATGATTTATTATGATGATTTATGATTGGATTAATAGAGTATTTTTGTATTTTGATGAAAATCTCCATTGGACCCATGATTTCCCCTTCTTCCTTAATTGTGAACTAAGGTGTGACCTGATTGATCATGGAAGCTTGACAATTGATTATGTTTACATGTATTAAGCTGTTGAATCATGAAATATCTCTATCTAATGTGATAATTCTAGAAGTTAGGGTTCATCTTGATTCCTAGCCTTGAAGGGAAATAACTAGGGTTTGTATATGTTGATGAGGATTATATATGAACTCATGATTCACTTAGATAGTGATGATCCTATAACTATTGTGTAATTGTGTTATTGATGCAAGATCCTTCTTCCCTATGTCCTTACACTTGATTATGCATGAAGTATGTATGTATGTTAATGATAAGCTTGTTGTGTTGATTGGAAGGCCATTCTCATGAACACACTATGAATATGATGTGAAAGGTTAACTCACATGTTGATGATTCTAAGGTTGAAAGGACATCCTCACCTAATGAATCTATGATCTATTATGATACATGTTGATTTGAGTGCCTAGTGCATTCTTTCATGAATATGAACTTAAGTAAAGACTTAATATGACTTTTAAAGGGAAATATGCTTCGCACTGAGCGGATATGAGTATCAGATAGGTTCCTTCACTCTAGTAGTTGGGTTCCCAATATGGTTATCTCATGAGATGAAAATCTCCATGTTAGTAGTTAGGGTTTCCAGAAGTAATATCCTTATCCCATAACTATGTTTTCACATAGGTCTTTAGCTAGTGGATCCACCTAAAAGCTATTATGTAAGTTCTACCTTAGGCAAGTAGGACACCTCTTTTCGGTGTGGGGGTAGAACACCGGATTCCATATAGCTAACATGATCTATGTTGGTTAATGCTATTTTCCCTATATGATACGAATATGAACTATGACAAGAACATGGACTTTAATTATGACTTCTTATAGTATGAGTGGGGGTATGGGACTTCACTTATGCATTGCAGAAGTAGACTTTAAGAGGGGTTATGGTGAGGTTCTCTTATGTTATGAAGACTTATGGATTATGTATGTAAGATATGTATGAATGTTAAGGTTGACTTTACTTATTACAAGTTATGAACATGAATGAATCCTTACTTATGTATGTTGATTATGGATAAGGCAAAAGTAAGATATGTATGTTGGTGGCCTAAATGTGATACTTAGCATTTGGTAGGGTTATGGGATCTTACCTTTGCATTGCACTAGTGTGGCTTTGGGTTTCTTATATGATGGTTTGACTTATGTTTCTTCATAAATGTAATGGCTTTTAAACTTGATAAAGGCATGATTTCAACTAAATGTCCCTTTTATGCATGTTTTAAGGATTTTTATGCATGGCTTCCATACTTAGTACATTATTTGTGCCAATCCATATTTTATACATTTACTATGAGTGTAGATTTCGGTCGTTGAGATGTACTACTTCTTTCAAGTGAACCTTGGGTTTATTATTCCCTAGGCTTGGTGAGTCCTCATGGTTCGAGGACAAGATGTTATTGTTTTGTAGCTTCTATTGTACTTTCTATTTTTGAGACTTTATTGATGTAAAGTTCTTTGACCCTAATTGTACTCTCTATTGTGCTAGATGGTGAATGAGACAAGGTCTAGACTCTTTTTTTCTTTTATGAAAAAGAAGTTGACTTCGATTGTAAAAGTTTTAAATTTTCCGCATCATTTCTATGACTTTATGTTTATGATTATGCTAAGGGATTGTATGAGACCCCTTCGGGGTCAAGTACATTGTGTTACGTCTAGAGGGTTCCCCTGGGTTGTGACAACAAGCTCTCAACATGTCCTCTAATGTCTGAATGGTACATTCTGCCTGACCATCCGTCTATGGAAGAAATGTTGTACTGAGATTTACCTGAGTACCAAGACCTTTCTTAAACAATTTCCAAAAATGAGAGGTAAACTAAGGGCCTCTATCTGAGATGATATATATAGGGACCCCATGCAACCTGACTATCTCATTGATGTAGAGTTTGGCGTAGTCCTCCGCTGAATTTGTAGTCTTGACAGCCAAGAAGTGAGCGGACTTAGTGACTCTGTCTACTATCACCCAAATGGAGTCATGATGTCTGCGAGACGAGGAGAACTCATCATGAAGTCCATATTTATCACTTCCCACTTCCATGTAGGAATGATAATCTCTTGAGCCATACCTTATTTTCTGATGTTCTACCTTAACCTGTTGACAGAATACTTAGCCACAAAATCTGCTATGTCCCTCTTCTTGCCGTTCCACCAAAAGACTTTTGTAGATCACGGTACATCTTAGTGGCACCTTGATGAATGGAATACCTAGAGTTATGGGCTTCTGTAAGGATATGTTGCCTCAACTCACCCACATTAGAAACATATAAGCGACCTTCGTAATGAAGCACACCATCTCACCCTTGGGAGAAAACCTCAACTTTCTGCTGATGAACTGCACCTTTCAACTAAAAGTAATATAGGATCATTGTCCTGTTTTTCCTTAACATCCTCTACCAATGAAGATTTTGATCCATTCTGAACTATCACCCCACTATCTAATGTGTCCGTAAGGCAAACTCCTAAGCGAGCAAGATGGTGAACATCTTTTTCTAGCCCTTTCCTTTCTTACTCAACATGTGTTACACTCCACATAGACAGCCTGCAGAGAGCATCAGCCACTACATTGACCTTACCAGGATGGTAAAGTACATTTATGTCATAGTCTTTGAGGAATTCAAGCCATTTACTCTGACGAAGATTCAACTCTTTCTGGGTGAACACATATTGGAGGCTCTTATGATCTGTGAATACATCAACATGAACACCATACAAGTAGTGTCTCCAAATCTTTTTGGCAAATACTACAGCTGCAAGATCGAGGTCATGAGTCGAGTAGTTCTTCTCATAGACCCTAAGTTGTCTTGAAGCATAAGCTACGACTTTACCTCTCTTAATCAGCACGTAACCTAGGTCAACCCTGGATGCATCACAGTAAATTACATAGCCATCTGAACCATCTGATAGAGTCAAGACCAGAGTGTTAGTCAACCTAGTCTTTAGTTCAAATATGTAACGACCTGAGCCTACATCCTTGAAGTTACACGACGTACTTCACTCCGAAGGGGTCTCGTACAAGCCTCTTCGCATTCATAACATTTGATATATAGAAATAGTGTGAAATTTAAAAAATTTTCTTTAAATCCATGCAATCAAAACTTTTTTAAAACATTTGAAACAACAGAAGTCTATTGTCTCACATCGCCATCTAAAACAATATTTTGAAACGAAAGTAGGGTCACAACCCTTTACAATAAAAAATCTAACATATGTCTATTACATGAAAGAAATGGAACGTCAAAAGTACTTGTCCTCGATCTATGAGGACATACCACTTTGCCTTGGAAGTATCTCAGTCAAAGCCCTTGAACTAGATGAATAGCAACTCACTTGCCAGAACCTACACTTGTAGTAAAATAAGAGAAATGTGGGCTAGTACACACAAAAATGTACTAAGTATGATGACCATGCTAAAATCATGCTTTAAAGGGACATTTTGGTTGGAAACCATGCATTATGCCACTTTTTAGAAATATCATGTACATTAGTATAAGAGGCATAAAATACAAGTATAATCATCATACAAGTCATAATCATCTCATTTGAACATTCACCTTAAGTAACCTTAAGCTAAACTTGTGCAATGCAAGAATAGCATCCCATACTACTATCCCTACTAAGTTCCACTTTGAGGTCACCTTAGATGAACTTACCATTTCATACTTGTCTTCAATCAATACTCATGCATAAGGAACACATACATTTCATAAGTCATGAAAAGGGAAAATAACTCATAATACAACCCAAGTATAGAATGCATCATCACATTAGACATTTAAGTCAACATTGTTCATTAGCTTCATTAAGAGTACTTTCAGTCATTAGTCATTAAGACATTAGAGAACTCACTATAGCCCTATCAAAGCCTACTCGTGCAATGCATGGATGACATCCCATAATACCACCCACACTTCATAGAACTTCTCAAGAAACCATAATGTACATCTCACATGATGGGAATAAGCATTAGCCGACATAGACCATGAGAGAAAACCATGGAATCCGGTGTCATATAGCCCCACACCATAAAGAAGTGGTCTACTTGCCTAAGGTAAGACCAGTAATTTTTTATCTTAGGTAGTAACCTACTAGCTAATATCCTATGTGGGAACATATTTATGGGATAGGAAGATGTTCATTGGAACCGTAGCCTAACATTGGGAGAGTTTCCATCTTACCATATCCAGTCGGTGCTTAGCCTCCATTCCCATAGAGTATTTCATTTTCATTAACATTATTGTACTTGAGAGGGCTACTAACATTAGGCCTACCAACCCAAAGTACATTACACAAGAAGGTTCCACCACCATTAGGTCTACCGATTCAAGGTACATTAAGGATAGATCATTGACTTTCCAAGAAGGGTGCCATCAACATTGGGTCTACCGATACAAGGTTCATCATTTAGCACATGAAAGGGCTACCAACACTAGGTCTACCAATTGAAGGTTTATCATCACATTAGTTTCTAGACTCATCATGAAGGGCCACCAACACTAGGTCTGCCAGTTCAAGACATAGCCTAGAATACTTCATCATTCATTTATGAAAGGAATGCGATTGGCCTATCGATTCATATTCATCAAGTTAAGATACATTCATTAGTCATTTAGGAAAGGAATGCCATAAGCCAATCGATTCAAATGCATCAAGTCAAGACATATTCATTACACATGAAGAGGATGCCTAAGCCTACCAATTCAAGACATGATATTACATTCCATGTCACATTCAACAATACAACAAAAGGATGCGTTAAGCCTACCAATTCAAGATACAACTTCACATTATAGAAACCCTTCACATTCTACCATCACATTCATGAGTATCAAATTGAGAAATAGCCTTTTAATAATAACACAATTAAATTCAAGACATGATCATATTACCTTCATTAGATTCACATTCATATACAAGACATCATGATAATACCCAATTCCACATACTATGCCCTTCAAGGCCATTAATCTCAAATCACAAACACACCAACAATTTACTACAATTAAGGCATGGATAGTGATACAATTCAATATACTAAAGCAATTTAAACATATTCTAATCACATTCTTTCATAATCAACAAACCCACTTCATAATTATACTTGTATTTGATGTCTCTTGAACTGATGTACATGATATTTCTAAAAAGTGGCATAATACATGGTTTCCAACCAAAATGTCCCTTTAAAACATGTTTTTGCATGGTCATCATACTTAGTACATTTTTGTGTGCTAACCCATATTTTTTCATGTTTTACTACAAGTGTAGGTTCCAGCAAGGGATCGCTTCTCTCTAGTTTGAATGCTTGGATTGCTATTCCTCCAAGACCAAGTGGTATGTCCTCATAGATCGAGGACAAGTACTTTAAAAGTTTCTCTTATTTCATGTAATAGACAATGCTAGTCTCTTCGATTGTAAAGGGTCGTGACCCTACTTTAGTTTTCAAGATATTGTTTTAGATGGCCATGTGAGATTTAGACTTCCACTGTGTTTTTAAATGAAGTTTTTGAATGTTTGGATATAAATAAGTTTTAATTATGCATTATTTCTATATATGGAATGTTATGAATGCTAAGAGGCTTGTACGAGACTCCTTCGGGGTCAAGTACGCCGTGTAGCATCCAGGGTCAAGACTCGGGTCTTGACAAACTTGTATCAGAGCACAAGATTTTGGAAATGGCTTTTAGGTTGATGTCTCACAAGCCACGTCTAGTAGAGTCTTGTTCATCGGTGTGAGTCGTGACACATCTATGAGCGAGAGGCTCTAGGACGTTAGAAGGTAACACTTCTTTCATTATTCTTGAAGTCATGCCTTAGATTTTAGTTCTATAAGTGTCCTTTTCCTAATCCTTCTTTTGTGTTTATAGGATATGAACACAAGAAGGACGCCCGCAAGGAGAGTGGAAGAGAAAGTTGTGAATGAGGGAGTTCCTCCCCAATATCCTCAAGGTCCTTTAGGTGACCAAGTTCTTCAAGGTGACCAAGTTCCTCTAGGCAAGCAAGGAAATCAAGTTTCGGTGGATCCCTCGGCCATGACTAATGATGAAATTAGGTCGGCTTTTCTAACCTTAGCCCAAGCTATGACGGTCTAAGTTACTAGAGATGTGGGGCCAAAAGTGAATGCTAGTGAGGGTACTATGGCTTCTAGGTTGAGGGACTTTGTGAGGATGAACCATCTAGTTTTTCTAGGTTCTAAGGTGGGAGAGGATCCCCAAGAGATTTTAGATGAGGTGTATAAGGTAGTGCATGCTATGGGGGTGACTTCTATTGAGAAAGCGGAACTTGTCACCTATCAATTGAAGGATATGGCCCAAATTTGGTTCACTCAATGGAAAGATAATAGGCCGGTAGGAGCGAGGCCCATAGATTGGGAGTTGTTCAAGGAGGCTTTCCTTGGAAGGTTCTTTCCCCATGAGAAGAGGGAGGTTAAGATGGAGGAGTTTATCAACCTTAGGCAAGGTAACATAAATGTCCAAGAGTACTCCTTGAAGGTTACCCAATTGTCTAAGTATGCTCCATCCTTGGTGTATAACCTTAGAGATGAGATGAGTAGGTTTGTTACCGGCTATATGACCTAGTTGAGAAAGAGTGTCGTTTGGCGATGCTCCATGATGAAATGAACATTTCTAGACTCATCGTGTATGCTCAATCGGTTGAGGAGTCCAAACTCAAGAGGAAGAATAGAGAGTTGAAGAGGTCTAGGCCTGATGAGCAAGGTCAACCTAGGTTCAAGAAGAGAGCTCCAAACCAAGATTCTTCAAGAACTCCTAAGGTTAACCAAGATAAAAGTGGTGAATCTCAATTTTCTAAACCTACTTGCACCACTTGTGGTAAGAGACACTATAGGAAGTGCTTAGCCGGTACTAGTGGGTGCTATGGGTGTGGAAAAAGTGATCATCAAGTGAGAAATTGTCCTACTCTTGCGGCCAAAGGAAGGGAGTGCAAGCAAGCTTCTCTTAGTAGCCCAGATCTTGATGCTCCAAAGAGGAATCGTTTCTATGCTCTTCAAGCTAACAAGGACAAAGGAGCTAATCCGGATGAAGGCACCGGTATGTAATAGTTCCTTTTTGGTTGTGAATGTCTTGTTAAGATTCTTAAGTGGTTTTCATGTTAGCCATAGTTGGGTTTTCTCCTAAGTGGGGGATGGTATGTTGAATAGTAGGTTATGGTGGGTTTTGATATCCTTGTCACTTTCTTCTATTCCTATTCAAGCTTGAGACCAAGAGTTCCTAGTAGCTTGTTTCATGTTTTGGAGTCATGTGTGATTATGAGTTTCCATGGTCTCCTTATGTTATGCATGTCCTTGATGAATTTATGTTTATATGAGAAAATGAGTTTTCAAGCTTTTGTTCCTCATGTTGATGTGCATCTATAATGAGTTGCCTAAATACTTCATGAGTTGACTTGTTGAGCATGCCTAAATGTGTTTTTGAAAAGAGTTGCATAAATTGCCTTATGATGTTATGATGAGCATGATGTGATTTGGAGAAGGAAGTTCCTCCAATGAAATGAGAAATGTTGAAGTTTGTTGCACAATGAGTTTGTAGAAGTAGTTCCTACTTTCTTGAAATGCATTGAGCTTATCGATGTGGAATTGTTGTTTCCTCCTATGATTATGCATTTATATTGATGTGTCATGATTGTTGGGTTGCTAGTCTTGAGTCTTTATCCCTTAAAGTGTTTAAAGTGTCATTCGACGATGAATGTTCCTAAGTGGGGGATATTGTAACGACCCAGAAAATGATAGGGTAAACTAGAGCCTAAACGTAGGGGTTAACATCAAGAGTTAAGGGCAAGGGCTAAGGGTCTTGGGTGTAGGCCAATGTTTGGGAACCTAAGTTACCTAAAACTAGTCCTAGCTACTGCCTCCCTATACGACAAGGGTCTTCACCCACCACGAGCCATGGTGCCACCCGTGGTGGCAAGGCAGTGTGCCCAAGTTTGGTGCCAAGCCAAGGCACCCCTTCACGAGCCACTTCACGGCTTGTGGTCTTGACCACGGGCCATAGGAAGGCTCATGGGATTGCCTTAGCTTTAGGAGAGTCGTGTCTTGTTGAGGAGGCTACTGCCTCAAGGACCAAGGGCACCACCATGAGCCGTGGTGCCCTAGATGGTTCGTCAAAGTGGTCGTCAAGATCACTTGGTGGCAAGGCAAGCAAGGCAACTTAGCCAAGCTACTGCCTCCATGACCACGACCATCACCACGACTCGTGGTCTTGACCATGGATTGAGGGAGGTCTCGTGGACTTGCCTTAGGCCTTGGAGGGCTTGGGAAGTTGGAGGAGTGCACTGCCTAGGGGACCACGGGCACCACCACGAGCCGTGGTGCCCCTCACGACCCGTTAAGTTAGGCGTGGTCCCTGACGGGCTGCCTAAAATAAGGGCATTTAAGTAATTTTGTTCTAATTAATTATTAAGTGGGGTTGATTTTAAGTGGTTTATATCACTAGTATATATAGTTTTAAGTCCTAAAATAAGTCATTTACTCCTTATTTCCCCAAATTAACCAAGAGTTCCTCCTTTCAAAACTTCTCTCTCTAGAAGTTCCCGAAGAAGAAGAAGGAGAAGTGGGAGCTAGGGTTTGGAATCAAGGCATTTCTTCATGAAATTTCTTGGGGAATCTTAAGCAAGGTATGGTGATCCTTCATCTAGGGGTTGCTTTCACCCCTAGAGTAAAATGAAAGTGATTTCTCAAAGTTTTCAAGTTCATGAAAAACCTAGGGTTTTACTCAATCTCATGGGTTTCTTATTCAAATTTCAAATGATTATTAATGACATATTATGATTGTATTAGTATTTAATTGATGATTTATGATGAAAATACTCTATGAACCCATGAATTATCTCAATTAATAAATTATACCTTTATGTAGTGGGTTTGATGATTATGAAAGCTTATGAATGGAATATGTCTAAATTGCTTTGGGTTATTGAATTGGTATCATTATCTATGACTTAATTATAGTAAATTGTTGGTGAGTTGATGATTTGTGATCATGGCCTTGAAAGGGCAAGTTATGACCAAATTGCATGTTGAAGTAGAATTGTGCTTGAGCTATTGATCCACTTGAAAAGTGGAGGTGTTTAATTATTATGTATGATTATGAAGTGAGTAAATGTGTTATTATTGAAAGGCTATTTCTCAATTTGACACTCATGAATGATGATGATATAATGTGAAGGGTTTCTATGATGCGATGTTCTAACTTGAATTGGTAGGCAAAGCCAGCTTTTCTTGTATTGATGAATGTGTATTGACTTGATTAATGTGAATCGATAGGCCTAGGGCATTCCTTTCACAAATGAATGATCAAGTATTCTAGGCTATGTCTTGAACCAGTAGACCTAGTATTGCTATCCCTTCAAGATGAGTCTAGCAACTAATGTGATAGAAAACCTTGAATCGGTAGACCCAGTGTTGGTAACCCTGTCATGTGTGAAATGACGAACCTTGTATCGGTAGGCCCAATGAGGATGGCACCCTTCTTGGCAAGTTAATGAGCTATCCATGTAATGTACCATGAATCAATAGGCCTATGGCATTCCTTTCATGTATAATAATGTTTTTTGAGTCTATAAGCCAATGGCAGTCCTCTCAAGCAAAATAATGAAATAGAAATGAAATACTCTATGGGAATGGAGGCTAAGCACCGAGCGGATATAGTAAGATGGAAACTCTCCCAATGTTAGGCTAGGGTTCCTATGAACATCTTCCTATCTTATAACTATGTGCCCACATAGGATATTAGCTAGTGGTTTCGACTTTCGCTAAAATGTTACCGGTCCTACCTTAGGCAAGTAGACCACCTCTTTATGGTGTGGGGCCATATGATACCGGATTCCATGGTTAGCTCTCATGGTCTATGTCAGTTAATGCATATTCCCATCACGTGAGATGTGCACTATGGTTTCTTGAGAAGTTCTTTGAAGTGAGGGTGGTAGTATGTATGGGATGTCATCCATGTATTGCACGAGTAGGCTTTGAGAGGGTCATAGTGAGTTCTCTAAATCTTAATGACTAAATGTATGAAAGTGTCCTAAATGAAGTTATTGAAGAATGTTGATTCGTAAATGCCTAATGTGATGCTGCATGCTATATTTGGGTTATGTTATGAGTTATTTTCTCTTGTCATGCCTTATGAAATGTTATGTCTCTTATGTATGGATATTGTATAAGGGTAAGACGAATGAATGGTAAGTTCACTTTTGGTGACCTTAATGTGGTACTTTAGTGTGGATGGTGGTATGGGACGCTATTCATACGTTGCACAAGGTATAACATGAGGGCTACTTGAGGTGAAGGTCTAAGGTGAGGTAAAGGGTTTACATGTTGATTATGTTGAAATGTGATATTATGACTTGTATGATGATTATACTTGTATTTGATATCTCTAGAACTAATGTACATAATATTTCTAAAAAGTGGCATAATGCATGGTTTTCAACCAAAATGTCCCTTTAAAACATGTTTTTGCATGGTCATCATACTTAGTACATTTTTGTGTGCTAACCCATATTTCTTCATGTTTTACTACAAGTGTAGGTTCCGGCAAATGATTACTTTTCTCTAGTTCAAGTGCTTGGATTGCTATTCATCCAAGACCAAGTGGTATGTCCTCATAGATCAAGGGCAAGTACTTTAGAAGTTTCTCTCATTTCATGTAATATACAATGCTAGTCTCTTCGATTGTAAAGGGCCGTGACCCAACCTTAGTTTTCAAGATATTGTTTTAGATGGCCATGTGAGACTTAGACTCTGTGTTTTTAAATGAAGTTTTTGAATGTTTGGATATAAATAAGTTTAATTCCGCACTATTTCTATATATTGAATGTTATAAATTCTAAGAGGCTTGTACCAGACCCCTTCGGGCCCAAGTACGCCGTGTCGCATCCGAGGACTAGACTCAGGTCGTAACACTAGGGTTTGTGGATTCAAGGTGTTTCTTCCTCAAATTTCTTGGGGATTCACAAGACAGGTATGGTGATCCTTCATCTAGGGCTAGCTTTCACCCTAGAGTCCATTCAGAAGTAGATTTCAAAGCTTTCTAGTTTCTCAAAAACCTATGGTTTTACTCTAACTCATGGGTTCCTTCTTCAAACATTTTCAAATGGTTACTAATGACAAATTATGGTTGAATTAGTGTTTTATTGATGATTTATGATGAAAGTACTCTAAGAAACCATGAATTTCCTCAATTCCTAAATTGTGCCATTATGAAGTAGTTTTGTTGATAATGAAAGCATGTGATTTGAATATGTCTAAATTTCTTTAGTATATTGAATTGAATCACTATCCATGCCGTAATTTTAGTAAATTGTTGGTGTGTTGGTGATTTGAGATTCATGAACTTGAAGGGCATAGTATGAGGAATTGGGTATTATCATGATGTCTTGGATATGAATGTGAATCTAATGAAGGTAATATGATCTCTTGAATGTAATTGTGTTATTAGTAAAAGGATATTTCTCAATTTGACACTCATGAATGTGATGATAGAATGTGAAGGGTTTCTATAATGTGAAGTTGTATCTTGAATTGGTAGGCTTAAGGCTTCCTTTTGTTGTATTATTGAATGTGACCTTGAATGTAATATCATGCCTCGAATTGGTTGTCATAGGCATCCTCTTCGTGTGTAATGAATGTTTCTTGACTTGATGAATATCAATCGATAGGCTTATGACATTCCTTTCATAAATGACTAATGAATGTGTCTTGACTTGATGAATATGAATCGATAGGCTTATGGCATTCCTTTCATAAATGACTAATGAATGTGTCTTTACTTGATGAATATGAATTGATAGGCCAATGGCATTCTTTCCACAAACGAATGATGAAGTATTCTAGGCTATGTCTTGAACCGGTAGACCTAGTGTTGGTGGCCCTTCATGATGAGTCTAGAAACTAATGTGATGATAAACCTTGAATTTGTAGACCTAGTGTTGGTAGCCCTTTCATGTGTGAAATGAAGAACCTTGTACCGGTAGACCCAATGTTGATGGCACCCTTCTTGGAAAGTCAATGAGCTATCCTTAATGTACCTTGAATCAGTAGACCTAATGGTGGTGGCCCTTTCTTGTGTAATGTACTTTGGGTTGGTAGGCCTAATGTTGGTAGCCCTCTCAAGTACAATAATGTTACTGAAAATGAATTACTCTATGGGAATGGAGGCTAAGCACCGACTGGATATGGTAAGATGGAAACTCTCCCAATGTTAGGCTAGGGTACCAATGAACATCTTCCTATCCCATAACTATGTGCCCATATAGGATATTAGCTAGTAGGTTTCTACTTAAGCTAAAATGTTACCGGTCTTATCTTAGGCAAGTAGACCACCTCTTTATGGTGTGGGGCTATATGAAACCGGATTCCATGGTTAGCTCTCATGGTCTATGTCAGTTAATGCATATTCCCATCATGTGAGATGTGCATTATGGTTTCTTGAGAAGTTCTATGAAGTGTGGGTGGTAGTATGGGATGCTATCAATGCATTGCATGAGTAGGCTTTGATAGGGCTATAGTGATTTCTCTAATGTCTTAATGACTAATGAATAAAAGTACTCTTAATGAAGCTAATGAAGAATGTTGACTTAAATTTCTAATGTGATGATGCATGCTATACTTGGGTTGTATTATGAGTTATTTTCCCTTGTCATGACTTATGAAATGTATGTGTTTCTTATGCATGAGTATTGATTGAAGACAAGTATGAAATGGTAAGTTTATCTAAGGTGACCTCAAAGTGGGACTCAATAGGGATAGTAGTATTGGGATGCTATTCTTACATTGCACAAGTATAGCTTAAGGTTACTTAAGGTGAATGTTCAAATGCGATGATTATGACTTGTATGATGATTATACTTGTATTTTATGTCTCTTATTCTAATGTACATGATATTTCTAAAAAGTGGCATAATGCATGGTTTCCAACCAAAATGTCCCTTTAAAGCATGATTTTTGCATGGTCATCATACTTAGTACATTTTTGTGTGCTAACCCATAATTCTCTTATTTTACTGCAAGTGTAGGTTCCGGAAAGTTAGTTGCTATTCATCTAGTTCAAGGGCTTGGATTGAGATTCTTCCAAGGCTAAGTGGTATGTCTTCATAGATCGAGGACAAGTAGTTTTGACATTCCATTTCTTTCATATAATAGGCATATGTTAGATTTTTTATTGTAAAGGGTTGTAACCCTACTTTTGTTTCAAGATATTGTTTAGATGGCCATGTGAGTCAATAGACTTTTGTTGTTTCAAATGTTTTGATAAAGTTTTGATTGTATGGATTTAAAGAAAAGTTTTAAATCCGACACTATTTCTATATATCAAATGTTATGAATGCTAAGAGGCTTGTGTGAGTCCTCTTTGGGGTCAAGGATGCCGTGTAACTTCCAGGGTGTAGGCTCAGGTCGTTACAAACTTGGTTTCAGAGCATAAGATTTTGGAAATGGTTTTTAGGAACCACGTCTGATAGAGTCTTGTTCATCGTTGTAAGTCGCAACACATCTATGAGTGAGAGGCTATAGGACGTTAGGAAGTTACACTTCTTTCATTACACTTTAACTCGTGCCTTAGAGTTTAGCTCTATAAGTGTCCTTTTCCTAATTCTTCTCTTTTGTTTATAGGATATGAATACAAGAAGGACTATTGCAGGGAGAGTGGAAGAGGAGATTATGAATGAGGGAGTTCCTCCCTAAGATCCTCAAGGTGACCAAGTTCCTCAAGGAAATCAAGTTTCAGTTGATGCCCCAGCTATGACCAATGAGGAAGTTAGGTTAGCTCTTTTGATGATGGCTCAAGCCGTAACTACTCAAGCCCAAGCCATGACGACTCAAGCTACTAGGGGTGTTGAGACTAATGTGAACCCTATTGTGAGCAATATGGCTTCTAGGTTGAGAGACTTTGTGAGGATGAATCCTTCGGTGTTTCTAGGATCTAAGGTGGGAGAGGATCTCCAAGTGTTTTTGGATGAGGTGTATAAGGTAGTCAATGCTATAGGGGTGACTTCTATAGAAAAAGACGAACTTGCCTCTTATCAATTGAAGGATATGGCCCAAATTTGGTTCACTCAATGGAAGAGCAATAGGCCGGTAGGAGCGAGGCCTATAGATTGGGGATTGTTCAAGGAAGCACCTTGGTAGGTTCTTCCCCCGTGAGAAAAGGGAGGTTAAGATGGAGGAGTTTATCAACCTTAGGGAAGGTAATATGAGTGTGCAAGAGTGCTCTTTGAAATTTACCCAATTGTCTAAGCATGCCCCATCTTTGGTGTCAAACCCTAGGGATGAGATGAGTCAATTTGTTATGGTTATATCAGACCTAGTTGAGGAAGAGTGTCGTACGGCAATGCTTCATGATGATATGAGCATTTCTAGACTTATGGTGTATGCTCAATATATTGAGGAGTCCAAACTTAAGAGGAAGAATAGGGAGTTAAAGAGATCTAGGCCCGATGAGCAAGGTCAACCTACGTTCAAAAAGAGAGCTCCAAATCAAGATTCTTCAAGCACTCCTAAGGTTAACCAAGAGAAAGGTGGTGGGTCTTTATTTTCTAAACCTACTTCCACCACTTGTGGGAAAAGGCATTATGGTAAGTGCCTAGCCAGTACTAATGGGTGCTGTGGTTGTGGGAAGAATGATCACCAAGTGAGAGATTGCCCTACTCTTACGGCCAAAGGAAGGGAGGCGAAGAAAGCTTCTCTTAGTGGCCCGGATCCTTATGCTACAAAGAATAGTCGTTTCTCTGCACTCGGGCTAGAGATGACCAAGGAGCTCTTCTGGATGAAGGCACTAGTATGTGCTAGTTCCTTATAGATTGTCAATGTTGTTTTGAGGTACCTATATTATTTTCATGTTAGCCTTAGAATGGGTTTACCCTTAAGGGGGAGATGGTATGTTGAATAGTAAGGTTGTTGAGAGTTCTGATATCCATATCTCTTTTCTTCTATTACTATTTAAGCTTGAGACCAAGAGTTCCTTGTAGCTTGTTTCATGTTTGGGAGTCATGTGTGATAATGTGTTTCTATGATCTCCTTATGTTATGCATGTTTAGATGAAATTTATGTTTATATGAGAAGATGAGTTTTCATGATTGTGTTCCTCATGTTGATGTGCATCTATAATGAGTTGCCTAAATGCTTCACGAGTTGAATTATTGAGCATGCTTAAATGTCTTTTTAAGAAGAGTTGCATAAATTGCCTTACGATGTTATAATGAGCATGATGTGAGTTGTAGAAGGAAATTCCTTCAATGAAATGAAAAATGTTAATGTTTTCGTGCATAATGAGTTTGTAGATGTAGTTCCTACTTCCTTGTGTTGCATTGAGCTTATTGATGTGGAGTTGATGTTTCCTCCTATGATTTTGTGCATTGTATTGATGTGTCATGCATGATGGGATGCTAGTCTTGAGTCGTTATCCCTTAATATGTTTAAAGTATCATTCGAGGACGAATGTTCCTAAAGGGAGGCATAATGTAACAACTTGGAAAATGATAGGTTGAACTAGATCCTAAACATGTGGGTTAACGTCAAGGGTTAAGGGCAAGGGCTAAGGGTTTTAGGTGAAGGCCATGGTTAGGGAACCTAGGCAGCCTAAAACTAGGCCTAGCTACTACCCACTAAGACCACGAGGGTCTTCACGACCCGTGATGGCTACCACGAGTCCAAGAGTTCCTTGTAGCTTGTTTCATGTTTGGGAGTCATGTGTGATAATGTGTTTCTATGATCTCCTTATGTTATGCATGTTTAGATGAAATTTATGTTTATATGAGAAGATGAGTTTTCATGATTGTGTTCCTCATGTTGATGTGCATCTATAATGAGTTGCCTAAATGCTTCACGAGTTGAATTATTGAGCATGCTTAAATGTCTTTTTAAGAAGAGTTGCATAAATTGCCTTACGATGTTATAATGAGCATGATGTGAGTTGTAGAAGGAAATTCCTTCAATGAAATGGAAAATGTTAATGTTTTCGTGCATAATGAGTTTGTAGATGTAGTTCCTACTTCCTTTTGTTGCATTGAGCTTATTGATGTGGAGTTGATGTTTCCTCCTATGATTTTGTGCATTGTATTGATGTGTCATGCATGATGGGATGCTAGTCTTGAGTCGTTATCCCTTAATATGTTTAAAGTATCATTCGAGGACGAATGTTCCTAAAGGGAGGCATAATGTAACAACTTGGAAAATGATAGGTTGAACTAGATCCTAAACATGTGGGTTAACATCAAGGGTTAAGGGCAAGGGCTAAGGGTTTTAGGTGAAGGCCATGGTTAGGGAACCTAGGCAGCCTAAAACTAGGCCTAGCTACTACCCACCAAGACCACGAGGGTCTTCACGACCCGTGATGGCTACCACGAGTCGTGGAGCCACCCTTGGTTGGCAAGGCAGTGTGCCCTAGAATGGTGCCAAGCCAAGGCTCACCTTCACGAGCCACTTCATGGCTCGTGGTCATGACAACGGGCCATGGGAAGGCCCGTAGGGTTGCCTTAGCTTTGTGGGAGTTGTGCAAGGTTGAGGGAGCTACTGCCTCAAAGACAACAGGCACCACCATAAGCCGTGGGGCCCTTGACAGTCCGTATAGGTAGTCGTGAAGACCACTTGGGTGCATGGGAGGCAAGGCTTCAAAGCCAAGCCACTGCCTCAAGACCACGACCTCAACCATGACTCGTGGTCTTGACCACGGATCGTGGGAGGTCTCGTGGTCATGCCTTGGCCTCACGGGAGGCTTGGCATGTTGAGGAAGGCTACTGCCTAAGGGACCACGGGTACCACTATGAGCCGTGGTCCCTTTCACGACCCGTCCAAGTGGGCATGGTCCCTGACGGGGCTGCCTAAGTTGAGGGCTTTTAAGTAATTTCATATTAATTCATTAATGTGTGGGGTCGATTTTAATTGTTTTATATCACTAGTATATATAGTTTTAAGTCTTAAAACAATTCATTTACTCCTTATTTCTCCAAAACACAAATCGAATCAAAAGAGTTCTTCCTCTCAATATTTCACTCTCCAGAAGTTCCCAAAGAAGAAGAAGAAGAAGAAGTGGGAGCTAGGGTTTGTGGATTCATGGTGTTCCTTCCTCAAATATCTTGGGGATTAACAAGCAAGGTATGGTGATCCTTCATCTAGGGGTAGCTTTCACCCCTAGAGTCTATTCAAAAGTAGATTTCAAAGCTTTCAAGTTTCTCAAAAACCTAGGGTTTTACTCTAACTCACGGGTTCCTTCTTCAAACGTTTTTAAATGGTTACTAATGAGAAATTATGATTGAAACATTCACCTCAAGTAACCCTCATGTTATACCTTGTGCAATGTATGAATAGCGCCCCATACCACCATCTACACTAAAGTACCACATTAAGGTCACCAAAAGTGAACTTACCATTCATTCCTTTCATCCTTACACAATATCCATACATAAGAGACATAACCTTTCATAAGGCATGACAAGGGAAAATAACTCATAACATAACCCAAGTATAGCATGCAACATCACATTAGGCATTTACGAATCAACATTCTTCAATAACATCATTTAAGACACTTTCATACATTTAGTCATTAATATTTAGAGAACTCACTATGACCCTTTCAAAGCCTACTCGTGCAATGCATGGATGGCATCCCATACTACCACCCACACTTCATAAAACTTCTCAAGAAACCATAGTGCACATCTCACATGATGGGAATAGGCATTAACCGACATAGACCATGAGAGCTAACCATGGAATCTGGTATCGTATGGCCCCACACCATAAAGAGGTGGTCTACTTGCCTAAGGTAGGACCGACAACATTTTAGCGGAGGTCGAAACCACTAGCTAATATCCTATATGGGCACATAGTTATAAAGGAAGATGTTCACTAGAACCCTAGTATTTCCATCTTACCATATCCGCTCGGTTCTTAGCCTCCATTCCCATAAAGTGTTTCATTTACATTTCATTGTTGTGCTTGAGAGGAATGTCATTGGCCTATAGACTCAAGACACATTATTACACATAAAAGGAATGCCATAGGCCTATTGATTCATGATACACTACATGGATAGCTCACTAACTTTCCAAGAATGGTGCCATCCTCATTGGGCCTACCGATACAAGGTTCGTCATTTCACAAATGAAAGGGTTACCAATACTAGGTCTACCAATTCAAGGTTTTCTATCATATTAGTTCCTATATTCATCATGAAGGGCTACCAATACTAGGTCTACCGGTTTATGACATAGCCTAGAATACTTGATCATTTATTTGTGAAAGGAATGCCCTAAGCCTATCGATTCACATTCATCAAGTCAATACACATTCATCAATACAAAAAAAGCTGCTTTAGCATACCAATTCAAGTTAGAACATCGCATCATAGAAACCCTTCACATTTTATCATCATCATTCATGAGTGTCAAATTGAGAAATAGCCTTTCAATAATAATAGATTTACTCACTTCATAATCATACATAATGATTAAATACCTCCACTTTTCAAGTCGATCAATAGCTCAAGCACAATTCTACTTCAACATGTGTTTTGGTTATAACTTTCCCTTTCAAGGCCATGATTACAATTCATCAACTCACCAACAATTTACTATAATTAAGTCATAGATAATGATACAAATTCAATAACCCAAAGCAATTTAGACATATTCCATTCATAAGCTTTCATAATCATCAAACCCACTTCATAAAGGTACAATTTAGGAATTGAGAGAATTCATGGGTTCATAGAGAATTTTCATCATAAATCATCAATCAAACACTAATACAATCATAATATGTCATTAATAATCATTTGAAATCATTTGAAGAAGGAACCCATGAGATTGAGTAAAACCCTAGGTTTTTCATAAGAGTGAAAACTTTGAAAAATCACTTTGAATTGACTCTAGGAGTGAAAGCAACCCCAAGATGAAAGATCACCATACCTTTCTTCAGATTCCCCAAAAAAATTGATGAAGAAATGCCTTGATTCCAAACCCTAGATCCCACTTCTCCTTCTTCTTCTTTGGGAACTTCTAGAGAGAGAATTTTTGAAAAGAGGAACCCTTTGGTTGATTTGGGGAAATAAGGAGTAAATGACCTATTTTAGGACTTAAAACTATATATATTAGTGATATAAACCATTTAAAATCAACCTCACTTAATAATTAATTAAAATAAAATTACTTAAATATCCCCATTTTAGGCAGCCCGTCAGGGACCACGCCCAACTTAACGGGTCGTGAGGGGCACCATGGCTTGTGGTGGTGCCCGTGGTCCTCTAACCAGTGCACCCCTCCAACTTGCCAACCCCTCCAAGACCTAAGGTAAATCCACGAGACCTCCCACGATCCATGGTCAAGACCACGAGTCGTGGTGATGATCATGGTCATGGAGGCAGTAGCTTGGCGAAGTTGCCTTGCTTGCCTTTCCACCAAATGATCTTGACGACCACTTTGACAAACCATCTAGGGCACTATGGCTCGTGGTGGTGCCTGTGGTCTTTAAGGCAGTAGCCTCCTCAACAAGACACAACTCTCCTAAAGCAAAGGTAGCCCCACGAGCCGTGAAGTGGCTTATGAAGGGGTGCCTTAGCTTGGCACAAAACTTGGGCACACTGCCTTTCCACCACGGGTGGCACCATGGCTCTTGGTGGACACCCCGGGTCGTGAAGACCCTCGTGGTCTAGGGAGGCAGTAGCTAGGACAAGTTTTAGGCAGCCTAGGTTCCCAAACCATTAACCCCAATGTTTAGGCTCTAGTTTACCCTATCATTTTCTGGGTCACTGCACCTAGCTCCCACTTCTTCTTCTTCTTCTTTGGGAACTTCTAGAGAGAGAAATATTTAGAGGAAAAACTCTTTCGATTTGATTTGGGTTTTTGAGAAATAAGGAGTAAATGAATTGTTTTAAGACTTAAAACTATATATACTAGTGATATAAAACAATAAAAATTGACACCACACTTTAATTAATTCAGATGAAATTACTCAAAAGCCCTCAACTCAGCCAGCCCTGTCAGGGACCATGCCCACTTGGACGGGTCATGAAGGGGACCACAGCTCGTGGTGGTACCCGTGGTCCCTTAGGCAGTAGCCTTCCTCAACAATCCAAGCCTCCCATAAAGCCAAGGCATGACCACGAGACCTCCCACGATCCGTGGTCAGGACCACGAGTTGTAGTTGAGGTTGTGGTCTTGAGGCAGTGGCTGGGCTTTGAAGCCTTTCCTCCCATGCACCCAAGTGGTCTTCATGATCACCTATACGGACCTTGAAGGGCACCACAGCTTGTAGTGGTGCTCACGGTCTTTGAGGCAGTAGCTCTCTCAACCTTGCACAACTCCCACAAAGCTAAGGCAACCCCACGAGCTTTCCCATGGCCCGTGGTCATGACACGAGCTGTGGTGGCTCATGAAGGGGAGCCTTTGCTTGTCACCTTTCTAGGGCACACTGCCTTGCCAACCACGAGTGGCTCCATGACTCGTGGTGGCCACCACGGGTCATGAATACCTTCTTGGTCTTGGTAGGCAGTAGCTAGGCCTAGTTTTAGGCAGCCTAGGTTCCCTAACCATGGCTTTGACCCAAAACCCTTAGCCTTTGCCCTTAACCCTTGATGTTAACCCACATGTTTAGGCTCTAGTTCAACCTATAATTTTTCGAGTGGTTACATAAGAAGATTTTCTCACACTAATCTGACCACTGAAATTTGACCATCTTCTGAGTCAACTTCGTCAATGGGGAAGCTTTGGATGAAAATCCTTCAACAAATCTCCTGTAATAACCAGTCAAACCCAAGAAACTTCTGATATCTATTAGAGAGGTAGGTTTGGGCCAATGATGTACTGCCTCAATTTTCTGTGAATCCACTTGGATCCCTTCGCTGGATACCACATGACCAAGGAAAGCAACCGACTGCAACTAGAATTCACATTTGCTGAACTTAGTGAATAACAGGTGATCTCTGAGAGTTTGCAGAACAACTCTCAGTCGCATGCTCCTCCTCACTTTGAGAATAAATGAGGATATCATCAATAAAGACGATGAAGAACAAGTCCAAATCTATTTGAACACCCTGTTCATTAAATCCATGAAAGTTGCAGGAGAATTTGTTAGTCCAAAATACATAACTACAAATTCATATTGACCATACCGAGTTCTAAAAGTTGTCTTCAGAATGTCACTATCTCTGACTCTGAGCTGATGATAGCCGAATCTGAGGTCCATCTTACCAAAAAAAATGGCACCCTGAAGGTTGTTAAACAGGTCATCAATCCTAGGGATGGGATACTTATTCTTAATGGTGACTTTGTTCAACTGACAATAGTTAATGCACATTCTAAGAGAACCATCTTTCTTTTTCATGAACAATACTGGAGCACCCCATGGAGAGATACTAGGTCTGATGAAGCCCTTATCTAGAAGGTCTTTCAACTGATCTTTTAATTCCTTAAGCTCACTGGATCCATTATGTAAGGAGAAATCAAAATGGGCTGTGTATCGGGAAGGAGATATTTTCCGTAGTCGATTTCCCTTTCGAGGGAACTCCGGGAAGTTCTTCTGGAAACATTTCTGGAATATCGCTTACTACAGGGACCTACTAAAGAGTTGGGGTTTCGGTGTTTGAATCCTTAGCCCGAACAAGATGATAGACATACCCTTTTGAGATCATCATCCTGGCCTTAAGGTAAGAGATAAATCGACCCATAGGAAGTGAGCTACTACTATTCCATTCTATGACTAGCTCGTTTGGAAACTGAAACCAAACGATTCTAGTTCTACAATAGACTGAGGCATAACATGAATGTAACCAATCCATGCTTAGAATGATATCGAAATCTACCATTTCTAACTCTACAAGATTTGCTAAGGTGACTTTGTGAGAGACTGTGACAGGGCAATTTCTGTATACCCGTCTAGCTATAACTGGGTCACCAACTGGAGTAGAGACTAATAAGGGTTCTAACATAGTTTCTGGACATGCATTAATACCACAAGATTCCTTCCACTGCTGGTACTAAGTGTAGGCCACTCCCTTCAACTAATAGGTGGCCAAATCTACACTCTCGAATTGAGTGGTGCCCATAATGTTTGTTTACTTTTAGATGTCATCGAGAAACTCTTATGGATCTTATTCTGACTTAGACGTATGAAACTTTGTAGGGTTTATTCGAGTAAATTCTTGGATTCTTGTTGTAGCACTGTTAGTTTGTGGCAGAGCTGGGACCATTGCCTACTTATTTACGTGGGTAGTCATGGCCTGAGCAAGTACTTGGTAAGCAGCCCTGAACTCTGCATGCATGACTTGCTCCTTTAATGGGTTTTCCAGAGTTGCTGGTTGATTCCTTGCATTAGCTCTTCATTTGAAGGAGATTGATCAGAGTTCATACTCACGCACGATAAGAATAGCAAGGGATGTGTGAAGTATTTTTTAAAACACTTCATAGATGTGGTGCACTTTACACCCATGAAAGATACTCTACTTAATGCGGCTTTCAAACATCCTAGGACTCTTGAAACTAATACTCTGAAACCAAGTTTGTCACGCCCTGAGGCTACCTCCTTGGCGTAACATGGGACCTAGGATCACGAGTGACCCCAAGCTAATTTTGTGTATTGTATATCATAAGCATACTGGAAATAACTAAGTAAGATAGGAACTATGCGAAAGTTAAACAGAGTTTATTTGAAAAATGGGGAATACCCAACTTGTCTGAATGTATAAATCATACTAAGAGTTTAATAACAACTGAAAGATAAACTGAACAATTCAAGTTGATTCTACTACTAGGTCTGAAAAGCCTCTTACTGAGTTCAGTTGTTGGGACATGCCCCCCAGCTAACTCTAATAAAATTGAAACTGAAATGTAAAGAATAAAATGAAAGCATGTCTATTGTCCTCAGAATATAAGGACTCACCACTGAAGCTGCTGAATGTTGACCGAGAATCAATCTAAGCATGGTCTGAATGCTGAGTACCTGAATCTACAACATGAAAGGATGTAGCGCAAAGAATGTGTCAGTACTTGGAATGTACTGAGCATGCAGGATATAGATACTAAGCGCAATAAACATATATAAGCTGAAACAAGGCACAACTGAGCAATACCATAAATTGAGCAAGAATGTACATACTGAAAAGCTAAACTGAATTCAATAACCAAGTGCTAATCATAAACATAACATGCTCAACTGAATACTGAAGTATATACTGAAAACCTGGTCAAATGCACTAATAGTCTGATTGTGGGAGCTACTATTAACCGACATAAAACAACATGAGCTAAACATGGAGTCTGATGTATACGCCCCATCGAGAGGACCTAATATACCTTGCTAGGGGTATAAAGGCATGACTGGCGTGATCACTAAATCTGATGCCCACCAGAAGGGACTTATAATCCTACAAAAGCACGTAGTTCTAGAACGGTGAGGGTACGCTGAACCCTAGTCCAACTCTGTGTTAAGTCTACTCCCAACTGAATATGTATATGACTGAAATGTAACTAAAATATTGACATACTGAATAGCTAAAATAATGACATGCAAATCTCATAATGCAACATTCATATACTGATAATGCAACATTCGAAGCTAGAGCATGATTATTTGTTTAACTGACCTAGCATGTACAATTTATGAACTAAGAGAATCTGCAAAACTAGGATTTTGAATTTTACACAAGGAACTTAACAAACCTTCCAAGAAACATGCTATTTAGATTATAAATACCATAACAACTGAAATCATAACAATCTCTTAAGATTTTACAAACCCTAGGTCTAACCAAGCTATGGAGAATCAAGGATCTGACTGAATTCTAGGGACTTAGTGGATGAAAGGAACCCACTGGTGAAATCCTACATACCTGGTGACAAAATCTACGGAAAAATTCTTCAATTTTGGGGTTGAAACTTGAAGAAAACTTGTTGCATGTTCATGAGAAGGTTGTCGATTTTTCTCTCCTCTTTTGCTCTAATTTCGATGAATTTTGATGAATAATGATTTTGGTTATAATCATACTAGGTCATTAGACTTAAACTGAGTAAAATGACGTAGTTTAAGTGCCCAAAGCATAGGTGAAAAGATCAAAACGACCCTGACTTAAAAGCTGACGAAGCCATCAACGGACCTGATTGATAGATCGTGGACTGACCGATGGTCCTTCCTGGTAGGGCGTTGTTTGGCATCCGGGACTAGGTTCTGAGGGGCATCATCCACTGACCATGGGCCCACTTACGTCTCATAGGTTCGGCCGTGGGTTATGATTTTTCTGGGAATTATGGGTGGCCAACCACGAATCCTACCAACAGTCTGTGGTCCAAGCCATTGGCCGTGGTTTGGCCTCCGTCGGTGGCACCTGCAAGTTCTGAAAAATCTGCAGTTTGGTCTTTCTCGAATTTGGGTGTTGCACAAATATTTGGAGAGGAGATTTGGTTTTCTTTTGTGAATTTGGAAGAATGAAGTGAATGAGTTAATTTGGGGGTTGAAAAAGCTTATATAGGGGTCTTAGTGAAGGGTAAAATGATGTAGTATATGAACTAGTTAATTAGGAAAATACCCAACTACCCCTGACATTAACTGTCAAACTCTGACCTACAACCCACCATTGATGGACCGTGGACTGACCAACGATCCATCCTACACACTCGTTGGTGCTGGTCAGAGACTTTTGGCCTGACCTACGGTTCCTGGACCATAGATCGTGGACCCACCAATGGTCTGTAGGTCCAGTCGTGGTCCATGGCCTGGACAACATATTGGTGGACTTTCCACGAGCCTACCTATGGTCCATGGTTCAACCCACGGGTCGTGGCTGGCCTGCGTGGATGGCACCTGTAAGTTCAGAAATTTTGCTAGGCTTCCATCTTTCAAATTCAGGGTGTTACAATATCTCCCCCTTGGGACCATTCGTCCTCGAACGAGATTTAAATTGGTTCTAAAAGAGTAGGAGAGGAACTAACAACCCAACCTACAATGCAATGCATACAACTAAGGAGGAACTACCGACTCCAAGCTAGGACGTTCTCAAAACATCATAAGAGGGGTGAAACTAACTATATCGGTCCAGTATGCATCCAATGCACATAAGAAAGGAGGAAGCATCAAATCCAAGCTAATCATACTCAAATGTATTATAAGGAAGTAGGAACTACATCTAGCAACCACATATCCATGAAATGTCAAAATTACTCATGTTCAAGGAGGAACTACCTTCTCCAAGCTAAAAGCATGCTCAACAGAATCTCATGGAGCTAATATGCAATTCGATCTCAAAAACATAGCTAAAGCATGTTCATCAATTCATATCATGAAGTCTATAGGCAAATCATACTCAATGCATAACAACAAGAGGAAAATCAATCATGTAAACTCTTTTTCTTTCAAACCACAAGTTTTCATGAACATTCATCACATAAAAAAATCATAGATACAGATAAAAGCACATGACTCCCAAAAAAAAAGGATAAACCAAGAGGAACTCATTACCTCAAGCTAGGATAAGAGTAGAAGGAAAGAGATGAGGATATCGGGACATCATATCGGCCTCGGCCTCCCAAGTAGCACCCTCAACTAATTGATTCATCCACAACACTTTCAGGGAAGTTATTTCTTTGTTTATCAACTTCTTGACTTGACGGTCTAGAGTCTCTACCGGAAATTCCTCATAAGAAAGACTGCCACGACCTGAGCCTACACCCCGGATGTGACACGGCGTACAAGACTCCGAAAACTCTCATACAAGCCTCATAGCATGTCATCACATAAGATAATAGAAATAGTGCAAAATTTAAAACTTTTCTTTAAATCCATACAATCGAAAATCATTTAAAACAGTGGAAGTCTACTAGTCTCACATGCCAATCTAAAAACATATCCTTGAATCAAAAGTAAGGTCACGACCCTTTACAATAAAAAGTCTAAAAAGAGTCTATTACAATGAAAGACATGAAACATTAAAAGTACTTGTCCTTGGATCCATGAAGACATACCACTAGCCTTGGAAGAACTCAATCCAAGCCCTTGAACTAGAGATAATCAACTCAAATGTCGGAGCCTACACATTGTAGAAAATAGAAGAATATGAGTTAACACATTTAATGTACTGAGTATTTTAGCCATGCAAAAACCATGATTAAAAAGGAAATTTTGTTTGAAAATCATGCTACATGCCAATTTTGAGAAAAACTTCATGAACATAAGTATAAGAGGCATAAGATACAACATAACCAACAAACAAGCCATTTCATCACATTAAGCTTTCACCTTCAGTAACCCTAAGCTATACTTTATGCAATGTATGAATAGCGTCCCATACCACCACCACACTAAGTACCACATTAAGGCCACCAAAAGTGAACTTACCATTCCTCTTTTTCATCTTTAGACAATAATCATACATAAGGAACATAAACATTTCATAAGTCATGAAAAGGAAGTAACTCATAATACAATCCAAGTAAAGCATGCATCCTTTCATTAAGCATTTGAGTCAACATTCTTCATTAGCTTCATTAAGAGTACATTCATGCCTTAGACAATAAGACATTGGAGAATCACACCATATTCTCTCAAAGCCTATTCGTACAATGCATGGATGGCATCCCATACTACCACCCACACTTCATAGAACCTCCCGAGTAACTATAGCACGTATCTCACATGATGGGAATAAGTGTTTAACCGACATAGACCATGTGAGCTTAACATGGAATCCGGTGTCTATCCCACACCGTAAAGGGTTGGTCTACTTGCCTAAGGTAGGACCGGTAACATTTTAGCTTAGGTGGATCCACTAGCTAATAACCTATGCGGGCACATAGTTATGGGATAAGAAAGACATTCATTGAAACCCAAGCCTAACATAGGGAGAGCTTCCATCTTACCATATCCACTTGGTACTTAACCTCCATTCCCATAGAGTAGTTCATTCACATTACATTATCGTACTTTAGAGGAATGCCATTGGCCTATCGACCCAAGGTACATCATTACACATGAAAGGAATGCCATAAGCCTATCAATTTATGGTACATTATTAGGATAGCTCTTGAATCCTCATGAAAGGAATTCCACATGCCTATCGATTCATGGTTCATCATTACAGTATTATACAAATGAAAGGAATGACATTGGCCTATCGATTCATGGTACATTAGTTCATTGACACATTAGGAAAGGAATGCCATAGGCCTATCGATTCAAGAATCGTCATTACATTAGTTCATTTATGAAAGGAATGCCATAAGCCTATCAATTCATATTCATTAAGTCAAGACACATTCATTACACAAGAAGAGGATGCCTAAGACTAACAATTCAAGATACTACAATCACATTACTTCCATTTATACAAGAAGAGGATGCCTAAGCCTACCAATTCAAGATACAACATTCACATTACTTTCATTTATACAAAAAAAGGATGCCTAAGCCTACCAATTCAAGATACATTACAAAGAAGAAACACTTCACATTCTATCATCATCATTTATGAGTGTTATTTGAGAATAAGCTTTAAATCATAACACAATTACATTCTAAACATGATCATAACACTTTCATTGAGATAACACATATATACTTCACATCATAATCATACATAAATCCTTCATGAAATTGCCTTCCAAGGCTATGAATAAATCTCAACCCAAACATCTAGCATACTGCACTAGATAAGAGGCATAACATGATTCAATAACTAAATCAATATAGACATAAATAATTCAACATACTTTCATGATCAATCAACCCAAATCACAAACTTCCAATTTAGTATTTTGGAGAAAATATGGGTTCATAGGGGAAATTCAGCATAATTCATCATTAATTCAACAATCCATTCATAATTCATCATATATAAACCTTTGAAAACGTTTTGGAATTGAACACATGCATAGATTGAAACCCTAGGTTTTTGGGGGATTTTGGAAACTTGAAATCATCTTTTGAGAGGGCTCCTTGAATGAAACTTAATCAAGGATGAAGACTATCATACCTTTAGGGAAAAAACTCCATGAAAATTGAGTGACAAAAGTGAAATCTTGAGCTTCAAAGCTTGTCTCCTTCTTCTCTAATGGTGGTTTCTAGAGAGAGAGTATTTGGAGAGGAGGGTAGTTTCTAATTTTGTGGTTTGAAATAATGAATTGAAAAAAGGGTCTTTAATACTTTTAAAACCCTTAAAATACATTAATTATTCAATAATAACCGTCCCCAACCCATAACTAACTAATTAGCAATTTACCACCTTGCCCATAACTAAGCCGAATTGGACAGCTTATAGGTGGTGACCTATGCCCCTAGACCTACGGACCGTAGGTGGGGTGACGCCCTGTCCTGCAGGTCCGTGATTTAGGTCTGAGGGTCATCATTTGAGGCCTTGACCAACGGACCACCCCCACGAGGCATGGATAGATCTACACCCCGTAGGTCCAATCCATAGGTCATGAATTTTTGGCAACATGGGCAAATTTAGGGAGCTTTGGGGGTTAGGCTTTATGATCATCCTCAAGGATCATTGGTTGGTCCTTGGGGCATCGTACGTTGACGTTTAACTACTAAACCCCTCAACCTAAGCTCGGGATATCATTTTACAACCTCAAACAACACATCAAACTCAAAAACAAACTCGTTAGGCTCTAGTTTCACCTACTAGAATTCTTGGTTGTAACAAAGACTCTCGTCAACTCCCAACCCTTCTAAGGGAACTATGGATGTCGATCTCTAACATACTTCTTAAGCGTAGAGACATGGAAAATAGGATACACTGACGCCAACTTATTCAGCAAGTCTAACTCATAAGTGACGTTTGCATAATCCACGACACAACTTTCGATGCAAGTGTCTATGATGCAATAGTATAATAACCCAACCAAGGGTTGGGGTCGAGTCCCAATGGAGTGGTTTAGAGAATTAATAGAAAAATAAAATTCAGTTCTAACTAGTCGTAGCTAAAGACATTAACGATTAAAAACATTGTAAGTTAAAGGGGGACACAAAAGTGTCAAATATCTATTTGGGGGGTTTTGTCATAAGTATAGCAAAAACAGTAGAAATAACAAAGAAATCTATGAATGAGAGGGGATTCTCAGGATGTGATCGAAATATGGGTTAATCTAAATTATTGGGTACATGGTTTCGCTAGAAAATTGTAGAGTAATAGTGACTAGGCTAAGCTATATGTGGGAATAAATTCTCTCTCGAGCAACTTACCCCGTTTCAAATGGGTTCCTCTCAGATACCCACTTGCCGTATGAAGACCAGCCTATACCTTACCCCACTCACTCTTTCGAGATGAGTGTTAGGATATGGGACTAGGGCTCACCCTCTCGGGCTAAACCTCATGTCGACCCACTCCTTAGGCCATTAGTCTAGCGGTCTTGGTTTTGCGACCTCTCTCTCGAGCAAGCCGAAAACACATGGGTGGTTTTGTATTTGCAACTACAAACCTATTAAATTAAACCACAACAACTAGGTGAAGTCACCATTAAAATACATCTAACCTATCAGCAAGCAAGACCCAACAACAATAAAAAGTACTAAAATTGTATTAATTGTTTCACACTAAAAATCTCTTACTAAAAATTTGATACGCAGCTAAAACTCTCTAAGAGTATTTATAGTTTTAAAGAAATCTTTGCTGCAGCGGACCATTCGGCGACATTAGTTGGAATCGCCGATCAACTCAGCGATTCGCCCATTGATGTAGTTCTTCGCCGCCTTGCAACATCCTTCAGCATCGTCGTGCTCTGGGTAATTGGGCGACATAGTACTGCCTCGCGAAACATCTCGGTGATGCGCGAACTTCTCCCCTTTTCTGCCGACTTGATCCTTTCCTTCAGGCTCAGCACACTGGAACAAAAGGCGAAGTGAGATCCTTTGGCGACTCACCAAGTGGACTCGGCGATCCTCAGGCCTTTATTTTCTTCATTCTTTTCAGCCTTTTCGTTCCTTTTTGCGAAGTAGTGTCCATGCTCTCCTTCAATCTTCAAATACCTGAAACTTAAGGGTTTTCATCAAATATTGAGATAAAATAAGCATTTGAGGACACAATTTCTATTAAAATATAGCCCTAATTGAGTCCAATTTGTAGACTCATCAATAAGCAACCATACCAACACGCCTTAAAATTCGATATGGGCCTACATATCGGGGACTAACTTTCCCCTTCTTACCAAACCTCATTACACCCTTCATGGGTGAGATTTTCAAGTAAACCCAATCATTAACATCAAACTCTATGTCCCATCTTCTCACATTGGCATAGGACTTTTGCCGATTTTGAGCCATTTTTAACTTTTCCCTTATAATTCAAACTTTCTCCGTCGCCTCGTATACCAATTTGGGACCTATTAGGGAAACTTCACCCACCTCAAACCAGCCTATAGGAGATCTACACATCCTACCATATAAGGCCTCAAATGGATCCATATCGATATTTGTGTGACAACTGTTGTTGTAAGGAAACTCAATCAATGGAAAATGGTTGTCCCAATTACCCTTAAAATCGAGCACACAAGACATTAACATATCTTCCAAAGTTTGAATAGTACAATCCGCTTTCCCTTTGGTTTGGGATTAAAAGTCGTGCTAAGCTTAACGTTAGTGCTAATACCCTTTCAGAATGACTTCCAAAACTAGGAAGTGAATTAGGTACCACAATCAGAAATAATGGAAAAGGGCACTCCATGCAACCTTACCATTTCTCTCAAGTACATCTTGGCATAGTCCTCCGTCGAATAGGAAACCTTGACGGGAAGGAAATGAGCCGATTTCGTCATCTGATCTACTATCACCCAAATCGAGTCATATTGTCGCCTAGTGCAAGGCAAACCAACTATAAAGTCAATATTCAAGTCTTCCCACTTCCAAGTAGGAATGCTAATATCTTGGGATAAACCTCCCGGTTTCTGATGCTCAACCTTCACTTGTTGGCAATTTGGAAACTTAGCAACAAATCCAGCAATATTCTTCTTCATTCCATTCCACCAATAGACCTCCCGTAAATCACAATACATCTTGGTGGCTCTCGAGTGAATGGAATACCGCAAACTATGGGCTTCTATCAAAATATGTTCCCTCAAGTCATCCACATTTGGAATACATAAACGACTTTGGTATCTAAGTACACCATCTCCCCTTTGGGAGAAAGCCTCAATAGATTTCTTAAGCACCGCCTCTTTCAATTCTACCAAAATTGGATCAAGGCCTTTCTTGGCTTTCACATCCACCACAAAAGATGATTCAGAACCATTGTGAACTGTAACACCACCCTTGGTGGAGTCCACTAATTGAACATCTAATCGAGCAAATCTATGAACATCTCGAACTAACACTTTCTTTTCTTCTTGAATATGAGCAACACTACCCATAGATAATTGACTAAGAGCATCCGATACCACATTAGCTTTACCGGGGTGATGAAGAACACTCATGTCATAATCCTTCAACCACTCAGGCCAACTCCTTCGGAAAAGATTCAAATCTTTTTTATTAAACATATATTGCAAACTCTTGTGGTCGGTAAACACATCTACATGAACTCCATACAAATAGTGTCTCCAAATCTTTAAGGCAAAGGTCGTGAGGGGGATAATTCTTCTCATGGATTTTAAGTTGCCTTGAGGCATAGGCAATAACTTTCCCATTTCACATAAGCACACAACCTAGCTCAATTCTCGAGGCATCATAATAAACCACAAAACCATTCGTCCTTTCCGATAAGGTCAACACCGAAGCAGAAGTAAGTCTATCCTTCAACTCTTGGAAACTCTTTTAGCACATTTCGTACCATATGAACTTAGCCTTTTTTTTAGTCACAGCTGTTAAAGGAGAGGCAATTGAAGAGAAACCCTCAACAAACCTTCTATAATAACCTGATAAACCTAAGAAACTTCTAATATCTGAAGGAGTTAGAGGTTTAGGCCAACTCTTGACCGCATCTGTCTTCTTAGGATCAACCTCAATACCCTTACTCAAAACAATATGGCCAAGAAAAAATATGGACCTTAACCAAAATTCACATTTGCTAAACTTTGCGAAAAGTTGTTGGTCCTTGAGAATTTGCAACACGATCCTCAAATGATCAATATGCTCATCCTTTCTCCTTGAGTAGATCAAAATATCATCAATGAACACAATCACAAACATGTCAAGGTATTGTATAAACACCCTATTCATCAAATCCATAAACGCCGCCGGAGCATTAGTCAACCCAAACGACATTACCAAAGAGCTCGTAATGACCATATCAAGTTTGAAAAGTCATCTTCGGAATGTCATCATCTTTCACCCTCAATGGGTGATAACCCGATCAGAGAACAATCATAGAGAAATAACTCGTTCCTTGAAGTTTATCAAATAAATCATCTATCCTTGGAAGGGGATACTTATTCCTAATGGTCACCTTGTTCAACTGTCAATAATTGATGCACATACAAAAAGAACCATCTTTCTTTCTAACACACAAAACTGGAGCACCTAATGGAGAGATACTCGGTCGGATGAAACCCTTATCCAACGAATCCTTTAATTGTTCCTTCAACTCTTTATGTTTTGTTGAAGCCATACGATAAGGAGGAATAGAGATAGATTGCTGTCACAACTTGAGTCTACACCCCGAAAGCGACACGACGTACTCGAACCCGAAGGGGTCTTATACAAGCCTCATAGCATTCATAACATAAGATACTTAGAAATAGTGTGGAATTTAAATGTTTTCTTTTATAAATCCAACAATCATAACATTAAAAGAAAACGGAAGTCTATCGTTTCACATGGCCATCTAAACAACATACTTGAAACAAAATAGGGTCACGACCCTTTACAATTGAAGTCTTAACAATAGTCTATTACATGAAAAGAAAGGAAACACCAACTACTTGTCCTAGATCTATGAGGACATGTCACTAAGTCTTAGGGAACTCAAATCCAAGCTTCACTAGAGAAAACCACTCAATTGCCGGAACCTACACTTGTAGTAAAACATGAAGAAGAATGGGTTAGCACAATTAAGTACTAAGTATGATAGCCATGCAAAAACATGCTTAAAACGAACATTTTGTTTGAAAGTCATGCTATATGCCATTTTGGTAAAACTTCATAAACATTGATAAAAGAGGCATAATATAAGTCACAACCAATATTCAAGTCATATTTTCACATTAGAACATAATCCACATATAAACCATTACCTTCACCTTAAGCCCTCACTTCAAGTAACCCTCAAGCTATACCTTATGAATGTATGGATAGCGTCCCATACCACCATCTACACTAAAGTACCACCTTAAGGTCACAAAAAGTGAACTTACCATTCATTCTTTCCACCTTTATACCATAAAGCATATAAGAGACATAAACATTACGTAAGTCATATCAACACATAAAGACCATCACCTACGGCAACTCTAAGTCATACTTGTGCAATGTATGAGTAGAATCCCATACTACTAAGCACACTAAGTACCCCTTTGAAGTCACCATAGTCAAGGGACATTCATATACAATAAGTCATGACAAGGAAGTAACTCATAATACAATCCAAGTATAGCATGCATCATCTCATTCAAGCATAAGTCACATTCTTCATTAGCTTCATTTCATTAAGAGCACCATATTTAATTTAGACATTAGATCATCATTCTTTATTAACATCATCATAAGAGCACACTCATTACACTTAATATTATAAAGGGACACACCACAACCTCTCTCAAAGCCTACTTGTACAATGCATAGATGGTGTTCCCATACCACCACCCACACTAAGTAGTACATTCTTAAGAAGCCATAGTTCATTAACATTCTTTGTGGGGGTAAGCCTTAACCGACAAGACCATGTGAGCAACTCGTGGTATCCTGGTGTCACCTTTACCGGATAAGGGATTCCTACTTACCTAAGGTAAGACCATTGTTTTTAGCTTAAGTGGATCCACAAGTTAGACCTATGTGGGCACATAGTTATGGGATAGGAAGATTGCTACTAGATACCCCGCCTCAACTAACGTATGGGCATCCATCTCAAGAGATTGTTACTAGATACCCCACCTCAACTCATGTATGAGTATCCATCTCAATCCATATCCACTCAATGCTTAACATTATTCCCCACGGAGTATTTGACATTCATTACTTTCATTCATTATTATGGGATAACAGATTGCTACTAGATACCCCGCCTCAACTAACGTATGGGCATCCATCCCAAACCCAATATTCATTCATTGGAAAGCTCATAAATTCAAAGATGAGAATAGCCTTTCACCTAAGAATCCCCTTATTGTGAGAAAGTCCTTTCACAACAAGTCATTATCATTCATTAGAGTACAATTGAGAATAGACTCTCAAAGAGTACTTCATCATTAACATAATCATAGAACTTCATTCATTATTCATTCATGAGGGTGTGTCTATGTGAGAATAACCTTCCATATATAGCCTCATCATTCATAGGGGTTAATTGAGAAATAACATTCAATCAGAACACACTTATATTCTATATATGATCGTAACACTTTCATTGAGATCACACACACATATATTTCACATCATAATCATTCATACTTTGCCTTTCAAGGCCATGATCAAAATATACATACTAATTAAACACCTCCACATTTCAAGTGGATCAATAGATCAAGAACAATTCTACTTTAATGTGTAATTTGATCATAACTTGCCCTTCAAGGGTAATAACCAACATCAATCCATAAATCCAAACTACTACAATAAATTAGGAAATAGACAAGATTCAATTACTTAATTGAATATAAGCATCAACAATTCAACATACTTGCATAATCAATCAACTCTCAATCACAAATCACAATTTTGGAAATTGGGAGAAAACATGGGTTCTAGGAAGAAATCATCTTAATTCATCTTTAAATCCACAATTCATTCATAAATCAATGCAATAAAGCATTTGGAAATCATTTAAAATCGAACCCATGCATAGATTGAAAACTAGGGTTTTAGAGAAAACATTGGAGACTTGGAATCACTTCTGAGATTGGCTCCTTAAAAGAAACTAAGTCAAGGATAAAGACCAGCATACCTTTAATGGAAGAAGTCCATGAAAATCCCTAGAAAAACTTGAAGATTTTACCTTGGAAGCTTGAAGTCTTCACCTTTAATGGAGGTTTCTAGAGAGAGAACTTTTGGAGAAGAGAGGTTTCTAACTTAGGGGTGTTTTGAAATAATGAGTTGAAAAATAGAATTTAATGCTTTTAATACTCTTAAAATACTTTAATTAACCTAAAATAACCTTCCCACAACTTAACTAAATTACTTAGCTAATTACCAAACAACCCCTCACCTTGGTCGAACCACTCCAGCAAACCAGGTGGGAACCACGACTCCAAACCACGGACCGTGGTCTGGGTCACGCCCCATCCTGGTCAGCCGTGGTTTGTGGCTGGGGCTATGTTTTAGGGGCCATGACCTACGGAGGCCATCCACGATTCGTGGTTTGACCTATGGGGCGTGGTCCCCTTCCGTGGTTCACCAACTCTCGGGCAGCTTGTTAGTTTCAGGGGATCTTGGGGGTTAGGCTTAGGGTCCTCCTCAAGGACCCTTAGGGTGGTCCTTGGGGAGTCGTACCTTGTTGTTTAACCCTTAAACCCCTCAACCATATCTTGGGACAACATTAAACACTCTTAAACCTCACAACAACTCCAAGACACACTAGTTAGGCTCTAGTTTCACTTATTTGTTTTATGATTCGTTACATTATCCCCCACTTAGAAATATTCGTCCTCGAATGACACTTAAAACACATTAAGGGATTAACGACCCAAGACTAGCAGCCCATCATGAATGCAACATCATAAACAAATCCACAAAACTATGAGGAAACATCACTCCACAACAATAAACTCAATGCAATACAAGAAAGTAGGAACTACATCCACAAACTCATTATGCAACATAACTTCAACATTTCTCATTTCATTGGAGGAATTTCCTTCTCCAACTCATATCATTCTCATCACAACATCATTAAGCACATTATGCAATTTCTTCATAAAAGAACATTAGGCATGTTTAACACTTAACCTCATGAAGCATATAGACAACTCATACTAGATGCATATCAACAAGAGGAACATAAATCATATAAACTCATTTTCTCATTCAAACATAAACTTATTAAGAACATGAATAACATAAGGAGACCATGGAAACATGCATTCACACATGACTCTAAAACATGAAACAAGCTACAAGGAACTCTTGGTCTCAAGCTTGAATAAGAATAGAAGGAAAGAGATAAGGATATAGAAACTCTCAACACCCTTTACTACTCAACATACTATCCCTCACTTAGGAGAAAACCCAACTAAGGCTAACATGAAAAACAACATAGGAATCTCAACAAGACATTTACAACCAAAATGAAACTATCACATACCGGTGCCTTCATCGAGAAGGGCTCCCTTGTCATCCCTAGCCCGAAGTGCATAGAAACAACCATAATTTGGAGGGATAGGAACCGTACCATCATTAGAAGCTTGCTTGGCCTCTCTTCCTTTTTCCAAGAGTGTTGGACAATCTCTCATTTTATGACCTTTTTTCCTACACCCAAAGCAACCATCCGTGCCGGTAAGGCACTTACCCATATGTTTCTTCCCACACTTGGCACATATAGATCTTTCAAAAGAAGAACCACCTCCTTCCTCCTTGAGAATTAGGGTTGGACACCCTATCCTTGTTCCCCATTGAAGAATCTTGGTTATAAAACCTCTTTTTGGACCTTGGTTGACCTATTTCTCCGGTCCTAGACCTTTTTGCCTCCTTATTCATTTTCTTAAGTTTCGTCTCCTCAATTTGTTGAGCATAGATCATGAGCCTTGAAATATCCATGTCATGATGGAGCATTGTCGTACGACATTCTTCTTCAACCAAACCGGAAACTCCCATTACAAACTTATTCATTCTAGCCATCGAGTTTGACACTAAGGTCTGAGCATATTTGGATAGTTGGGTGAAATTAAGAGAATACTCCTTCACACTCATTCCCCCTTGACGAAGGTTCATGAACTCTACCAATTTTTTTTCCCTCAACACTAAGGGGAAAAACCTATCAAGGAATGCTTCTTTGAACACCTCCTAATTTATGGGGCCCGCTCCTCTATGCCTCTCACTCTTCCATTGTTCATACCAAATTTGAGCTACATCTTTTAGTTGATAGGTGGCTAGCTCCGCCTTTTCCTCTGGAGACACCCGCATGGCACTAAGTATTTTGCAAACCTCATCAACAAACCTTTGGGGATCTTCTTCCACTTTGGAACCTAGAAACTCAGGGGGGTTCATCCTAGAAAAATCCCTCAATCTCAAAGCCATAGTAGTCTCATTAGTATTCACTAGAGGCCCCACATCCCTAGTAACTTGGATCGTCATGGCTTGGGCTAAGGTTAGAAAAGCTGACCTAATTTCTTCATTGGTCATGGCCAGGGGATCCACCGAAACTTCATTGCCTAGAGAAACTTGGTTACATTGAAGACCTTGGCGAGGAACTCCCTCATTCACATTCTCCTCTTCTATGATTCATGGGTTAGCCTTTGTATTCATCTCCAATAAACACAAGAGAAAGGTTAGGACAAGGACACTTATAGAGCTAAACTCTAAGGCATGACTTCAATAATATGAAAGAAGTGTTACTTCCTAACGTCCTATAGCCTCTCGCTCATAGATGTGTCGCGACTCACACCGATGAACAGGACTTTCTAGATATGGCTTGTGAGACATCAATCCTAAGACCATTCCTAAAACCCTGTGCTCTGATACCATGTTTGTCACGACCCGAGTCTACACTGTGGAAGCGACACGGCGTACTCGACCCTGAATGGGTCTTATACAAGCCTCATAGCATTCATAACATAAGATAATTAGAAATAGTGAGGAATTTAAAACTTTTCTTTTATAAATCCAACAATCAAAAAGAAAGCAGAAGTCTATCGTCTCACATAGCCATCTAAACAACATACTTGAAACAAAATAGGGTCATGGCCCTTTACAATCGAAGTCTTAACAATAGTCTATTACATTAAAATAAAGGAAACACCAACTACTTGTCCTCGATCTATGAAGACATACCACTTAGTCTTGGGGAACTCAAATCCAAGCTTCACTAAAGAAAACCACTCAATTATCGGAACCTACACTTGTAGTAAAACATGAAGAAGAATGGGTTAGCACAATTAAGTACTAAGTATAATAGCCATGCAAAAACATGCTTAAAACTGACATTTTGTTTTAAAGTCATGCTATATGCCATTTTGGTAAACCTTCATGAACATTGATAAAAGAGGCATAATATAAGTCACAACCACCATTTAAGTCATATTTTCACATTAGAACATAATCCACATATAAACCATTACCTTTACCTTAAATCCTCACCTCAAGTAACCCTCAAGCTATACCTTGTGCAATGTATGGATAGCGTCCCATACCACCATCCACACTAAAGTACCACCTTAAGGTCACAAAAAGTGAACTTACCATTCATCCTTTCAACCTTTACACCATAAAGCATATAAGAGACATAAACATTACGTAAGTCATATTAACACAAAAAGACCATCACCTATGGCAACTCTAAGTCATACTTGTGCAATGTATGAGTAGCATCCCATACTACTACTCACACTAAGTACCCCTTTGAAGTCACCATAGACAAGGCACATTCATATACAATAAGTCACGACAAGGAAGTAACTCATAATACAATCCAAGTATAGCATGCGTCATCTCATTCAAGCATAAGTCACATTCTTCATTAGCTTCATTTCATTAAGAGCACTTTCATTCATTTAGACACTAGATCAACATTCTTTATTAAAATCATCATAAGAGCACATTCATTACACTTTAACATTATAAAGGAACACACCACAACCTCTCTCAAAGTCTACTTGTGCAATGCATAGATGGCATCCCATACCACCACTCACACTAAGTAGTACATTCTTAAGAAGCCATAGTTCATTAACATTCTTTGTGGGGGTAAGCCTTAACCGACATAGACCATGTGAGCAACTCACGGAATCCCGGAGTCATCCTCACCGGATAAGAGATTCCTACTTGCCTAAGGTAAGACCATCATTTTTGGCTGAAGTGGATCCACTAGTTAGACCTATGTTGGCACATAGTTATGGGATAGAGAGATTGCTACTAGATATTAGTATGGGCATCCATCTTAAGAGATTTTTACTAGATACCCTGCCTCAACTCACGTATGATTATCCATCTCAATCCATATCCACTCGGTGCTTAACATTATTCCCCAGAAAGTATGTGACATTCATTACTTTCATTCATTATTATGGGATAAGAGATTGCTACTAGATACCCGACCTCAACTAACATATGGGCATCCATACCAAACCCAATATTCATTCATTGGAAAGCTCATAGATTCAAAGATGTGAATAGCCTTTCACCTAAGAATCCCCTTATTGTGAGAAAGTCCTTTCACAACAAGTCATTATCATTCATTAGAGTACAATTGAGAATAGACTTTCAACAAGTACTTAATCATTAACAAAATCATAGAACTTCATTCATTATTCATTCATGAGTGTGTGTGTATATTAGAATAACCTTTCACATATAGCCTCATAGCCTCATAATCATAACACTTTCATTGAGATCACACACATATATACTTCACATCATAATCATATAGAATCATTCATACTTTTCCTTTCAAGGCCATGATCACAATATACATAGTAATTAAACACCTCCACCTTTCAAGTGGATCAATAGATCAAGTACAATTCTACTTCAATGTGTAATTTGATCAAAACGTGCCCTTCAAGGGTAAGAACCAACATCAATCCATAAATCCAAACTACAACAATAGAATAGGAACTAGACATGATTCAATTAATGAATTCAATATAAGCATCAACAATTCAACATACTTGCATAATCAATTGACTCCCAATTACAAATCACAATTTAGGAAATTGGGGGAAAACATGGGCTCTAGGAAGAAATCATCTTAATTCATATTTAAATCCACTATTCATTCATAAATCAATGCAATAAATCTTTTGGAAATCATTTAGAATCGAACCCATGCATAGATTGAAAACTAAGGTTTTTGATAAAACATTGGAGACTTGAAATCACTTTCGAGATTGGCTCCTTGAAAGAAACTAAGTTAAGGATGAAGACCACCATACCATTAATGGAAGAAATACGCGAAAATCCCTTGAAAAACTTGAAGATTTGACCTTGGAAACTTGAAGTCTTCACCTCCAATGGAGGTTTCTAGAGAGAGAACTTTTGGAGAAGAGAGGTTTCTAACTTAGGGGTGTTTTGAAATAATGAGTTGAAAAATAGAGTTTAATGCTTTTAATTATCTTAAAATACTTTAATTAACCTAAAATAGCCGTCTCACAACTTAACTAAATTAATTAGCTAATTACCAAACAACCCCTTACCTTGGCCGAACTACACCAGCAAAACTAGGGGGGAACCACGACTCCAAACCACGGACCATAGTCTGGGTCATGCCCCATACTGGTCAACCATGGTTTGTGGCTAGGGCTATGTTTTGGGGGCCTTGACCCACGGAGTCCATCCACGATTCGTGGTTTGCGTACAGGGCGTGGTCCCCTTCCGTGGTTCACCAACTCTTGGGCAGCTTGTTGGTTTCAAGGGGTCTTGGGGGTTAGGCTTAGGATCCTCCTAATGTACTCTTAGGGTGGCCCTTGGGGAGTCGTACCTTGACATTTAACCCCCTAAACCCCTCAACCATAACTCGGGACAACATTAAACACTCTCAAACCTCACAACTACTCCGAGACACACTAGTTAGGCTCTAGTTTCACTTATTCATTTTACTGGTCGTTACAGGTGCATATCTAGGAGAAGGTCAATACTGAAGTCTATTTCCCGCTCAGGAGGAAAACTAGGTAAATCATCTGGGAACACTTCTGGAAACTCATTAACAATGGGGACCGACTCGAGAGAAGGGGTTTCAGAATCTACTTCCCTCACCTTGTCTAGATTGTAAAAGCAACCCTTAGAAATCATCTTTCTAGAATTAAGGTAAGAAAAAAATTGACCCTTAGGCATAGAATTTCCCCCCTTCCACTCTAGGATAGGCTCATTCGGGAACTAAAACTTGACTACACGAGTTCTACAATCAATAGAAGCATGGCATGAGTAAAGCCAATCCATACCCAAGATAACATCAAAATCTAACATATCAAGCTCCACCAAGTCAACAAGAGTAACTCTATGGGACAAAGAAACGGGACACTTTCGATAGACTCTCTTAGCCACAATAGAATTACCAACAGGAGTAGAGACAGAAAAAGATTCAACAACACATCCGGAAGACATCAAACCTCAAAACCACATATGGCATGACAAAAGACAAGGTTGCACCAGGATCAGGTAAAGCATAAACATCAAGTTGGAAAACATTTAACATACCGGTAACCACATCAGGAGAATCCTTTTGTTCACCTTGAGTCTAAAGTGCATAGAAACAGTTTTGCTTAGGAGTATTGGAACCCGCACCACTAGTAGTAGCTTTCTTGCCCTCTCTTCCTTTAGTCGTAAGCATTGGGAAATCCCTCATTTTGTGACCACTCTTACCACAACCAAATCAACCATCCGTGTCGGCTAGACACTTACCCTCGTGCTAACTTCCACACTTAGTACAATTAGGCCTAGGCAATGAAGATGCACTAGCATTACCTCCTTGAGTCTTAGGGTTAGACACCCTATCTTGGTTAAACTTAGGAGGAACATTGAAGGAACCTTGATTGGAAAACTTTGGTCGAAATCTAGGACGACCTTGTCCATCGGGCATTACATTAGAGAAATTTCCATCTCTGGTCTTAAGCCCTTTTTACCTCTCTAGACTTTTCCTTGAGTTTCTCCTCCTCAATTAGTTGTGCATACACTATGAGATGAGAGATGTAAATTTCATTAATGAGCATGGTGGTTCAGCACTCTTTCACCACCATTTTGGACACACCTGACAAAAACTTACCTTAGCCCTCGAATCCACAACCATTGATGGAGCATACTTAGATGATTGAGTGAACTTTAGAACATATTCCCTCGCAATCATACCTCCTTTTTGAAGGTTAATGAATTCAAACACCTTGGCTTCCCTCATCTCAAGGAGAAAGAACCTATCAAGAAAAGCGACCTTAAACTTTTCATAATCAAGAGGACCCGCATCTTCCGGTCTCCCTTCCTTCCATTGGTTATACCATATTTGAGACACACCGTTTAGTTCATACGCAACTGATACGCTCAAATTACACCTCCCTAAAGAACTATAAGTGATCTTTGTTAAATAAAGAACTCAACTTGTAGTTTAGGGTCGATCCTACGAGGAATATGGTTCATACTTAAACTTAACTCACTATTATATCTGTTTAGTCAAACTATTTCTGAGACAAGTAAATAAAGGGGGGATTTTGTAAGCAAGTAGCAGATTGTTGATTAAGTAGCAAGCAAGCAAGATTCAAACTTTGAGTTATCAATATGAGAGAGAAACTAGGGTATATGTGTACCCCACAAGCTTTTAACGCAGTAATCCGAATAATAGTAATCTTTTCCTAGTGTTTTACATGCAAAATTGGTAAGTTAGGTATCCCTAAGTAATTGGTCCTCCAAATAGGGAATTTCACCTCGCACCTTGGTCCGGCTACGGGTGTATGCTTTAGTAACCCTTACCTTTACCCCATATTAGACATCACATCAATGTATGGCTTAGTTTTCACCCTTGCACCAATTGGCATTAGACTATTAGATAGCATCCACTAAATCTCTGTTGTTAATTCTTTTCTTATTAACTACCTCCTTAGTCCCGCAAGTAGCAACAATGCGAGTTCTAACGCGTGCACTCGTTAAAAAGACTTCTAAGAGAAAGAATTAATAATACATGCATAAATACTATTCAAGAATTACTTAATTATTATTCATACTTTTTAAATTGTTCATGGTTCCCACAACCCTAGTTGTGGATTTAGCTACTCATGCTTGAGAGTTCACATTCATGATTGAGAAGAAAGAATTTGTGAACTTACAATTAGAATAGATGAAACCCGAAATCTTCAATTGAATTGCAAAGTGAAAATCTTATAAAATGAAATATGGAAATCAAATTGCTAAAGTTTGCAAGTTAATTCCCCAAAAACACCAAAACTAAGAGTTTACAATAATGTCTAACCCCCCAAAAATGAGGTTTATGACTCCTATTTATAGAAAACAAGTCCTAAATAAAAAGGAAACTAAATAAGGAAATAAGTTTTCTGGACGCGGCTTATGTCGACGACACGACCTACGGTCCAAGGTCACCCTCTGTGGTTCAACACTTAGAACTTTTCATCAGGTACTGGAACCTTCAACTTGCAGATCATCAATGAAGGACGTGCAGGACGTACCGTTGGTTGACCTACGGTCCATCGTCTTGTTCTGTGGTTCCACACTTGTCAGACTTCCCTAATGTTCCACCTACAAGACCTCACCCACGATTCGTCTTGGCATTCCATTGGTTGAGTACTGGAACTCAACTTTTTAGACCATGACTTATGACAGACCATCCACAACCTATCGATGGACCTACGGTCCGTGGGTGCCTCCGTTGGTGGGTACTTCTGCACTTTTAAGCTCCACATCTTCATCAACCGCCGCCAAGCCTATTTGTTGCAAACATAATACATAAAACATTATTTCTAATATAATATAGCCCTATACACACACAACTTCTAAGTGAAATGCATCAAAAATATCGTAAGCTCATGTTATATCAACACCCTCAACTTAAACTTATTGTTTGTCCTCAAGCGACACACTAAGACTCTAACTGACACTTATGTAGAAGCAGAAATACAAACTCAAGCAATCACATGGCCTTTTCAATCCATTTCATTTTATTAGTTCAAATCTTCTCATTTAGACTCAACAAGCTAAATCATACGGATCAAAACATGACATAGATCAACCAACAAACATCACAACATACACCTTTTCACAATCACCATGGTATCAATTCTCCAACAATATAACTAGTGCACTCACTTAAAAAGAAATCTTTTTTCACACACAATAGATATGACTTTCAAGTTTTAGGATTCATTTAACACTCATGCTCAAAAGTGACTTCAAGTACAGTTAGTGCTCAATACCATAGGCTTGCCCTTATTTTCACTGTTTAGACTCTCCAAACTAGGTGCTACGATCACTATAGGACTTTCTTAGATTGTACAGTAGGCTCAGGGTCAGGTAGGGTACATTTAGGTACTTTTATTGACTTTTTGCCCTCTTTGACATTACATTGGCATTTTACCTCTCTTCTCAACCAATTCTTGACATATTTTTATTTGTCTGCTCTTTCCCTTGATTCTTTTTCACACAGATGTGACTTTTGACTTTATAGATCCTATTTTTCACTTTCTTCTTTTTCTATCACTTTATTTTTCTTTATTTCTTTCAACACTTTTGTTAATCATCTTTTTGCTTCTTTTGCACAAAGTCACATAGTTTTCTATCTTTTCTTTTTCTCTCTTCAAAACAAAACTCTTTTCATACCCTTTTTCTTTTGGTTTTCCTTTTTCATAGCCACCCTCAACTTATGTATTTTGCATCCATTGAGGTGCACCATATCCGATGTCAGACAAGGGCCAAGATCAAGGTAAGTTTTTGAATTGGCCACCCTCAATTAGGCTTTTGGCCTAAGTCAAGGTGCACATCTCCAGGGAGGGACCAGGGCCAAGAAAATTATTTAAGGGAAGGTGAATTAGGTGTATTGAAAGAAGTGGTCTACATTAGGCTCAAACATTTGGATTAAAGGGAACATTTATTTCTTTTGGTTGAATCATTTAGGCTTGGGTGGACTTATTTAAACAAGGTTCTATGATAATTTCCCAACTTCTAGCCTAGATTATCTTAGCAGGACCAACGGGGCAAGTTCTAGATTTGCACACACCGTATGAACATTCAAACTGTTCTCACACACAGTTAGAACATTGTTTCATTATCAGATTATTAGATTACCTAGTTCAAGTTTTAGCAAAAGTCATGAGGTCAAATCGGTTTCTTATCATGTCATATTGAGATCCAGCACATTCAACTCATCAAGCCTAAAGATCTAGCACATTTAAAACTTTTTTGGATGGGTATCAACTTTTCATGTTTTTTATGCCATCATGCTTTCATTCTTCTACTTACTTTTACACATAAATTCCTAAAACATACCGGTTCAACAAAAAGTAAAATAGTATCTTGGGGGAAAAGAACACAGGCAAGAAAACCCCAACAGAGGAATATAAGTTGGGTTACTCAGACTTCACCCTATCACTCACAATCCATTTAACCCATCCCAATAAAATAAGGTGCAATTGTCCCCAACTTTGGGCATTCTCAAATGGTAGCTAAGATGTCAACATGCAACCTTCAGAAAAGGATTTGAACTTATCAAAATTTAGATTAGATTGAGCTTATTTTTATTTGACCGTCCCACTCCAAAAGGTATGTGAAGGCTTTTATGTTATTTGCATTTTAAGTTGCTTTTGTACCATTTGGATCACGCTTGTTCAATTGAGAAAGATATAGTATTGTTATCCATATGCTTAAAAAATGATCGGTTACCTAGTTACATCTATGAGTTGTAGCATTTCAAAGCAAATCTCTTTAGAAAGATATAACCAACTCTTGAGTTCTATATTTCCTCCATATTTATAGGATCTATTCCTATAGAGGACACTTGTTCTTAGTATGTGCTATACATAGAATTTTTGGCATTACACATGTACTCGAAATTGATGTTATTGAACCAGTTTCTTTTAGTTGGAAGAAGGCATTGCGCAATATGATAGCTGAATGTATTAGTGCAACAGTGTTACTAGAGATACCCCTAATTGGCTGGCAAGGCCTAAATTCTCACCATATATCATTCCAAATATGTTAATAGTTGGTTTTTTATATGGTATGTGCCAACCACCTCGAATAAGTACTAATAACATTTGTATTCTTTTATGGTTATAAAACTTAGGGATAAGTGTGCCAATTGCTGCAAATGATATATGTATAGTAGTTCCTATTATGATCTATTTGTTAACTATAGAGGATTAGTATGTGACTAAAGGGTAAGGTTAACAAAAGGAAACTTGATTGGTTAGACCTAAGTTGCGATTAGTCGGTTGTACACAGTGGGATTAGAGTACATGAAGCTACTAGTTTTGATTAAAAGATACTTGTTAGATAGGAAGCATGCGAGAATGAAGCTTGAATGATACGGGCCGAATATGTACGTAGAGCTTCTAGTTAGAAAGAGATGGGATATGTCAAATTTCCTAAACATAGGAGTAGGGGTGATATGAGGATGCTATAGAGGAGTGAGATAGGTAGTTATTGCTAAGTGTATGAGGCAAGAAAATGGTATCAACTCTTCAACCCTAACGAGTTATAATGGCGCACCTAGGAACAACTTTGTGAACTTTTGCTAGACAGAGAAGTCAATTTAGTATTGATCCAAGTCTTGATATTTGGTCTTGATAACAATAAGAAAAAACAGGTGAATAGAAAGGTTACCTAGATAGAAGATACATAGGCCTAGTTCATCCACATCATTAGTACAAAAGAGAATTAGAGCATTACACACATGTATAGACTTCTATCAAATTGAATAGAGCTACTACAGGGTTCATTTAATATATGCCTGCAGTAATTCATCAGTCATAGTCCAGTTAAGGGAGAGGAAAAATTGATCATATAATAGATGTTCTTATTTTCTATCTTGCGTGGGAAAAGAATCGGAAACCCTCACTTGTTATTAAAAAAAAGGAAATCTATTAGCATGGCCAAACCTATCTAGTTAAGCCCAAAGCGGCTAACTCTAAGACGTTATTAATCATGATATAACTTTACTGATATTTACATGTTATTAGAGTTCATATTTTATGGTGCTTTCAAGCTTCACTATTTATTTTCTATTTTGACCTTCAAAGGGCACCAGGCATTGATCGTGATATAACACAAGCTAGTAATGAAGGCAATGTTGACCTCGACCTCCTACTCTAAAAGATGAACTATTTAGGATTTTTTTTTTCTATCTTGACTGTAGTATTAATATTGACCTAGATGGAAGCCAAGTCCCAATAGCAGAACACCTATAAGAATTCTTACGAGATTGAAGAGAGTATATGGGGAAATCAATTGTATGTGTTTTGAGGTGGGTAAAGAATATGAGCAGAACTATCCCACCCGTGACTTAACGCTTAAGACAGTGTGTTTGCCCTTATTATGGTAGAGTGGTTCTATAGGATATCTCGTAGTTTTCAAAGATAGTTTGTTATATAATTATACATACTGCATGTTCTATAACTTATCTATTATGTCATTTGCCCTTTGTAGATTACCATCTCACAGGTTACCTAATGTCATAGAATGCTTGCATGTAAGTGTTATCCACTTCAGAGCACCCTTGTTTATTGCTATATGTTTTCATATGACCTTTTCCCTATATGTTATTTATTGCACTGGTTACTTTCCTCATGGCACTTTTCCATATTGTATGGGTACTGCATGCTAATTGATCATATGACCACTTTTATATATTTTACATGCCTCGTAGTCTACTTGCTTAAACATCACAGGCCTTATAGCTTTTTTGGCCTTGTGTCATGTGCTCACTTGCTCATATTTCATATGTGTACTCATTGACATGTTAGTCCACCTATCCATTCGATATAATGCACTTGCTTAATGTGATTTATGTTCTGTAGTTCATTTACTTTTATGACTTCATGTCTTATAGTCTAATTGCTTACATATTATATATTTCGTAGCTTTAGCACTCATGCATCATGTGCTCATCTAGTCCATTTCGTACATGCCTTATCACTCATTCGCTCACATGCTACCCTATAGTTCATATGCGCACATACAACACATATTTCTATAGCTTAATGCGCGTATATAATGCGCTCCCTTTTGTGCTAGTCTGCATATGTGTCGTACTCATTGTGACTTATTTATCTGTATTCTATGCCCCTCTCTTCTTATTGACTTGAGTTTTGAAAATTTTGGGAAAATGTTTCCTTGTATCATGATGTAGTGATGATTTTGACCAAAAGAGGTTTGGCATATATGTAAATTTTATCACAACTATAGATAAATAACTTAGTACAATGCCTTATTCAAAGGTGCGGCTTTAGAGTTTATATTAACATCTATGTGTTCTTATAAGACTCACCTTTGAAAAGCATCATGAGATAAAAGAGAAGGGAAAGCAGTGCCTTGATAGGTTAGGCCTATGATTTTATGTGTCTGTTCCATTTACAAAAAATTTGGGAGATACTATTGTTATTCTTGCCCGGAAGGTAAGCTCAAAAGGTGTAACCTCCATTGAAATATTGTGGAAGGAATATAATATAACATAAGATACTTGGGAATAGAAGATGGCAGAGATCCTAAATACCCCTCCTCATTCTAAACATCAATATAAGGATCTGAGATCATGTGGTCTCCTTATATGATCATAAATACTACTCGCATTTGTTCATTTGATATGTCAATTGCATGTCTTGTGTTTAGGTATATTAAAGTCCTTATTTGTATGAGTTCTACTTGTGCATCTTCAGTGAATTACATGGTCAAAAAAGGGGTTTAATTTCTCATATTATTATTTCATGAACCATATCTATTGAGACTTCATGCTAGACTTGTCTACACGTGTTTTAGATTAGTCTATGGATTTTGGATAGCCCTATTTACAATGGGAACTCTCGCAAATCTCTATATGAAATTCCAAGATTAATTGAACTATCAGGTGCACCTATCATTCGAGGACGAATGATCATAAGGGGGGACACCCCGTATTCTACGTGTACTAATTTTATTTACATGACACTTATAATTTGCCTTGTGGTATAGTTGTGGACTCGGTTTCCTATGCGACTAGTGATAATAAAATAGATTTAAAGCGAACTGTCCGTAGATTTTGATGCGACTCAATTAAGTTGATGTCGATGGAGGTAGTTAAACTTGAGATCATAAGGTGGTATTTGAGTCTAAAGTTTAAAGTGACATAGTGTATATGAGTTTTAGTTAAGTTAAAGGTATTAAGGTCTAGAAATAGAATAAAATATGGAGGTGCTTGCTTGACTTAACTAAACTAGTAGGTGACAAGTAGGTGCATCACCTACTTTGACTTATTGACAAGCCCAAAGGACCAAGTAGGTGCATCACCTACTTTAACTTATTGAGCAGCCCAAAGGACCAAGTAGGTGCATCACTTACTAAGACTCTTTAGACCAAGTAATTGGGCCAAGTACACTACCACCTACTTGCATTAATCTGGCCCAAGTTGAGTACAAGAATAAGGGGAAAATGGACAGCCAAGGCACAATGTTCTTAAGTCCTAAAAGGCCCAAGTGAAAAGTCCAAGTGGGTGGATCACCTACTTGACAAATTATGGCCCAAAATGAGTGAGAAAGTCGGCCAAAGCAGATCCCTTTAAAAGGGATTGGTATCAGCTTTTTCAAACCATTTTTACTTTGACAAAAAAAATATGATTTCTAGAGCTTTCTCTCTTCTCTCTCTTAGCATCATACATTATCTATTAAATACAATTAGGGTTCTTGAATATTAGGGAGTTCAAGCTATTGGAAGGTATAATTTAAGACAAGTTAAGGAGGACAACCTTTACCTTGAAGAATCCAAGTCTTAGCAAGTGGTAGTTCTGTCCAGTAAGGTAAGCTACCGATATTTTCTCTCTCTTGTTCTTGAGTTAATTAAGACATTTGGTATGTGTTAGTGAGTTGGAATTTGTTCCTGTTACATGGTGTAATATTGGGGAGCATGTTGTGGTGATTAGTACATATTGGGACAACCATGGAGGGGAGTCCTCTTTAAATTCAGTTATGAGCTTGTCTCAGCATTTTAAAAGTAATGTTAGCTCTTCAAGTGCTGGTGATCAAAACCATGATTCATATTTCTTCTGTTACATTATTATGTTTAAAGATTGTTTTATGTATGTTATCGTAAGGGTTGTGACTGGATGTGCGGGGAGGTTATGGAAATGTTAAAGGACTTAAATATTGCAGGGAGTTTTGGGGATGACCTGATACAAAGGTTGTACAGTATATAGACGTGATTTAAGGGAAAGGGAAGGAAAGAAAACATTGTCTAGATAAATTGAATGCTTACTGCTTGGTTACAATTTTGGTTAGATCAAGTAGTTCAAATTGATTGATTAGCTACTAATACTAGTCTTACAACTTATTTTTATTGTAGATTAGTAATCTGAAGAGAAGGAGCTTAAGTCATACTTTTTTGAATTGTATAGCAAGGTATGTAAGGCAATTCGATTTCCTATTTCTATGGCATGAATCCAACACTTGTATTACAAAAAGTAAGCTTTCTAAGTGCCCTATGTAGTGACTGATCCATAGTTGCAGTTCCTACTCCCTAGAGCATTAAAGTGAGTACTCTAATATGAGTTTGTTACTAAATGTACGTGCTTACACTACCAACTATTAGCATGCAAGGTTTAAACTTGTTTCATCATTAAAGTAACCTTGGCACATATTTCCCTTATATAAATCAAAATGATCCTAGATTACACATGGTACATATGTTTATGTGTTGGATATACAATCTGCCTATATCATTCCAACTTGCTTAAATTGTCTATATATATATGTCATCATGTCACATGTTCATATGTTCTCTTTATTGGCTATTACTCCCATTATGTTAGACCAAAATGTTACCTCACAAGATATAGACTTTTAAAATTTGATGATTCTTTGTTAGGAGTGTTAGAAAGTAATCTTGCTTACGGACCAACTTACTTTAACTGTTATCCTAATTTTACTTTTGATATTCATGATCCGAATATTATTGATACTTTGACCCTTCATGTCAAGACTAAGAACATGAATAGTAAAATAGATACTAGAGAAATAGCTGTAATATATCGGGTATATTATTAAGCTAATAAAGACCACTATAGCCCCAAAGGCTATAGCTTCTAGTGTTAAAGGAGTAACTATGCTTATGGAAGCAAACCAAGAGCATAGTACTACTTTTGTCCCTAGGCTCCTTAAATGGACTGATATTTTAGCTGATGAAGAATGAAAATTGGATTCCATTACGAATCCTTCACTCCTTCAACCTGAGACTTCGTAGTTAGACCGGGTTATCCAATTCCCTGATGGATCTATTAACCTTACGTTTTTAAGATCCAGCTTCTTTAGCCAAGCTTCTTCAAGTAGAAGAACTTCTTCGGCAAGACCTTCTTATTTTCTACCCCGAGAGGAGGACGAAGATAGTATTAATCACCCTGACCATAGAAAGCTTCATGGAGTAGATTTCTCCCAGACTATTCCTAAAGTTTACTATGAAGAGACTTTGCGTAGCCCATAGCCAGCGACATGAAACCTGTGCATAAAAGAAAAGATTCCATAGAGGTTCTCACTTCTGATGAGGAATTCTTCCCCAACAAAAGGAAATTACACGCTTGGTGGAAATCTCCAGAACATAAGCAAAAGATCGATTGGTATAAAGCTACCTATACTGTGGAACAACGAACCTCTTTCAGAGATAAGTGGTTCAAAGATATGAAAAGATTCAAAACTGAAATTGAGTTTTTTAAATGGTTTGAATCTTCTGGACAAATTGATGATAAACAGTCATCCCTTTAGGTCCTTATCAACAAGTGGTACACCAAAGAACAGGTAGTTGAAAGTGTTACTCCTCTGCTTGAAGGACTTAGCATCCCTTACAGGAAAGAGATCCTTAAGGTGGCACCTTTCAAAAACCACATACAAAAAGAATCAGCATTGATAACAGCTGGAGACCTTAATAAAGTTTATGGAACAAAACAATTATACCAACCAAGTTCTCCATGTAATATCCCAACAGATTAAAGAATATCAAGGGGATAAATTCGAAGGAATCATTCAGATAGCTGACATACCTAGTTCTTCGAGAGTTTGCCCTCAAATGGTGACTAACCCTATCTTTAAAATTCCTGAATTCTCCGAAGAAAACTTTCCTAAGCTATCCAAAGAGTTTAGCCATTCCAATGAACTGCTTGACAGGATTAATGATCAATTGTCTAGACTCAACATTACACAAGGTAATAAGCTTAGAACTTTGTTAGAAAGATACACTAACAAAAGGAATTATTATCCTAGATCTTCTTTCCCTGATGTCCAGTTTGAGGAAAACGTTCTCCATCCAGCATCTGCTGCAGATGGTTCAAGCTTGTCCGAATGGAACATAGATGGTATGGCCGAAGGTCAGATTTATTCTAAACTCCAAGAAATGGGGATGAACATCACCGCTTACAAAATGAAGAATACTGGTGATAAAGAAGCCACTAACATGATCATTGCAGGATTCACTGGAAACCTTAGAAATTGGTGGAATAATTATCTGACTGATCAAAACAGGGCAGACATTCTTGGTGTGGTCACTACTATAGTAGTGGTAAAAACTGAAGAGAGAATAAGCACCTCTTCAGGATGGTTTACGAAGATGCTACTGCTACACTGCTATATAGCATAGCCAAACATTTTGTGGGAGAACCACGTCTTTTTCAAGATAGAAGCCTTGAAATCCTTAATAATCTATATTGCAAGAAATTGACAGATTTCAGATGATATAAAGACATGTTTCTAAATAAGGTCATGATAAGATCTGATTTTAATAATGATTAATGGAAAGAACGTTTTATCAGCGGATTACCTACTCATTTCGCTGAAAAGGTTAGATCAAAAATAAGAGACAGGTGCGAAGACAAGATCCCGTATTCACAACTTGCATACGGAGATCTCATCAGCATTATATATGTTGTTGCCATGGAACTTTGTACCGATCTTAAGCTAAAGGAATAGCTTAAAAAAGGATCAAAAGACTACTTACGCAGAACTTGGTAGTTTTTGCCAGGATTTTGGTTTTCCTTTACTTAAATCTCCTTCTGCTAGGAAAGCAGGAAAAAGAGAACGAACTGCAGGACAATATAAGAAAAAATCTTCTAAGAAAAGAAGAGATTTCAAAGAGAAATCTAAAAAGAAAAATAGGAAGCATACTTCCAAAGAATCTTCTTCAGAAGACACATGCTTGACATGTGGCAAAAAGGGTCACAGATCTAACAAGTGTCCTAGAAATAAGAAAAAGAATAAGAAAGTCAATCTTCTAGAAGTCGATGAAGAAATAAAACAGAAGCTCTTTTCTATCATTGAGGAAGAGGAATCGAAAACAGAATACTCTTCATCCGGAGAAGAAAGCAATGATGATGAATTCATCAATGTCGCTCAAAATTCAGAATCTGAAGAAGAAGAGTCAGAATGTAATTGCAATGGTGCATTTTGCCTCTGTGATAGTAAAACTATCAGTGTTATCTCTGAAAGGACTACAGAGACACTTTTTTCTACTATTGAGCATATTCAAGATGAAGAAGCAAGGAGAAAATACCTCCTTGAATTACAAAAGTTGGTTACTAGGCAAAAGGAAGAAAAGCCTAAAGTAATTCCTTTTAGCATTAAAAAAAATCATGAACAAATTTGACTCCAAAAAAGAAGAACCTTTTGTCGAAGAACTTAGAAGAGAAGTCAATTCTCTTAAAGAAGAGATGAAAGGAATTAATTCTAGGCTCCATAAAATAGAGATCGAGGCCATTACAGAACAACTTCTTAAAGAAGTCAGAAATGAAGAAGGAACCTCTAAGGCGGTCACCTCAGATAATGCAGAATATGAGGATGATGAGGATAGCGAAGTAGGTATCCATGTTATTACTAAAATTAGACCTCAGAGTTCTCATATTATGATTAAGCTTGTAGTTAATGAAAATTTAACCCTTAACAAGATTGTTTTGTTAGATAGTGGTGCAGACAGAAATTGCATTGTTGAAGGATTAATTCCTACTAAGTACTTTACCAAGGGAACTACCAAATTATACAGCGCCACAGGTGAGCGTATAATTATTGATTACAAGTTATTTGATGCTCAAATCTGCAATAATGGTATTTTTCTCAAAAATGTTTTTGTAATTACTAAAAAATTTAATGAAGAAATTATTTTGGGAATACCATTTATTACTCAAATAAAACATTATATTTCTGATTTTCATTCTATCAAAACAAATTTTAGGAAAAGAAATTTCTTTTCCTTTTATTAAAACTCTTTCTCAAGAAGAAAGAAATTTTTTACATAAACAAACTGCTTTCAGAATTAATTTAATCTCTAATCAGATTTGTTTTCTTAAAGAAGATATCAAAATTAAGAAAATTGCGCATATTTTAAAAACCCCGGGAATGGTAACTAAGATTGTCAATTTACAAAAAACTTTTGAAAATGAAATTTGCTCCGAATTTCCAAATGTCTTTTGGGCCAGAAAAGCCCATACTGTTGATCTCCCTTATATTGATGGATTCAGTGAAAAGGCCATTTCTACGGAAGCTAGGCCCATTCAGATGAATCATGATTTAATGGAAATTTGTAAAAAGGAGATTAATACTCTTTTAGAAAATAACATTATCTGGCCCTCTAAATCTCCGTGGAGCTGTTCAGCCTTTTATGTCAACAACGCGGCGGAAAAAGAGAGAGGCTCTCCCCGACTTGTTATTAATTATAAACCATTAAACTCTGTTTTGAAATGGATTAGATATCCTATTCCTAACAAAAGAGATCTTTTAAAAATAACTTTTAAAGCAAATATTTACAGTAAATTTGATATGAAATTAGGATTTTGGCAAATACAGATTTCTGAAAAGGATAAATATAAAACTGCTTTCAATGTCCCTTTTGGACAATATGAATGGAATGTTATGCCTTTTGGACTTAAAAATGCCCCTTCTGAGTTTCAAAACATTATGAACTCTATTTTTAATCATATTAGCAATATTTCAATGGTTTATATTAATGATGTGTTAATCTTTTCTGAGGACATAGATTCTCATTTCAAACGCTTAAATATATTCTTCAAAATTATTAAACATAATGGTCTTTTGGTTAGCGCCAAAAATATCAAACTCTTTCAAAAAAAATCAGATTTCTTGGTCATGATTTATATCAAGGCACTTATAAACCTATTTGCAGAGCTATTGAGTTTTCAGATAAATTCCCAGATGTCATTATAGATAAAACCCAATTGCAAAGATTTTTGGGTAGTCTCAATTATGTTGCAGACTTTATCCCCAAAGTTAGATAGGTTTGCAAGCCCCTTTATGACAGGCTTAAGAAAACTCTTGTTCCTTGGACTAAGGAACAAACCACTGTTGTTGTCAAGATTAAAGAAATGGTTAAGAGTTTGCCTTGCTTAGGTTTTCCTAATCCAGATTCTTTTATGATCGTTGAGACAGATGCTTCAGACATCGATTATGGAGGGATTCTCAAACAAAAGAGAACACCTAAAAGTCAAGAACAATTAGTTCATTTTACCTCAGGAGTTTGGAATTCAGCCCAGAAAAACTATAGTACTATTAAAAAGGAAGTTCTCACAATAATCCTTTGCATTACTAAGTTTCAAGATGATTTGATTAATAAAGAATTCTTACTTAAAGTAGATTGCAAATCTGCTAAAGAAATTCTTCAAAAGGATGTTAAAAATCTTGTTTCTAAACAGATATTTGCTAGATGGCAAGCTTTATTGTCTAGCTTTGATTTTCAGGTGGAATATATCAAAGGAGAAGAAAACTCTCTCCCAGATTTTCTAACAAGAGAATTTTTGCAGGGAAAATCATGAGGCTAGCCATGAGGTCAGGATTTGGAACAAAAGGCCCTTTCCAAGAAAAGGGAAAAGAGATTGACAAGAAGCAATTAGCTTCTCCATTTGCAATCAGACCATCTTTGAATAGCCCAAACAAGTTTTTAGCTCTTGCAAGCCTACCTCCCATAAATTCTCCTTACGCTATAAGCCTCTTTGCATCGCTACCACCTAGCTCATCCTCATCAAACCCTTTGATTCTAAAGAAACCATTTTCTAAAGAATTTGAACCATGTTCTTTTTCCCCTTCAGGAAAACCCAGATTATCCTCCCCTCAAACAAAAGATTCATACACCATGAAAGCTCCAGAAAGCTTTTTAGAGGCAGTCTCTCCTTCTCAGATTAAATCTAAAGAAAGAGAAGTCTTTGATATGGTAACTTTACAGGTTAACCCAATCCATGCCTTTGACAAGGAATATGAAAATTATGAGGTTAAGCATTTGCTTAAACCGTGTTATACCAACAGGAATTATGTGGAAATAGAAAATCCTCTAAAAACAAGAAAATATTATGAGTTTATTCTTGTTGACACAGGTTCCATTGAAGTGGAGCACAAGTTAAGTCATGATTCAGATCCGGATAGCATTGCATATTTGAAATTTACAATTAAAAAGGTTTTATCTCCATTTGAATGGCAAGTGGTTCATTTGCATACCCCTATCAATCTTTCGAGGGAACATAGACCCCAAAATTTTAACTAGTTTGATTATAAAAATGCTTGGTTTAACTTTTTATATTTAAGGCCAACCACTCATACATGGCTTGTCAAATATAGTCCGGAATATTCCAAATCAATAATCCCCAGATGCTTCTATGAATGGTGGAACTGTTTCGGAGGAAATCAGAAGGTTTTACCAAAAACATTTTTTGATAAATTTAATCAGTTTCAAACTGAGCAAGATATCTCTACTTTGCCTGAGCACATTAAATTGTGTAAATATTTTGTACATAAAAGAATTTCCTTCATTATTAGTTGGACTTTTTCTATTCATGTATTTGAAAGGATCAAATATTTATCTAAAGAGATACTCATTAAAGGATGGTCGCCGGCTCCTGAAGAAGCTCTACGCCAATCCCCAAAATCCCCAACACCAACAGTTGGTAAGAAGTCATCCTCTAAAGATGATTTAAAGAAAAGGCTCCAACAAGCTCTGTCTGATTTAGAAGATGATAAACAAAATGATGAGACTGCCTTACAACTTTTAGAGGAGGCTTATTCACAAAGTGATGATAATGGAGACATGTTAAAGCCAAGAGCTTTGGCACAGTCTTACTTGGATCCATTTTATGATTAAGTCTAAATTAAATAAATAATCCAGTAGAGGATATTAAAATCTGAAATTACTAACCTTCTGAATAGAGACTCAAAGAGTCAGAATTATTTAAGAAGGTAGGAGATGAAACTCAAAGAGTTGGAATATCTCTTGATTAATTATTCAATTTGACAAAAAATCCCACATCAGCAAAAGACATTTTGGCATGATTCGGAAATAGCCATCACCTAGAAAGTGACCGACAACTTTAAAATGGCAATCAATTTTCTAAAAGTAGATGCCCGACAAACTTTAGCAGCAGCCACTACTTTCCAAAAGAAAAAGCAGATGGCCGGCAGCTTTAGCAAAAGAAAGGGACCTACCTACAAAGCATATTCCCTGAGAAGCCTATCAGAAGAAGGCTTTCATCTTTTCTATGTCTATATAAGACACTTTGTTTTTCATTATAAGGCATCAGAAAATTCAGTTTAGATTTTCTTATAGCCTCTTGTACTCAGTTGTAATGTGGATTGTCTTCTCTATCATGTTTGCTTCAGTCTGAATAAAATTGTGAGTTTGTTTATCTCTTACTCTTTCAGTTATAATTATGTTATATTACATTAAATGCTACGATCATTTTGAATGGTATCAGAACCAGATTAGGCATGTTTTGCATGTTAATCGTAATACTAGAACTGTTAATTGTAGCCATGGAAGGCTAATCCCTTAGGCCTGGACTATGCTGATGAAACTTTAATTAGTTACATAGCAATTTAGCAAGGTTATCATCTTGTTGTACAATATGAATTTTTAATTCTTAAACTGTAAAAATGGAGTTTATGTATGGTGATTAAGGAAAGGTGTTGAGAATATTTCAAGTAGTTGCGATGCCGATAGGCGGTCGTTTAGCCGAAAGGACAGGCGTGTAGACTGCAAGTTACTTTACGTGAAAATCTCTTGTAAAATCCATAGTCCTTAATGTAAAATCCGAGCATGAATCCATAGTTACATTATAAGAATTTGAAATCTCATGTTTTATGACTTGTTGATATCCTTACTAGAATACTTAGTTACTTTTTATAGTATCATTAGTATAGTCAAAGGCATTCTCTCTCCATGGATAATAGACAACATATTGTTAATTCTATTAATATATCTATTTCTAAAATGGAAAATGATTTACAAAATTGGTCTATTCCTAAAGAACCTTTTGAGAAAATTTACCAGTTAGGTAATTTTTCTATGTTTAAAAAATATAATATTAAAACTTGTGAATCTACTATAGCTATTAATAATTCTCTTGAAAATCAAGTTGTTATTATCTACTGATATAGATAGATATAGGAAGAAATTTAAATTTCTTCATATTGGACTTGTGCAAGTTGCTGTTAAACCCCTTTTCTGTAAAGGTTTGAATATTCCTATTTGTCTGCTTCTTAGGGATGATAGACTTTTAAATTTTGATGATTCTCTGTTAGGAGTGTTAGAAAGTAATCTTGCTTACGGACCAGTTTACTTTAACTGTTATCCTAATTTTACTGTTGATATTCATGATCCGAATATTATTGATACTTTGACCCTTAATGTCAAGACTAAGAACATGACTGGTAAAATAGATACTAGAGAAATAGTTGTAATATATCGGGTATATTATAAGCTAATGAAGACCACTATAGCCCCAAAGGCTATAGCTTCTAGTGTTAAAGGAGTAACTATGCTTATGGAAGCAAACCAAGAGCATAGTACTACTTTTGTCCCTAGGCTCCTTAAATGGACTGATATTTTAGCTGATGAAGAATGGAAATTCGATTCCATTATGAATCCTTCACCCCTTCAATCTGAGACTTCGCAGTTAGATCGGGTTATCCAATTCCCTGATGGATCTATTAACCTTAAGTTTTTAAGATCCAGCTCCTTTAGCCAAGCTTCTTCAAGTAGAAGAACTTCTTCGGCAAGACCTTCTTCTTATCAACCCCGAGAGGAGGACGAAGATAGTATTAGTCAGCCTGACCATAGAAAGCTTCATGGAGTAGATTTCTCCCAGACTATTCCTAAAGTTTACTATGAGGAGACTTTGGGTAGCCCCACAGCCAGCGACATGAAACCTATGCATAAAAGAAAAGATTCCATAGGGGTTCTCACTTCTGATGAGGAATTCTTCCCCAACAAAAGGAAATTACATGCTTGGTGGAAATCTCCAGAACATAAGCAAAAGATAGATTGGTATAAAGCTACCTATACTGTGGAACAACGAATCTCTTTCAGAGATAAGTGGTTCAAAGATATGAAAAGATTCAAAACTGAAATTGAGTTTTTTAAATGGTTTGAATCTTCTGGACAAATTGATGATAAACAGTCATCCCTTTAGGTCCTTATCAACAAGTGGTACACCAAAGAATAGGTAGTTGAAAGTGTTACTCCTCTGCTTGAAGGACTTAGCATCCCTTACAGGAAAGAGATCCTTAAGGCGGCACCTTTCAAAAACCCCATAGAAAAAGAATCAGCATTGATAACAGCTGGAGACCTTAATAAAGTTTATGGAACAAAACAATTATACCAACCAAGTTCTCCAGGTAATATCCCAACAGATTGAAGAACATCAAGGGGATAACTTCAAAGGAATCATTCAGATAGCTGACATACCTAGTTCTTCGAGAGTCTGCCCTCAGATAGAGACTAACCCTATCTTTAAAATTCCTGAATTCTCCGAAGAAAACTTTCCTAAGCTATCCAAAGAGTTTAGCCATTCCAATGAACTGCTTGACAGGATTAATGATCAATTGTCTAGACTATACATTACACAAGGTAATAAGCTTAGAACTCTGTTAGAAAGATACACTAACAAAAGGAATTATTATCCTAGATCTTCTTTCCCTGGTGTCCAGTTTGAGGAAAACGTTCTCCATCCAGCATCTGCTGCAGATGGTTCAAGCTTGTCCGAATGGAACATAGATGGTATGGCCGAAGGTCAGATTTATTCTAAACTCCAAGAAATGGGGATGAACATCACCGCTTACAAAATGAAGAATGCTGGTGATAAAGAAGCCGCTAACATGATCATTGCAGGATTCACTGGAAACCTTAGAAATTGGTGGAATAATTATCTCACTGATCAAAACAGGGCAGACATTCTTGGTGCGGTCACTACTATAGTAGTGGTAAAAACTGAAGAGAGAATAAGTACCTCTTCAGAAATGATTTACGAAGATGCTACTGCTACACTGCTATATAGCATAGCCAAACATTTTGTGGGAGAACCACGTCTTTTTCAAGATAGAAGACTTGAAATTCTTAATAATCTGTATTGCAAGAAATTGACAGATTTCAGATGATATAAAGACATGTTTCTAAATAAGGTCATAATAAGATCTGATTGTAATAATGATTACTGGAAAGAACGTTTTATCAGCGGATTACCTACTCATTTCGCTGAAAAGGTTAGATCAAAAATAAGAGACAGGTGCGAAGACAAGATCCCGTATTCACAACTTGCATACGGAGATCTCATCAGCATTATATATGTTGTTGCCATGGAACTTTGTACCGATCTTAAGCTAAAGGAATAGCTTAAAAAAGGATCAAAAGACTACTTACGCAGAACTTGGTAGTTTTTGCCAGGATTTTGGTTTTCCTTTACTTAAATCTCCTTCTGCTAGGAAAGCAGGAAAAAGAGAACGAACAGCAGGACAATATAAGAAAAAATCTTCTAAGAAAAGAAGAGATTTCAAAGAGAAATCTAAAAAGAAAAATAGGAAGCATACTTCCAAAGAATCTTCTTCAGAAGACACATGCTTGACATGTGGCAAAAAGGGTCACAGATCTAACAAGTGTCCTAGAAATAAGAAAAAGAATAAGAAAGTCAATCTTCTAGAAGTCGATGAAGAAATAAAACAGAAGCTCTTTTCTATCATTGAGGAAGAGGAATCGAAAATAGAATACTCTTCATCCGGAGAAGAAAGCAATGATGATGAATTCATCAATGTCGCTCAAAATTCAGAATCTGAAGAAGAAGAGTCAGAATGTAATTGCAATGGTGCATTTTGCCTCTGTGATAGTAAAACTATCAGTGTTATCTCTGAAAGGACTGCAGAGACACTTTTTTCTACTATTGAGCATATTCAAGATGAAGAAGCAAGGAGAAAATACCTCCTTGAATTACAAAAGTTGGTTACTAGGCAAAAGGAAGAAAAGCGTAAAGTAATTCCTTTTAGCATTAAAACAAATCAAGAACAAATTTGACTCCAAAAAAGAAGAACCTTCTGTCGAAGAACTTAGAAGAGAAGTCATTCTCTTAAAGAAGAGATGAAAGGAATTAATTCTAGGCTCCATAAAATAGAGATCGAGGCCATTACAGAACAACTTCTTAAAGAAGTCAGAAATGAAAAAGGAACCTCTAAGGCGGTCGCCTCAGATAATGCAGAATATGAGGATGATGAGGATAGCGAAGCAGGTATCCATGCTATTACTAAAATTAGACCTCAGAGTTCTCATATTATGATTAAGCTTGTAGTTAATGAAAATTTAATCCTTAACAAGATTGTTTTGTTAGATAGTGGTGCAGACAGAAATTGCATTGTTGAAGGATTAATTCCTACTAAGTACTTTACCAAGGGAACTACCAAATTATACAGCGCCACAGGTGAGCGTATAATTATTGATTACAAGTTATTTGATGCTCAAATCTGCAATAATGGTATTTGTCTCAAAAATGATTTTGTAATTACTAAAAATATTAATGAAGAAATTATTTTGGGAATACCATTTATTACTCAAATAAAACCTTATATTTCTGATTTTGGTTCTATCAAAACAAAAATTTTAGGAAAAGAAATTTCATTTCCTTTTATTAAAACTCTTTCTCAAGAAGAAAGTAAATTTTTACATGAATAAACTGCTTTCAAAATTAATTTAATCTCTAATCAGATTTGTTTTCTTAAAGAAGATATCAAAATTAAGAAAATTGAGCAAATTTTAAAAACCCCGAGAATGGTAACTAAGATTGCCAATTTACAAAATACTTTTGTGAATGAAATTTGCTCCGAATTTCCAAATGACTTTTGGGCCAGAAAAGCCCATACTGTTGATCTCCCTTATATTGATGGATTCAATGAAAAGGCCATTTCTACGAAAGCTAGGCCCATTCAGATGAATCATGATTTAATGGAAATTTGTAAAAAGGAGATTAAAACTCTTTTAGAAAATAACATTATCCGGCCTTCTAAATCTCCGTGGAGCTGTTCAGCCTTTTATGTCAACAACGTGGCGGAAAAAGAGAGAGGCTCTCCCCGACTTGTTATTAATTATAAACAATTAAATTATGTTTTGAAATGGATTAGATATCCTATTCCTAACAAAAGAGATATTTTAAAAAGAACTTTTAAAGCACATATTTAAAGTAAATTTGATATGAAATCAGGATTTTGGCAAATACAGATTTCTGAAAAGGATAAATATAAAACTGCTTCCTATGTCCCTTTTGGACAATATGAATGGAATGTTATGCCTTTTGGACTTAAAAATGCCCCTTCTGAGTTTCAAAACATTATGAACTCTATTTTTAATCATATTAGCAATATTTCAATGGTTTATATTGATGATGTGTTAATATTTTCCGAGGACATAGATTCTCATTTCAAACACTTAAATATATTCTTCGAAATTGTTAAACATAATGGTCTTGGGGTTAGCGCCAAAAAGATCAAACTCTTTCAAACAAAAATCAGATTTCCTGGTCATGATTTATATCAAGGCACTTATAAACTTATTTGCAGAGACATTGAGTTTTCAGATAAATTTCCAGATGTCATTATAGATAAAACCCAATTGCAAAGATTTTTGGGTAGTCTCAATTATGTTGTAGACTTTATCCCCAAAGTTAGACAGGTTTGCAAGCCCCTTTATGACAGGCTTAAGAAAACTCCTATTCCTTGGACTAAGGAACAAACCACTGCCGTTGTCAAGATTCAAGAAATGGTTAAGAGTTTGCATTGCTTAGGTATTCCTAATCCAGATTCTTTTATGATTGTTGAGACTGATGCTTCTGACATCGGTTATGGAGGGTTTCTCAAACAAAAGAGAACACCTGAAAGTCAAGAACAATTAGTTCGTTTTACCACAGGAGTTTGGAATTCAGCCCAGAAAAACTATAGTACTGTTAAAATGGAAGTTCTCGCAATAGACCTTTGCATTACTAAGTTTCAAGATGATTTGATTAATAAAGAATTCTTACTTAAATTAGATTGCAAATCTACCAAAGAAATTCTTCAAAAGGATGTCAAAAATCTTGTTTCTAAACAGATATTTGCTAGATGGCAAGCTTTATTGTCTAGCTTTGATTTTCAGGTGGAATATATCAAAGGAGAAGAAAACTCTCTCCCAGATTTGCTAAAAAGAGAATTTTTGCAGGGAAAATCATGAGGCCAAGATTTGGAACAAAAGACCCTTTCCAAGAAAAGGGAAAAGAGACTGACAAGAAGCAATCAGCTTCTCCATTTGCAATCAGGCCATCTTTGAATTGCCCAAACAAGTTTTCAGCTCTTGCAAGCCTACCTCCCATAAATCCTCCTTACCCTATAAGCCCCTTTCCATTGCTACCACCTACCTCATCCTCATCAATCCTTTGATTCTAAAGAAACCATTTTCTAAAGAATCTGAACCATGTTCTTTTTCCCCTTCAAGAAAACCCAAATTTTCCTCCCCTCAAACAAAAGATTCATATGCCACGAAAGCTTCAGAAAGCTTTTTAGAGGCAGTCTCTCCTTCTCAGATTAAATATAAAGAAAGAAAAGTCTTTGATGTGGTAACTTTACAGGTTAACCCAATCTATGCCCTTGACAAGGAATATGAAAATTATGAGGTTAAGCATTTTCTTAAACCGTGTTATACCAACATGAATTATGTGGAAATAGAAAATCCTCTAAAAACAAGAAAATATTATGAGTTTATTCTTGTTGACACAGGTTCCATTGAAGTGGAGCACAAGTTAAGTCATGATTCAGATCTGGATAGCATTGTATATTTGAAATTTACAATTAAAAAGGTTTTATCTCCATTTGAATGGCAAGTGGATCATTTGCATACGCCTATCAATCTTTCGAGGGAACATAGACCCCAAACTTTTAATTGGTTTGATTATAAAAATGCTTGGTTTAACTTTTTATATTTAAGGCCAACCACTCATACATGGTTTGTCAAATATAGTCCGGAATTTTCCAAATCAATAATCCCCAGATGCTTCTATGAATGGTGGAACTCTTTCGGAGGAAAATTTTGGGAATACCATTTATTACTCAAATAAAACCTTATATTTCTGATTTTGATACTATGAAAACAAAAATTTTAGTAAAAGAAATTTCATTTCCTTTTATTAAAATAAATTTGCTCCGAATGTCCAAATGCCTTTTGGGCCAAAAAAGGCCATACTGTTGATCTCGCTTATATTGATGGATTCAATGAAAAGGCCATTTCTACAAAAGCTAGGCCCATTCAGATGAATCATGATTTAATGGAAATTTGTAAAAAGGAGATTAATACTCTTTTAGAAAATAACATTATCCAGCCCTCTAAATCTCCGTGGAGTTGTTCAGCCTTTTATGTCAACAACGCGGCGGAAAAAGAGAGAGGCTCTCTCCGACTTGTTATTAATTGTAAACAATTAAACTCTATTTTGAAATGCATTAGATATCTTATTCCTAACAAACGAGATCTTTTAAAAAGAACTTTTAAAGCAAATATTTACAGTAAATTTGATATGAAATCAGGATTTTGGCAAATACAGATTTCTGAAAAGGATAAATATAAAACTGCTTTCAATGTCCCTTTTGGACAATATGAATGGAATGTTATGCCTTTTGGACTTAAAAATGCCCCTTCTGAGTTTCAAAACATTATGAACTCTATTTTTTATCATATTAGCAATATTTCAATTGTTTATATTGATGATGTGTTAATCTTTTCCGAGGACATAGATTCTCATTTCAAACACTTAAATATATTCTTCAAAATTGTTAAACATAATGGTCTTGTGGTTAGCGCCAAAAAGATCAAACTCTTTCAAACAAAAATCAGATTTCTTGGTCATGATTTATATCAAGGCACTTATAAACCTATTTGTAGAGACATTGAGTTTTCAGATAAATTCCCAGATGTCATTATAGATAAAACCCAATTGCAAAGATTTTTGGGTAGTCTCAATTATGTTGTAGACTTTATCCCCAAAGTTAGACAGGTTTGCAAGCCCCTTTATGACAGGCTTAAGAAAACTCCTATTCCTTGGACTAAGGAACAAACCACTGTTGTTATCAAGATTAAAGAAATGGTTAAGAGTTTGCCTTGCTTAGGTTTTCCTAATCCAGATTCTTTTATGATCGTTGAGACTGATGCTTCATATATCGGCTATGGAGGGATTCTCAAACAAAAGAGAACACTTACCTCAAGAGTTTGGAATTCAGCCCAGAAAAACTATAGTACTGTTAAAATGGAAGTTCTCACAATAGTCCTTTGCATTACTAAGTTTCAAGCTGATTTGATTAATAAAGAATTCTTACTTAAAGTAGACTGCAAATCTGCCAAAGAAATTCTTTAAAAGGATGTTAAAAATCTTATTTCTATATAGATATTTGCTAGATGGCAAGCTTTATTATCTATCTTTGATTTTCAGGTGGAATATATCAAAAGAGAAGAAAACTCTCTCCCAGATTTTCTAACAATAGAATTTTTGCAGGGAAAATCATGAGGCTAGACATGAGGTCAGGATTTGGAACAAAAGGCCCTTTCCAAGAAAAGGGAAAAGAGACTGACAAGAAGCAATCAACTTCTCCATTTGCAATCAGGCCATCTTTGAATAGCCCAAACAAGTTTTCAGCTCTTGCAAGCCTACCTCCCATAAATCCTCCTTATGCTATAAGCCGCTTTCCATCGCTACCACCTAGCTCATCCTCATCAAACCCTTTGATTCTAAAGAAACCTTTTTCTAAATAATCTGAACCATGTTCTTTTTCCCCTTCAGGAAAACCCAGATTTTCCTCCCCTCAAACCAAAGATTCATACACCATTCCAATGGTTAAACTCTTTGGATAGCTTAGGAAAGCTTTCTTTGGAGAATTCAGGAATTTTAAAGATAGGGTTAGCCTCCATCTGAGGGCTTACTCTTGAAGAACTAGGTTTGTCAGCTATCTGAATGATTGCTTTGAAGTTTTCCCCTTTATGTTCTTCAATCTGTTGGGATATTACATGGAGAACTTGGTTGGTATAAGTTTTTTGTTCCAAAACTTTATTAAGGTCTCCAGCTGTTATCAATGTTGATTGCTTCTTGTAAGTCCCTTTTCCCTTTTCTTTGGTTTGAGGGGAGGAAAATCTAGGTTTTCCTGAAGGGGAAAAAGAACATGGTTCAGTTTCTTTGGAAAAAGGTTTCTTTAGAATCAAAGGGTTTGATGAGGATGAGCTAGGTGGTAGCGATGGAAAGGGGCATATAGCGTAAGGTGGATTTATGGGAGGTAGGCTTGCAAGAGCTGAAAACTTGTTTGGGCTATTCAAAGATGGCCTGATTGCAAATGGAGAAGCTGATTGCTTCTTGTCAGTCTCTTTTCCCTTTTCTTGGAAAGGGCCTTTTGTTCCAAATCCTGGCCTCATGATTTTCCCTGCAAAAATTCTTTTGTTAGAAAATCTGGGAGAGAGTTTTCTTCTCCTTTGATATATTCCACCTGAAAATCAAAGCTAGACAATAAAGCTTGTCATCTAGCAAATATCTGTTTAGAAACAAGATTTTTAACATCCTTCTGAAGAATTTCTTTAGTAGATTAGCAATCTACTTTAAGTAAGAATTCTCTATTAATCAAATCATCTTGAAACTTAGTAATGCAAAGGACTATTGCGAGAACTTTCTTTTTAACAGTACTATAGTTTTTCTAGGCTGAATTCCAAACTCCTGAGGTAAAACGAACTAATTGTTCTTGACTTTCAAGTGTTCTCTTTTGTTTGAGAATCCCTCCATAACCGATGTCTAAAACATCAATCTCAACGATCATAGAAGAATCTGGATTAGGAATACCTAAGCAAGGCAAACTCTTAACCATTTCTTTAATCTTGACAACAGCAGTGGTTTGTTCCTTAGTCCAAGGAATAGGAGTTTTCTTAAGCCTTTCATAAAGGGGCTTGCAAACCTGTCTAACTTTGGGGATAAAATCTGCAACATAATTGAGACTACCCAAAAATCTTTGCAATTGGGTTTTATCAATAATGACATCTGGGAATTTATCTGAAAACTCAATGTCTCTGCAAATAGGTTTATAAGTGCCTTGATATAAATCATGACCAAGAAATCTGATTTTTGTTTGAAAGAGTTTGATCTTTTTGGTGCTAACCACAAGACCATTATGTTTAACAATTTTGAAGAATATATTTAAGTGTTTGAAATGAGAATCTATGTCCTCGGAAAAGATTAACACATCATCAATATAAACAATTGAAATATTGCTAATATGATTAAAAATAGAGTTCATAATGTTTTGAAACTCAGAAGGGGCATTTTTAAGTCCAAAAGTCATAACATTCCATTCATATTGTCCAAAAGGGACATTGAAAGCAGTTTTATATTTATCCTTTTCAGAAATCTGTATTTGCCAAAATCCTGATTTCATATCAAATTTACTGTAAATATTTGTTTTCAAAGTTCTTTTTAAAAGATCTCTTTTGTTAGGAATAGGATATCTAATCCATTTCAAAACAGAGTTTAATGGTTTATAATTAATAACAAGTCGGGGAGAGCCTATCTCTTTTTCCGCCGCGTTGTTGACATAAAAGGCTGAACAGCTCCACGGAGATTTAGAGGGCCAGATAATGTTATTTTCTAAAAGAGTATTAATCTCCTTTTTACAAAATTCCATTAAATCATGATTAATCTGAATGGGCCTAGCTTTCGTAAAAATTGGCCTTTTCATTGAATCCATCAATATAAGGGAGATCAACAGTATGGGCTTTTCTGGCCCAAAAGGCATTTGGAAATTCGGAGCAAATTTCATTTTCAAAAGTTTTTTGTAAATTGGAAATCTTAGTTCCCATTCCCAAGGTTTTTTAAATTTGCTCAATTTTCTTAATTTTGATATCTTCTTTAAGAAAAACAAATCTGATTAGAGATTAAATTAATTCTGAAAGCAGTTTGTTCATGTAAAAATTTACTTTCTTCTTGAGAAAGAGTTTTAATAAAAGGAAATGAAATTTCTTTTCCTAAAATTTTTGTTTTTATAGAATCAAAATCAGAAATATAAGGTTTTATTTGAGTAATAAATGGTATTCCCAAAATAATTTCTTCATTAATATTTTTAGTAATTACAAAATGATTTTTGAACCAAATACCATTATTACAGATATGAGCATCAAATAACTTGTAATCAATAATTATACGCTCACCTGTGGCGCTGTATAATTTCGTAGTTCCCTTGGTAAGGTACTTAGTAGGAATTAATCCTTCAACAATGCAATTTCTGTCACCACTATCTAACAAAGCAATCTTGTTAAGGGTTAAATTTTCATCAACTACAAGTTTAATCATAATATGAGAACTCTGAGGTCTAATTTTAGTAATAGCATGGATACCTGCTTCGCTATCCTCATCATCCTCATGTTCTTCATTAAATGAGGCGACTGCCTTAGAGGTTCCTTTTTCATTTCTGACTTCTTTAAGAAGTTGTTCTGTAATGGCCTCGATCTCTATTTTATGGAGCCTAGGCTTAATTCCATTCATCTCTTCTTTAAGAGAATTGACTTCTCTTCTAAGTTCTTCGACAGAATGTTCTTCTTTTTTGGAGACAAATTTGTTCATGATTTGTTTCATGCTAAAAGGAATTACTTTAGGCTTTTCTTCCTTTTGCCTAATAACCAACTTTTGTAATTCAAGGAGGTATTTTCTCCTTGCTTCTTCATCTTGAATATGCCCAATAGTAGAAAAAAGTGTCTCTGCAGTCCTTTCAAAGATAACACTGATAGTTTTACTATCACAGAGGCAAAATGCACTGTTGCAATTACATTCTGACTCTTCTTCTTCAGATTCTAAATTTTGAGCGACATTGATGAATTCATCATTGCTTTCTTCTTCGGATGAAGAGTATTCTGTTTCCGATTCCTCTTCCTCAATGATAGAAAAGAGCTTCTGTTTTATTTCTTCATCGACTTCTAGAAGATTGACTTTCTTCTTCTTTTTCTTATTTCTAGGACACTTGTTAGATCTGTGACCCTTTTTTCCAAATGTCCAGCATGTGTCTTCTGACGAAGATTCTTTGGAAGTATGCTTCCTATTTTTCTTTTTAGATTTCTCTTTGAAATCTCTTCTTTTCTTAGAAGATTTTTTCTTATACAGTCCTGTTGTTCGTTCTCTTTTTCCTGCTTTCCTAGCAGAAGGAGGTTTAAGTAAAGGAAAACCAAAATCTTGGCAAAAACTACCAAGTTCTGCGTAAGTAGTCTTTTGATCTTTTTTTAAGATGCTCCTTTAGCTTAAGATCGGTACAAAGATCCATGGCAACAACATTTATAATGCTGACGAGATCTCCGTAAGCAAGTTGCGAATACGGGATCTTGCCTTCGCACCTATCTCTTATTTTTTATCTAACCTTTTCAGCGAAATGAGTAAGTAATCCGCTGATAAACTGGTCTTTCCAGTAATCATTATTACAATCAGATCTTATCATGTCCTTCTTTAGAAACATGTCTTTATACCATCTGAAATCTGTCAATTTCTTGCAATACAGATTATTAAGGATTTCAAGGCTTCTATCTTGAAAAAGACGTGGTTCTCCCACAAAATGTTTGGCTATGCTATATAGCAGTGTAGCAGTAGCATCTTCGTAAACCATTTTTGAAGAGGTACTTATTCCCTCTTCAATTTTTGCCACTACTTTAATAGTGACCGCACCAAGAATGTTTGCCCTGTTTTGATCAGTGAGATAATTATCCCACCAATTTCTAAGGGTTCTAGAGAATCCTGCAATGATCATGTTAGCGGCTTCTTTATCACCAGCATTCTTCATTTTGTAAGCGGTGATGTTCATCCCCATTTCTTGGAGTTTAGAATAAATCTGATCTTTGGCCATACCATCTAAATTTCATTCGGTCAAGCTTGAACCATATGCAGCAGATGCTAGATGGAGAATGTTTTCCTCAAACTGGACATCAGGGAAAGAAGATCTAGGATAATAATTCCTTTTGTTAGGGTGTATTTCTAACAGAGTTCTAAGCTTATTAACTTGTGTAATGTTGAGTCTAGACAATTGATCATTAATCCTGTCAAGCAGTTCATTGGAATGGATAAACTCTTTGGATAGCTTAGGAAAGTTTTCTTTGGAGAATTCAGGAATTTTAAAGATAGGGTTAGTCTCCATCTGAGGGCTAACTCTTGAAGAACTAGGTTTGTCAGCTATCTGAATGATTCCTTTGAAGTTATCCCCTTTATGTTCTTTAATCTGTGGGGATATTACATGGAGAACTTGGTTGGTATAATTGTTTTGTTCCAAAACTTTATTAAGGTCTCCAGCTATTATCAATGCTTATTCTTTTTCTATGGGTTTTTTGAAATGTTCCGCCTTAAGGATCTCTTTCCTGTAAGGGATGCTAAGTCCTTCAAGCGGAGGAGTAACACTTTCAACTACCTATTCTTTGGTGTACCACTTGTTGATAAGGACCTGAAGGGATGACTGTTTATCATCAATTTGTCAAGAAGATTCAAACCATTTAAAAAACTCAATTTCAGTTTTGAATCTTTTCATATCTTTGAACCACTTATCTCTGAAAGAGGTTCGTTGTTCCACAGTATAGGTAGCTTTATACCAATCTACCTTTTGCTTATGTTCTGGAGATTTCCACCAAGCGTGTAATTTCCTTTTGTTGGGGAAGAATTCCTCATCGGAAGTGAGAACCCCTATGGAATCTTTTCTTTTATGCACAGGTTTCATGTCGCAGGCTGTGGGGCTACCCCAAGTCTCTTCATAGTAAACTTTAGGAATAGTCTGGGAGAAATCTACTCCAAGAAGCTTTCTACGGTCAGGCTGACTAATACTATCTTCGTCCTCCTCTTGGGGTTGAAAAGAAGAAGGTCTTGCTGAAGACATTCTTCTACTTGAAGAAGCTTGGCTAAAGGAGCTGGATCTTAAAAACTTAAGGTTAATAGATCCATCAGGGAATTAGATAACCCGGTCTAACTGCGAAGTCTCAGGTTGAAGGGGTGAAGGATTCCTAATGGAATCGAATTTCCATTCTTCATCAGCTAAATATCAGTCCATTTAAGGAGCTTAGGGACAAAAGTAGTACTATGCTCTTGGTTTGCTTCCATAAGCATAGTTACTCCTTTAACACTAGAAGCTATAGCCTTTGGGGCTATAGTGGTCTTCATTAGCTTATAATATACCCGATATATTATAGCTATTTCTCTAGTATCTATTTTATTATTCATGTTCTTAGTCTTGACATTAAGGGTGAAAGTATCAATAATATTCGGATCATGAATATCAACAGTAAAATTAGGATAACAGTTAAAGTAAACTGGTCCGTAAGCAAGATTACTTTCTAACACTCCTAATAGAGAATCATCAAAATTTAAAAGTCTATCATCCCTAATAAGCAGACAAATAGGAATATTCAAACCTTTACAGAAAAGGGGTTTAACAGCAACTTGCACAAGTCCAATATGAAGAAATTTAAATTCCTTCCTATATCTATCTATATCAGTAGATAATAACAACTTGATAGTTTCAAGAGAATTATTAATAGCTATAGTACATTCACAAGTTTTAATATTATATTTTTTAAACATAGAAAAATTACCTAACTGGTAAATTTTCTCAAAAGGTTCTTTAGGAATAGACCAATTTTGTAAATCATTTTCTATTTTAGAAATAGATATATTAACAGAATTAACAATATGATGTCTATTATCCATGGAGAGAGAATGCCTTTGACTATACTAATGATACTATAAAAAGTAACTAAGCATTCTAGTAAGGATATTAACTAGTCATACAACATGAGATTTCAAATTCTTATAATGTAACTATGGATTCATGCTCGGATTTTACGTTAAGGACTATGGATTTTACAAGAGATTTTCAAGTAAAGTACCTTGCAGTCTACACGCCTGTCCTTTCGGCTAAACTACCGCCTGTCGGCATCGCAACTACTTGAAATATTCTCAACACCTTTCCTTAATCACCATACATAAACTCCATTTTTACAGTTAAAGAATTAAAAATTCATATTGTACAACAAGATGATAACCTTGTTAAATTGCTAAGTAACTAATTAAAGTTCTAGTCTAACTGCGAAGTCTCAGGTTGAAGGGGTGAAGGATTCGTAATGGAATCGAATTTCCATTCCTCATCAGCTAAAATATCAGTCAATTTAAAGAGCCTAGGGACAAAAGTAGTACTATGCTCTTGGTTTGCTTCCATAAGCATAGTTACTCCTTTAACACTATAAGCTATAGCCTTTGGGGCTATAGTGGTCTTCATTAGCTTATAATATACCCGATATAATATATCTATTTCTAAAATGGAAAATGATTTACAAAATTGGTCTATTCCTAAAGAACCTTTTGAGAAAATTTACTAGTTAGGTAATTTTTCTATGTTTAAAAAATATATTATTAAAACTTGTGAAACTACTATAGCTATTAATAATTCTCTTGAAACTATCAAGTTGTCATTATCTACTGATATAGATAGAGATAAGAAGGAATTTAAATTTCTTCATATTGGACTTGTGCAAGTTGCTGTTAAACCTGAAAAAAGGAGTTATGGGATCTGTGGAATTGATGTGGGGGATGATATGGGGATTATGAGAGTGATTTTGGGGATTTAGAAGGTTGAAGAATGGTTGGGAAGGAATTTCGGAAGTGGGAATGTTTTTGAAATTAAAGATTTTTTATTAAAAGGGTTCGGGTCGAGTCAGGCAGAACCCTAACTTTGGACCCACGAGACCCCGTCGACGGTTCGTTGATCAACCTACTAACCGTGGGCTGGATCCGTAGGTCACTTTGACACTTAGAAAAATTAAAAAGCTTACCTAAGATCTACGGACTCCATTCACAGTCCATGGATTGACCGACGGACTGTGGATGGGGTCCGTAGACCACTGCACAACTATTTTCAGCAGATTTTGCCTTTCGTCCCTACACACATAGCAACCATTAGAACTTTCTTATTTACTGTAACACCCCGTATGCTACGTGTACTAATTTTATCCACATGACACTTATAATTTGCCTTGTGGTATAGTTATGGACTCGGTTTCCTATGTGACTAGAAACAATAAAATAGGTTTAAAGCGAACTGTCCGTAGATTTTGATGCGACCCGATTAAGTTGATGTCAATGGAAGTAGTTAAACTTGAGATCCTAAGGTGGTATTTGAGTCTAAAGTTTAAAGTGACATAGTGTATATAAGTTTTAAGTTAAGTTAAAGGTATTAAGGTTTAGAAATGGAATAAAATATTGAGGTGCTTGCTTGACTTAACTAAACTAGTAGGTGACAAGTAGGTGCATCACCTACTTTGACTTATTGACAAGCCCAAAGGACCAAGTAGGTTCATCACCTACTTTGACTTATTTACCAGCCCAAAGGAACAAGTAGATGCATCACCTACTAAGACTCTTTTGACCATGTTATTGGGCCATGTACACTACCACCAACTTGCATTAATCTGGCCCAAGTTGAGTAGAGGAATAAGAGGAAAATGGACTACCATGGCCCAATGTTCTTAAGTCCAAAAAGGACCAAGGGAAAAGTCCAAGTGGGTGGATCACCTACTTGACAAATTATGGCCCAAAATGAGTGAGAAAGTTGGCCAAAGCAGGTCCCTTTAAAAGGGATTGGTATCAGCTTTTTCCAATCATTTTTACTTTGACAAAAAACTTGATTTCTAGAGCTTTCTCTCTTCTCTCTCTTAGCTTCATAAATCAGCCATTAAATACCATTAGGGTTCTTGAATATTAGGGAGTTCAAGCTATTGGAAGGTATAATTTAAGACAAGTTAAGGAGGACAACCTTTACCTTGAAAAATCCAAGTCTTAGCAAGTAGTAGTTCTGTCCAGTAAGGTAAGCTACCGATATTTTCTTTCTCTTGTTCTTGAGTTAATTAGGACATTTGATATGTGTTAGTGAGTTGGAATTTGTTCCTGTTACATGGTGTAATATTGGGGAGCATGTTCTGGTGATTAGTACATGTTGGGACAACCATGGAGGGGAGTCCTCTTTAAATTTAGTTATGAGCTTGTTTGAGCACTTTAAAAGTAATGTTAGCTCTCCAAGTGCTAGTGGTCATAAACCATGATTTATATTTCTTCTGTTACATTATTATGTTTAAGGATTGTTTTATGTATGTTATGATAAGGGATGCGACTGGATGTGCGGGGAGGTTATGGAGACGCTAAAGGATTTAAATATTGCAGGGAGTTTTGGGGAGGACCTGATACGAAGGTTGTACAGTATACAGACGTGATTTAAGGGAAAGGGAAGAAAAGAAAACATTGGCTAGATAAATTGCATGCCTACTTCTTTATTACTATTTTGGTGAGATCAAGTAGCTCAAATTGATTGATTAGCTACTAATACTAGTCTTACAACTTATTTTATTGTAGATTAGTAATCTGAAGAGAAGGAGCTTAAGTCATACTTTTTTAATTATTTAGCAAGGTACGTAAGGCTATTAGATTTCCTATTTCTATGGCATGAATCCAACACTTGTATTACAAAAGGTAAGCTTTCTAAGTGCCCTTGGTAGTGACTGATCCATAATTGCAGTTCCTACTCCCTAGATCATTAAAGTGAGTACTCTAATATGAGTTTGTTACTAAATGTACGTGCTTACACTACCAAGTATTAGCATGCAAGGTTTAAACTTGTTTCATCGTCAATGTACCCTTGGCACATATTTCCCTTATATAAATCAAAATTATCCTAGATTACACATGTTACAATATGTTTATGTGTTGGATATACAATTTGCCTATATCATGCCAACTTGCTTCAATTGTCTATATATATGTCATCTTGTCACATGTTCATATGATCCCTTTATTGGTTATTACTTCCATTGTGTTAGACTATAATGTTACCTCACAAGATCCCTACTTGCTCTATTGTACATTTTAAATGTACTTACTTGGAATATGTATTCATCCTTAAGTTGAATCTGCCCACGTTCTCCCTTGGTTCCACATTCATGTATACCTCGTATTTGACATTAGTTAGTGAGTATTTGGCTATCATATAGAGTTTAAATATCTTGGTTAAATGTCAAATGTTTTTGCTTAATATATGCTTCAATTTGATATGTCAAAATGCTTACTGAGTCATATAAGCTCCTAAGTATTACGTTGGTGTCACATTTGCTTTCCATGTCATTGTTATTATCGTAAGTCCATATTCTCATGTCTTCTACTAGTGGTTCATAGTTCCAAATCTCAACAATGATTACGACCACCAAAACATAAATCTCAAAAGAGTTATGATCATCAAAAGAACAATCTCAAAAGAGTTATGAACATCAAAACAACAATCTCAAAGATTAAAGAATCTAAGTGATGCAATCTGTATAATTATGGGTGGCAACCCAGGGGAAAATGCCTCGCATGGGTCGATCCCAATTGGTATAGAAGGGTGGCAGTTCAGGGGCGAAAGCCTAGCATGGGCCGATCCCAATTGGTAGGGAAAGGTGGCAATTGAGGGGCAAAAGCCTAGCATGGGCCGATCCCAATTTGTGGAATTATGAGGACAACATCCCAGGGGTTAAAATGCCTAGCATGGGTCATCCTCTTCTACCACTGATCAGTTGGTCATTTGTATCATATGTCTTATAAATATTATAATGCACAAAAAAGTAAAAGAAAAGAATGTAACATACACGATTCCATAAGTATAAGAAAAGGTGGTCTCTAATCCTTATCTATTGGTATTTGGTTTCACTTGAGCTCTGATTTTACATATGGCACATATTCAGTACATTCTTTCATAGTTGCACCCCTTATTGGGGACACTGCATTTCATGCTGCAGGTACAGGTACTCAACTAGTAGATCTTCCCAATAGAAGCACATGATACTCAGCAATTGTTGGTGAGCTCCAGGTTGATTCGAGGCATTTGCCGAGTCATTACTATGTGTATTTTCATAGTGGTACAGTCATGGATTCAAGTAGACTCTTTGTAGACATTGTAAAGCTATCATTTGTATTCATAGTTTCATTTGTCTCATGTATCGGTTCAGCTAGTCAACATGTGTTGTATATGAAGTTTCTCATCAGTAAATCTATATGCATAGTAGTTTAATTTCTCATCATAGGTCACTTGAAAAGCATGTGTTCATATGGTACTTCTCCGCCTCACCTAGGGTTGGGGTGTGACAAAAGTGGTATCAGAGTAGGTCGTCCTAGGGAGTCTACAAACTGTGTCTAGTAGAGCCTTTCTTATGAATGTGTTGCATGCCACATTTATATTTAGGGGGCTGCTTGGACATTTAGGAAATGTTACCTTCCTTCATAATCCAGATCGTGCGATAGAGCGAAGTTAAGAATTTAATTTCCACTTGCACCTGATCATTCTATTGATATTATGCTTACGATGGTTAAGGTTAACGGTAGCTAAAATGTCAACATGCAACCTTCAGAAAAGGATTTGAACTTATCAAAATTTAGATTAGATTAAGCTTATTTTTATTTGACCGTCCCACTCCACAAGGTATGTGAAGGCTTCTATGTTATTTGCATTTTAAGTTGCTTTTGTACCATTTGGATCACGCTTGTTCAATTGAGAAAGATATAGTATTGTTATCCATATGCTTAAAAAATTATCGGTTACCTAGTTACATCTATGAGTTGTAGCATTTCAAAGCACATCTCTTTAGAAGGATATAACCAACTCTTGAGTTCTATATTTCCTCCATATTTATAGGATCTATTCCTATAGAGGACACTTGTTCTTAGTATGTGCTATACATAGAAGTTTTGGCATTACACATGCACTCGAAATTGATGTTGTTGAACCAGTTTCTTTTAGTTGGAAGAAGGCATTGCACAATATGATAGTTGAATGTATTAGTGCAACAGTGTTACTAGAGATACCCCTAATTGGCTGACAGGGCCCAAATTCTCACCATATATCATTATAAATATGTTAATAGTTGGTTTTTTATATGGTATGTGCCAACCACCCCAAATAAGTACTAATAACATTTGTATTCTGTTATGGTTATAAAACTTAGAGATAAGTGTGCCAATTGCTACAAATGATATATGTATAGTAGTTCCTATTATGATCTATTTGTTGGCTATAGAGGATTAGTATGTGACTAAAGGGTAAGGTTAACAAAAGGAAAATTGATTGGTTAGACCTAAGTTGTGATTAGTCGGTTGTACATAGAGGGATTAGAGTACATGAAGCTACTAGTTTTGATTAAAAGGTACTTGTTAGATAGGAAGCATGTGAGAATGAAACTTGAATGACACGGGCCGAATATGTATGTAGAGCTTCTAGTTAGAAAGAGATGGGATATGTCAAATTGCCTAAACATAGGAGTAGGGGTGATATGAGGATGCTATAGAGGAGTGAGATAGGTAGTTATTGCTAAGTGTATAAGGCAAGAAAATGGTATCAACTCTTCAACCCTAACGAGTTATAATGGCGCACCTGGGAACAACTTTGTGAACCTTTGTTAGACAGAGAAGTCAATTTAGTATTGATCCAAGTCTTGATATTTAGTCTTGATAACAATAAGAAAAAATAGGTGAATAGAAAGGTTACCTAGATAGAAGATACATAGGCCTAGTTCATCCACATCATTAGTACAAAAGAGAATTAGAGCATTACACACATGTATAGACTTCTATCAAATTGAATAGAGCTACTACAGGGTTCATTTAATATATGCCTGCAGTAATTCATTAGTCATAGTCCAGTTAAGGGAGAGGAAAAATTGATCATATGATAGATGTTCTTATTTTCTATCTTGCATGGGAAAAGAATCGGACACCCTCACTTGTTATAAAAAAAGGAAATCTATTAGCATGGCCAAACTTATCTAGTTAAGCCCAAAGCGGCTAACTCTAAGACGTTATTAATCATGATATAACTTTACTGATATTTACATGTTATTAGAGTTCATATTTTATGGTGCTTTCAAGCTTCACTATGTATTTTCTATTTCGACCTTCAAAGGGCACCAGGCATTGATCGTGCTATAACACAAGCTAGTAATGAAGGCAATGTTGACCTCGACCTCCTACTCTAAAAGATGAACTATTTAGGATTTTTTTTTTCTATCTTGACTGTAGTATTAATATTGACCTAGATGGAAGCCAAGTCCCAATAGCAGAACACCTATAAGAATTCTTACGAGATTGAAGAGAGTATACGGGAAAATCAATTATATGTGTTTTGAGGTGGGTAAAGAATATGAGCAGAACTATCCCACCCGTGACTTAATGCTTAAGACAGTGTGTTTGCCCTTATTATGGTAGAGTGGTTCTATAGGATATCTCGTAGTTTTCAAAGATAGTTTGTTATATAATTATACATACTGCATGTTCTATAACTTATCTATTATGTCATTTGCCCTTTGTAGATTACCATCTCACAGGTTACCTAATGTCATAGAATGCTTGCATGTAAGTGTTATCCACTTCAGAGCACCCTTGTTTATTGCTATATGTTTTCATATGACCTTTTCCCTATATGTTATTTATTGCACTAGTTACTTTCCTCATGGCACTTTTCCATATTGTATGGGTACTGCATGCTAATTGATCATATGACCACTTCTATATATTTTACATGCCTCGTTGTCTACTTGCTTAAACATCACAGGCCTTATAGCTTTTCTGGCCTTGTGTCATGTGCTCACTTGCCCATATTTCATATGTGTACTCATTGACATGTTAATCCACCTATCCATTCGATATAATGCACTTGCTTAATATGATTTATGTTATGTAGTTCATTTACTTTTATGACTTCATATCTTATAGTCTACTTGCTTACATATTATATATTTCGTAGCTTTAGTACTCATGCATCATGTGCTCATCTAGTCCATTTCGTACATGCCTTATCACTCATTCGCTCACATGCTACCCTATAGTTCATATGCGCGCATAAAACACATATTTCTATAGCTTAATGCGCGTATATAATGCGCTCCCTTTTGTGCTAGTCTGCATATGTGCCATACTCATTGTGACTTATTTATCTGTATTCTATGCCCCTCTCTTCTTATTGACTTGAGTTTTGAAAATTTTGGGAAAATGTTTCCTTGTATCATGATGTAGTGATGATTTTGACCAAAAGAGGTTTAGCATATATGTAAATTTTATCACAACTATAGATAAATAACTTAGTACAATGCCTTCTTCAAAGGTGCGGCTTTATAGTTTATATTAACATCTATGTGTTCTTATAAGACTCACCTTTGAAAAGCATCATGAGATAAAAGAGAAGGGAAAGTAGTGCCTCGATAGGTTAGGCCTATGATTTTATGTGTCTGTTCCATTTACAAAAAATTTGGGAGATACTATTGTTATTCTTGCCCGGAAGGTAAGCTCAAAAGGTGTAACCTCCATTGAAGTATTGTGGAAGGAATACAATATAACATAAGATACATGGGAATAGAAGATGGCAGAGATCCTAAATACCCCTCCTCATTCTAAACATCAACATAAGGATCTGAGATCATGTGGTCCCCTTATATGATCATAACTCCTACTAGCATTTGTTCATTTGATATGTCATTTGCATGTCTTTTGTTTAGGTATATTAAAGTCCTTGTTTGTATGAGTTCTACTTGTGCATCTTCAGTGAATTACATGGTCAAAAAAGGGGTTTAATATCTCATATTATTATTTCATGAACCATATCTATTGAGACTTCATGTTAGACTTGTCTACACGTGTTTTAGGTTAGTCTATGGATTTTGGATAGCCCTATTTACAATGGGAACTCTCGCAAATCTCTATATGAAATTCCAGGATTAATCGAACTATCAGGTGCACCTATCATTCGAGGACGAATGATCATAAAGGGGGGGAGGATGTAACACCCCGTATTCTATGTGTACTAATTTTATTTACATGACACTTTTAATTTGCCTTGTGGTATAGTTATGGACTCGGTGTCCTATGCGACTAGTGATAATAAAATAGGTTTAAAGCGAATTGTCCGTAGATTTTGATGCCACTCGATTAAGTTGATATCGATGGAAGTAGTTAAACTTGAGATCATAAGGTGGTATTTGAGTCTAAAGTTTAAAGTGACATAGTGTATATAAGTTTTAAGTTAAGTTAAAGGTATTAAGGTCTAGAAATAGAATAAAATATTGAGGTGCTTGCTTGACTTAACTAAACTAGTAGGTGACAAGTAGGTGCATCACCTACTTTGACTTATTGACAAGCCCAAAGGACCAAGTAGGTGCATCACCTACTTCAACTTATTGACCAACCCAAAGGACCAAGTAGATGCATAACCTACTAAGACTCTTTAGACCATGTAATTGGGCCAAGTACACTACCACCTACTTGCATTAATCTGGCCCAAGTTGAGTACAAGAATAAGGGGAAAATGGACAGCCAAGGCCCAATGTTCTTAAGTCCTAAAATGCCCAAGTGAAAAGTCCAAGTGGGTGGATCACCTACTTGACAAATTATGGCCCAAAATGAGTGAGAAAGTCGGCCAAAGCAAATCCCTTGTAAAGGGATTGGTATCAACTTTTTCAAACCATTTTTACTTTGACAAAAAAATATGATTTCCTGAGCTTTCTCTCTTCTCTCTCTTAGCCTCATACATCATCCATTAAATACCATTAGGGTTCTTGAATATTAGGGAGTTCAAGCTATTGGAAGGTATAATTTAAGACAAGTTAAGGAGGACAACCTTTACCTTGAAGAATCCAAGTCTTAGCAAGTGGTAGTTCTGTCCAGTAAGGTAAGCTACCGATATTTTCTCTCTCTTGTTCTTGAGTTAATTAAGACATTTGGTATGTGTTAGTGAGTTAGAATTTGTTCCTGTTACGTGGTGTAATATTGGGGAGGATGTTGTGGTGATTACTACATATTGGGACAACCATGGAGGGGAGTCCTCTTTAAATTCAGTTATGAGCTTGTCTCAGCACTTTAAAAGTAATGTTAGCTCTTCAAGTGCTGGTGATCAAAACCATGATTCATATTTCTTCTGTTACATTATTATGTTTAAGGATTGTTTTATGTATGTTATCGTAAGGGTTTTGACTGGATGTGCGGTGAGGTTATGGAAATGTTAAAGGACTTAAATATTGCAGGGAGTTTTGGGGAGGACCTGATACGAAGGTTGTATAGTATATAGACGTGATTTAAGGGAAAGGGAAGGAAAGAACTAGATAAATTGAATGCTTACTTCTTGGTTACTATTTTGGTTAGATCAAGTAGTTCAAATACTACTAATACTAGTCTTACAACTTATTTTATTGTTGATTAGTAATCTGAAGAGAAGGAGCTTAAGTCATACTTTTTGAATTGTATAGCAAGGTATGTAAGACAATTCGATTTCCTATTTCTATGGCATGAATCCAACACTTGTATTACAAAAAGTAAGCTTTCTAAGTGCTTTATGTAGTGACTAATCCATAGTTGCAGTTCCTACTCCCTAGAGCATTAAAGTGAGTACTCTAATATGAGTTTGTTACTAAATGTACATGCTTACACTACCAAGTATTAGCATGCAAGGTTTAAACTTGTTTCACCATTAAAGTAACCTTGGCACATATTTCCCTTATATAAATCAAAATGATCCTAGATTACACATGGTACATATGTTTATGTGTTGGATATACAATCTGCCAATATCATGCCAACTTGCTTCAATTGTCTCTATATATATGTCATCTTGTCACATGTTCATATGTTCTCTTTATTGGTTATTACTCCCATTATGTTAGACCATATTGTTACCTCACAAGATCCCTACTTGCTCTATTGTACATTTTATATGTACTTACTTGGAATATGTATCCGTCCTTAAGTTGAATCTACCCACGTTATCCCTTGGCTCCACATTCATTGATACCTCGTATTTGATATTAGTTAGTGATTATTTGGCTATCATATAGAGTTAAAATCTATTGGTTGAATGTTAAATGTCTTCACTTGATATATGCTTCAATTTGAGATGTCAAAATGCTTACTGAGTCATATAAGCTCCTAAGTATTACGTGGGTGTCACATTTCCTTCCCATGTCATTGTTATTAACGTAAGTCCATATTCTCATGTCTTCTACTGGTGGTTCATAGTTCCAAATCTCAACAATGATTACGACTACCAAAACATCTATCTCAAAAGAGTTATGATTATCAAAAGAATAATCTCAAAAGAGTTATCAACATCGAAACAACAATCTCGAAGATTAAAGAATCTAAATGACGCATTCTGTATAATTATGGGTGGCAGCCCAGGGGAAAATGCCTAGAATGGGTCGATCCCAATTGATATTGAAGGTTGGCAGCTCAAGGGCGAAAGCCTAGCATGGACCGATCCCAATTGGTATGGAAGGGTGGCAGCTCAGGGGCGAAAGCCTAGCATGGGTCGATCCCAATTTGTGGAATTATGAGGACAGCATCCCAGGGGTTAAAATGCCTAGCATGGGTCACCCTCTTCTACCACTGATCAGCTGGTCATTTGTATCATATGTCTTATAAATATTATAATGCACAGAAAAGTAAAAGAAAAGAATGTAACATACACAATTCCACAAGTATAAGCAAAGGTTGTCTCTAATCCTTATCTATTGGTATTTGGTTTCATTTGAGCTCTCATTTTATATATGGTTGTATTGTGCCTCACATATTCAGTACATTCTTTCGTAGTGATGCCCCTTATTGGGGACGCTACATTTCATGCTGCAGGTATAAGTACTCAACTAGTAGATCTCCCCAATAAAAGCACATGATACTCAGCGGTTGTTGGTGAACTCCAGGTTGATTCGAGGCTTTGCCGAGTCATTACTATGCGAATTTTCATAGTGGTATAGTCATGGATTCTAGTAGAGGCTTTGTAGACATTGTAAAGCTATCATCTATATTCATAGTTTCATATGTCACATGTATCGGTTCAGCTAATCAACATGTGTTGTATATGAAGTTTATCATTAGTAAATCTATATGCATAGTAGTTTACTTTCTCATCATAGGTCACTAGAAAAGCATGTATTCATATGGTACTTGTCCGCCTCACCTAGGATTGGGGTGTGACATTTACATTTTCTGGACACTTTTTAGACACGGACACTATTCTATGTCTATCCAACATTAATATAAACATAAAACACCTATCTAAAGAGCTAAAAAAATCAAAATAAAAGAAGAAACTCCTATATCGGAAAGAAAATCCTATAGTTGGATATATTGTACATCTTGAGTTTCCTCCTAAGCAACTCTTGATTTAACATTGCGGCACAACACTGACACCTTGATTACTCAGACTTCTTCAAGATAATAGGCCTCAATCACTTCTTGCACACTCTCAAATTTCCCCATGTAGACGTTGATCCTTTGCCCGTTCACTTTGAACCTTGTTCCCTCCTTGTTCTTGAGCTCAACCGCTCCATGTGGAAATACTTTTGTGACAATGAATAGCCCGGTCCACTTGGAATTAAGCTTGCCAGGAAATAAGTGCAACCTTGAGTTGAACAAAAACACCAGATCACCCACAACAAATTCACGATTTTCAATCTTTTGATTATGATACTTCTTCATCTTCTCCTTGTACAAGGCTGAACTTTCATATGCTTTTATGCGAAACTCATAAAGCTCATTCATGTCATTCAATATTTGACTCGATGCAGTGCCCCAATCCAAATTCAAATTCTTTAGTGCCCACATTGTCTTATGCTCTAGCTCTACCGACAAATGGCGTGACTTCCCATACACAAGTTGGTAGGGGGACATACCTATGGGAGTCTTGAATGCAGTGCGATAGGCCCATAGAGTCTCATCAAGCCTTCTTGACCAATCCATTTTATTAGCGTTCACAGTCTTTGCAAGGATTTTCTTTCTCTCTGTTTGACACCTCAACTTGCCCACTAGACTGCGGATGGTAAGGAGTAGCTACATTGTGACGAACTCCATATTTCTCTAGCACCGCCTTGAACAACTTATTACAAAAGTGAGAAACTCCATCACTGATAATCGCCCTAGGTGTACCAAATCTGGAGAAGATACTCTTTTTCAAGAATCTGGTGACACTTTTTCCCTCATTGTTTGAAAGCGCAATTGCTTCCACCCATTTCAATACATAGTCAAACGCAACAAGAATACACTCCATCCCATGTGAACTCACAAATGGACCCATGAAGTCAAGGTCCCAAACATCAAATAATTCAATCACCAATATTGGATTCATAGGTAGCTCTTGCTTCTTTGAAATTCCTCCTTCTCTTTGGCAACGGTCACAAGACTTGGCGAAATCATGAGCATCTTGGTGGATGGTAGGCTTGTAATACCCACACTGCAGGATTTTATGAGCAGTCTAAATACCACTATGATGCCCACCAACAGGCGATGAATGACACGCTTCTAGTACACTCATCATCTCAACCTCAAGCACACAATGACGAATAATCCCGTCAGCACTATTACGAAACAAGTAAGGCTCATCCCAAAAGAACTTTTTCACACATAAATAAATTTTTTCCTTTAATGAAATGACAAATCCGATGGAACCAAATTGCTTGCCAAAAAGTTAGCAAAATTTGTGAACCAAGGGATAAGATCATAAAAAGAAGCCAATACATGTTCGTCTGGGAATGCATCATTAATTTCAGCCCCATTTCCTAACTTGAGCATAGTTTCTTCCTCCAATCTGGACAAATGGTCGGCAACTTGATTTTCTGTCCCAATTCTATCTTTCACCTCAAAATCGAACTCTTGCAGCAACAATACCCATCTAATCAACCTTGATTTTGCATCCTTTTTTAGCCATCAGATACCTTAATGCAAAATTGTCAATATGCATGATGACCTTAGTACCAAGCAAGTAGGATCAAAATTTCTCAAATGCGAAAACCACAGAAAAGGAGTTCTTGTTCAATCACCATATAGTTCTTTTGAGCCACATTCAGAGTTTTGCTGGCATAGTAAATCGAATGAAGAATCTTCTCTCGCCACTGTCCAAATACCACACCAAGCGCCACCCCACTCGCATCACACATCACTTCAAACGGTTGCCCCCGATCCGATGAAATAATGATAGGTGCTGATACTAACCTTGCTTTCAATTCTCCAAATACTCTCAGACAATACACTCCTTTCGAGTAGTTTGCACAATAGGTATTCAATTTTTGAGAAATCATTGATAAACCCTCGATAAAAACCTGCATGCCCAAGAAATCTTCTAACACCTTTGTAACATTCCAAAAATTTGTAAACTAAGCTAGAGTCTAACATAAAACAAATAGGCTTAGCTAAAGCTTGACATTAGGATTAGAGCCTTGGACGTAACTTCGCGTACCATAAAAAGTCATGTTTTAGTGTTGGGATGTCAAGGCATAACCCCAAGGACCAACCATGGGTCCGTGAGGAAAAGACCTAGAAGGCAGCCACGCAGTGACCCACGGATGGCACCCACACCTCGTGGGCCAGCCCACACCCAGTAGATGGGAGTCGTGGGTGAGGCCTGATTATTTGTGTAACACTATCAAAGATACTTCATCCAATACTAAGCATCAGCGATCGTTCAATAGTAATATAACCCAACTAGTGAGTTGGGGTCAAGTCCCAAGGGAGTGGTTCGTACTCAAGAATCAATAGAAAAGTATAAATATGCTCAAGTTAATCATAGCTAAAAACATTTACGAATAAAAGCATGGTTTAAATTATAGGTGACACAAGTGTCAAATATAAAGGGGGTTTGTTTGTACTATCAACTAAAACAGTAAATAACACGAAAATATAAATATGGAGACGGGATTCTTGGGATGTGATATTATGGGTCAAGGTAAACAACCGGGTAATTGCAAGTAATAGTAAACAGCTGCAAATCAGTGAATAAGCTAGACTTTAGTGGGGATGAATATTCTCTCAAACAATTTACCCCGAATCAAATTGGTTTCTCTCGAACACCAATAAGCGGCAATGAAGCACATCATTTGCTTTAGTCCATTCACTCTCTCAAGTTGAATGTGTGGAAAAGGGTTTAGGATTAACTCTCTCGAACTTAACCCATGACAACCCAATGCCCACAGACCATTGATTCAGTAATTTTGGTTTTAAAACTTCTCTCTCGAGCAAGCCAAAAACACAAAGTTAAGATTGTATTTCCAACTACAACCCATTACATTCAACCACAATTACTGAACGAAATCACTTTTAAACAGCAAATAAACTATCAATTAACAATACCCAGCAATTAACCAACCCATAATCACATAATCACACCCCAAGAATTGAAGTTTTAGCTAGACATAGTAAAAAGGTAAAAATTGTTACCAAGTTGTGTTTCCATCAACTGGGTAGGATTGATATAGTCTTTACAAAGGTCTAAGATAAAGAATCTTCAACACCCACTTCCAATTTCTAAGAAATGGAAATATTCAGATCTTCAAAGCTTAGGAAATATTGTCTCTCTATTCAGTTCTAAGCTCTAAACTTCAAAAACTATTAAATGTTAAATCAGATACTAAGCTAAAAATGTAAACAAGTATTTATAGTTGTCAAAGTATGCTGTGAAGGTTCAGTAGGCGCAGTTAGTCGGGATCGCTAATCCAATTGGCAATCCGCCCTTTGGTCATTAACATCGCCGTTTTGCTTTTGCCTTCAGCATCATCAGGTTCTGTAACTTTGGGCGATATGACACTGCATTGTGGAACCATTCAGCGACTCGCCGACTACTCCATTTTCTCGCCGACTAGATTTTCTTCTTCAGGGCTTGGCACTTTGAAACATTAGGCGAGGCCCTGGCCGTTTGGCCACTCGTCTAACGGGTTAGGCGATCCTCCGACCTTCTTTCCTTCATACTTTTCAGCTGCCTTGTTCCTTTTTGCTCAATAGTGTCCATGCTTTGTTCCTCAATCCAAATACCTGAAATTCAAGGATTTACATCAGTTATTGGCACAAAATATGCATTTGAGGACACTAAATCTATTAAAACAAAGCCCTAAATGAGTCCAAATCGTAGACTCATCAACACCCCCAACTTAAACTTTTGGTTGTCCTCAAGTAAAACTCAAGTTCAACAGTTCAAAAAGCATATCTCAAATAGTGCTACATAAGAATCAATCATAAATGCACACAACAAGACTCAACTTACTCATGCAAGGATTAATTGTACACTCAAAAACTCAAGTTGTGACTCACCATTATCAAAGAATCTCAAGCTGACATTACTTTCTTCAAATGCAAGTTCAAGCTCAACAAAGGTGATCAAATGCCCTCATACAAAGAATGATTCCATATTCACACAAAATGGTTAAACAATTTAAAGTTCCGGAATCAAATGCAACGCTCACACTCACAAAGATGAACACAAAGATGATTTCACCCATAGGTTTGCCCGTATTTTCAGACCAACATATGTTTTAGCTCACTCAAGATCAAAAAGGTGTTTTCAATTGGCTTGTAACGGGGCTGAGTGCAAAGGTATGGTCATTTAGGCTCAATGGTTGTAGTCCTCATGAGATGTGGTGTGAACAACACTTCCTTTCCTTTTCTTCATCATTATTCATTCGTGCTCATAAGTCATCGCATTATTCACTTTCCATGGATTGTTGGAAACCCCATTTCTTTTTGTATTTTCACAAATTTATTCCACACCTTTTTCATTCTTTTCTTCTTTTTCTCTCTTTTTTTTTTTTTTTTTTTTTTTGTATGGAGGGGTTCCATTTTTCTCAAAACATGGGTAAAAGGGGACTTTCTTGCACTCCTTGATTTACCTTCTCTTTTCACCACACACCCAACTTAGGATTTTGGCCTAAGTTGGCTATTCAAACAAACCATAAATCATGAGGATTATGGGTAATGGATCAATAAAAGATCACAATGTTATCAAGTTTCTTCCAAGAAAAGGTTAAGGCTCAAAGGGTGCTCAAAAGGGGTTCACACACTCACAAGGTAGGCCACAAAAGAAGTATAATGTCAAATTGTTTCACACTCTTTAAAGTTGCCTAAGATCATATCAAGAGATTGCATCACTTAGTTAGCCAGACCAACGGGGAAAATTCTAGGTGTCATCACACATGGTTCACGGTAAGCTCATCACACAAGGCATTGACACCAAAGTCAAACAAGATTCCACACTTTCGCTAGTGTGCAGTGTTCATCACAAGAGACTCAATTCGATACTTGGCTAGTCACAACAAGATGCAAAGAGTTCACATATTGGTTATGCAACTTCATTTGGCCTTTTCGTAGCCGCACATTGATTTTTTGTTCGATTATGAGCACTATTCAAGTCATCGGTATTGATCAAAACTGATACTCAAATTTGCAAAAGAACAGCCATATTCAACACAAACAAGAGGTGGCAAAATTTTTCAGAAGAGATCAAAAATCATTTACAATTAAAAATATCGAGCCACAAGCTCAAACATCCATAAGTGCAGTGTATAAAACACAATTTCGGCTCAAAACCCAATATATAAAAAAAACCAGAGAGTCACAAGATAACAAAAGGTGGCCTCACCCCCACCACAAATAAAACATTTGTCCTCAAATGCAGACAAAAATATCCAAAAGTGAAATAAAGTAAGATAGAGAGGGAGGTAAAGAGGGGGTCCTATCTACACAGTTGCTCCATCTGTCTGGGCATCTGTTCCCGTGCATCACTCTAGTCCTGGGTCTCAATACCCGTAGTCACCTTAGAAGAAACAGCAGTACCGGACCCACTAGGAGCTGCCAAGGGTGTATCCGCCAAAAAGGGTTGCACAGCTGCATAGAATCCTCAAATCCATGAATGAATATAGGGGCCTCAGGGAGTAGTCCCCATGTCAGAAATGGGCCTCTTGCCCTTGCCTTTATCTCTAGGTGGAGGTTCTTGTCTTCCCTTCTTTGGAGGATTTGACTTCCCTTCATTTATTGTGATATCCCGTGCTCTTTTCCGAGGTGGCATGACAATATTAGTCTTTACCATATCTACAAAACATCAAGAAAAATTTAGAAAACATTCAAACAAAAGCACAAAAAAATAGTTGCAGACACACTCGCCGAACCAGTCGGTGAGTCGCCGAATCGCTTTGGCGAGCTAGATCGGGCTTGCCTAAAGTATTGGCTCTAAAATCCTGGCATGTCAGTGATAGGAAGAGCCTTTCGGTGATTTGCCGACAGTTTTCAGCGAGCAAGGGTTAGCCCGCCTAAAGTTAAAGTCCAAAAAGGGTTTAGGGGTGCAGACAAAGGGCGAACAAAAAGTCTTTCGGCGACCTCAGGTTTCTCGCCGAAATTTATAGAGCCCAACAACACATTAAGCATGAAATTAAAGGCAAGATTGGGAACTTCGGCAAACCGCTGGGTGGTTCGGCTAGCTCGACCCCACTCGCCAAACGACTCAACGTGCCTACTTTCAACCCATCATCTCAAATTCAACCCTGCAACCCCCAAAAACAAAATCAAAACATGCACTACTCAAATTAAGACACGACCCATAACACCCATTGTCCCAAGATACTCAAACTTCTCCCGGTTTTGCCAAATTTGGCCAATTTACGACTTTTGCCCTTAAAAGTGATGTCACCAGTTCTATCATTAGGCAAATTACGTCTTTCAACACAAATATAGGCTACTCAGACTTCACCCAACTAACTTAAACAACCTGCAAGCACAACCCCACAACATTTAGTTCAATTTAACGCACAAAAATACAGGATTTCAACAATCGAAACATTACAGGCAAGATTATCAATTCAAAGCAAGCATTTAAACATATTAATCCTATCAGGGAGGCCCAGCACATGAAAAAAAATAAGATCATTTGCATAAGAGTACAAAATCGATAAAAATAAACTCGGGGTTAGGAAAACCAATATTTTATGCCGAATAAATAAAATTGAAATGCTAGGCAGCAAAGTATTCCAAATCCCAAGCACAAATCAACAACTAAAATACTTATAGAATGCAAAAATACTGAAAATACTAAATAGGTGACAGTTTGGGTGGATTAAAAGTGAGGGGAAGTGAAGAATTTGAAAGTTTAAACCTTTGGCCCTTTAAAAACCATTCAGTTCTCGCCCAAGTAGCTCCTTAGTTAACGTCGTGGCATGACACAAGTCGTTACTCTCCATTATTGGGGTTGACCATAGTATCACCAGGCAACCCCCTATTTTGTTGCGATTGGAGATCGGGCAATGCATGACCCACAAGGTTCTCAAGAAGTTGGACGGCTCTGGAATGAGACCTAATCATTGGCTTCATCCCTTCAATGTTTGCCTTCATTTCTTCCAGCTCTCTATCTTGCTCAGTCACCTCATGGAGAATGATTGAGAGTATTCCCTCAAAGCGTTTAACCTCATTATTCTTGGGACTTCTTCGCTTATGAGGAGGATATATTTATCCTTCCTCTTGCACTAGACTTGGATCTTCATCATCTTTTTGGCCAACTCATCCATCTGAGTATTAGGGAGGCCAACATGAACTCTTTTTCTACATTTTGGTTCGTTTCAGCCATTTGATTAAGCATTTGGGCTGCTATCACATATGGATGTTTTGCAACACCTCCCGAAATGAGTTGGTCGACCAACCTCTTGTTTCCAGGACCAAGACTTCTATAGAAAATTTTCAAGGAGGATTACATCGGGAATGTCATGAGTTGGGCATTGAGTGATTAGTTCATTAAACCTTGCCTATGACTTGTGGATCCGTTCACCTTCCAATTTCTTGAAGGTGAGGATACGATCCTGGAATATCATTACCTCTAATGGAGGAAACTCCATTAGCTCCCGAGTGTTGCTCGCCAAACTCACTTCCTCTGCTTCAATACAAACAAGAAAAACAAAACTACAAATAAAGTAAGTAAACTACAACTAAGAAATAAAATTTTAGTAAACTAAGAATTCTCAAGTGACACCACTCCCTGGCAACGGCGCCATTTTGATGTTTGCGTAATCAAGACACAACTTCCAATGCAAGTGTCTACGATCGTACAATAGTAAAGTACCCAACCAAGGGTTGGGGTCGAGTCCCAAGGGATTGGGCTTGAGAATTAATAGAAAAATAAAATTTAGTTCTAATTAGTCATAGCTATAAACATTTTCGAGTACAAACATGTTAAATCTAAGGGGTGATGCAAGCATCAATTATCAATAAGGGTTTGTCACAAGTAAACAAAAACAGCAAAAATGCAAAGAGTACTAATCAAGGAGATAGGGTTCTTGGGATGTGATAGGAATATGGGATAAACTAAACTATTGGGTACATTCTTTTGATAATAAATCCGTTGAATATTTGTGACTAGGCTAGACTATAACGGGGGTAAATGCTCTCTCGAGCAACTTACCCAGAATCAACTCGATTTCTCTTGAACACCGGGTTGCCGCATAAAGAACAGCCTCCGCCTTAGCCCACTCACTCTCTCGAGCTGAGTGTGTGGGAGAAGGACTAGGGTTCACTCTCTCGAGCTGAACCTCATGTCAACCCAATCCCACCGGCCATTAATTTAGTAGTTTTAGTTTTACGACCTCTCTCTCGAGCAAGCCGAAAACACAAAGGTGACATCGTATTTGCAACTACAATTTCATTAAGTTCCACCACAACTACTAAATGAAATCACATCTAAAAAATAAATAAATTATCAACAAGCAAGACCCAACAGATAATCTAACCCATATTCATAAAATCATACCCTAAGAATTGGGGTTTTAGCTAGACATGTAAAAGAGATAGAAATTTATACCAATATAAGTTTTCATTCAAATGGGTATGAAGATTTAAGTCTCAAAACAAGCCAAGAGTGAAGAATCCACAAGACCCAAGTCCAAATTCTTGGAGTTGAAACCCTTTGAATCTTCAAGTTCTTCAAAACCCTCTCCAAACTTAGAACTCAAAATTCTATGTTAAAAATTCTATATTAAAAATCTGATACTAAGCTACAACTCTCAATGAGTATTTATAGTTTTCAAAAATTTGTGATGCAGCGGATCATTCAGCGGTGTTAATCGAGATCGCTGATCAAATCGGCGATCCGCCCTTTGGTAGATTTCATCGCCAGCTTGCTCTATCCTTCAGCATCGACGTGTTTTGGATCATAGGGCAACATAGTACTGATTTATGAAACTGCTCGGCGACACACCAACTGCTCCTTTTCACCACCGATTTGATCCTTTCTTTTAAGGCTCAGTACACTGGAACAAAAGGCGAGGATAAGACCTTTCGGCGACTCTCAGATCTTCATTTCTTAGTTCTTTCAGCTGTCTTTGTTCCTTTTTGCCAAGTAGTGTTCATGATTTCCCTCAAACTCCAAATACCTGAAACTTAAGGATTTTCATCAAATATTGAGACAAAATATGTATTTAAGGACACTAATTCTATCAAAATATAGCCCTAAATGAGTCTAATTTGTGGACTCATTAGAGTTTTAGTTAGGTAATTTACCGCATTCACCTTTTCTGCATTTCCACTCACATGCTTCAATACTAACCCAAGTTTTGTCCTCATTTGAGCCATTTCCTCACGAATGTCATCATTATATTGATCGGGTGCATCTTGGACAGCGAACGTGCTTCTTCTGGTATTAGCTTTTCTAGTGCTCCCATGCCTTATTGTTTCGGGAAATCTTCTCCAATTTTTTAGCGATCTCCTCAAAAATGCACTCTCTATAGGATCCTCCAACAATAGTATCTAGCACAGCCTTTCCATCGTCATCCTGCTATTTCAATGACTCGTCATCTATACGGTGATTCGAAACACTTCTGATGAACGCAGCGAACTTATCCCAGAACTACTTACAGACTCTCTAGGTAGTGCCACGAAATTATTCAACTTGTCTTTGTGATTTAGCTTCTTGGACAGTAGGAAATAATTTTCCATGAACACCTTATGCAGTTGGTCCCATGTATGAATTGAATTATATGGAAGCTCAGCAAACCACACCGCAGCATCACCGATCAATCATAAAGGGAAGACTCTCAAAGCTATGGCATCCATGTCCAATTTCGGTCGCCCCACACAACTCTTGCAGACACTTCTCAATTTCTCCATATGACCATGTGGATCTTCCGACGCTAGACCACAAAACAACCCTCTTACTTTAAGTATTTATATCAGACTACTGGTTACCACAAATGTATGCCCTGGAGGTAGAGGAGGAAGAACAATGGGCCCTTCTGATTCAACTGTATTGAAGTCAACCTAGTAGTTATCACGCAGCCTAGGTTCTGGTGGATTATGTACCCTCACTCATCTCTGATTAGATTACCACCACGAACCTAAGCGCTCACATTAGCAACTCTGGGAGGTTGCAATTCATCTCTTTCTTCATGTTCATATATGATTGGATTATTATGGACCCCTAGAATTTCCATTTTTCTCAAAGTCTTGCTTAGTTTAGGATCGTAGGGGGTCAATGGTTCGCCTCGACTCCGTGTACTTGGCATGCACTAGAGTAGAAACCTGTAGAGAACAAAAACAAAAGCAAAACGTAAAATCAGGAAATACTTGACTAAAGTTCAATAATGTAGTTAAACATAATCTAAAAGTCATATTCCCCGATAGCTGCACCAAAATTTGATACGCTCAAATTACACCTCCCTAAAGAAGTATAAGAGATCGTTGTCAAATAAAGAACTCAACTTATAGTTTGGGGTCAATCCCACGAGGAATACGGTTCAAACTTAAACTTAACTCACTATTATATCCGTTTAGTCAAACTATTTCTGAGACAAGTAAATAAAGGGGGGGTGGGGGGGTTTGTAAGCAAGTAACAGATTGTTGATTAAGTAACAAGCAAGCAAGATTCAAACTTTGAGTTATCAATATGAGAGAGAAACTAGGGTATATGTGTTCCCCACAAGCTCTTAACGTAGTAATCCGAATAATAGTAATCTTTTCCTAGTGTTTTACATGCAAAGCTGGTAAGTTAGGTATCCCTAAGTGATTGGTCCTCCAAATAGGGAATTTCACCTCGCACCTTGGTCCGGCTACGGGTGTATGTTTTACTAACCCTTACTTTTACCCCAGATTAGACATCACATCAATGTATGGCTTAGTTTTCATCCTCGCACCAATTGACATTAGACTATTAGATAGCATCCACTAAATCTCTGTTGTTAATTCTTTTCTCATTAACTACCTCCTTGGTCTGGCAAGTAGCAACAAGGCGAGTTCTAATGCGTGCACTCATTAAAAGGACTTGTAAGCAAAAGAATTAACAATACATGCATAAACACTATTCAAGAATTACTTAATTATTATTCATACTTTGTTAATTGCTCATGGTTCCCACAACACTAGTTGTGGATTTAGCTACTCATGCTTGAGAGTTCCCAATTCATGTTTGAGAAGAAAGAATGCATGAACTTACAATTAGAATAGATGAAACCTGACATCTTCAATTGAATTACAAAGTGAAAATCTTATAAAATGAAATCCGTCAATCAAATTGCTAAAGTTTGCAAGTTAATTCCCAAAAAACACCAAAACTAAGAGTTTACAATAATGTCTGACCCCCCAAAATGAGGTTTATGACTCCTATTTAGGGAAAAAAAGTCCTAAATAAAAAGGAAACAAAATAAGGAAATAATTTGTCTAGACGCGACTTTTGTCAATGACACGACCTACGGATCGTGGGTCGACCTACGGTCTGTAGGTCACCCTTCATGGTTCAACACTTAAAACTTTTGATCAGGTACTAGAACCTTCAACTTGCAGATCATCAATGACGGACGTGCAGGACGGACCGTGGGTCGACCTACGATCCGCCGTCTTGTTCCATGGTTCCAGACTTGTCAACTTCCCTGATGTTCCACCTACGATGCCTTACCCACGGTCTGTGGACTGGTCTACGGTCTGTTTTGGCACTCCGTGGGTTGAGTACTAGAACTTAAATTTTCATACCAGGACTTACGACTGACCACCCACGGCCCGTCGATGGACCTATGGTCTGTGGGTGGCTCCGTTGGTGGGTACTTCTGCACTTTTCAACTCCACATCTTCATCAATCGCCTCCAAGCCTATTTCCTGTAAACATAATACATAAAACATTATTTCTAACACAATATAGTCCTAGACACACACAACTTCTAAGTGAAATGCATCAAAAATATCATAAACTCACGGTATATCAGCGGCCAACTCAGCCTTTTCCATCGCCATAACTCCCATGATCATCAAAACCTTATAGACCTCATCAATAAACTCTTGAGGATCTTCCTCAACTTTAGAACCATGAAACTTCATAGGATTCATCCTTGTGAAGTACCTCACTCTTGAAGTCATCGTACCCACATTTTTGTTCACGGGAACTACTACCTCCCTATTGTCTTTGGCCAACACTTGAAAAGCAACCCTAAATTGCACATTCGACACTTGCTCGGCCAAAGGACGACCGAAACTTGAGGATCTTGGGGAGGAGCTTCTTGTTCCGCATTCTCCCTCACATTCCTTCTAGTATAAGCTCTTTGAGTCGCCATATCCTGAAGAACATAGGATAAGGATTAGGAGAGAGACTTTATAGAGTTGAACTTTATTGCATGACTTGAGAGTAATGAAAGAAGTGGAGTTTCGTAATCATCTTGTAGCCTCTTATTCATAAATGTGGCGCGCTTCACATTTATGAACAAGACTCTACAAGACGTGACTTATGAGATATCCTAGGACCATTATAAACCTTGTGCTTTGATTACCAAGTTTTGTCATGACCCAAGGGTACCCCCTAGATGTAACATGGCGTATAGAACCCCGACAGACTCCATACATGCCATTTAGCTCTCATAACATGAGAAATGGAACAACAAGATTAAAATAATAGTCCAAGTCCAAAACATTTTAAAAATTCAAAGCGGAAGTCTAAAACACTTGTCTCATCATTGCCATCTAATACAATAGAATGAAATTAGGCTTAACCCATACATCATGTCTAAAAGAGATATATATGAAAGAAACTTAATACAATAAGACTCCGTCCTCGAAGCATAAGGACTCACCAAAGCTCAAAAATGTCTCAAGTCAACCTCTAGCCAAGAAACAGATAACCCTGACTATCGAACCCTACATTTGGGGAAATGTAGACAAGAGTATGTGTTAGTACAAAAAATGTACCAAGTATGATAGCCATGCATAAAAGCATTTAAATCATGTTAAAAGGGACATTTCATTTCATGACATGCAATTGACCAAGCTAAAACATGAAATAAAAGAGTTAGAAAACATAAGTCAAAACATCATGGTCAATGCAAACCAACTTCATATTTAAAACATTTGAACTCATATACGATACTTCTGGAAGTAACCTTAGTTCATTATTACTTTTGGGGAATTAGCCTTAACCTACATAGAGACCATGTGAGCTATAACATGATCCCCCGGTGTCTCCCACACCGAAAAGGGTTGTCCTACTTGCCAAGGTAGAACCATGAACTTCTAGGTTAAGTGGATCCACTAGCTAATAAACCTATGGGGGCAGATAGTTAAGGGACAAAGAGATTGCTACTAGATACCCGGCCTCTACTAACGAGGGAGCTTCCATCTTATGAGATTTCTTCTAGAAGATGGAAACTGATATTGGTATAAATTTTTATCTCTTTTACATGTCTAGCTAAAACCCCGATTCTTGGGGTGTGATTTTGTGAATATGGGTTAGATTATCTATTGGGTATTGCTTGTTGATGGTTTATTTATTGTGTAGATGTGATTTCGTTTAGTAGTTGTGTATGAACTTAATGGAATTGTAGTTGCAAATACGATTTCATCTTAGTGTTTTTGGCTTGCTCGAGAGAGAGGTCGTAAAACTAAGACTACTAAATTGATAGCCGGTGGTATTGGGTCGACATGGGTTCAACTCGAGAGAGTGAATCCTAGTCCTTCTCCCACACATTCAGCTTGAGAGAGTGAATGGGCTAAGACGGAGGTTGTGCTTAATGTGGCAACTCGGTGTTCAAGAGAAACCGAGTTGATTTGGGGTAAGTTGCTCGAGAGAGAATTTACCCCCACTATAGTCTAGCCTAGTCACAAATACTCAACAATTTACTATCAAAAGCATGTACCCGATAATTTAGTCTATCCCGTATTCCTATCACATCCCAAGAATCCTATCTCTCTATCTCGTTTTCGTATATTTTTGCTATTTTTTGTTGTTAATTAATACAAAATGCCACATTGATAATTGACACTTGCGTCACCCCTTTAGATTTAGTATGTTTATATTCGATAATGTTTATATGTATGACTAATTTGACCTAAATTTTATTTTTCTATTAATCCTCAAAATCACTCCCTTGGGACTCGACCCCAACCCTTAGTTGGGTTACTTTGCTATTGTATGATCGTAGACACTTGAATTGGAAGTTGTGTCTTGATTATGCAAACATTAAAATGGTGCCGCTGCCAAAGATTGGTGTTATTTGAGAATTTTTAGTTTAGTAAAATTTTTATTCTTCTAAGTCATAGTTACTTAATTTTTAGTTTTGTTTTGCCTGTTGGTACTTTAAAGCAGAGGAGGTGAGTATATCGAACAGTACTTGCGAGCTAATGGAGTTTCCTCCATTAGAAGTAATGATGTTCTGGGATCGCATCCTAACCTTCAAGCAATTGGAAGGTGAACGGATCCATAAGTCATGGGCAAGGTTTAAAGAACTGATAACTCAATGCCCAACTCATGACATTCCCGACATAGCCCTCCTTGACTGTTTCCAGAGAAGTCTTGGTCCCGAAAATAAGGTGTTGGTCGACCAACTCATTCCGGGAGGAATGGAAAAACAGCCATATATGAGAGCAACCCACTGTTTGATCAAATGGCTGAAACGAACCAAGAAGTAGAAAAGGACTTCATGTTGGCCGCACTAATGACTCAGATGGATGAGTTGGCCAAAAAGATGGTGGGGATCGATTCCAATGCAAAAGGAAGGATAAATGCATCCCTCCTCATGAGCGAATAAGGCCAAAGGACAATGAGGTTAAACGCATTGAAGGAATGCTCTCAATCATTATCCACAAGGTGACTGAGCAGGATAGAGAGCTGGAAGAAATAAAGGAGAGCATCAAAGTAATGAAGCAAATGATTAGTTCTCATTCCATATCTTTCCAGCTGCTCGAGAACCTTATAGGTCATGCGTTAACCCATCTCAACTCGCAGTAAAACAAAGTGTTGCCTAGTGATACTATAAACCCCAAAAATGAGGTTTGAGTGTTGACTTGCGACGTGCCACGAAGTTAACTAAGGCATTGTTTGGGAGGCAACCCAAAACCCTTAAATGCTTTTGTTTTGTTTTTGTAAATAATGGCGTGTTGGTTGTGCAGGTTTAAATGTGGAAAGTGTTTGGAGAATGCAGATTGGCGAGAAAACGGTCTAGTCGGCACATCGTAGAAGAATTTGGCGTGCCCGACTTGATTCTCCATTTGGCTGAACACAACTTCAATTCAGAGACTGTAAAACTCAGCGAGCTCAAGAGCAGTTTGGCGAGTCGGCGACCACGATTAAGACCGTCGTCTTAACCCCCAAGAAAATACAGGTCCTGTAGAAATTGGCAGGGTAAGTGACCATTCGGCGCTTCGCTGAGTGGATCGTGGACACGACTAACGTGGCCGAATGGACGCAAATTGGATGGTTATATATGGCCAAAGATTTTAAAGTTTCAAACTCTTTACTTTCCCTCGCTTTTAAACTTTACAAACTCTCACCAATTTAGTATTTTCAATATTCTTGCTTTCTATTAGTATTTTGGTTGTTGATTGGTGCTCGGAACTAGGATTCCTTTTCCGCCTAGCATTTCAATCCTATTTTAATCAGTATCTAGGGTTGGTTTTCGAATCTCAAGTTTACTTTCACAAATTTTGTACTCTTTTGCAATGATCATATTGTATTGTCGTGTGCTGGGCCTCTCTGATAGGATTAGATTGTTTAAATACCAATTTTAAGTTAATACTCTTGCCCGTATTACTTTGATCGTCAAATGCCTGTCAATTTGTGCTTTTAGATGAATGAAATTTTAAGAGGTTGTGCTTGCGTGTTGTTTAGATTGGTTGGGTGATGTCTGATTATAACCCACATTTGCGCTAATTGGCATAAATTACTCAATGATAGAGCGGGGACACCAATCTTAAGGGAAATTATCGTCAAATGGTCAAATTTGGCAAATCCAGAAGAAGTCTGAGTATTTCGGGGTGTGGGTCCTATGGGACTGAGCCTAATTTAACTATTGCATGTTTTGATTTTGTTTTCGGGGGTTACGATGTTGAATTCGAGAAGGTGGATTGAAAATAGGCACATTGGGCCACTTGGCGAGCTGGGTCGAGCTCGCAGAACCACTTGGCGGTTCACCTAATGACCCCATCTCACCTTTAATTTCATACTATATATATTGTTGGTTTCTGTAATTTTCGGCGAGAAGCCTTTGGTCGCCAAAAGCACTCGGTGACTCGCCGATAGTATTCTTGATCGCCCTTTGTCTCCACCCCTAAAACCCTTGTTGCAGTGTAACTTTCGGCAGACAAACCTTTGCTCGCTGAGAGTAGTTGGCGATTCTCTGAAAGAACCTTCCTATCACCGACTTGCCATAATTTTTTAGCCAATCCCTTCGGCGAGCTTGATCTAACTCGCAAAAGAGGTTCGGCAACTCGCCGACTGTATCGGTGAGTCAGTCTACAATTAATTTTTTGTGCTTCAATGTGATTGTTATTTAACTTGCCTTTAATGTTTTGCAGATAGTTCAAACTAATCTAACCACGCCACCCCAGAAGAAACACGCGGCATTACTATAAACGAAGGGGAATCAGGTCCTCCAAAGAAGACAAGACAATAACTCCCACCGAGAGACAAAGGCAAAAGAAAGAAGCACATAGCTAAGAAAGTAGCCGCTAACAACCGAGCTGAGTTGTCTGAACCTGAAGATGATCATCCCTTGATTAACCGAAAGAATGAGCTCTGAGCTAGTTCTCAATCCACATCCACCAGAGTTCCTCACCGCCACCCTCCCGGCGGTTCGGTGCCGGCCAGCACCTCCAGTGACCCCTACACTCCCTATTGCTCCTCCACCTAGACTGCTGAACAGATTGAAAGGTGATGGGGTACGGACCATCCTAGAGGAGAAGGTGTTATCCATAGAGGACCTGGAGGGCAAGTACCTTGATGTCAAGGACACCATCCACTACCATGAGTTTGAGTAGCTCACCAGGCCCCGAGGCCCTTACATTCCTTCATGGGTTCGGGAATTCTATACAGCTTATGGGGAGTTGGTGCCCAAAAGTAAGAAGAAGACAAGCGAATTCAGACCGGTGAAGTCGGTCATGGTCAGAGGCAAGGAAGTTGGGTGCTGCAGTGAATATATTAACATTGTTTTGAATAGACTACTGCACTCTGCACTTCCTTACGAGGGGTTGCCCATTGCTCAGTTCCTAGATGACTTGAAGGGTTGGTTGGCTCCTCTGATTTTTGACACCACCCCGAAGTGGATGGATGCAAGGACCCCTATTAAGAAGAGGGACTTGAACATCGCTGCTAAGTTCTGGTTTGGCTTTATCAGCAGGACCATAATGCCATCCCAAAAAAAGCCCATTTTGCGCCATTCGAAAGCAGCTTGCCTTGGTTCTATCATGTCTAAGAGACGCATTGACCTGGGATTGCTGATTTCATAGGAGATGGCCATGAGAGACAAAGAGAAATAGACTTACTGTGTCGGCGTGCTGGAGTACCCCGTGACACTGCGAGAGATATTGCGGTCACCCCTTCATCCTCCACTGATATCCGGCATATTAAGGCTGAGTATATACGAGAGGAGGCTGACGAGAGAAGAGAAGTTCTGGCAGATATTTCTTCAGATGTTGACATTGACTCGTTACCTGCAGAGGCATCTTCGCCTACTCCGGCCTTTGGACCTTCAGGTACATCCGATCCTTCCTCTTCTTCGCAGCCCCCAGGTGCTTCTTCCTCCTCCCAGCCTATAAGGATTACTCAGGCCATGATCCTAAAGATGGGGAATTTGGCCCAATCAACTGATATGCGGGCAACCCGACTCAAGAGATCCATCCCTGGGATGATCGAGAGAGCCATACTTGCTAGACTCACCCTCCTCCAGACTTCTATTGATAAGTTGACTGTGAGAGTCACAGCTTGTGAGAGAAGACAGGGGGAGGCCTCTGAGGTGACGGCTTTGAAAGCCAACGTAGCAGAATTGAGGAAGGACGTGGACTATCTAAAATCTACCGACTTCAATTTATTAATAGGCTGCTAATGATGAAGATGACCCAGAGACTTCAGAGATTCCTCCGGCCACTACCCAAGAAGTATAGAGGGATAGCACAGCAGAGGAGGAGTCAGATGCTGAGACTGATGAGGAGATGATTGAGCGTCGAGAGGAGAGAATATTTAGAGATTTGCCAGATCTTGTAGAGATGGTTGTGCAGTCGGTGATCCAAACATCGCTGACTAAGACGACCACTACAGCTCCTATTGGATCTGGCACTGTTATTCCTTCTAAGGTTACTCCAAGCACTGATGCCTAAGTACAGACTGATGCACTGGGCACTGAGACCCAGACAAATAAAGAGACTGCATAGACAGGATCCTTTCTTTACCTCCCTCTATGTCTTACTTTTGCTCACTTTTTGGATACTTTAATTGATTTGCATTTGAGGACAAATGATTTTTGTTTGTGGTGGGGTGAGGCCCACCTTTGTGTATATTTGTTTTGTTTATATATTTGGGTTGGAATTTATAATTGTGTTAATACTGCATTTTTGTGGATGTTTGAGCTCGTGGCTTCGTATTTTAAATTGCAAAATGATTTTGACCCTTCCAAAAAAATTTTGCCACCTCTTGTATATGTTGAATGTGGTTGTTCTCTTGCAAATTTGAGTATCAATTTTGATCAACATCGATGACTCAAATAGTGCTCATAATCAAACAAACATGAATGTGCGGCAATGATGAGACCAAGTGAAGTTACGTAGACAATATGTGAACTCTTTGTATCTTGTTGTGACTAGCCAATTATTAAATCTAGTCTCTTATGATGTTTGTTGCACACTAGAGAAAGTGTGGAGTCTTGTTTGACTTTGGTGTCGATGCCTTGTATGATGAGCTTACTGTGAACCATGCATGATAACACCTAGAATTTGCCCCGTTGGTCCGGTTGACTAAGTAAGGCTATCTCTTGATATGATCTTAGGCAACTTCAAAGAGTATGAGCCAATTTGACATATACCTCTTTTGTGACCTACCTTGTGAGTGTGTGAACCTCTTTTGAACACCCCTTGAGCCTTACCTTTCTTCGGAAGAAACTTGATGTAAACATGACCTTTCTTAAATCCACTACCTATAATCCTCTTGAATTGTGGTTGATCAAATAGCCAACTTAGGCCAAAAGCCTAAGTTGGGGGTGTGGTGAAAATAAAAGGCAAGTCAAGAAGTCCAAGAAAAGTCCCCTTTAACCCATGGTATTGAGAAAAATGGAACCTTCCATCCAAAAAAAAAAAAAAAAGACAAGAGAAAAGAAAAAGAAAAAGTTGTGAAATAAAGTTATAAGAAATGTCAAAAGAAATGGGGTTCCGAACAATCCATGGAAGTGAATAATAGGATGACTTATGAGCACTAAAGAAAATGATGAAAGAAGAAGAAAGGGAGTGTTGAAAACACCACATTTGACGAGGATGAAAGTCACTGAGCTTAAATGACGATACCTTTGCACTCAGCCCCATTACAAGCCTTGAAAAGACCTTTTTGATCTTGAGTGAGCTGAAACAATTGTTAATTGGAAAATACGGGCAAACCTATGGGTGAAAGCATACATTGTGTTCTTTGTGAGAGTGAGCGTTGCATTTGATTCCAAAATTTTAAATGATTAAACCATTGTGTGAATATGGAATCATTCTTCATGTGAGGGCATTTGAACACTTTAGTTGAGCTTGAACTTGCATTTAAAGCATGTATTGTGAGCTTAAGATTCTTTGATAATGGTGAGTCACAACTTGAATCTTTGAGTGCACAATTGATCTTCGCATGAGTAAAGTGAGTCTTGTTGTGTGCATTCATGATAGAGTCTTGTGTAGCACTGTTTGAAACATCCTTTTTGAATGGCTAAACTTCAGTTTTACTTGAGGGCAAGCAAAATTTTAAGTTGGGGTGTTTATGAGTCCACAATTTGGACTCATTTAGGACTATATTTTGATAGAATTAGTGTCCTCAAATGTATATTTTGTCTCAACATCTGATGAAAATCCTTAAGTTTTAGGTATTTAGAGTTTGAGGCAAAGCATGGACACTACTTGGCAAGAAGGAACAAGGCGGCGGAAAAGAACGAAGAAATGAAGGCCTGCAGATCGCCGAGTCCAGTTGGCGAGTCGCCGATGGGCCTGAAGATCGCCTTTTGTTCCAGTGTGCTGAGCCTTGAAGGAAAAGGTCAAGTTAGCGATGAAATGAAGCAGTCGGCATGTAGCCAAGCAGTTTCGCGAAGCAGTACCAAATCGCCAAACAACTCAAAACGCGAAGAGGCTGAAGGCTAAAACAGGAAGGCGATGAAATTGACCAAACAGCGGATTGCCGAGTGTATCGGCGATCCCGATTAAATTCGCCGAAGGGTCCTCCGTAGCAAAAATTTTCAAACAATGTAAATACTTGTTTTAAATTCCTAGATAAATATATCACTATTATTATTAGAACTTTTTACAGTTTTTAGAGAGTTTTAAGTTCTAGAGGGTTTTGGAGACTTTGTTCTAAGACCTTGAAGATTCAAAGGGTTTCAACTCCAAGAAATTAGACTTGGGTCTCGAAGATTCTTCACTCTTGATGTGTTTTAAGACTTAATCCTTCATACTCAATTGATGGAAAATGATATTGGTATAAATTTTTATCTCTTTTACATGTCTAGCTAAAACCCCAATTCTTGGGGTGTGATTTTATGAATATGGGTTAGATTATCTATTGGGTATTGCTTGTTGATGGTTTATTTGTTGTGTAGATGTGATTTCATTTAGTAGTTGTGTATGAACTTAATGGACTTGTAGTTGCAAATACGATTTCATTTTAGTGTTTTAGGCGTGCTCGAGAGAGAGGTCGTAAAACTAAGACTACTAAATTGATAGTCAGTGATATTGGGTCGACATGGGTTTGGCTAGATAGAGTGAATCCTAGTCCTTCTCCCACACATTCAGCTCGAGAGAGTGAATGGGATAAGGGAGAGGCTGTGCTTAATGCGACAACTCTATGTTCGAGAGAAGCTGACTTGATTCGGGGTAAGTTGCTCGAGAGAGAATTTATCCCCACTATAGTCTAGCCTAGTCATAAATACTCAACAATTTACTATCAAAAGCATGTACCCGATAATATAGTCTATCCCGTATTCTTATCATATCCCAAGAATCTCATCTCTCTATCTCGTTTTTGTATATTTTTGTCGTTTTTAGTTGTTAATTAATACAAAACCCCTATTGATATTTGATGCTTGCGTCACCCCTTGTAACGACCCTAAAAATGAACTAGTGAAACTAGATCCTAATGACTTTGTGTTGGGCTTGTAATGAGGTTTCATGTTGTGTAATGTTGCCTTTCTTGAAGGAGTTTAGTGAGTCAACGTCAAGGCACGTGTTAGACTCCATGATAAAAGGCCTTTGGTGTGTTGGTTAAGGGTTGCAAGGGCGTGTGCCAAGCCAAGGGGGCAAGGCCTAAGCCAAAGGCCAAGGCTGCCCAACCTTGGCCAAGCACTGCCCCATGACCACAGACCACTTGACGGCCAATGGTCATGACCATGGTCCGTAGAAGTGGCCGTGAAGGTCACTTGGTGGCATGGTAAACGAGGCAACTTGGCCAAGCTACTACCCAAGTACCATGGACCACTTCACGATCAGTGGTCTTGACCACGACTCGTAGAAGTGGTCGTGAAGATTACTTAGCCTGGTGGAGGCTTGGCAAGGTCAAGGAGCTACTGCCTAGAGGACCACGGGCCGTGGTCCTCCTTCACGGACTGTAAAAGTGACCTTTGTGCCTGACGGGGCTGCCCAAATTAAAGGTTTTTAAGTAATTTTGCTTTAATGTTTTATTATGTGGGGTTGATTTTAAAGGGTTTATATCATAAATATAAATAGTTTTAAGTTCTAAAACAACTCAGTTACTCCTTATTTCTCCGAAACCCAAATCAAAACCCCCAAAGTTTTTCTCTTTCAATATTTCTCTCTCAACTCAAGGAAGAAGAAGAAGTGGGAGCTAGGGTTTGTATTCAAAGCTTTCTTCATCAAATTTCGTGGGGAAATCTTAGTAAAAGGTATGGTGATCCTTCATCTAGGGTTAGTCTTCACCCTAGAGTCCATTTCGAAAGAGTTTTCAAAGCTTTTCAAAGTTCATGAAATTTCAAGGGTTTTACTCAATCTCATGGGTTCGCTCTCCAAATGATTTTAAAGATTTACTAAGGTCATATTATTATTATATTGATGTTTAATTGGTGATTTAAGATGATTTTACTCCTTGAACCCATGATTCCTCTCAATTCTAATTTATGACTTATGAAGTGGGTTTATTGATTATGAATGGGTGATGGTGGATTTATGCTTAGATTGATTTAGATTGTTTAATTGTATCATTATCTATGCTTAATTATGATGAATTGTTGGTGAATTGAGGACTTGTGATTATGGCTTTGAAAGGGCAATTTGACCTAATTACATGTTATTATAGAATTGTGTTTGAATTGTTGATCCACTTGAAAGGTGGAGGCGTTTCATTATTATGTACATTGTGATCATGGCCTTGAAGGCATAGTATGATAAGTTGAAGTTTTATCATGATATTGTATGTATGAATGGGGAGATCAATGAAGCTAATGTGATCATGTTTTGAATGTGAATGTGTTATTTGAAAGGCTAATTCTCAATTTGACACCAATGAATGTTAATGATAAAACATGAAGGATTCTCCAATATATTGTATATCTCGAATTGGTAGGACTTATGCATACTTTTCTTGTATAAATGAATGTATTGTTGATTGTGGAATCCTTGGAACGGTAGGCTAGTAGCACCCTTCCACACATGTTAATAATGAACCTTGGAATTGATAGGCTTATGTCACCTTTCCATGAAGGTTAATGATGAGCCTGAACCAGTAGGCCTATGGCACCCTTTCAAGAGGAGTTAATGAGCTTTCCTGAATGGACCTTGAATCGGTAGGTTTAAGGCACCCTTTCATGTGTCCATGAATGTAATTGGAGTCGGTAGGCTAATAGCACCTCTCATATGTGATAATGTCAAGGTAATGAACTATTCTATGGGAATGTAAGCTAAGCACCGAGTGGATTTGGTTAGATGAAAACTCCCCCAAGGTTAGGCATGAGTTTCAGTGATCGTCTACCTTATCTCATAAACTATGTTCCCACATAGGTCTAGCTAGTGGATCCACCTAAGATTTATGAACCAGTCTTCCTTAGGCAAGTAGACCACCTTTTTACAGTGTGGGGACTTATGACACCGGATTCCATGACAAGCTCTCATGGTCTATGTCGGTTAATGCTTACTTCCCATCATGTGAGATTTCATTGTGATTTCTTGATAGGTTCTACAAAGTGTAGGTAGTATTATGGGATGCTGCCTATACATTGCACGAGTAGGATTTGAGAGGGTCATAATGAGTTTCTCTAAATCCTAATGACTATGACATAAATGTGTTCTAAATGAAGTTATTGAAGAATTTTGACTTATTGTCTAAATAAAATGATGAATGAGTAGCTTATATTGATGAAATTACTTACTTGATGACTATGTTTATGTGATGATGCGATTCATGTGATGTTCATGTGTCTTGAATGGATATTGTGTAAAGGTGAAAATGAAGGAATGGTAAGTTCACTTATGGTGACCTTAAGGTGGTGCCTTAGTGTGGGTGGTGGTATGGGACGCTACCCATACATTGCACAAGGCATAGCTTGAGGGTTACTTGAAGTAAAGGTCTAAGGTAAAGGAAATGGTTTACTTGATGCTATTGTCTAAATGTGGTATTATGACTTGCATGATGATTGTACTTGTATTGTATGTCTCTTATGCTATTGTACATGATATTTCTTAAAAGTGGCATAATGCATGGTTTTCAACCAAGATATCCTTTTTAAAGCATGTTTTTGCATGGTCACATACTTAGTACATTTTTGTGTGCTAACCCATATTTTCCTATTTTACTACAAGTGATTGGTTTTAGCTAGGATTGAAGTGCTTGGATAGAGTTTTCCTCCAAGACTTGGTATGTCCTCATAGGTCGAGGACAAAGACTCTTATTGTTTCTAGTTCTTTCTTATTTTGGAGACTATTGTTAAGACTTCAATTGTAAAGGGTCGTGACCCTATCTTGTTAAAGTTTTGTCTTCCGCTGTGTCTTTTAAAGATTTCTGTTAATATTGAATGTTTTGATTCGTATGGTTTTAAATATAAAGCTTTTAATTCCGCGCTATTTTCATTATTGAATGCAATGAATGACTATGAGGCTTGTATAAGACCCCTTCGGGGTCGAGTACGCCGTGTTACGACTAGGGGTTTCTCTCAGGTCGTGACACCCCTTTAGATTTAGTATGTTTATATTTGATAATGTTTATAGCTATGACTAATTAGAACTAAATTTTATTTTTCTATTAATTCTCAAAACTACTCCCTTGGGACTCACCCCAACCCTTGGTTGGGTTACTTTACTATTGTACAATCGTAGACACTTGAATTGGAAGTTGTATCTTGATTACACAAACATCAGTGAGAAAGCCTTTCAACTTAAGAATCCTTTCTATGTGAGAAAACATTTCACATCTTGCTCTTATGTTTACATGAGAAAATCTTTTCAATAACATATCATGATCATTGGTACTTTACTCTCAAAGCAACCTTAAAACATTTGCACAGATTTCATAAAAATGCATAAGTCCATAATTTACCTCTTGAGGTTCAAAACCCACTTTCAATCATCAACATGTAGAAAACATGGGTTATATAAGGATTTCATCATAAATTCATGTAGAGCTAGCAATACATGCTTGATTTCATAAAACTCTTCTTTTAAGATCCAAATCCCACATCATATGATTCATAACTTGAAAACATGGGGAAATCATCATAAAATCATCATATTTAACCAATTCATGTATAAGAGATCATAATTCAATCATTTAAATCAATAATGAAAAAAACCCATGATAGTTGAAGAAAACCCTAACTCAATTGGGGAATTCTACCTTTTAAAATATAGGAATTTGGGAACTCAGTGGATGAAAACTATCATACCTTGAATCCAAAAGCTAGCCTTCAATGGAGGAATTGAGACCTTGACTTGAAATCCTAGGTTGAATCTTCTTCTTCAAGTTTCTAGAGAGAGAAATATTTGGGGAGGAGATTTGATTTTCTTTTGTGAATTTGGAAGAATGAAGTGAATGGGTTAATTTGGGTTGAAAAAGCTTATATAGGGGTCTCAGTGAAGAGTAAAACAACATAGTATAGGAACTAATTAATTAGGAAAAGACCCAACTACCCCTGACATTAACTGTCGAACAGTGACCCACAACCCACCATTGACGGACCGTGGACTGACCAACAGTCCATCATGCACACTCGTTGGTGCTAGTTAGAGACTTTTAGCCTGACCTATGGTTCCTAGACCACAGATTATGGTCCCATCAACAGTCTGTAGGTCCAATCATGGTCCATGGCCTAGACAACTTATTGGTGGCCTTTCCATGGGCCTACCTATGGTCCGTGGTTCAACCCACGGGTCGTGGCTGGCCTGCGTAGATTACACCAATAAGTTCTGAAAATTTGCTAGGCTTCTATCTTTTGAATCTGGGGTGTTACGATTCCTTAATGTCAATGTTGAGAAAGAGTACAAAAGTGAGAATGTTGTAAAAAATGTTGCTTTGGACTTCAGGCATCTTGAATCTCATTTAAAACACTTTTCTATATTATGCTTAGATGGCGACATGAAATTCAAAGTCATCTGAACTAATGGATGAGTGTATAGATGAGGAACAAGGCCCCTACATCCCAAAAAAATTTTGTCCACGTAGACAAAATGATATTCCTCGCTTAAGAGCCAAGAAATGCAAGATGTGACATCTATTACTTGGTTCATTTATTGTTATACAACCGCCCTTGAGAGGAGAAGAAAAGTTGATTCATAAGTTCAAAGTGGAAAAAAAACTAGTGAATTTACTTGTGTCGTGCTGCGACATTAAATTAGGCACTTATTGGGAGACAACCCAATTTATAGTGTAGCTTCTATTTTTTTTAATTTTTTTTTAGTGTCATTGTTTGTTATTTTTGCATATTAGGGAAAGTCTGAGTACCCAACAATTTGAAGAATTGTTTCACGTTTGAGCTTAAGTGTAGGTGTGTACGACCCTTGATGAAAATTGAGAGAACATGCTACTAGCTAGGCCTAAAGGGTCTCAGGACGTTTTCCTAACCCTTGTTTTAAATTTTATTTGATGCTTTGGGGACATAGCATCTTTTTAAGTGTGGGGTGGAGGAATGAATTCCTAGTTTTTACTATTTTATTGAGTCTATTCTTGTTTTAGGATGGGTTCCTTGACTTTTAGGTTCTTCACCTGAGGATAGTCCCTTTGAATCGAGTATTTTTATTTATTTATTATTTTTTTATAGAAAAGAAAAGACCCTTTTTTAGTTGTGTGATACTTGTTATTTAGGCCTAATTTTGAGTAGTACTTTCTTATGAATGCTTGATTGATAAGGAAATTGCAGACGCTTTGACACCTTGGCTCATGGTTGTGGCTTTGTATATAACTTATTTTATTTTGTAGTTTGTTATAATCTTGTCTCTCTTAGTAGTGGAATTGATCCATCTTGATTGATACTTGTGTCATGTGTGGTGAGAATTTGTTTATTCCATGTTTTGCATCTTAGTTTAGAACTTGTCATGCATGTTATTGAAGTGAAATAAAAAGTGTTACTCTATTTAGAAGATGATAATAGGCATTCTTTGATTTGTCTGGTAAATTTTAGCTTTTTCAGATATTATATCACTAGTTAGCCCTTTTGAGCTAGTAACCTTTTGTTGGTAGCCATAGTTTGCCCTTAACTATTATGTCGAATCCCTAGTTTTTGCACCTTGCTTCCTTGAGCACTGTAGCATAAAATTATTATAATTATTAAATCTCAAGAAAAGGGATAGTTGAGTAAAAAAGATCATCAATTGTCACGACCCGGGGTTACCCCCTAGAAGTAACACGACTTACTTGACCCCCGAAGGGGTCTTGTACAAGCCCTTAGCATAATCATCACATAAAGACATAGAATGATGCAGAAAAATTAAAACTTTTTCTTTACAATCGAAGTCATTTTTATAAAACAAACGGGTCTAGACATTGTCTCATTTGACCATCTAATACAATTGAATAGGGACAATGCCCTTACAATAGTTTCTAAATGGAAATACTAAAAGAAACTCAAAGTAAACTACTTGTCCTCGAAGCTTGATGACTCACCAACTAAGCTTGGGGAAACTAACTAATCCAAGCTAGAACCAAGAATACCACCACCAAGGACCAATCTCTACATTTGTAGAAAACATAGAAATATGGGTTAGCACAAAATGTACTAAGTATGGTAGCCATGCATAAAAACATTTAAAACATGCTTAAAAGGGACATTTTGTTTGAAACCATGCTATATGCCATTTTTGAACATCATCTTTGAAATAGTTAGAGAATGTAGCTCATAAGACAAACCATACACACTTCATCATAACATAGAGGATACCATCATAGTCACAAGTATAGTCTCCAACACAACATAATGCATACTCCAATCTTCACAAGACATAATTCACATATATAATTCAATGCCAAGATCATATCATCATAATAAAACCATCACATAAGTAACCTTGAGCTCTACTTGTGCAATGCATAGATAGGATCCCATAATCCTATCTACACTAAGTATTACTTCTAGGCCACCATGATCATGCATAACATACCTTGACCTTATTCATAGCCAACATTCATAAACAAAGAGACATTCATGCTTATATCTTATAATAAATAAAGTCACTCATAGCAACAATCCATATCGTGCATACATAATTCATATATCTTCATAGCATAAGGAAACCACACTATAACCCCTTTATAAGTCTACTTGTGCAATGTACAAGTGAAGTCTCATACCGCCGCTCACACTAAGTAAAGCTCATTAGGAAGTCATTGGTATAGTCCATGTTCATATTCATAATAAAGCATTCATAATCATCATATCATAGGAGAGACATACCATGCCCATGCTCAAAATCTATTTGTGCAATGCATGAATGAAGTCCATATCCCCATCCATACTAAGTAGAACTTCTGGAGGAACCATAGTACCTAACTCATGTTCTTATCATAATTCATATTCTTATCATATAAGGATAATCATACTCATTACATATACATAAGGAGAGTCATACCATAACAACAATCCAATCAACATATATCATACCTCCATGTCTTACCATAGAATAATGAACCAACCCACAATCCCTTTCAAAGCTTACTTGTGCAATATAAAAGTGAAGTCCCATACCCCCACTCCTACTAAGTAAACTTATCAAGAAATCACAAGTATAGTTCAAGTCATATTCATTATCTTATTACATAGGGAGAAGTGCATTAACCGACATAGACCATGTGAGCTACATGGAATCCGGTGTTATATAACCCTACACCGAAAAAAGGCGTCCTACTTGCCTAAGGTAGAACTAGACATATATAGCTATAATGTGGATCCACTAGCTAATACCTATGCGGGCACATAGCTATGGGATAGGGAGATTGCTTCTAGAAACCCAGCCTATTTTACCAGCGGGAGAGTTTCCATCTCATGAGAGCATATGTAGAAGACCCGGCCTAAAACTAGCGGGAGAGTCTCTACCTCATTTGCCATATCCGCTCGGTGCTAAGCATTATTCTCCAACTTATACATAGTTAAGGTGAATTACAATTTCATATGAGAAGGAGTACCCCTTCATTCAACCCAACTCATGCATAACATAGCTCATTGATTCAACATGGTGAGAACTACCTTTCACCTTAGAATCATCCAAGACAATTCGTACATAATCATGTGTAGTAGTAAAGGAAACTAGTCTTCCAACAATACCATAATTCACACATTAGTCATTGGATCTTCACCATTCAAGTGGAACATAACTTCATACATAAATACATGAAAAGTAAGCACCTCCACCTTTCAAGTGGATCAATCCATTCATATATAAGAATCTTAAACATAGAGTACCTTCATACATTGCCTTCAAGGCTATACTTCAAGATTCAGCACTTACAATTTACCCTTCAAGGGTCATAGATCATGTCTTGCAATCACCCTTAGAATTACTACTTTAAGAATGAATCAAACAAGACTAATTGACTAAATTAACATAGATACTATTCTAAGTATTCACATTGCATGAACAAACCCATCTCAATTTCATAAAGTTGGGGTCATGGGGAAGCACATGGGTTCATGGGGAATTTCACAATAAAACCCTCAATAAACATCAAATTCATCATAATATAGGATAATTAACATAAAGAAATCATTTTCAAGAAGAACCCATGGCTAGAATCAAAACCCTAGTTTTTGAACAAATTCCCAATTTCGAAAATTAGTGTTGAAAGGCTTCATGGAGAAAGAAATTCCATGAATGAAGGTTCCCATACCTTAATTGAAGCTTTTCCATGAAATTGGAGTGAAAACCTTGGAGCTTGAACCCTAATCTTGAACCTTTTGGTGTTATTCAATGGAGGAACTTGTAGGGAGAAATATTGGGGAAGAGATGAACTTTTTATTTTAAAGTGGGTGTTTGTGAAAGTGATTAATTTTGGGTATATTTTAATATAAAATCCCTTATATAGTTATTTAGAAATAATATAAAATATACCCACTTTCTAATTTAACTTAAAAATAATATTTACGAAAACGCCCCTGCACATATGGACTTGGCCAAAAAAAACTAAGGAAATGTTTAAGGAAGCATTTAAGGTCCTTGAAGTGGTCCACTAGCCTTGGACTTTGCCTTTGGCTCTTTTTTTTTTAAGTTAAGGCATAAGTCTACAAAGGAGTACACGACAGTGGGCCCCCACTTGCACACGTGCACTGCCCATGTGTTAAGGCATCCCCCACGCGTGGTGGTCTCCCCACTTGGTCCTTAAACCCTCACGTGGGTTGCCTTAAAAAAACTAAGGCATTGGTTCAAAGAAGCTTCTAAGGGTGGTGAAGGCAAAAACCTTCCTTGAACCCTCTCTTGAAAATATGCTTAGTCAAAATTGGCTAAGGCATTGGTTCAAGGAAGCTTCTAAGGAAGGTGAATCCTTTCGCCTTCCTTGAACCCTCCCTTAAACTTATACTTAGCCAAATTTTTGGACCCTTTTACATCTCCAATTTATACATAAACTTATAAGGTTCATACGTTAGGCTCTAGTTTCACCTATCAATTTTTTTCGGGGTGTTACATCAATGATAGCTACAAAGTGATGAAAAAGCTCTCTTTGAAAAAATGAGAAGTGAAAGAAAAAAATAAAATTCTTTGAAAAAATAAAAATAAAATGGTTGAAACATTCTTGAGATGATGAGAATTACTTGTGAAATAATTAGAGAGGGCTGAAAATAAAAAGGAAAAAAAATAATGGGTGATGAAGTCTAAAAGTGCAAAGTATTTAGGGAAGTGTAAGTCACTATTATATAGTTTTCCTGCTCGTCCCCTAGCCTATATTACAACCCGTTAAAGTCCTATTTAATTATATTCAAGCATGCTTAATTAGTGAAGATGTACATAATGGGCAAGCCTGTGATTCTTTGTGCATACATGTGAGATTTATTTGTGAGTGTGAGAGTTGTTCTTTGATGTGAACTCCTTAATTTATATTCAAACTTTTGAATTGAGTGTGTGAACTATTTCTTCTTGTGAGGGATCTTGTAGATAGATAGGTGATGTTATTAGTTTTCTTTGATAAGAATAGGTGAGCAAGCTTAAATTTGATGAGTTCAAAGTCTTCCTTTGAGGTTAGGAGGTTAGAGGTTTGTTGATTATTTGTATATCTTGCATAATAATCGGGAATTGTACTTGATGTTTTAAAATTTGTATATGGCCTAATTGATTATATCAACCAAAGTGATGGCGTTCCTAGTTTAAATTTTTGAGATGAGCTTTAATGCTTGCTCGAGTACGAGAAAAAATTTAAATGTGGGGTGTTGATGTGAGGTCAAAAATATATATTGTTAATTATTATTTGTCTCACATTTATTATTTGTATTTATCCTTTTTGAACATTAATTTTATGAATTGTGTTTAATAGTGTATTTTATTTGTAAGAGTAAATTGGTGTAAGGATGAAGAGTTTGGAGCTAAAATGAATTAATGATGGAAGATTACTGAAGGAAATCAAGCAGACAACTTAATAGATTAAATTGAATATAATAATATATAATATGCACATTCACATGGAAATTGAAGTGAGAATACGACTTCTGCCACGTGGCAACTAATGAAGGCCCTTCAAATGTTGAGGTGGTTACAGAATACGCGTACAATTAGGAAATTCAATTCTGTTTGGTTTTGGTTTTCCTGTTTGTTTTGGACTCATTATGTTACTTGGGGTTTTTCTTAAAATTTATAAATAGCCCATGAGAATAATTATTAGAAGGTTGTAAGATACTTCGTAAAAAAAAGTCTTCAATACTTTTTAGGATTCTTCTTCTTCTTTTCTTAGACATTAGTAGCGAAAGACCCTTGTTCTAGGTTGTGGCTACGGTTAATTGTTGAACATCGATTGTTTTGAATTAATATTTGTTATCGCTTAAATTACTTTTGTATTCTTCTTTTAGTATTTTATACTTTGATCACCATAGAAATAAATATATTGTCTAGTCTTGGACTCGGGACACGAAGAGATAGATAGGTCAAAGAATAAAAAAAGCTTGATCTTTCTTGCATATCAGTTGACTAGATTCGTGTTTATAATGACACCCGGACAAACACCAAGCTTGGTTACAAAATAGGATGAAATTTAAATGCTCGCCAATTGGGCATGTCTATCCCTGCTCAACGATATAGTTAGACGATCAACTAGAGTAGGCGATTAGAGGTCGGTAGATCATGATCATAAAATCAACTCCTATAAATTAGAAATTTGATAACCGTAGTTAATTCATTACATGAAATGAGATACATGAAACCTTAAGCATGTTGCAGCCCTAGAATTGTCCCAAGCGTTGTAAGTAATTTTATTATTTCATTCTTGCATTCTTTTGTTTAGAAATAAAAATCAAATTCTTTTGGCACACTTGAATAAGTAATTAGACTAGTATAATTGAGTAAAAAATAGTTAATCTACAAGTCCTTTGGGTTCGATAATAGAGTCACTATATTACTTGCGCGACCACGTACACTTGCGTGTGTAATTGGGAGCAACAATGAGCTTACAAAGATTATCCAATTACCCTGATTTGTTTTCATATATCCTTTATTCTTTTTTTAGCTTTGAGAACTATACTTATATACTTTGGTTATGAATGGAATATATGCTAGTTAAACAAAAAAAAAAGTGAATATAAGGAAGAAATATTAGATTTCAAGGGTGTTTTTAAATTTAAGGATCATATTTGTGTTTTAGGAATTGATTATTCGATCTAGTCGAATATGAAAGAGACTTATAGCTCTAAACATTATTCATCGATAAAGAGAAAAAATATGTTACAGTCTTAAGCCTTATTGGTGATGTCGAATAAAGAGAAACATTGTAAAATATGTGTCTCGATGTTTGAATTGCTAGCATGAGAAGTATGGACACTAGAGATTAGATGGTATGATGCATGTTTGTGAATGAAAGAGGGGGCGAATTTTCTTGGATTTTTTGGTAGTATTCCCTCAAACTTTTGAGAATTTTGATGTTATTTAGATGGATTGACTAAATCATCTCACCTTGTGCTAATTCAGACTTCAAACATGTAGAGAGATTGATTGGAATTTATATCGGGGAGATAATATGTTTGCATGGTGTGTCCATAGCCCATCATTTCAAATCGGGGTAATTAGTTCACATTCAATTTTTGAAAGCCTATGTAGAAGAAATTGGGTACTAGGATAAATTTTAGTACAACTTTTCATCCACAGATTGATGATCAATCCAAGTGGACTGTTCAAGTGTTAGAGGATATGTTATAGATGTGTGTGATCGATTTGGGAGTTTATAGGCCTAATTATTGTCAGTATTGGAGTTCCTTATAATAATAGTTAACACTCAAACATTCAGATGGTCAGTTCCTTTTGAGATTTGTTTGGTAGGATATGTTGTTCTTCACTGAAATAGTTTGATGCCTTCGAGGTCAGACCTTCGAGTAATGATATGTTATGAGATTCATTAGATAACTTCTCACAGTTTAGAGTTGAAAAAGAAGTTATATTGATTAGAAGGTTCGTGATCTAAAGTTCATGGTTGGGGAGAAAGTTTTGTTGAAAGTACTACCTATGAAGGGTGTTCTGAAGTTAGGGAAGAAGGACAAAGTTATTAGTAGGCTCATTGGTTTGTTTGATGTACTTCGACGTATTGGTGAGATCACCTTTTTATATTGGATAAGCCACAAGATTTATTAGATATTCATCCAGTATTTCATGTTCTGATGTTGAAGAAGTATCATGGTGACAGTTCTCATGTGATTCGATAGGACTCAGTGTAGTTAGACCAAAATTTTTCATTCGAGGAAGAGTCTACAATTATGTTGTATATGACGATTAAATTGATATCCAAAGGCATAATATTTGTAAAGGTGTAGTGAAGGCATTGCCTTATGGAAAAAGCAACTTGGGAAGTTGAGTCCAACGTCTGGAGTAAATATCATAATTTATTAGACAGTTCAAGAGCTTTCTTTATTTTTATGTTCAAGGACGGACGTGTGTTTTAGTGGTAGATGATGTAATGACCCTTCTAGTAATCTTGTAAATTTTACTTATTTTATTCATTTTGACCAATCTCTTAGCTTTTTCATGTGATTTATGACTTGCGGGAAAAAGTGACACAATTTTCAAATTTATTTAAATGTGATTTTATTTTATTTTTATTAAAAAATATAAGAAAAAATTAAATATAAAATAGAAAAGAAAATAAAGGGCAAAGCCCAAATGAAAGTAAATGAGGAAAATTAGAAAAGGAACACTGGCTGGCGGCTGGCGGCGAAACACAAAAAAATTGCAGAAACAGAAAACAAAAATGTAGTGAAGAAAAAAAAGAAAAGGAGAAAAGGAAAATAGGAATTTCGTTATAAAGCGTTAAGGTAATAATTCTCATCCTTTCCATTAAATATTTATGAGTTTATGAACATATTTTTAGGGTAATAATGTGTAGAAATTAATCCTAGGATTTTTAGAATAAAATCTTGAAACTATGGGTCGAATAACGATCTATTTTAGCTAAAATTTGACATGCGAGTTTGTTTTATTATGGATGAACATATTCTGGAAGAGAAATTCAGATTCAAATTTGAGAGTTCGAGATGACTTTTTTTACCCGATTTTTGAGCTAAAAATAAATATAGCAATATGGGTGTCATTGGATTTGTATTCTTATGGAGATTATGCATTTGAAAAAAAATTGATCGTTCATAAGTGTTATGGAAGGGAAAATTCATAATTAATATTTGAGCTTCGGTTTGAGGCAAGTAGAGATCTATATCTTCTTTGAAGTGTTAGTTTTATGAAATAAATGTATATAATGGTAACAAATAAGGGGTCTTGTTTAATGAGATAACGAGCATTTATACGGGTACCAGTGTTATAATATGAGGTAATGTACATGAAATTAAATACTGGTTGATAGTATCCCGTAAGTTGTGATATGATTAAATCGTTGAGACATGTGAATTATGTAAACTTGATTGCGATTGATGATCCTTAGTGGTAGGGTCGATTGATGAACTAATATTATACATTTGTTCATACATATTCATACCACTCTTATTGTTGCATGATAATTATTGGTTGATATTGTTCATTAAGTTATTTGTGAGATTCATATTCTTATTATGCAAATGGGAAATGGTTTAGTCAAGTGACATCATGCAAAGTCCATCGGGAAATGGTTTCGGTAAGTGGTATGGTGTCGTTGGAAAATAATTTTGGTGAGTGCTATTGTGCCGATGGAAAGTGTGTGGTTCCAGTGAGTCTTGTAGTTCTGATGGGAAATGATTCCGACAAGTTTATTGATCTCATGAGTCCCCTTGGGTCCCGACTATCTGACAGAGGAAGCACTTGCACACCGATTTTTGGCTAGTGACTGCATTATATTATATTTCATCTATATTGCATTTCATATTGATTTGGTGTCGAGTTGTTGAGATGATTTGACTTGATACATCTGAGACATCTTTTGTTATCATATGTGGTGTAACTTATAGTTTTAGAACAATATCTGTTTTAATTGATATATTGAGGTGATTTATTTTACGAAGTAATTATACTTTAAAAAAATGATTTTTGAGAATACACCTCGTTATCGCTTCTAAGAAGGATTAGTAATCAAAGCTTGCTGAGTACACATGTTTTTTATACTCACTCTATACTTATTGCACCTTTTTGCGTGCAGGAATTGAGACAAGCACTGTTAGTACTTGACTTGCTGCTGTGATTGAGATATATGATTGTTGGAATTCAGGGGTGAACTGTTTTTTCTTTTGCAGTACTACATTCTAGAGACTCTGTTTTTCTGTCTTAATTCCTTCTAGATAGTTATTTTAGTTTTCAAACTTATTTCGTATTCATAGTTGCTCTACTACTAGTGTCCTCAGGACTTGGGGTAGTTTGAGTTGACTTATCTATATAATTTACACATTATTTAAATTATTAAATGGTTAATAAAGGAATGAGGTTTGCCTACAGGGAAGGTAGGTGCCCTCAAGGCCTTTAGATTTTAGGTCGTGACAATTATACATATTCAGATATTCAAAATAAATAGTTTTAATCATTCATTGTTCAAATCTAAAGATAACATATTAATGGACATGCAAGAGACATAACTAGAACTCAGTTTTTTCAATCCCCAGACCCTAGGGAGTTTGAATACTACTTTCTTTTCTAGTGGGAGAGGAGGTAATTGAAAGAATTTTGTTCAATAACTCAAGGGCATAGATCCGACGATTCAAACATGCATTTAATGATAACAAATGAGGCCTAAATAAATTTGGTGCTTGGTATAGCTAGGGGATGTCAATGGGACAGTTCGGTCGGTTATTTTTGAAAAATTATACCATCCCAATTTTTTGGGTATTTTACAATGTATAACCAAAATTAGATTTTTCTTAAAAATCATCCCAATCATATCAGTTTCTTTCTTATATCAACACAGTTCAGTTAATTTTTGTTTTTTTTTTTTACTTTTATAATATCACCACAAAATATACTATTACTAAAAAAATAATTGTTTGCAAATATGTTTTTGAAGAGACACTTCAATTCTTCACCAAGAAGTCAAGAATGTAAAACATTGTTGTCATATTGTTTGATCTTAAACATTTAATAGGAGTTGTTGCATAGGTTTTGTTGTAATGTTTGATAGAGTATCTATTATAGTATCTTTTAATTTTAAATTTTATTATTTAAAGACTAATTAAAGAGCAAATGCCCAAAGTCGTCCAGTCACTAGATGCCTAGGACCTAGGTTATATTTATATTTGAAAAATGTTATAAAATATATTTATATATATTAAATTTAACATATTGTTAATATATAAAATATAATTATATATTGAATTTAACATATTGTTAATATATAAAATATATTTAGATACACAAGTAAATTTGGTTCGGGAGTTTTTTAGTTTTTTCATAAATTAAAAAGACTATTTCAATTGTTCGGGACGGTTATACACTTAAATAAAATTCCACAAATTATTGAAAAATGACATAAATCAGTTTGGTTCAGTCGGTTTTTCATATTCTTTTGACACCCTATATGTTGCAGTACTGGATTCTAGAGACTCTATTATTTTTTGTCTTATTTCCTTCTAGACAGTTATTTTAGTTTTCAAATTTGTTTCGTATTCATAGTTGCACTTGTACTAGTGTCACCAGGTCTTGGGATAGTTTGAGTTGACTTATCTATATAATTTCTGCATTATTTAAATTATTAAATGGTTAATAAAGGAAGGGGCTTCCCCTACAGGGAGGGGTATGTGCCTAATGAGATTTTGGGTCGTGACAATTATACATATTCATATGTTTAAAAATAAATCATTTTAATCATTCATTATTCAAATCTAAAGATAACATATTAATCATATATGTAAGAAACATAGCTAGAACTCAGTTTTTTTTCAATTCTCAAGCCCTAGGGAGTTTGAATACTACTTTCTTTTCTAGTGGGAGATGGAGTAATTGAAAGAATTTTGTTCAATAACCCAAGGCCATAGATTGGACGATTCAGACATGTAATGATAACAAATGAGGCCTAAATAGAATTTGGTGTTGGTATTAACATACCAACAAATTCATAGTGAAACGAACTGCAAAATTGGATAAACTACCTAACTACACATCATGTTTCCTTATTTTCTATTATTTCCTACCACTCTAAAAAATTACAAAAAACACCCTTCTTTTTCTCAAATTCTCTCTTTTTTGGATACATAATTTCCAATCTTCCAACTCCACGATTTTCTTTCCTTTTCCACGCCTATAATCACTCCACTATATCACTAGTTACCTTTTATCACTACATTTTTGAATTTCAAATATTTTGTTTTTCCAGCTAATTGATTTCAAGCAAGCGATAGTTCTTCTTAATTCATTTTTTCTTTCCATTTCATCATAATTGTCATTTTTATTAATTTATTTTGTTTTTTCATCTACAAAATTCGGATACATATAAATGATGCTCCATTTTTCAGCATTGGGATCACCCAATTAGTTTCAACTACTCAAGATAATGTATGTTGTATCTTTGATTGTGACGATGAAGATTTTGTTGAAAATAGATCTAAACAAATAAAAGATCCATTATTTATGAAGAATCTGGAGTTGGAGAAATCAAAGTCGAAGAAGAATTTCAACTTCTAAATCTAGTGTGAAAAAAGGCTCAAAAAGGAAAAAAAGTTGGATCTGCCTTATCACGTTCGTCTCTAGCGAAGACAAAAGTTTTCAATGTATCTCGTTTATATTGATTCTTAAAGGTACAAGTTCTCATTGTATCAAACAATCCATTATTCATGAATAATCTTAGATTAGAGAAGTCAAAGTCGAAGAAGGACTGATCTTCGGCCTCTAAATCGATTGTGGAAAAAACTTTTAAAAAAAATAAAAAAAGATTGGATCTGGATTATCACACCCATCGTTATCAAATGTCCATAGTCTCAATGTATCTAGTTTATTTTATTTCGTAATTTAGCTTTCTGATACAATGAGTATGTTTTATGCAATGTAACATGTTTATATTAATTATACTTATTTATAACCTAATATTGTTGGTACTTCGACTACTGAGTTTTATGCAATGTATCAAATTTATACTTATTATACTGATACATAACATAATATTGTTGATACTTCGATCAGTGGATTTTATGCAATCCATCATGTTTATAGTTATTATACCGATACATAACCTAATGTTGGTGATAATTCGATTAGTGATTTTTATGCAATGTATCATATTTATATTTATTATACTGATACATAACCTAATGTTGCTGATAATTCGACTAGTAGGTTTCATGTTCAATTCAAGCATACTTGATACGTAAGTAATGCATAATGTATCATTTGCCATATATGAAACTCTATAATGTATCGGTAATATTTTTCAATTCTATCAAGTGATTTTTAATTTGATTTCCTTCGTACAAGATATGCAATTTGGTTGTATAGGATATACAATTTTTCAATCACATGTATCTGATACACATTAATTGTCATGATACATTTATACATATTATTGCTAAATACCCATTCTTTTGCAATGATACATTCATATAAACTAACACTAGATGTATTTGATATTTAATATCTGTCACATAGTAATGTTTCGATATATTACCAAACACTGTACAAGCAATCTTTACTTCTCTAATATATCTGTGGGATTGCAACACTTAGCAATATACTAAATATTTTAGGAATAATAATGTATCATGAGTAATATATCTATCTCGAAAAAATAAATCAAAAAAACTTTGGCCATGATTCACTCATAAAAATTAACACTACATGTATTTGATACGTAGTAACTATCACACGGTAATGTATCAATCTAAAATCAAACACCTTATAGGCAACCTTTACTACTTGAATGTATCATGTAGGATTACAATACTTAACAATTTACTAAATATTTTTAAAAATAGCAATGTATCATGAGTAATATATCCATCTAGAGATCAGAAATCAAAAAATCGTCTACACAACATTTCTCCACTTTTTTGTGTGTCATGTCAATGCATAGTACATACATTGCAAATTCCGGCTCATGTTTCTTCACCACCAAGTACAGACTCACGAAGATATTCATGATGTATCTTCTCAAGAGTTTCGATAATTATGAATCAAAATTGAAAGGATCTTCGATGAACTTGAAGAATTTTGAATCTCAAATTTTTTTTCGATAATTTTGAATCAAAATTGAAAGGATCTTCAATGAACTGGAGAAAAGTTTCGAATCTCAAATTTTTCGATAATTTTGAATCAAAATCGAAAGGATCTTCGATGAACTGCGAGAAGAATTTTGAATCTCAATATTTTTTGACAATTTTGAATAAAAAATCTTCAAATAATTGTATAGGGATAAAGCAACACTAGTCTCTGTAATGTATCAGATCTCCAGATTTTCCTCAACTCATCGATCTCCAAGCTGCAATGGCTGATGCAACATTCACAAAAGAAATATTTTGTCCAACAACTATTTCATCACTTCTATCTCATTCATATCTCACCTCACTTTTCCGTATTCTTGAATGTCTCAACAAATAAAGATATTCATGATGTATCAACTTAATACTGATGCAATCTTTTCAAAGACAAAACCACTTCTCATTTAGCATCAATCCCTACCACATAATTAACAAACTACAGGACTAGACTGTATCAAATAGTTGTTGGTCGTGGGAACTAGACTGACGGATTCATGAAACTGAGTGTACATATTTATATGTGAATGCCTTCATAGAGGAAGAAAAGGGTGAAACATAAATATGGAGGTTCTCACAATAGTAATCACATTTTAGAACCACTCCAATACATTATATAATCTGTAACCTTCATAACTCATCTCGCTTACCCATATTTCTGAATGTCTCAACAAAATCGATATATTTATATTGTATCGATCAATTTTGTCGAGTAATTTGAATTCTTCACGATTTAGGCTACGATGACAGCATGATAAAAATGATGAAAAATTGAATTTTGAAATTTGTGAATCTGTTACAGATTGAGATGAATTGATAACAATTACTTATATGTGAATTGTGGCAATTAGAATCAATTTTAGGTTAATTTTCCTTATTAAGCGCAACATCCATCTATTTTCTTTATTATGCGCAACAACCAGCTTTCACAATGTATCAAACCTAATGTATCCTAATAAAACTTACATATCTAAATGACTTGTATTTTAAGGAATTTTTGTAAAATAAAAAAAAAGGATGAATAACATTTATGTAGCTCAAAAATTGGTGGGCCGAGCCGAAGGTCACCTAGTGAATATAAGTAAAAACTAGACAAACATTGCCCGTGCGCGCACGACCCCAATATATATGACGCCAACAATAGTTCGAAAATACTTGAAAGGAAACAGCTGAAAAAATCAGCACAAAGTAGCTGTTGAAGAACATTTCATGGTAAACGACTACACACATTCTATATATATCGCGCTTATGATTGCACAGTTTATATATGTATTTACATATTTACAAAAGCTGATATTGCAAAATGCGAAATAGCAAATGCAGAGTCTATGCATGTATTTACATATTTATAGAAGCTGATATCCCTAAAGGCGAAATAGTAAAGCATCCCATTACTACTTTGGTGGTAGTCATCTTGATTTTCTTAATTATCGTTGCAACTTTGTGATGCATGGATTGACAAAATAGATGTTGAGATTTCCTGTTGGAATAAGAGAAAACATCTTAGCAATGGATGTAGAGTACAGTAGCAATAGTATAATCGCAATAGTGTGGGACTGGATGTGCTCTGTACCTTTTTAAAGCGTTGGACATCATTCTTCAACCCAACTTTTTAAAAAAACTGGTGCAAGGACCCAAGGTAGCAGCTAAATTTTCTGGTAAAACAGATTAGATGAATAGATGATGGAGAAAAGAAAGTACACATCTATAAACAAACAAATGAGAGGAATAAATTATGAGGAAAGAAAGTACACATTTATAAACATAATACACACTAATATATTAGATAGAGGCCCTGACTCTATCCAAACAGAACATAATACATGAAGACCACAATTAACATAAATCACAAATTTGAATGATCCAAATTGAAAGAGGGCCAAGCAGAAAGGTCCGGAACCATGTTCTCGTAAATGGATGAAAATTTTGAAATTAAGAGTTAAGGAGGGGATGAAAGAAAAACTACACACATGAACGAACCATGTATGATTGACTCAGAATTAATAAATATCAATACCAATATCAATAATGGAGTCATTTGAGGGATTTACATAAGGGCTTTGAGGCTATCCAAAAGGGTTCTCCTTTGGGAAACTCCATCTGTACAAAAAATCAACAAAGACCTTGAGGTAATTATAAAAAATTTAAAATCAACTACTAATAGTCAAGAACATACATCGTAGTCTAGGATCTGGCAATCCGCAAAAAATTAATACAACAAACTTGAGGCTTCCCGAACAATAGAAGCAACAGGAAAGGGTAACATATTGATACTTGATTTTATTTGTCTGTTTTGATTCCTTGGGACAACTCGATGAATTTAGTAGACCGTTTTAGGAGGCTCCATATCTACAAACTAATAACAACTAATCTCATAAAAATGAAACAAATTTGAGGCAATAAGCTTGCAAAAAGTGGCAACATAAAACAAGAAAGCAGTATATCAGAATTGAGAGTGTCTTAAATGATTGAATGTGATAAGAGAAAGTATAATTGGCTCAAGAGAGAAGAATGGAGTTTAGAACTCCAACAAGTAAAAATCAGACTAAATGAGCAATTAGAAAAATACTAAATATGCATGAATAAATTGGGGTGAAAATACTACCAAATACTCATTACCAACAGTCTTGTACAGTGATGAGCAAAGAATAAAGAAAATTGTACATTCGATAGAGAAAAAAAATGAAGAAACTGACCAGAATTGCAGGGCAAACAGAAACAAAGATGATGATAGAGAAATTTCCAGATGCTTTGTTGCGGTGAAATAGATAAAATCAATGGGCAAGTGCCTAATAGTCTCTTACTGCAAAAAAGAAACTCAAGTTAGGGAGAAAACATAGCCATCATCAAGCTGTAATTCATAGACCTAACATATACTTTAACACGTGTGAACGGAGCACTTCAGAAATCTACAAATTCGATAAGAGCAAAAAACAGAAAATAATTTTTCCCTACCATCCTCTTTCCACCAAATGATAGAAGAGAGCAAAGATAAATGCTCGAACTCTTATTTCCACTTCGATCCCTGCAAAAAAATATTTTGTTTCTATCGGCATTAAATAACTTGCCAAAAAAGCTTTAATAAAGCAACAATACAGTACACAAATGCAAAAGTTGAATTAAAACGATAAAAGAACACACTGCAATGCAGCATTATGCAGAAACACACAATAAGCAATTACATTTTGTTTTAATGTGTGACCATCTCACCTAATTAAAGCCTAAGCTGTCAGAGAGAGAGACATTTCATTACTTAATTATGCTTCAAAACGTCAGTCATCTGCGGACCTTTTTCATGGTCCAAGTTCATGGAAATTGTTTTTTGATAATAATGGGTGACGGGGAGACTGGAATCCAGGACCTCTTGTCTACTTCGATACTGTGATATAGCGTGTGATCATCTCATCTAAAGCTTATGTTGTTAGAGAGAACACATATTTAATTACTTAATTATGTTTCCACGCATTTGAAATTTCAAACATTGATTGAAGACAAATAGACTAAGAGCACTGAATGCAAACATTAAGATATGCGGTTCCTTAGGCAATTTATAGGCATGAAGTTTAGCTTGTTAAAATTCTAGAAGAGTGATTCTCTTCTAATCCCACAACATACGGATTCCTTCCTAGTTACTCTCCTCTCTAGATTTCAAGGGTTGCTCTTAGTTTTGCTAGTCTTTTTCATCCGAGTACTGAAATTTTTGGCAAACTTGTAAGTTTATTTTTGCCCTAATTTTGATTCTCTTCGAATTTTGACCAACATAAAAATGAAAACTTTGTAAACCTATATAACAAAACTTCAAATACATAAATAGGAACCCCATCTTCTTTTTCTCCTTTGCTTACTGCAGCTCTTTTCACCCATATATTTGTATTCTTCATTAACATCAAAACTTTGTACACCCATTCAACGAAATATGAAAAATTGAAGAAAAAAAAATGAAACTTTAGCATCCATTCAATCAAATAACATAACAGTGAAAAAAAATAACAAACAAATACCTTAGAATTACAACAACGTGTGAGTGTGAGAAAGTTGAAGATGAAGAAAGCTTTGAGTTTTGGTAGATTGAATGGATTTTGATAAAAGGGACTTAAGTGGGCATTGAGAACACCTCTGACCCACGTATAATGAAGTGGAATCAAGGAAATAAATATAATATGACAAAAATACCCTCATTTAATATGAATATGACCGGAAACATCCATGTTGATATCCAATTCCACACACACTTCTACTATAATAGAAAAATGAGGTGGTTGGAAACCTGAGATATTTCTCGTCGGAAAATGAGGACGACTATTAGAATCCTGCTTCTACTGCTAATATTGGCGTCGGCGGCGTTTCTTCTTGCCGATGGTGCTGAAGCCGGCAGCAGCAACTCGTTAGTCCACTGGCAGATCATCTCGAAGCTCAACTACTCTTCCCAGATTCGCATCCATCCCCATCTTCTTCTTTTGGTTACTGTCCCTTGTAATCCCACTTCCCTTTAATCTTCTTTTACATTGAAATTATTTTTTAACTTACTTGTCTCCTAAAATAGAACTGTTCTGAAAATTGAGGATTTTTCTACAAGACAGACCCACCTCTATTTTGAATCAAATCAAAATTGATATCATTTATGCTTAGATGCTTGTATAGTTGTTATGGTTAAAAGAGGCGCTGACACAAAGGTTCTTTAGAAGTGATTTAGCGTCCATTCGCTTAAGATATTTTGTTAAATGTACTTTGTGAACATAGAGTGCTGCAATGTTTAATGTTCTTTGTGTTACTAATGAACTAGTGGACAACATGGATAGTAAGCAAATTGAAGCTTTATTCTTATAAATATTATACTCACGTGAGCTTTTAAAGTAGTGATAGATAGATTTGTCATATTCTTTTTGAAAAAAAGATAGTAAGTTTGTGAGTTGATTCCTCAAAGCTTTGGTTCAGTAATAAGGATGCGTCATGCCATGTGTGGGTAGGGCCTATGTCATGAGTTCGAAGGAAAGAAATTTGTGGAACGGGAACCCTACACCAATCCTAATGGTAGATTATGTGGAAGAGAAGAAGTCAGAGATTCTTTGAAGCCAATAAGGAAAATCTTCGAAAGAAGTTTTAATGCAACATTCATAGCATGAATTCCAAAGAAGAAAGGTGCCAAGGAATTGGGAGATTTTAGGCTTATCAATCTGATAGGCAGTGTTTACAAGCTATTTGCAGAAGCACTAACCGAAAGATTAGAAGGGATAGCATCAAAGCTTGTGGATTCTCAACAAATGACTTTCATTTAAGGACGAAAGGTCCTGGATGTTGTCTTGGTGGCCAATGAAACAGTTGACTCTAGGATCACACTAAATAAGCCTGGATTCCTTTGCAAACTGGATATTGAAAAAGCATACGATCATTTTAGTTGTATTTTTCCTGGTTTATATGATGGAAAGGATGGGTTTTGGATCCAAATGGATCAAATAGGTTGAACGTTATGTTCTCATCACGTGGAGCTCCTAGAGATCTTAGGTAAGGTCTTGTATCCCTTTCTATTTATTTGGGCAATGGAGAGTCTTAAGAATTCGATTAAGACTACAAGCTCCTATGGTTGGATAAAAAGATTTGAGATGAACGGGAATAACAATAGCAAGTTAGGAGTCACTCATCTACAACATGTTGATAATATGCTAATCTTTTGTGATGCTAATAGAAAGCAACTAGAGTACTTGAGAGTAATTTTAGTGTTATTTGAAGGAATATCTGCGCTTCACATTAAATAGAGGAAGAGTTGCATTTATCCTATCAATGAAGTGCCTGATATTGCCCAACTGGCCACAATCCTAGGTGGTGATGTTGACTCTTTACCTGCTATCTACTTGGAAATGCCATTGGGAGCTAAGTCAAAATCGACGGTGATTTGGAACAATGTTATAGAAAAATGTGAAAGTAAGCTGACTAGATGGAAGTCACAATACCTATTTGTGGGAGGTAGGCTCACTCTTATCAATTTTGTGTTAGATGCACTTCCACATTTTTGTGGCATCGATAGACTTGATAAAATCAGGACATTTCTATGGCTAGGAAATAAGGAAAAGAGAGGCTTTCACCTGCTTAAGTGGAAAGTTGTTATCATTGGCAAAAATCCGAGCGGATTGGGTATTAGAATTCTGAAAATTCAGAACAAAATTCTTAAAATGAAGTGACTATGAGATTCAGAACTATGGGGAAGAGTCATTGAAGCAAAGTATGGGGAGGAAGATATGGATGACCAAAGATGTAAATACACCTCATGGAGTTAGTCTGTGGAGAATGGAGATCCATAAGGGCTCTATATCCTGAATTGAAGAACAATACATCTGTTAGAGTATAATTCTGGAAGGACATCTGGCTTGGGAATGGTAGCTTACAAGAAGCTCCGTCCTAATTTTTTCACTAGTAGAAGAATATTGCAGAACTTAGTCCAGCCCAAGGATGGGGTCTTCTTACCTTAAGAAAATTGCTAAACGAATGGAAGATTCAGAAGATGACAAAATTTTACAAGGCACTAGAACTCTTCAGTGGCCTACTGGAGGGGTCTGATAAATCATGGTGGCTGGGACACAACAGGGGCTCATTTAAGGTGGCATTGCATGTAGCTTAATGAATCAGACCATCCATCAGGTGACAAACTAGCCATGGAAACACATTTGGAAGACTAAATCCCACACAAAGTTTCTTGTTTTGTTTGGCTGCTGGCCAGAGAGTCTTTTCAGAATTTGGCGAAAAGAAAGATCTCTTTATGCTCCCGATGCTATCTATGTGGTGAGAAAGCAGAGATAATTAATCATCTATTCTTACATTGCAAAACCATTACATAATAACTTTGGAGAATGTTCATCGACCTTAGAGGGATATTTTGGACAATGCCCGAAAGGATTATTGATGTTCTAAACAGCTGGGAGGAATCAGGTTCTCAGGCAATATATAGGGATAGATGGAGAACTGTCCTAGTAAGTATTTGGTGGACAATTCGAAAGAAATAAATTCCAGATGCTTTGAGGATGTTGGCAACTCCTTTAACGATCAAGCTGAATTATCTTTGGAATTTTTATTTTTTGGTGTAAACAAACCTACTCAAAAGATTCAGTTGATATTATAGATGTTCTGAGTCGTATTTAGGATGGAGGTCACGCAACTCTGCACAACTTCAGCCACACACACAATCGTCAAGGGACTTAGAATAATTTAAAGGCAACAATGAACAACAAGAATACAATGTTTACAACTAAATAATGCCTGGCCAAACTGTCTCAAAAAAATAAATAATGCCTTGGCCAATTTTTTCGCCTACAGAAAGGAATCTGCCCGTCAGCAGTTACAAAGGGGAGGGGCGTTCCTGTCACATGTCAGCTACAGGAAATCAAGACACTATCCAAATGCTAAAAAATTGCCAGCCATCTCAGCATCTGCGTTCCTGATCCCCCACCACAGTTTTGCATCACCCGTCAAGTACATTGTAGTGATGTTTAACTTGTCAGTTTCAGAAATACTGCTTGGGCTGGGCATCTGGGTGTAGAACGGATGCTAGTCTTGCTATCTTGTGTTTATTTCTGGCCAAAGATGGAAGACAACATTGAAGCTTATGTGAAGACTTGTCTTGTGTGTCAAATGGACAAGACTGAACGTAAGAAGGAGGCAGGTTTGTTGCAGCCTCTTCCTATTCCAGAAAGGTCATGGATGTCTGTTTTCATGGACTTTATTAGTGGGTTTCCAAAGGTTGACAGTAAGTCATCTATAATGGTGGTAGTAGGCAGATTCTCAAAGTAATCTATCTTCATTGTTATCAATTGTATACTCATTGAAAGTTTCTGCTGATTTGTTCTATGAACATGTAGTCAAATTATTTAGGGTGCCAAGTGATAATGTGAGTGATAGGGATGTGCAGTTCATAGGTTTGTTTCAAACAACATTGTTCAACTTGATGGGAACTCATTTGAAGTTTTCAATGACCAATCATCCCTAAATTAATTGCCAAACAGAAAAAATTAATCACTTGTTGGAGGAATACTTAAGGCATTTGTGATAGCGAGTCAACAAATCTAGGTGGACTTGTTAGATATGGGACAATTTTGCTACAATCTACATAATTCATCGGCAACAAAGATGAGTCCGTTTGAGTTAGTCTTAGGCAGACAATCTATTAGACACTAGATGTCGCTAATCAGAAGAGTCAAGGGAAGTGTCGAACTACTTATTGTTATGGAAAGGACAAGCATGAGATGCTTGCTGAGGTGTAAGACAATTTGCATAAGGCTCAAAAAACGCATGAAGAAGTGGAAACAAGTTGTGAGTAAATAGAGGCATAGGAGATTGATTCCCAAGTATGATGGACTGTTTGATGTCGTTGAGAGGATAGGTGAAGTTGCTTATATTAGAGTGGGTTATAGTCCCATTTTGGTTGGGGAATTGACGGGTGATTTGCCTATACGGACTTGGGCAATCCTGCCATCGTGAGCTAGCTTTAGAGGTTGAGTTAGACCTAGGTGCCATATCTTACGGCCTATGAATTGAAGTTGCCAGAAAGGATGAAGGTACACCATACTTTTCATGTTAGTTTTCTTGAGCCTTATATTGAAGATGCTGAGGATTCGGGTAGGCATAAAATGAAAAGGGCTCCTCCTGTGGTGCATACCTAAGTTGCTCGTACTCTCCAAAAATGTTGTTGCACTTGTATCGATTCCTTAAAATACACCATTTTTGGAGGGTCTAACTCACACCCGTCGACCTTTTTGAAGAGTCCGAGCAACATAGGTGCACACACAGAATGGCAAGTTCGAGGGAGATTCGACTTGGGAGAAAGAGTACAAAGCTTTGGCAGTTCAAAGAGTAGGTTGGGGTCTATCTTAAAACAACATCGACGAGGACGTGAGTTCAACTGGTGGCGGTGGTTTGTTAGACCGCAAGGTTCAAACATGACCGATGTTGGCAGATATGTGTCAAGGGCTTAAGCATTGCCCCTTGGCATGGGCATTTGTGAGCTTCGTAAGCAATGTTTGAGGTTTTATGCCTATGACATGGTACGCGGCTAAGTCAAGGCAACCTTGAATGAGTTTGGCATGCGTGCAAGCAGTTGGATGACTTGGCTAGGCTGGTGTGTTGGCATGAGCTAGACGGGTGCAAGGAAAAGCTCGTAGGTGATGGGCATGGCATGGGCTGGAAGATCTGTGGAAACTATTTTAAGTGTTGGAGGAGGAAATTCAACCGAGGCAAAGAACATGTGCATGGCATGGGGTCGGCTGGCCATTTTCGCGGCATGTGCATCGGTTACATCAGTGTGCACGGCACATGGGGCAGGTGAACCGAAATTCAAATATGTGTAATTATTGGTTTAGGAAGTTTTCTAGTATTAGAATATTGTTCCTGATTTTGTGTAGCTGGCATGTGCCAGGCACGCTCCTCCCCTTTGTAATTGCCACCAGGCAGATTTTTTTGTTGGCAGAAATTTGGCTAAGGCATTATTCAGTTGTAAGCCTTCTAAATTTCAAAATTCCACTTGTATTTATCAGAGAGATAATAAAAAGGTTGGGATTCATCCTGTAAACTTTGTGTTCTTGCTGTTCGCTCTTGCCTTTGAATTTTTCCAAGTTCCTAGAAGATTTTGTGTGTGTGGCCGAAGTTGTGCAGAGTTGTGTGACTGCCCTGCAGTGGTGAAAACAAAAAAAAGCACCCATGTTACAACTTAGCTTTGAATACCTGAAGTGCATTTGTAAATAACTAAATATGGTATCAATACAACCTATGTACTGGTTTGTCTATTATACACACAAGTTACCAATTTTTAAAAAATAAAATAAAATATTTGTACCTCAAAACATAGATATTTAGCTCTCATTGCCTTTTGGTTTAAGAAGTAGAATGTACAGCAAGTAGATAGGATGGTTAATTTCCATAGTTCTTTTCACGTGTAGCTAGTGTACTAAGGTGCATATTACTGGGGTTGTACTACTCATCTATTGCACGGTCTAGATGCTATTCTTTAATAAAAAAATTATTCGAAAAGGATTGTGCAGAATGCTATTCAGCTTTACTTCTGGACATTATAAGGGACTTTGTCTACTCAAGCTTTATGCTTTTGGTTCAGTAAAGACAAGAAGTTTTGAGAGGTGTGCAGGGTGGCTATCCATCCTTCCATTTGATCAAAGGCATCCGAGCCGAAGTAATTCAATTCACTCGAAAGGAGAAGAGCGTCAAGCAGCCCCAACTCTAGCTCCTTTGCGATGAAATTGAGTATAGTGCTAGAAATCAGGTTGTCATTGTTCCTTATTTTAAATTTCTTTAATGGACTTCTGGTTGTCACTTGGGTCCAGCTATAGGTGCAAAAATCTTGTATGCTTTCATCCTGTACAACAACAACAACAACAACAACAACAATAACAATAATAACAACAACATACCCAGTGTTATCTCACAAATAGGGTCTGGGGAGGGTAGTGTGTAGGCATACCTTAACCCTGCCTTTGGAGATAGAGAGTTTGTTTGCGATGGACCCTCGGCTTAAGATATGCTTTCATCCTCTATTTCCTAAAAAGTGAAACTTAATCTCAAGTTGTCAGACAAAAGGACCTGAGGATACAAACCATTTGAATCATCTATCAGTATCAAATGTGGGCCGGAGTATGACACGATAACCTGTCGAATCCTTAATATCCTTTTTAGGTTTAATCTGTCATCACTAGACAATTAAAGGTTCTAAAGGGGGGCACCCGATTTGTCATTAGCTACGTACAACATTATTACCTTCCAGCTTAACACCCATGGTTCAGTTGGTTGTCACCGCTCTGCTACTATTTGTTTTGAGTTGATTTAAAATTAGTGATTGCTTCCGTGTTAGACTATTTTTGTTACTATTGTACAATTTTCCTTTTTCTATTTTTTTTAGTTTAATGCGTTGCTTCTCTATCCCATCCTTTAGCTCTAATAATACAGAAAACTGATTAGGTTTTATTTTGTTGGAGACATGGTAATTGGGACACGTGGGTGCAACCATATTCCATTAGATTCTTATGCACTTCTATATATTGTCTAATGAGTTTGCTTATTGATTAGGGTCGGGTGAGTCTCGGTCCCTTATGAAGGAATTGACTGGCGTAGTTTCTCATGATCAAGGAAGATTTGCTTCACTGAAGCTGATGGTTTTATATAGAAGCAGTGAGAGAATGCTGGCAGATGCAGTTGGAGCTGATGAGGGAATAACAATATTTTATTATCATCACTCACATTCCTACAAGTATATGGGAAGACTTCGTGTGCAGAACATATTGTCATCTGTCCATTATGTTATGTCTCTGTTGCCAGAACAGCTTCCCTTCAAAATTCTAAAAACACCTGAAGACTTGAAAAGTTTCCTTGGTTCAACCGACAAGGCTTTGATTCTTTCTGAATTTTGTGGATGGACCCAGAAATTGCTTGCAAAAGGTGGCAATAACAGCAGTGAGTGTGATTTTGGTAACTTATGAACTTCAGTTCAGGTTTTTGTTGCTTTATTTCCAGTAAATGAAAGGTGAATAATGTTTTAATATTTAAAAATAGAAGAAGAAAAAACACAAAAGTGAAATTTCCTCATCGAAGATAAGTAGTAGAGTCATAGTCTGAAATGATTTTATTGTCCTTTCTAATAATTTCAAAGTTCTTACTTGACTTATCAATGTATAGCATTTAGCAAACCGTGTTCTCTGAAATTTCAACTGAACGATTGGTTCTGTCCATATTTGAGCATCCGCAGAAAACTGTTCTACAATGACGTAGTATGATTGACAGGTCCTAGTTATACTTTAATAGAAGTGGGGGAGTCATTGACATCCTAATGTAAAAGATTCTTCTGTCATCATTATTAATAAATTGTTATAGTTTAAAAGTCTAGTAGTCATTACATATTTACATCTCAATGGGAGCTTAGTTGGTCAGGGGAGCAATAAAGTAACGTTCTCAAGTGTACGCATTTCTCTGTCTAAGCATTTAGGTTCTGAAAGGACATGTGTCCTTGCTGGTGTTCCAAATTTGGGAAATATTTTGATTTCCTGCAATGATGTGATTGAAGTTGCTATCCTATTGCATCCTCTATATCTACCACCTACTTATGAACATGCTAAAATCTCCTGCATCTAGAACTATTGGATGGGGGCCATTAGAAGGGCTCAACTTCTTATAGCTTTTAGTATGGTAAGTCTTTTTTTTTTTTCTGAAAATGGTAATGTTGTATTCTTCAGCATTAAGGATATGCTGGTGACCTGCAAACAGAGGGGAACAAAAGAAGAGGAAGCAAAAAAAAAAATACTTACAAGGATCCTAATAATTCTACACTCTGTTTTGTTTCCTCTAAACCTTCCTCTTTGCACCAAAAATAAAAGGATACAATTCAATCCCATCTAACCTTCCAAATGGAATTGGACCTATCTTCAAAGTTTCTACTATTTCTTTCTTTCCATACTGTCCACCAAATGCAATGTGGAATTATCCTCCACCATGCCTTTTGGCTCTTGCTCCCCCCTCTTCTTATCCAACAACTCAACAAGTCTGCAGTATGCTTGGGCATGGTCCACTTTGTCTTTGTGAGACTAAGGAAGATGGCCCAAATTTGTGTTGTAAGGTTGCAATGCAAGAATAGATGTTGGTTGGTCTCCCCTGTCTTCCCGCATAGTGAACACCATGATACTATAATCTTTCCTTTTCTCCTCAGCACTTCATGTGTCAGGCAAGCCCTTCTAGCAACCAACCATGTAAAGCATTTTATCTTAGTTGGTGCTAAGGTTCTCCATACCTTTCTCCACAAACTCTGCTTAGAGTTGCGTTGCTGGGGACTTCCATTTTGTATGCCCTGCTAACCATGAAAACCCCATCTTTACTATGTTTCCATCTCAAAGAATCAAGAGCATTGGTAATGCCAGAGAATTTTTCTAATAGCTCTAGCAATTTGGCCACTCTCTCCACTTCCCAGTCATTCAAAAACCTTCTGAAGATCAGATCCCACCCCACCCTTGTGCTGTCCAACATTCATTGATATTTGCATTTGGATTACTACATAGTAAGAAGAGATCTGGAAAGGATTCTTTTAGAGGAATCTGTTTGTTCCACGCATCTGTCCAAAACTTAGTTCTCCTGCCATCTCCCACTATCTCCCACTTCAATGTACGTATTAGCTTCAAGTTTTTGCCATAAGTTTCTAATAGTTCTCTAGACCTCCACCCTATAGGCATCAACACTAACATTACTGCACCAAGGATTGTACTCACCATACTTGGATCCGATGACATCCTTCCATAAGGCTTGCTCCTCTCCATTATACATCTATAACCACTTCATCAAAAGACTATTGTTTTGTTTCCTTAAATCTCTATTACCCATACCCCCTTTGTCTCTACTTTTCAAGGTTATATCCCATTTGACTAGGTTATAACCTTCAATTTCTTTCCATCCATGCCAAAGGAAGTCCCTCCTTAGTTTGTCCAGCTTCTTCAAAACTTTGGGGGTTAATGGAAATAGTGACATTGTATAAGTAGGAAGGGAGTCTAGCACTGAATTGATGAGAGTGTGTCCGCCTCCCATAGACAAATATTGAGCCTTCCATCTTGCTAATCTCCTTTCTATTTTCTCCACAATGCCATCCCAAATTTGTATGCTCTTGTGTTCATTGCCCAAAGGCATACCTAAGTAAACTGTTGGCATATTCTCCACTTTGCACCCCAAAATATTTGCCAAATTCAAAATGTTGGCCACCTCCTTGATTGGAAATAAATTACTTTTCCCCCAAGTCACTTTCAGACCCGAGGAAGCTTCAAAAAACAGTAAGACTGTAGAATCTTATTTGGTCCTCTTGAGGTTCACAAAAAATGATAGTGCCATCTACATATAGCAAATGACAAATTTCTTTAACTTGTCCATTGCTATCATGTATCTGAAAACCTTTGATCTATCTGTTTTGTATTGCTATTCTCATCAAAGTATCAAAACCTTCCATTGCCAAGATAAATAGAAAGAGGGTTAAGGGGTCACCTTGTCTAAGTCCCCTTTCTGAAGGGCCCACTGGTTCACCATTCACCAGAATAGGAAAACGGACAGTGCTGATGCAAAAATGAATCCAACCCAACCACTTTTCTCCAAAGCCCATTTGTCTAAGGGTGTTCAGCAAGAACTTCCAATTTACATGATCATATGCCTTTTCAATGTCCAATTTGCACATTGCACCAGGCTCAACACCTTTCAATCTTGAATCCACACATTCACTAGCTACAAGTGCAGCATCCATTATCCGTCTCCCGCCATATTTTCAAAGCGAACACCACAACAGCCAACTCTAGATCAATGCTTGTTGACCAACTTATCCACCACCTTTTTCGGTCTCTCAGCTAGTATCTTTACTAACACTTTGTATATGCCTGTGATTAGACTTATAGGTATGAAGTCCTTCAATTCAGAAACACCTACTTTCTTGGGGATGAGAGCCACAAAAGTTGCATTGAAACTCCTCTCAGTCCTCTGATTATTATAGAACTTGTGTATCATACCTTTGATGTCTTCTTTCATTACTTCCCAGCATATAAGATAAAAGGACATGGGGAAACCATCGGGCCCAGGAGCTTTCTCCATCGCACAAAGTTTAATGCATTATAGAATCTCCTCTTCCTCAATTTGTTTCTGCAACTCTTCCTTTTCATCCTCATTAATACAAGTATTCCCCTACAATTGTAATTCTGGCCTCCAAACTTCTGTCTCCTTGTACAAATTTTCGTAGAAACTCTTGATGGCCTCCTTGATATCAGTAGGATCAGTGACATTGCTTCCCTCCACCTTTAAAGATTCTATGGTGTTGTATCTTTTGCGAGATGTAGCTATTTTATGAAAAAACTGTGTTCTTAGCCCCCTGCTTCAACCATTGTATTCTGGATCTTTGTCTCCACCTTATCTCTTCATTTTTGGCAACTTCTTGAAAAGACATTGCCAAATTTGTTTTTTGCATTAATTCATCATCTGTAAGTGCTCTTTGCTCCTTGCTCCTGAAGGATCTCCCATTTGGCCAAATTGTCAAGGATTGCTTCCTTTTGTTGTTTCCAGTTGCTCCTACTATTCTTGCTCCATTGCTTCAATTTCCTAGTATGGTAAGTCTTTGTGAGCCTTGAAGTGAAAAGATGTCTTTGTCTGGTGTGGTACAACACTTTGCAGAATCCATTGTTTCTAGAATATTGTAGATGTCTGTATGTGATTGTTTGTATCATTCTTGCTTAGTAACTAGAAATTGCTCCTGTGAAATGCAAATAATATACGATTAAGCGGGGATTGAACAATTGTGTGGATAAACATTTACTAATATGGTTATTTCTCTTTGCAATTTTTCTTTCTTCTATTTAGCTCTTGAAGGATAGCTTGGAAAGTTCTAAATAGACTGTTAAGGTCTCAAGTTTTGCATCGAGTTGTTGGACGATTAACTGGAAAGTCAGGCCCAACACTTAGGTCTAATCGTCTAAGCCCTTGTTCTTGTTTCTTGACCTGCTTATGATTGCTGAATTTTGCAATTCATTCAGGGAATTGCAGGCCTTTTTTTATTATTTTTTAAAAAAAGTCTCCATTGATCATTGATGTGCAAAAAGTTACAATTTGAGCTTGACATGCCAAACTTTGTACATGATCATTGAGATGAGATTAACACTTTGTTCCTACGGAAAAAAAGGTAATAATGGGTTCAGAGATCAAAGAGGATCATATATGATGTTGGCAAGTTTTGCCGCTTTACTCCTAAATGTTGGTAAGCTCCATTTGTCTGTATGGACCAGACCCCTTATGTTACTGGGAAGTTCACAGAAGAGATTGAAGGTCTTCACTCCTACAACTTTACGACTTAGTGTTGCTAGACTGTCCGCCGGTCTATTAGCTTCTCTGAAACAATGGTTGATATTGAAGTCATGATCTTCAATCATCTTTTGGATCTCTTTTATTTGGTTGTAGATATTCCAAGGAGGTTTCTACTCTTTTCTGGAACACTTGGCTGGTAGCAGGGAATCAGTTTCACCCATAGCCATATCAAACCTTTGCCATCACACCATTTCAGTCCAAAAATCATAGCCTCAGCTTCTGCAATGTTGCTAGTTATAGCCCCTAGGGATATAGTGTAGGCAAAAATGAAGTTCCCTTCTTGATCTCTGATGATTCCCCCTCGTCCACATTGCCCTTCTACGCAGCTACCATCTCTATTGAGTTTGACTCTAAAAGGAGGAGGTTTGATCCATGCTACTGGAATACTTGTATTGTATTGGACAGCCGCATCACAAGCTTGACAAATACAGCTCCAGTTGTCTCTAATCTGGACTCTGTTATATTGTTTCCTGATAACCTGCACAATAAAATTTGTGATATTAGTACTAGTTCTATAGAGTGAGGGCTTAGTCCCTTCAAATTTGTTGCTACATCTCGACTTCCATAGCTCCCAACAAATAATAGGAGGTAGGTTCTTGGAAATGAAGTTGGTGATAGGGTTGTTGGATTTGTGGTTCCACCAACTTAGTAGGATCATGTTGAGGTTGTCACTTCTAAATCCAATGCCCAAGGGTCCTGCAAACTTTCTCCAAATCTTCTTAGCTAGGTCTCCTTGACAGAACAAATGTTTGATAGCTTCATGCTCAGTTCTTGTGGTAGAAGAGGCTGCAACAGTAACATTGTGGGTTGACAGTAATCCCAAGTCTTACAACTCTGTTGTCGGTCGATAGCTTATTGCTGATGGCTCTCCATAAAAGGAAGGACATCTTAAAAGGAATATCTTTTTGCCATAGGTTGCAATAGATTGGATTTGGATCTCTTTTCTGCCTGATAGACCTCCAAGTAGAGCCAATGCTAAATTTACCTGAGTTAGATTTGCCCCAAATGGCTTTGTCATTGATATTGCTATCAATCTTGATCTCTATGGAGTTGAGCACAATTTTGATGTTCTCGGGGCGCTGAGTATTGAGATAATTCCAGTTCCAAAAATTATGAATAAGGACCTCATTCAGCTTAATATCATTCAATCGTTCTTTAGTCTTGAATGTTTTGTAGATGGGTCCAAGAGAGCACCAAATATCAAACCAAAAAGGGACTTCTCCTTTACCAATATTCCAGACTACATAGCGCTCCATTTCCTCTTTGATGTCACAAATATCTTTCCAAATGTGGGAGTTCCCTTTGTTCCAGCTTGTAGTAATAGGGTGTACTCTATCACAATATTTAGCTAACATGAATGAGCTCCATAAAGAATTAGTCGTTCTTATGGTCCACCATTGTTTTGCTCTAAACACTTTTCAAGTATCCAGTGATTTTTATTACCATTATCTTGACCTGACCAAAATAATCTAGCCACCAATTTCTCAATGAGCTCCAAAGTGCCCTTTGGAGAATTAATAGCAGCAAGCAAATGAGTTGGAAGAACAAGCAAAACATGTCTAATGAGGATAGCCCTTGGTATGCCACCCTCTAATTCTTCCTACCGCTTTGTTCGCTATATCAGAATATAACTGTATTTTCTTCCTACCAGTGGTCAAAGGACACCCAAAATACTTGATGGGGAATTGTTGATATCTCATTCCCGTGATTCTTTTCATCTTGTTCATTGTGACTAATTTGGTCTTGGTACTCATCGAAAAACAACTCTTGTTTTTATTGATGAGTTGTCCCGAGATCTTTTCGTAAGTTGCCAAAGTATTCAGGACCATTCTCATGGATCTCTTGTTCCCATTGCAGAAGAGAATGTTATCATCTGCAAAAGAAACTTTATGACAATTAGCTTTCATATAGAAACTATTATAACCAACGGTATTATGAGGATTGTTCATTATTAGAGATAAAATTTCAGCACTAAGAATAAAGAGAGAGGGGGAAAGAGGATCTCCCTGGCTAAGACCCTTTTCAGACTGAAAAAACCCATGTCTTCTTCCATTAACACTACAGAGTACCAGTTATGGGAAATACAGTTGTAGATGAGATTGACCCACTGGTCATTAAAGCCCAATTTCTTTAGAATCTCCCCTAGAAAACTCCAAGAAACTGTGTCATAAGGTTTAGTCATATCAAGTTTTATGACTACATTGCCTCCCCTGCTGGGTTTGTTGATATCACTAATGATCTCCTGAGCTAGAAGAATATTTTCAGAGATGAACTTTCCCCTTTATGAAACCACTTTGGTTTTTGGAGATGATTTTAGGAAGGATACTGGAAAGTTTGGAGTTAAGGATTTTGGAGATGATTTTAGAAGAAATATTGCAGAGGCTAATGGGTCTGAGGTCTGAAAAGCTTTGAGGGTGATCTATTTTGGGCATCATGACAATGCAGTGAGTGTAAATTGTGGTGAAAATAGCTCCTCTAAAAAAAGCCTTAACTGCATTATGAACATCATTGGAGATAATATTCCAACATTTATGGTAGAACATACCACTTAGCCCATCTAGCCCTGGTGAGCTATTGGTATCAGTTGAAAAAACTGCGTCAGTAACTTCTTGTAATGAAGGACTGGCATTGATCATATTGTTATCATCATCAGAGATACAACTCTCTATACAACTAAGAGCACTGTAGTCATTGGTGCTAGGTTCATGAGTAAACAAGTTCTGATAGAAGTGTTCGACCCCTTCAGCAATAGCTTCATTTCCTTCCAACCAATTATTATTCTCGTCTTGGATCCTTCTAGTAGTCAATCTCCTTCTTTTGTCTTTGATAGTGGCATGGAAATAAGCAGTGCTGGCCTCCCCCTCATTGAACCACTTAACTCTAGCTTTCTGGCTCAAGATAGAATCTTGAATTTTGAAATATCTTATGAATTCAACTTTGCATTTGGAGAATTCACACCTATTCTCAGGAGTATTATTAGGGAGGCAAGTACCCTCCAGATCCCTGATCAAGGTCTCCAATCTTTAAGGCTCTTCATAAATATCTCCAAAAGTGTTTCTGGACTGAGAACTAAGAGTTTTGGTAGTGTTTTTGATCTTTTGTTGGAGAATGTACAGAGGGTTACCGTGTATATGGACATCCCAGCTATTATGAACAGTATGTAAGAAGTTTGGATGTTCAGTCCAGAAATTAAGGAACTTGAAGTATTGGTGCCTTCAATGTTTTCTTGGAGAAGATTTAATGGGAATTGCAGACCTGGGAACTTGTTTGAGAAAGTTCCGTATCTCCGTAACTTGATAAAATCCATTTTGTTTACTAATAACATCAACCCTCTTAAATAGAGGTTTACGGTGGCAAGAGTCCTTAGAAATAACATAAGTCCTATAAAACTGAAATAATAAGAATCCTAATCCTCTCAGGGAAGTTCTATTTGACTAACAAAATAATTTAGAAAATATTAATTATCATCTAACCTATTAATTCTTGTAATATTGTTTTCAGCAGATAGGACATACTGCTGAAACAGAATTTCCCAATTACCATGATTAAGATGCAATCGGAGCACAAAGCAAGGGGTGGGAACAACACGTCCTTCTTGAACTGGTGGAAGAGTAGTAGGAGTTGCAGGTAGCTCACCACTTGAATGGATTAAGAAGTGACTCATGAAACACATCATGAAGCTTCTTGCAACCTGCAGGTAGGCCAAGCTGATAAGCAACAGATTCGATGCGCTTCAAGACCGCAAAAGGACCATAATATTTTGGTGCAAGCTTATGATATACACGACTAGCTAGAATTTTTTTGGCGATATGGATGTACACGTCACCAGACATAAAATCCTGGAGAAAATTCCACATTGCGATGTCCCTTATCATAAATTGTTTTTATCTTGTGTTGTGCCCGTTGGAGTTTACCTCGAATGTGGATGAACCAACCATGTAGGATTGCAACTGGGGAGGCTCATGGCCATAAACAACTTGAAATGGGAATGCGTGAAGTGCTGAATGGCAAGAAGTGTTGTAGCAAAATTTAGCCCAAGGAATCCAGTCTTCCATTTCGTATGACAATCACCCACCAAGCATCGCTGATACATCTCGATCGTGCGATTAACAACCTCAGTTTGACCATCCGATTGTGGATGATAAGCCAATGAAAAAAGTGTAATTTAGTCCCACATAAAGAAACAATTCTTTCCAGTGCATACTAGTGAAGAGGGCATCTCGATCACTGGCAATTGATTCTTGTATACCATGCAAACGAACAATATTCTCAAAGAAAACCCTTGCTCCCGAAGATGCATCATACGGATGAGCTAGAGAAATAAAATATGCATGTTTAGAGAACCTGTCCACCTCCACAAATAACATTGTTTTACCTCATGATTTTGGCAGGCCATCTATAAAATCCACTGACATATCCGACCAGATTTGATTAGGCAGTTGTAAAGGTTGTAACAGTGTTGCTGGACTCAAATTAACAGCCTTATTACGTTGGCAAACTGAACAGACAGCAACGTAATCCTTGATAGTTGTCTTCATTGCTGCTCAATAGAAATCCTTGCGAATACGCAACATAGTCTTCTGAACACCTTCGCGCGTGCTACCATGAATCTCGGAGAAGACAAAAGTTACCAATGGTGAGTTTGGCAAGAGATTATCATGACCTGATCCTTCGAGTCATGATGACACCTACTATAACTCACTAGTAGGTAAGTCTACCCGTAACCCAGAATATTAAGTAATGGATATAAGGATAGAAACGAGGCGGAAGTAGTAATTTAATAACAAAAATAGAACAATTGAAGGAAACAAACCAAAAGATATATACAATAGATCCCTCCCAAAACCTGAAAGTCAGAAGCCCTTGTTCTTGTTTCTTGACTTGCCTATGATTTTTGAATTTTGGAATTCATTCAGCGAATTACAGACTTGGGAACTTGTTTGAGAAAGTTCTGAATCTCTGTAACTTGATAAAATCCAACTTGTTTTATTAGTGTTCAGAAGTCCCACATCGGTAGAGGAATGTGAATTTGGTCTCCTTATATGGACTTGGACAAACCTCCCCTCATGAGCTAGTTTTTGAGGTTGAGTTAGGCCCAGGTGTCATATCTTTATATGGTATCAGAGTCAGACCTATCCCAATTTGTTGTTCACCGATGTTGGACCCCTATTTAGAAGTGTTCACGCTCCAGTTGAGGTTTGGGCGTGCGGGGGAGTGTTAAGAAGTCCCACATCGGTAGAGGGATGGGAATTTTGTCTCCTTATATGGACTTGGACAAACCTCCCCCCATGAGCTTGTTAGAACATGAATAGGTTTATACAATCCTATTAGAATAAGAATAGGTTTACACAATCCTATTAGAATAGAAATATGTTTATACAATCCTATTTAGAATAGGAATATGAATACAAATAGGAATAGGTATAGTAAATAGTATCCTACTTGGTAAATGATTGTATTCTAGTGTCTATAAATAGGATCTCGATGTAATAATGTAGACACAACAACAATTCAATAATATTCTTCTCCTATATTTCTCACATGGTAACAGAGCCTCTACGATCTTGGTAGAAAATCAAAGAGCTTCCGCTGTCGGCGGGTGGCACCCATATATGCTGCCCGTCTGGCCAATGATTATGTTAGCAAAAATTGGGTCACCATGTATCTTTCATGTGACTATTTTTTCATATTTATTTTGTGTAGCATCGTGCCATCATTCCGGTGACTATTTTTTTATGTCTAATTCTTGTAGCACTGTGTCATCTTTTCGGTGACTACTTTTTCATCATGTTTCTTTCATGTGACTATTTTCTCATATCTAATTTGTGTAGCACCGTGCCATCCAGACTTCTTTCTTATGTCTAATTCTTGTAGCACCGTGCCATCTTTCTGGTGACTACTTTTTCATATTTAATTTGTGTAGCATTGTGCCATCATTCTAGTGACTACTTTTTCATATATAATTTGTGTAGCATCGTGCCATCCTTCCGGTGACTACCTTTTTTTTGTATATCTGATTTGCGTTACACCGTGCATCTCTCTGGACTACTTTTCATATTTAATTTGTGTAGTATCGTGGATTTTTCTGAATTATTTTCCCATATCTGAGTTGCATAGCATCATGTGTCTTTTCAGTGACTCCTCAGATTTGATTTGCATAGTTCCATTCATCTTTCCGGTGACTCCTCAAATCTGATTTGCGTAGGGTTGTGCCATCATTCCAACCCTACCCGTATAATTTTTCTTTTTCAGTAGGGTCGTGCCATCATTCCGACCCTACATATATTATTTCTCTTTTTCAATGGGGTCGTTCCATTCATTCGAACTATCCTATATAATTTCTATTTTCTAGTTGAGTCGTGACATCATTCCGACCCTACTCATATAATTTTATTTCTTAGATTGTGACCACTTTTAGCCATCAAATCTAATACTCCGGCATATGAGCATGTTCCGGCCAGTTTTTCAGTGACTTGTTTAATATCGACTCATCTATTGATTCCAACATGATCCATATACTTACTGGATTTTGAGCACTTACAACGACCGCTGCATTGTGAAGAAGTCTATATGGAGCAACCACCTAATTTTGTTGCTCGGGGGGAGTTTAGTAGCCTTGTATGTTGATTACGTAAGTCACTCTATGGTCTGAAATAGTCTTTGCAAGCTTGGTTTGGGAAGTTCCAACACTGTAATTTTATCATTCTGTGTTTTATCGACATTATGCATCAAATTCAGTATTTCATGAGAAGATTAAGCACATTGAGATGGACTGACATTATGCATCAAATCCAGTATTTAATGAGAAGACAATCACATTGAGATTGATTGTCAATTTTGTGAAGTCGACTGATCAACTTGCAGATATCTCACCAAGCCCCTCATTGGTCTTCGTGTTAATTACACATGTAACAAGCTAGGTACATGAATTGTATGCACTAGCATTAGGGGGAGTGTTAGAACATGAATAGGTTTATACAGTCCTATTAGAACATGAATAGGTTTATACAGTCCTATTAGAACATGAATAGGTTTACACAATCCTATTAGAATAGGAATAGGTTTACACAATCCTATTAGAATAGGAATAGGTTTATACAATCCTATTTAGAATAGGAATAGGAATACAAATAGGAATAAGAATAGTAAATAGTATCCTACTTGGTAAATGATTGTATTCTAGTGTCTATAAATAGGATCTCAATATAATAATGTAGACACGACAACAATTCAATAATATTCTTCTCCTATATTTCTCACAATTAGTAACGTCAACTCTCTTAAATGGAGGTCTACAGTAGCAAGAGTCCTAATAGATTAGAAACAACAAAAGTCCTATAAAACTGAAATAATATGAATCCTAATCCACTGGGGGAAGTTCTATTCGACTAACAAAATAATTCAGAAAATATTAATCATTATCTGTCGTATTAATTCTCGTATCTGTAATATTGTTTCCTGATGAATGCATCAATAACATAACACTCTTATTCTGAAACAGGATTTCACAAACAGTTTAATGGAACAATTGCAGCTAAAGAGACTGAAAATCAGGTGGCAGATGGTAGCTTCTTATTGCTTATGACTACAAAACTGTTGCTTGACTTGGTGAAATACATATTACTTAATGACTTTGCCTTTTTTTGTTTCTAATGATAGGGGATGGAAAATGCGAAGATGGATTGTGGTGTTGACAATCTGTGTAGTGACATGCCTTGGCTTAGTGAGTTTACCTCAGCAAACCGTAGTGCTTTCCGTGGGGCTGATAATACAAGTCTTAATAGTGGGGATTCCTGTAAAATTGATGAATTCCAACGTTTTGAATCATTCTTATCAAAGTTTTTGACAGTTTCGAGAGACTTATTTCTTCCTCCTGAAAGGCTAAAATTTGGTGTGGTTCCTGATAGAGCGTTGCTTTCATCATTGAACGTTAAGGATTCTGGATCATGGTTGGTGACATTGCATTTTGCTGGATGCCCCAGTTGTTTGAAAGTTCTCAAAGAAGGTGATGATCTCAAAGCTTTTGCCAAGATTCAAGCTTGGCCGGTTGCAGAGGCAAGTTTTTGTTGTTTCCTTTGTCCTTATGTTGATCCAGCAATTTAATGGATCATTTGGCTTTGCGTAAATGATTGGAAACTTGTGTTTTGGATTCTTGATTACTTTTTATAAAATCCCACTCTGGATTTTCCTAGTTACACATTTGAATTTTCCTTTAGTGGGGGTATTACTCATGATAGTCTAGTTAATTGTTCGTTTTTCCCATGTGGATTCTCTACCATACTTGTACATCCTTTATGTAGAGGTTTCCTGTCAAACTATTAAATCTTCAAGATCTCATTTGATTTTTTTTCTTTTAATTGGGGAAGTATTTTTTTTCTCCGAAATTTGGCATAAAAATTTCCTCTCTACTTTTGTCCTTTATCTTCAAATTTTATACAACGCCGAGCTACATTGGTAGCCTTTTACTCGTACTTTAGTGAGATTGATTCGTCTACTTCCTATGTTTGGGAAATCTCTTTTTTATCAATTAATGTGTTTTTTGTGGAAATGTGTGACCATCTCATTTAAAAGCTTAAGTTGTTTTAGAGGATATACTTTTATTTACTTCAATATATCTCTAACATGTCCTCATATGTGCGGGCCTAATTGTTTTGTTGAACCAAGCACATTAAAATTCTATCAATGAAAGTTGGCAATCAGATTTGATTGCACGATCTCTACCATCTTCTCTAAAAGTTTAAGTGGCTACAGAGGACACACTCTTATTTAGTTAGTTATATCTTCACCAATTCTCATTTAGAAAAGTCAAATCACAAATTTCCTTTCTTATGTACATGCTAGATCATGAATTAGTAACTGCTTCCAATGTCCAAAAAAATAAATAGCAGTTTTGTCGAACTTTCCATTTTTGAAATAGTTACGGAATTTCCATTAATCTGGTTTAGTTCATCAACTCAAATGCTGAAGAAAAATTAAAATATATATAGTCAATCAAATCTTTTTATCCTTGTTTCTAGAAAGAAAAGAATATGGAGAAATTTTAGGTCTCACCGAATCACACGTAGAGATATTGATAACATAAAAGCCGATTTCTTGCTCTTGTGCCAGCTCGAAGGGAATTTTGTGAAGAGAATATGGATTATGGGAGTATGTGACTTGAACTACTACGAATGTGGGTGACTTGGAATTTCCTAGAGAATTGCTTGGGGAGGTGGGTAGAGGATGTGGGGTTTGAAAGCAGTGTTGTTAAAGTGAAAAACATTAAAAAGTGCTCCAAATCTATTGGGCTTTAGGTGCAAAGAACCGGACTTTAGTTAAAAAAGGCGCAAAGAAGAAAAAAATACACATATATATGTAATGTAAGAAAAAAGTGCTTCTTCATTCATTTCCTGAACAGCAAAAATTTCTATTTTCCAATCATATACTTATTATTTAGTACCGTTGTAGGTGGGCATGGAGACAACTTTGTTGGAGCCCAATTATGTCTATGTAATATTTGCACATGTAAAACACTTATTCTTGAAAGTACAGGGGGCTGTATGCTACCTTTTTGTTAGTTTTGTTAGAAAAGCTTCAACAGTTTAAGAGAAGGCTAAGTTGTGGACGTGTGAGTTGTCTTATAAGTACATCCTTTATCACTCTGTATCAAGGAGAAGACTGAAAAAATGTGGCTAAAAGTAGTCCCAAACATAAAAAAACGCTCGGCTAATAAATTGGATAGAACCTTGAGTTAGAAGATAGAGTGTTTCATTTTGTGTAATCAACATGGCTTAATTTTCAGGACAAGAAAGTAGGTGCCTCTGAATTGAAGGACTTCAGACCTATAAGTCTAATCATAGGAATATACAAAGTGTTAGCAAAGATACTAGCTGAGAGACTGAAAAAGGTGGTGGATAAGTTGGTCAACAAGCATCAGATGGCCTTCATTAAAGGGAGACATATAATGGATGCTGCACTTATAGCTAGTGACCATGTGGATTCAAGATTGAAAGGTGTTGAGCCTGGTGTAATGTGCAAATTGGACATTGAAAAGGCATATGATCATGTAAATTGGAAGTTCTTGCTGAACACCCTCAGACAAATGGGCTTTGGAGAAAGTGGTTAGGTTGGATTCATTTTTGCATCAGCACTGTCCCTTTTTCCGTTCTGGTGAATGGTGAACCAGTGGGCTTCTTCCCTTCAGAAAGGGGACTTAGACCAGGTGACCCCTTATCCCCCTTTCTATTTATCTTGGCAAAGGAAGGTTTTGATAGTTTGATGAGAATAGCAATGCAAAACAGATGGATCAAAGGTTTTCAAATACAGGGTAGCAGTGGACAAGTTAAAGAAATTTGTCATTTGCTATATGCAGATGACACTATCATTTTTTGTGAACCTCGGGAGGATCACATAAGATTCTTAAAAACAATCTTACTGTTTTTTGAAGCTACCTCGGGTCTGAAAGTGAATTGGGCGAAAAGCAATATATTTCCAATCAAGGAGGTGACCAACATTTTGAATCTGGCAGATATTTTGGGGTGCGAAGTGGAGAATATGCCCACAGTTTACTTAGGTATGCCTTTGGGCAATGAACACAAGAGCATACAAATTTGGGATGGCATTGTGGAGAAAACAGAAAGGAAATTAGCAAGATGGAAGGCTCAATATTTGTCTATGGGAGGCAGACACACTCTCATCAATTCAGTGCTAGACTCCCTTCCTACTTATGCAATGTCACTATTTCCATTACCCCCAAAAGTTTTGAAGAAGCTGGACATATTAAGGAGGGACTTCCTTTGGCATGGATGCAAAGAAATTAAAGGTTATAACCTAGTCAAATGGGAGATAACCTTGAAAAGCAGAGACAAAGTGGGTATGTGTATTAGAGATTTAAGGAAACAAAATAATAGCCTTTTGATGAAGTGGTTATGGAGGTATAATGGAGAGGGGCAAGCCTTATGGAAGGATGTCATCAGATCCAAGTATGGTGAGTACAATCCTTGGTGCAGTAATGCTAGTGTTGATGCCTATGGGGTGGGGGTCTGGAGAACTATCAGAAACTTATGGCAAAAACTTGAAGCGAATACGTACATTGAAGTGGGAGATTGCAGGAGAACTAAATTTTGGACAGATGCGTGGAACAAACAGATTCCTCTAAAAGAATCCTTTCCAGATCTGTTCTTACTATGTAGTAATCCAGATGCAAATATCAATGAATATTGGACAGCACAAGGGTGGGATCTGATCTTCAGAAGGTTTTTGAATGACTAGGAAGTGGAGAGAGTGGCCAAGCTAGAGCTGTTAGAAAAATTCTCCGGCATCACCAATGCTCCTGATTCTTTGAGATGGAAACATAGTAAAGATGGGGTTTTCACGGTTAGCAGGGCATACAAAATGGAAAGTCCCCAACAACGCAACTCTAAGCAGAGTTTGTGGAGAAAGGTATGGAGAACCTTAGCACCAGCTAAGCTAAAATGCTTTACATGGTTGGTTGCTAGAAGGGCTTGCCTGACACATGAAGTGCGGAGGAGAAAAGGAAAGATTCTAGTATCTTGGTGTTCACTATGTGGGAACGCAGCGGAGACCAACCAGCATTTATTCTTGCATTGCAACTTTACAACACAAATTTGGGCCAGCTTCCTTAGCCTCACAAAAACAAACTGGACCATGCCCGAGCATACTACAGACTTGTTGAGTTGCTGGATAAGAAGAGGGGGGAGCAAGAGCCAAAAAGCATGGTGGAGGATAATTCCACATTGCATTTGGTGGACAGTATGGAAAGAAAGAAATAGTAGAAACTTTGAAGATAGGTTCAATTCCATTCAGTAGGTTAGATGGGATTGTATTGTATCCTTTTATTTTTGGTGTAAAGAGAAAGGTTTAGAGGAAACAGAACAGATTGTAGAATTATTGGTATCCTTGTAAGTTTTTTTTTCCTTTTCTTCCTCTTCTTCAGTTGCCCTCTGTTTGCAAGTCACCAGCATATCCTTAATGTTGAAGAATACAACATTACCATTTTCAAAAAAAAAATAATTTCAGGACACAAGCAGCTTGGAATAGGTTTGTCTTGGTGTTTAAGCTTCTCCACTTGGGGATTCATAAGAAAAAAGAAGAGCAAATCAGTTAGATATAAATTATAATCACAAGTTGGTGTTCCAATACTTGAAACAACTCCAAAGACCATAAGATGAAAATTGATGGGAGGAGAGGATTATGGGATGGGAAGATATGGATCATTATTAGTACAATCATATTATCATAAGCTCTTGGTGGGGAAGAAATGACTTTCCCTGACTTATCGGTTTGGATCCCAGAGCTTTTTCACTTGACTAGAGCAAAGGAGCAATCTTGATAGCTGAGAATTTGACAAAAAGGAGGATTACACATGTTAGCTGGTGCTTTGTGTGCAGATGTTTTGGTGAATATTTGGACCACCCTCCTCCTACATTGTCAGGTAGCAACTTGTTTGTGATGTGATATTTGAGATGGTTTAGGTTGCAATGGGCAATGCCAGGCTCAGTGAAGGAGGCACTCTCTAGTTAGAATTTAGAAGAAGGAAGAGTAGTCGAAGTCTGTGGGATCTTGCACCATTGGCACTCATGTGGATCTTGTGGAAGGAAAGAAATAGGAGAACTTTGACGGAATAGACAACGTCTATGTACAGTAGCACTCGGTTTGTACAGAAGATTGAGTGTCATTTGTAGAAAATCATATTATGTTGTAGATTGTTTACTTTTTGATGTATTGCTTGTATGTAGAGATCTTCCCATAATCAACTAATTATTTACCTAATAGGAGAAGGAAACAAATTATTTATCTAATAGACGAAGATCGTCCCAGATTGTATATGGTGGACTATTTGGAGGGAGAGGAATCAGAGGTGTTTTGAGGATAAGAGTTGTACTTTTCAGATCTTAAAGATGAACTGTCTAGGGCTTTTCTACTTTAGGTGTAAAAATGAATATCCTTTAGAAGCTGAGGACACTCCTAGTGTTTTAAATTACTTATGAGTAGATAGGTGGTAGGTTTTGCTTTATTGACTGCTATTGTAATAATTACTGGAATACACCTTTGGTGTAGTTCCTTGTTTTTATAATATACGTGTTACCTTCACAAAAAAAGAAAAAGAAAAAGGAGGAGGAGACAATTCTGGGAAAGAACGGAGGACAGTGTTGCAGAGAGATGAAGTTTTGACTAGCAGGCTATAGTTGGAAAGGAAGATTGAGGGAAGCCAAACGAAAAAACTAGAAACTATAGAACTATGGATATTAACTTTCTTTTGGATAGAACTATGGGTATTAATGACCTGTTGAATTCTAGTCAATCATCACAGCTAACAAATTAATGCAAGGAGAAACTACTTAAGTCATGGTCCAAGCAGATAATGCTTGGCATCAGTTTTTTTTTATATGTATAGATGATCAGATAATTTTCTTTGTGCTGATGTGGTTGCTCTGTTAGTTCATTTATCTATCATTCTATATTGATTCATTGATATCCTACTATGCAGCTGGAGAATGATGATGATCTTGAGAATGCTCTTCCAGCAAATAAGCCATCTGTTGTTCTTTTTATTGATAGATCATCTGACTCATTGAAGATTAGAGAAAAAAGCAGGAAGGCTCTTGATTCTTTTAGAGAGTTTGCCCTGAAAGTTCAGATGTCAAATGAAACGAGTGAACCAAAAGCATTCAGATCACAAAAGACATCTCTTAAGGCTTTTCAAGCATCAAGTAGTACCTCCAGACACCCTAAAGTGGGGCTGTTGACAGCATCTCAAAAAATAAATATCAAAGACAAGATGTCAATTGTTGTAGTGAATCAGGGGAAACAAGTCATCCTAAAAGATCTGGTTTCAGGTTTAGAAGGCAGTACATTGCATGAAATCTTGACATATGCACTTCAGCAAAAGAAGGAAGTGAAATTGAGCTCGCTTGCGAAAGAAGCAGGATTTCAACTTTTATCTGAAGATTTTGACATCAAAACTGCTGAAGCTTTACCAGGTCAAACAGAATTTCAGTCAAACAAGGTTTCAGAGATCCTTGTGGAAGGTGTTTCTGAAGGTATTATTGATCCAGATAGAAAAATAATGTTGCTTGAAGATACCATTTTGGGGAAGCAATACAATGAACAATCTGAATCAAATGAAGTCAAGTCTCCTCATGTTTGCCCAAAGTATTCTGAGACTATATTGGTGCTCACAGAACTTCAGTCAGATCAACATTGTCCTTTAGAAGGTATTCCAGAAGAACCTACTGATTCAGGTACGGATCGGATGCTGCATGTTGAGGACGAGAAGCACATCAAACAATCAAACCCTATTAATACTGAATTGCCTCAGCAACTTGACGAGAAGAATTTCCTTGAATATGAAAGTTCACAAATATCTGTAAAATTTGGTTATGATGATATGAAGAAGGTTGCTAATAGCCCTACTGTAGAGGAAACAATCAAGGAGCTGAATGAGCAGAAGGAAAATAAAAACTTCAGAGGTTCCTTCTTCTATCTCGATGGTCACTATAGACGTCTTATAGCTCTGACATCAGGTTCAAAAATACCATCTGTGGTACTTATTGATCCCGCTTCACCGCAACACTTTGTTTTAAGTCAGAAAGAAGATTTCAGCTGCACTTTGCTATCTGAATTTCTTGATAGCTTTCTCAATGGAAGTCTTAACCCATATAAACAGTCTGAGCATGTAGTTCCAACCATTAGGGAGGCTCCAATTCCACCATTTGTTAATCTGGATTTTCATGAGGCTGATTCTATCCCTCTAGTGACAGGGCATATGTTCAATGAGCTGGTCCTTTATAATCAGTCTGATTCCAAAAATTCTGGTAGTTCTCGAGATAGGGATATTTTAGTTCTTTTCAGCAATAGGTGGTGTGGTTTTTGCCAGAGGATGGAACTGGTTGTTCGTGAAGTATACCGTGCAATCAAGGGGTATAATAGAACCCTGAGGAATAGGTTTAAGACTCAGAAACCGTCGTTGAATGGGGGTAAGAAGTTCAGCCCATATCTGCTCTTCTTTGGGTTTCCGGCCAACTTATAATCTAATTTTTTATAGGATGCTCTATTTTTATATAAAACTAGGTCTAAGATTATGATTGTAAGCATGTATAATGTTAAAGTTCTAAACACTTTTATCAAAAAAAAAATTGTTTTAAATTATCATATCATTTAAAACATAAAATCCGCATGATTTCATCTCATTGTAGAAAAGACCTATTTTCTACTAGAAGTTACTAAACAAGTGTGATACATACTTCTTTAAAGTTGAGAAGCTATTTGTATCCATGTCTGACCTCGCTCTTAGGCCATATGAAAGAAAATAATAAACATAAAATCGGAACAAACCAATTTTAGTTTGTTCAGGTGATATCCTGCATTACAAATTAATCGAGTTAGTGCAAAAGCTTGGCTATATCTCATCCTTTCAGTGTTATTGTGCACATCTTTGCCGAAATCTTGGTTGCGGTAAAAAGCAATGTTGATTAATTATTGTGGCAACATGCTTGGGTTTGCTTTACTTAAGTATCCTTTGTTTTATTGATGAGTGGTTAAATTTGTGGCAGATGAGGTGAGAAATGCGATCCTGAAGCTTCCAGTGATTTACTTGATGGATTGTACATTAAATGACTGCGGCTTAATCCTGAAATCAGTGCTTCAGGTGTGACTAATTACGAATTGAAATTGTCATTTTGGCAGTGGTATGCTTGTTATATTTGTACTTCTACTAATTACCAAGTATATCATTCTAAGGTCATATTTAGAGTAATTATGTTATGCTTCATTTCTTGAACATTCTTATTTCTCTTGAACAGTAAACAAGAGGCAGTACTCCCTCCGTTTTGTAATAGCTGGTGTTTTTAATTCAGGCACACCCTTAAGAAAATTACTCACTCCTAGAATGTAAGAAGTGTTTTTACTAATTTACTCTTAATCAATTGTATTGAAAAAGAGTATCTCTTTACTGGTTTCTTGGTAATGTAAAATTGCATTTATTTAAGTAACGGTAAAATTGGAAGAAAAAAATCAATGCCATCTTGATATTGTGAGACACCACTATTTTGAATCATAGTGAAAAGTAAAAACACCACTTATTTTGATATGGAGGGAGTATTTGATAAGAAGATATCAAGGAGATGCAGAGGCCAGACAAAGGGAATGGGATGGAGGCAGAGAAATAGGAGAGTGTTTGAGGGTATTAAAAATTGATTTGTACATTTGAAATACTGAACGTTTTGGCATCAGAATAGTACATTCTATTCATTCGAAGAGTATACAAATTATAGGAGAAAACAAGTCAATAAAAAATGTAATAATCCTCGATTCTAGGTAGTCCAGAACTAAGGGACAATTCTAATCTAAAGTAATCCCTAAAAGATCTGAAACTTTTCAACTTATCTGATCTGATCTGATTTGATTACATGTGATCATAATCAGATAATACAACTCAACACTCCCCCTCAAGTTTGCATGTAGATATCTAACATGCCTAACTTACCTACAAGACCTTCAAATCTCGGTTCAAACAACCACACAATAAAAACATCGACTGTTTGCTGATCAGTCAGCACAAATGGAAAGCCCAGGCTTCCTTCTTCGAGCTTCTCCTTGATGAAATATCTATCCACTTCAATATATTTTGTTCTATCGTATTGAACTGGATTGTGGGCAATGCTTATGGCAGCTTTATTGGCGCAATATAGCTTCATCAGTGGAGTCATAGGTCTTCTTAGTTCCTCCATTTTCTTAAGCCAAATCATCTCACAGATTCCATGAGCCATAGATCTATACTCTGCTTTTGCACTGCTTCGAGCCACAACACTTAGGGGTCTTTTGATAAGCTGCATTAAAACAAATAGTCCATGTATTATGTATGGTATTATTTAGTACTATGTTTGGTAGGAATTTGAGCCTATGTATAACCTCCTACATGGTATTATAGGATGTATTACTAATACCTTCCATTTGGAGGTATTAGGAATATATGGGATATAATACCATGGGATAAGTCGATGTAAAGACAAAAAATATCCCTCAAATCATTTTAATTATTTTGTTTATTTTCTTCATTTTGTGTTTTATATTTGTACTAATAAATTTGCTTACAAATTGTTTCGAGAGAGTTGTTTGTTGCTAAATAAATCCAATACACATTAATACAATATTTGAAATGTGAATTGTTTAACATTACCTAATTAAAAGGGCAAATATATCACCACATGACGGTTGAATTATAATTTGTTGATATGTGTGTGTGTGTGTGTGTGTGTATATATATATATATATATATATTTGTGTGGTTTTCTAATTATTTGTATTTTGAACAATTTATAAAATTGCATACATATTTAAATCACAACTTGCAATTGCAATTTTTATGTGTAAATGTAGATGTTTTAGTCAATTTTACTATTGTTTCCCGTCTTTTCAATTTTAAAAGTTGATAGTTTATCTCTTTTTTTATTTTAAATTGAAAATTGACATTTTGTAAGTGATCAATTTACTAAGATGACAATTATTTATCCTCAAATCATTTAAGTGAAAATAAAAGGTAAACATGACAACAAAATTAGCTAGTTAGAAGGCCATAAAAAATTAATATTGTCCGACAATTATTTACCTCAACCCAATTACATAATAATTCAAGGGTATAATTGGAAAGAAGTTTTTTATAAAGTTTTAATCCAAACACAAGATGAGGTGGGAAACAATGAACCAAACACTTGGTAAAAATAATATTAATCCCTGCACTATTAATCCCAGCATTACTAATCCCTACATTATTAATCTTTGTACCAAACTTCCCCTAAGATTTTTATTCTTCCTGTCACTAGATTTTCCCCAAATAACTGTACAATACGAAGAAGTAGACTTTCTGTCAATAGAGGACCCTGCCCAATCTACATCTGTGTATGCCTCGACATTCCTTTGATCACTGTTTTTGAATAACAACCCTTTTTCAGTGAGCCTTGCAAGTATCTCAAAATTCGGTGAACAACTTCTTGATGTTCTCTTTGGGGAGAAGCATAAAATGACTGATCTAACTTACTGCAAGAGTACTGTCAGGATGAGTGTACGATAGGTAGATTAACTTCCCTACCAATATCTGATATTGGCTTTTATCAATTGATCTTCATTATTCTCAAACTTAATTTTTGTATCAAGAGGAATTTCTGCTGGTCGGCGCTCACTCATCCCTGTTTCTCTCGACTGGTCCAATACACATTTTCTTTGAGACACCATCATTCCCTCCTTTGATCTAGCCACTTTCATGCCAAGAAAGTATCTCAGAGGTCCCAAGTCTTTGATTTGGAATTCCGATGCCAACTCATCTTCTTCTTTTTTTGACATTGGTAGCTATTTCTATTTTTGTCCAGTACATGGGTTAAACTGAATCCATGTTTACAAAAGATCTCAAAAATTTACCCTATAATGGGTCTAAGACATCAATGATAGAGATAATATCACTAGAGTATATCTGGTTACACCAGAAGCATAAAGTCAAAATACATATTCATATTGACTTTTTGTATAGTATTCTCAAGAACTCTAAGGGGTCGTTTGGTAGAGTATATAAGAATGCTAAATCGAGTGTATTACTTAGTAATGCTTGTATTAATACGCTCATTAATTATACATAGATTATTTCTTATGCATTTGTGAGAGGGCAAGAGTTTGAGAGAGAACTCAGCTTGATTATTCCCACAAGTTATTGGGTTTAAATAACTAAGTGTACATGCCCTAAAAAGGAAAGGAAATCAATATCTAATCATTTCAAATTAATACCTAACTAAAATAGGAGTAAATCTAAGAGTAAATAAAGCTATCTACTATATTTACACATATGCTATAGAATATTCCTAGAATTCTAACACTCCCCCTCAAACTGGTGCAGACAAATTATATTCACTATGCTTGTTACATAGATACCTTGTTTTGGGACCAGCTGGGACTTGGTGAATATGTATGCAAATTGATCACTTGACTGCACGAACCTTGTGACGATGTCTCCTGACAATATTTTTCTTTGACAAAATGACAATCTCTCTACGTGTTTGGTCCTCTCGTGAAATATTGGATTTGATGCAATGTGAAGTGCAGCTTAATTATCGCACACAAGTTCCATTCCTTTAGTATCTCCAAATTTCAACTCCTTCAGTAGTTGCTTGATCCATGAGTTCACATGTTGCCATTGCCATAGCCCGATATTTTGCTTCTGCACTAGATCTAGCAACCACATTTTGTTTCTTACATTTCCAAGACACCAAATTTCTCCCAACTAGAACACAATATCCAGAAGTGCATTGCTTGTTAGAGTGACCTTGCCCAATCTGCATTTGAATATCCAACAATGTTTTCATGTATCGAAGAATGTAAATAACTACATTCCAATGACTATCCCGGACAGTGCTATCAAAGGCGAAAAGCGCAAAAAAGCTCTAAGGTCTGTTGGGGCTTTAAGCGCAAATAAAATGTGACTTTAATTAAAAAAAGCACATAGCGACAAAATATACAAATATATATGTTTAGTCTAAGGCTAATAATCATAAACATGTATGACAAATATATGACCATAGAAATTGAAATTTTTTTTGATAAAGTGAAATATCAATTGCTTAGTGTCACTTTTTCCGAAGAGGCTCATTTGCAAAGAAAAGTTTGCCTTAGAACCTTGATGACGATATTGAAGCGCACATAAAGTGAGCCGAAGCCCTCAACACATTTTGAGCCTCACTTCAGGGCTTAAGCGCACCTTTGACAACACTGATCACAAGGAGAATTCAAGAACAAACTTACAACACTAATTGGTTAGGTAATATCAGGTCGAGTCACTGTGAGATAATTCAACTTCCCTACTAGCGTTCTATATCCTCCTGAATTGCTAAGAGGCTCCTCCTAACTTGATATGAGCTTAAATCCATTGTCAATAGGCCTACAATTTGTCATCCCTGTCTTTTCAAGAATATCAACTGCATACTTCCTTTGTGATATGACAATTCCTGTTTTGGTTTAAGAAACCTCAATGCCCAAGAAATACCTCAATCGACCAAGATCCTTAGTCTGAAAGTGTTGGAAAAGATGATGTTTCAATTCGGTAATTCCCTCATCATCATTGCTTTTGATAGCTATGTCATCAACATACACTACCAAATGCATGCACAAACCTGGAGCAGAGTGACAATAGAACACAAAATGATTAGCTTCACTTTGTACCATGCCAAACTCTTGAATAACCATGCTCTAGGAGGTCGCTTCAAGCCATAGAGTGTTTGTCGTAGTCTGTACATCATGTTACTAAACTCCCCTTGAGCAATAAAACCAGGTGATTGCTCCATATATACCTCATGTTCGAGATCTCCATGAATAAATACATTTTTAATAATAACTAATTGGTAAATAGCAAACCGCAACCATGGATAAAAAGAGACGGAGTGAAGCAATCTTGGCCACAGGATAGAAAGTATCACCATAGTCAAGACCAAAAATCTATCCATCGGGGGCCAACCTTCATTGTTATACCATCGACAACTAACTGTAGATTTATCTAGTGGTAGAGGAACAAGCTCCCAAGTACTAGAGTGTAAGGCAAACATCTCTTCATGATCATAACTTGTTGCCAGCCTAGATGAGAAAGAGCTTCACTCCAGTCTTAAGAATACACAGATGATAGTGATGATACAAAGTCAGAATGGGCTAGTGTCAAACAATGATAGCTCAAACAAGTATAGATAGGATGAGGTCACGAGTAGAGTGATTGCATTTCCAAGTGGCAATGGAAGGACTCTGTGTAGACAAGTCCTCATCAGGCAAGGATTCCGATGGAGAGGGTGAATCATTTGGATGAGGACGACGATGATAGGTTAATAGTGGTGGAGGTGCAGTGGAGGAAGATGTAGTCATAGGAGATGATGTGGAAGGATAGACTATGGCGGGATCCCCAAAAGATGGAACTGGTAGAACCTCAGAAAAATGCCTAATTGTTCAGCAAAAGAGGATGTAAAGTAGGTCTGACCTTCAAAAAAAAGGTAACATCAATGGACATAAGGTATCACTAGAGGTCAAGTGAGAAGCATCTCTATCCCTTTTGTATCCTTGAATAACTGAAAAAGACACATTTCAGAGCACGAGGAGTGAATTTGTCTTTTCTTGTAGTGAGTATATGGACAAAGCATGTTCTTCTAAAGACGAGTGGTGGAAGAGAGAATAAGGTTGACGGGGAAACAAAACAGAGTGCGGTACTTGGTTTTGAATAGTAGAGGAAGGACTACATCCCCCCAAAAACTCAATGGAACATTTGCTTGTATGAGAAGACTGCGTGCAGCCTTAACAATATGCCTATTTTTTCTCTCTACAGTCTCATTTTGTTGTGTAGTGTAAGGACAAGATGTTTGCTGAAGAATTTCATGGGAAAACATAAATTGTTTAAATTGAGATGATAAATATTCAAGTGCATTATCACTACGAAAAGTGGGAACAGAAACACAAGAATTGATTTTTTATTTTAACACAAAAATTTTTGAAATATAAAAAATAATTTAAAACGGATTATGGGCAATGCTATGGAGATATCTTATCTACTTTATGCTGATGATTCCCTAGTTTTTTGTGAAGCTGAAGTTACACAAATAAGACATTTGAGAGCTATCCTAACCATTTTTGAAGGCGTTTCAGGGCTCCATGTTAACTGGCAGAAAAGTTGTCTCTACCCAGTCAACCAAGTGCCTAATATGCAGATCCTAGCAGAGAACCTAGGGTGTCAAGTGGCTTCCCTACCTACTAAATACCTATGTATGCCTCTCGGAGCAAAGAATAAGGAGCTGGAAGTGTGGAATGAGATTCTGCAACGAAGTGAGCTAGCAAGATGGAAAAGTCAATATCTGTCTTTGGGCGGTAGACTAACTCTTATAAAATCAGTCATGTATAGCCAACCTACCTATATGATGAGTTTGTTCCCTCTACCAGTCAGCATAGAGAAAAAAATTAACAAGGCAAGAAGAGTATTTCTATGGCAGGGCAACAAAGAGAAGAAGGGGTACAATCTAGTCAAATGGGATAAGGTGATCCTTAGCAAAGAGCAGGGTAGTCTAAGCATAAAGAAGCTATGTGCACACAAAGAAAGTTTACTGAAGAAATGGTTGTGGAGATTTTGCTATGAAGATATGGCACGGAGATTCATTTCACAGAATTATGGGCTCCTGAATAGCTGGATTACTGAGGAGGTGACGGGGACATTTGGATGTTCTGTGTGGAAAACAATTAGAAGACTGTGGCTCTCTTTCAGTAATAATCTGAAGTACAAAATTGGTAATGGGGAAAAGCCTAATTTCTGAAATGAATTGTGGATTGGGGAAGAAAACCTGCAGACTACCTTCCCAGATATGTATATTTTGAGCATGTAACAGATGGACAAAGTGGCACAAGTATGGAGTCCTCAAGGGTGGAACTTGATTTTTAGGAGGGCCTTAAATGACTGGGAGATTGACAGAGTGGCTGACTTGCTGCAGGTCCTAAATGTTTTCCCAGGAGTAAATGCAGGTCCTGATTTGCCAGTCTGGAAATTGCACAACAAGGGGTCCTTTACTGTGAAATCATGCTACTGGAGACTGAATTATAGTCGCACAACGACAACTATCTGGCCTTGGAAACTGGTCTGGAAGGTCAAAATCCCTCTCAATGTTACATGCTTCATCTGGCTGGCGATCATGAGAGCATGTTTAACCCACGAAGTACTATAGAGAAGAGGTATACAAATTTGCTCATGGTGTTTTATGTGTGAAAAAAGGCAGCGATAAATAGTCACTTGTTCTTGTACTGCTGGACAACTGCAAATCTGTGAATATTCTTTCGTATACTAGGCATAAATTAGGTGATGCCCAGAACCTCCTTTGATATGCTGAAAAATTGGGAAGGAATGGTCAGAAGAGGGTCACAAGAAGACTGGTGGAGGAGCATTCCAGCATGTATTTGGTGGATATTATGGAGAGAGAGAAATGAAAGAGGTCATGATGGAATAGCCAGCAGTTTCTAGAATATCAAGATGAGGAGCCTTAGTCTTTTGTATTTTTGGTGTAAACAGGATATAGTGGGGGAGATAGATAGTTTAGTCGATTTCATAGAACAATTGTGAAGTCTCATGTCTAGTTTTTGGTCTTGATGATACCCTCGGGTTTGTAAATCACACCCCATCAGTTTTCACCTGATGGGTCTTTTGGCATGAATATACAGTTAGCATTATCAAAAAAAAAAAAAAATTCAAAACGATCTTTCATTAAGAACATCCAATTGCACCTTGAGTGATCGTCAATGATAGTAACAAAATACTTAAAACTCAATGTAGAATTAACTCTACTAGGACCCCAAATATCAGAATGAACTAAATGAAAAAGAGACTTTGCACGATTATTGGGACTAAGTGGAAAAGTATCTCGAGTGTGCTTCCCTAATTGACACGACTCACAATCTAACTTTAGACAATTTGGACAAGCTAGGTACTATCTTTTGAAGTTTGGATAAACTTTTTTTTTTATGACAAGGGTAACCCGTAGCCCTACCCTTTGGGTGCACACAGGGTAAAACCCCCGCTCCTATGCAATAACTCGCAAACCACATAGGAGAGGTAACCCGCACTAGGCAAGCCCGGCGCGACGAGCTTGACCCAAAACGCAAACCTCTTATTTTCACTGGCAAGGGGTTTCAAACTTGTGACCTCCAACATGAAAGTCCCAAGCCCAAACCACTGGGCCACCCTGAAGGGTTGAGGTTTGGATAAACTAGGGTGTCCCAATCGTTTGTGGATTAAATTTGGAATGTCGGAGATTAAACAAACCATACTGGTCTGATGATAGGAGGCTGAAGGGACAAAAGAACATTATTTAGAGTCCAGGGAGGTAAGGGATTGGCTTAACTAACTCCGGTTGCCATGGTCTGAGAGCCATTAGCTAATGTAACAGTGGGAAGGGACTGAAAGCAAGTAATATTAGACAAAAAAAGATTTGTTACCAGAAATGTGGTCAGAAGCACCCGAGTCCATGATCCAAGGGCCAAGTGTGGTGAACAATGAGATACAAGCAAAAAGATTACGAATCTTGGCAACCAAAGCTATTGATGAAGTTGTCTGCTTACTCTCTTGATACTACAGAAAGTCTACCTCAAACAAAAAGAATAGTTGATTGGTGTTGGAGCCCACAGATTTAGTGCTAAACATATCAGATCCGAGAGACATGAAAACAGATCTATTAGTGTCCAAAATTAAAATAAATTCGGGAAAAACCTGAAGAATAAATCGGAAAAACTGCTTGCTGTCTCGTTGGAAAAGTTAATGAAAAAAATCTTTCGAAAAACACTATCACATCGTAATGGTGGTATTGGTATATGCACAATACCCCTGAGAGTGTCAAAATCGTGGAACATGGAGCCTTTGCTAGAAAAATGCGTAGCAATTTTGTTCTCTTATTTTATTCTTGTTTTCTCACTAAAGAAAGTTTTTATACCACGTGAGAGAACAAGAGTTTGAGAGAGAATTAAGCTTTGATTCTTTTCACAAGCTATTGGAGTTTATATAACCAAGTATACATGTCCTAAGGAAATCATATCCAATCAATACAAATCAATACCTAATTAAAATAGGAGTAAATCAAACTACCTACTACATATACACATATGTTGTTCTAACTACATTGTTTGATTTAGTGTATTAAAAAGGCCTAACCTATCGGAGGCCCCCTAAAGTTGACACTAACTTTCACTTAGACACTCTAACTAGACATTGTTCATTTTAGACACTTCATGTAAGATCTTGTTGTGTCATTTTGACACTTTCTTTACAATCAACAAAAATATGTAATGTGTGTGTAATGTGTGTGTAATGCACTCGCGAATGACGTGTAAAGTGTCCAATTAAATGACGACATTTGTCATTTGTGCCTAAAATCATTCTTAAATAATGAATTTTGAGAAAAACAAAATGTAGCCAATGAATCGATGACATATGGCATTTTTGCCCACATAATTTTAAAAAAACATCTAACCAATTAACAAAAAATATTTTGCAACCTTCTCATTATCTTCTGCCCCCCCCCCCCCCCACTTCTCAATCATACACCAACCCTTTTATTATAGAAGAATAAAGCTAAGTCATGGATTCACATTCTTCTTAATTCATAACAAAATAGTAAAATTGAATAGAAATAATTAAAATTAACTAGAAAAAAAAATAAGAAAGCACTTACCGTGAAAGCAAACTTTGAAGGTCACTGAAGGAAGAGGAAAAATCAAATCCACTTCCATATTACAATAGTAAATTCCTCCAAAAAAGAATTTCATGATTATTTCAATATTTAAATCTTGAAATAGGTCTTTTCTTAAAATTTTAAAACATTCGCCATGGATGGAGTTGAGCTTGAAAAATAGAGGCTAAAAATGGGGAAGAAGAAGAAGAAAAAATAATTAAAAATTGATTTAAAAAGCTTTTCACGCGCAATAAACGAGTGGATCACACTCTCTATGACGTGTCTGCAAGAAGTGTCAAAATGACACAACGAAAACTTATGTGAGGTGTCTAAAATGAATAAAGTCTAGTTAAGGTGTCTAAGTGAAAATTGGTGCCAACTTTAGGGGGCTACCGATGGGTTAGGCCTATAAAAAATAGCATGTTGCATAAATATATTTATTTACAAAGACATCCATCAATTATAGTGGAAAAGATGTAAAAAACATTTTGAGGGGCAATGAGGTCTTTAACCATGCTAATGCATGGTTTAAAACCTTTGCATTACTAATAAGCCTAACCATCGGTGGCCCCCTGAAGTTGACACAATGTTTCACATAGACACCTTAACTGGACGATGTTCATTTTAGACATCTCATGTAGGGTCCCCCCCCCCCCCACCCCCAAATCCTCATACAGACGCTCCCCCTTGTCTTCTCCAAATACTAAATTTGCACACCATTGTAATGTTTTTGCCCTTACAAAATAAATTACGATCACTTTCTCCTTTGTTTTTCTGCCTAAAACATAGCTTGATAGAGAATGGGAGATTTTTGTTACTTCAATGAAATTTTTTAGCTCCGTCATTTTGCTGAAACCTTCATTCACAATGAATGAAATTTAACGTGGCCAAAAAATGGGGAAGAAGAGAATAAATAATTAAAAATTAACTAAAGAACCATTCACGTGCCGGTCAGTGAGTGTATCACACTCATTATGCCATGTAAGCAAAAACTATCAAAATGACACAGCGGAACCCTACATAAAGTGTCTAAAATGAACATCGGCTAGTTGAGGTGTCTAAGTGAAACATGGTGCCAACTTTAGGGGGTTACCGATGGGTTAAGCCTTACTAATACCTAGAAATCCATGGTATTAGTAATGCACATCTTAACACACAATAGAGTGCATAACTAATGCAGCATAAAAAGGTGTACCTAACAAGATATTACTAATACATAGAGTTAATGCATGCATTATATTTGCTAATACACTCTACCGAACGACCCATAAGGTTCCTCTCCTTCCATATTGTCCACCATATAGTTGTAGGTACAATTCTCCAATTGTTCCTGTACTCTGCTTCTTCCCAAATATGTAATGCTTCTGTGATTTTCCAAGGCATGGACCAAGATATGTTTTTGAGACTTAGAATAATCTCCGCAGTTAACTTGTGACCTTGCAATGTAAGAATAGATAGACCACTAACTCTGCAGTCCCCCCACCCCAAAAAAAAAAAAAAAAAAAAAAAAAAAGATTTGAGACATAAAGGGATCCCCCCTGTTCATCAAGTTATCTTGTGTCAGCACAGTTTCCTTAGCCAATAACCAAACAAATCAAGCTACTTTGTGTGTGATTTTGGCTTTCCAAATGTGTTTCCAAGGCCATTGGAGTATTTGCTGGTTTGGTTGGTTCATCTTCCTATAGGTTGCATTTACTTTAAAAGGCCCTTCACTATTTCACTGCCACAGTAAGATGTCTAGTCTTGACTTCAACCACTAAATTGGTCAATGGTGTTGAAGAATTCTATTACTCTTGGTATCTCCCATCCATTGAGGTGTCTCCTGAACACAAAATTCCACCCTTGTGGTGTCCACAGTTTTGATATTGTACTCTGCAAATATTTAGGAATAGTGTCTCTTTGTAGCTTGCTTAATGCCAATCATCTTTCCAGGATATAGTTTTAACTCCATCTGCCACTTTGATTATGGTGTTATCTTTGAATTCATTCCACAATTCTTTTTGATTGATTTCCTTTAGCTAACACCATAAGGAGCAGTGAGTACTGACCTCCTTTGTCATCCACTTATCAATCTCCTCATATTCAGCTTTGATTACTATGCCCCATAGATTCTATTTTTCATTTGAACATTTCTATTTCCCTAAATCTCTTCTCATTGATCACTGCCTTCCATTTGACTAGGTGGTAACCCTTTCTATCTTTGTTCCCCTACCATAGAATTTTCCTGCTCATGCTATCCAATCTATCGATGATTCTTATTGGGACAAGAAATAATGATGTCAGATATATTGGGAGAATGGGAGTGCATCAATCACAGAATTTATCAAAGTCATTCTTCTGCCCAATGAGTATCGGCTTCCACCTTTCTAACTTTTTCTCACATTTCTAAATCACCCATTCTAAATTTCCATAGACTTGAGAGTTACCCCCAAAGCCAATCCAGGCCACTTCACCCCCTAAGATTGTCTTTTAAGATTTCCTTATTTGGCACTTCATTAATTGGGTATAGGAAGCTTTACCTCCAATTAACAATGTTTCCTAACATTCCGTCAAACATTACCAAGATCAATCTCAGTATTTTGAGATGCTCCTCTTCAGCATCTTATAATACAAGTGTGTCATCTGCATATTGAAGTTGAGTTATTATCAAACTATCTCTTCTAGTTCTGGCAACCTCAAATCCTCTTAACCAACCTTCTCTGTATGCTATCTTAGTCATGTTGTTCAGTCCCTCCATGAGTAAGAGGAATAAAAAAGGTGATAACGAATCACATTGTCTTAGGCCCCTCTGTGAATTAAAGTAACCTGATGTTTAACTATTAATAAGTATAGAGAAGTTCACTTTTGAAATGCAAAATTTAATCCACTCATTCCATTTGTGACCAAATCCCATCTTCTCTAGCAGATCCATAACAAAGCCCCAGTTTACATGATCATATGCTTTCTCAATGTCTAATTTGTATAGGATTCCTGGTTTCTTCAATTGCAATTAGAGAACAGTCTACCCCCCAAGGCCTAGCTCGAGTGGCAAAAGGTGGAGGATTTGTGGCATAGGTCACAGGTTCAAGCCCCACACCATGCAAAGCGAAGCTCGGTATTTAAGTAGAGAAGGGTAGAGGGGCGGGTCCATTATACACCGAGATTAGAAGGCTTTGATTGGTTCAAAGGGCGGGTCACAAACAGATTTCTCGGTTATAAAAAAAGGGAAAAAGGACAATATACCCCCGAACTATCATAAGTGGTATGCCCTCCGTTATACTTTAAGGTTATATATACCTGTAAGACTAATAGATTGACACATGGCACTTAACTAACCTGATTTTATTTATTTATTTATCCAAAAAATTGAAAACCCACCCATTTTCTATAACTTACCCACCCATGGCCCAAATTAAAATACCATGACATTTAAAACTAAAAATAAAAAAAAACATAGCTTTTCATCTTCATTAAAAATCAAATAAAAGGAAAAATGTTCTTCAATTCATTTTCCAGATCTCACAAACAAAAACCCAGAAGCATATTATTTCAATCAAAATCAAGAAAACCAATTTCATTTTTTTTTTAAAATCAATTTCTTATTTGTTGAAAGGGGTTTAGAAAATACTACCACCATTGATGGACTTCAAGCTTTAAAGTAGGTCTACATTCAAGTCGAAAATTTCAAGCTCAAATCGATTTGTTATTGTTGAAAGGATTTGAGTAAATACTACCACCATTGATGGACAAAGCTTCAAGCTTTAAAGTGGGTCTATAAACAAATCAAAAATTTCAAGCTCAAATCGATTTGTTATTATTGAAAGGTGTTGAAAATATTTTTGAAATAGATGATGTACAAAACACCCAATAACCTAGATTCCTACTGTGCTAAATGAAGATGAAGATTTTTTATTTCCTTTTGGCTAGCAAGCATAAAGCTACAAATTTAAAGAATTCGAAAGACACACGATTGACATAACTTGCAGGGGATGTTTCATATTGAAGCTGAATGGAATATGGAAGGTACAATGTTTGAAGTGAAAGTGAAGAAAAGAGTAGTTTTTGTGAACAAGACATCTTCTTCCTTGAAAAATGAGTTCTTGATTCCATGGTTATGGTGGGTTGAGAAGAATAAAGGGATGGTTTTTTATGAAAATGAGTGGATTTTGGCACCACCCATTTGGTTGTGGGTCGGGTGGATTTTTAATTTTTGGGTAAAAAGATAAATAAAATCGGTAAATCATTTAGATGATGCCACATGTCCGTCCGTTAGTTTCAAGGATATATACAACCCAAAAGAATGACGGTAAGGGCCCCCAAGGCCTAGCTCAAGTGGCAAAAGGTGGAAGATTTGTGGCTTAGGTTGCAGGTTCAAGCCCGACACCATGCAAAGCGAAGCTCAGTATTTAAGTGGAGAAGGGTAGAGGGGCGGGCCCATTAGTGATTGGTCCAAAGGACGGGTCACAGACGGATTTCTCGGTTATAAAAAAAAAAAAAAGAATGACGGTAAGGGCATATACATCCTTAAAGTATAACTGAGGGTATTGACATACCATTTATGATAGTTCGGGGCTATATTTGTCCTTTTTCCCTGAAAAAAATAGAGAGCGGTCTGACATTATTCTTTGGATTGCAATTTGTTTCAGATTGCTGAAAGAGTCATTCCATTCTTGAGACACCAAAATCCTGTCAATTCTCGAGGCTATCCCCACCTTATCCCCTTTAAACAAAGTGAAATTAGCATTTCCCAAAATGGAGGTCAATTAGATTCATATCTTCAATCAAATCAGAAAACTTCCTCATGCCCTTTGTTCTTCTGACATAGTTCCTTTTCCCTGAGACATATCTGGCCACGTTGAAGTCTCCAAAGACTGCTTAGGGACCTTCTATTAATCTTCTGATAGAGCCATTTTCCTCCCATATTAGTCTTCTTTCCACATAGCAATTAGGAGCATACACCCCTTTTTATATGGCAGGTGAAGTCCTACAGTTGTGCTTGAAATTTACAAGTAAGTGTGTATGCACCTATCTCTAGTATTCCTCCTTTCCAGATTCTATTATCCCATAGCATCATTATCCCTCTTCTAGTTCCACTTGCCTCCAAACATGCCATTTTAATCCATCTACGCCCCCATAGTTGCATTATCAATCCTGTAATAACCCTCTCTAATTTAGTTTATTGTAGACAGATAATATCAGCTTTCCAATCCCCCATAATGTTCTTGACTACCCTCCTTTTATCCTCCTTTTATCCCTGCTATTTAAACCCCTCACATTCCATGATACTAGTTTGAATTGCATCATGTAATAGTTAGGATGTTCCTTCCCTTATCTGTACACCCCCAAAAATCAGCCCCCAATAATTTTCCCAGTTTCAGCTTGTTCTGCTTCACCCACATAGACACCTCCTTCTCCTTTTCCGTAATTAATTGTTGTTGTGTGCAAAGGCTCTGCCTCTTCGATCTCCCATCTGTACCACCAATTGTGCATGGGCTTCTCCCCCCCCCCCCCCCTCAAAACTTCTTATGTAACTGTCTCTTCCACGATTTGCATAGAGTCTTCTACCAATTCCTCACTTAGATTTACCACTATCATCTCCTGCACAGTGTTCTGTTATGTGTCTTGCATGACTGGAAGAGAGATGCGGGGATTCCATGTCTTCATGAAGTTCATCTCTATTGAGTATGGACTGAGATGAATTTGTTATTTTGTTAAATATAACTACGCTTGCCTGATCAGGCCCATTTTCCACTTCAATTAATTACCTTCCCTAGGGCCTCTCTAAGCCCAATCCAGAGCTCTTCATTGAAGAAGCCATGTGGCTTTCATATGACTTATTTAAATCCCTCTTTCCAGGTTCCATCTGTACCTTCCCCACATGTTCTTAGGAATTTTTGTACTGAATCACACAGATTGGCATTACTTTGTAGTTTGTATTACCCTCTTGTGGTATGCTTCTGCATCATTTGTAACTGAAATCCTCACCCACTTCATGTGGTTCTTCAACTCTTTCTCCACCACAGAGTTGTCCAATTTCCTCAAAAACTTGGTGCTTCCAAAGGTGTATAGGAACACCCACGACTTTGATCCAAGTTTCTTTGATTTTCATGGTGTTTGGAAGGCATCTCAGCACCATACTCCACCATCTTAGGCTAAAACCTAGGCTTTTCCACTTCCATTGGCCTTTCAGTGTTGTTCACGGATGATATCTTTGTTTGTTTTTTTATGTAGCTGAGACCAAACTGGATTATTTAGGCCAAGTTCTCATTTGATTTTAGGCCTTAAAATTAATTTGAGGAAGTGTGAGATTTTCCTGTTGTGGAGATGAATGACATTGGATTGTTCGCTCAAGTTTTAAATTGGGTTGGGGTTCTTACTTCTTCCGGCTATATACCATGTTTATGAATGAAAATACATTTACTTGATTAAAAGAAATCTTGAAGGGATCCTCATTAGACAAGGAAATCTAGGAACTGATGATTTTTCTTGAAATTTCTACCGTTTCTGGTTGCCCCATTCACTTGGTTAAACTCTTACATTGATCTGCAAATTTTTTATGAGACAAAAGGTTTGGCTTTTGTAGTGTTGATAGCCAATTAGTCGCCATGTGAAAAAACATTTCCGTCCTATTAACGACCAACATTTACAAGTTACTTTAATGCGAGTTGATAAGTACTTCTCTTAGAATTTATGGACCTAGAAAAGGGGAAAAATGGATTCCCATTATCCAAGAACTTTCCCTGTATGCAATACACTTTGACTTCCCAAGACGGCCTTTTCAGCTGATTACTTGTAGAAGTATTAGATTCCATTAGAAACTTAGCATGCTTAGATGGTTGCCAAATGGTTGGGCTCAAAGGCACGCAGCAACTATCTGTAATCTCGTTTCTGATCCTTCTTTTCACCCTTTTGCAAAGAGATGCCACTACTTTTACTATTTCACACGCTTGGGCTGAGATCCTCTTTGTATAGTTAGGGATCTGCCAAGATAAGTGCTTCCCATGTTGCGTTCAAGGGTGTGGCCTAGTGGTCAAATGAAGTAGGTTGAGAACCATTAGGTCTTGGGTTCAAATCCCAGCAGAGACACAAAAAAAAAAAAAAAAAAAACACTAGGTTATTTCTTCCCAACTGTCATTGCCTTGGTGGATAGAGTTACCTGGTACCTGTTGTTGGTGGGAGGTATCCTGTGGAATTAGTTGAGGTGTGCGAAAGCTGGCCCGTACACTACGGTCATTAAAAAAAAGAAGATAAGTGCTTCCCATGCTCAGATGTTTTGAAATGAAATTTAACTAATTGACTAATTCAAAAGAGCATTGCTGTTGGGTGATCCTGTTAATCAAATAAAATTTAATGGCTGAAAATCATGCACTTCTGAACCGGAATCTTGTTACAAGTTTCTTCCTGGCATGTGAAATGCAGGTGGGAGAATTAAAAGCTTCTATAGTCTCTAAACTCTAATGCTTCCTGACTAAACTTAAGCAGTCCATATGTGTGAGTGTTAAACCGCCTGCCTATCCATTGCAATTTTGCAGAGGGAACTATATCCATCTCTACTCTTATTTCCAGCTGGGAAGAAGAAAGCTGTCCCTTATGGTGGAGATATGGCTGTATCTAATATCATTAACTTTCTTGCTCACCACGGGAGCCACTTTTACGATCTTCCTCAGGAGAAAGGTGAGTTTCCTGATTTTAAAATATTTGTGGTTGCACACCACCCATCTGAGTGAAGCAGAAAAAAAAAGAGGATGCAGGAAGGAAAATATCATTAATTTTACATATTATTCATAAAAAATTTGGTGCATGTTTTCTATCATTGGTATATTCACACTTAGCTGTCAATCTGATTAACTAAACATATCTTTTATGGAGGTTTCATATGTCCAGGATATTGTTCTTGTTTTATTTATTTTTATTCTTTTGAAAGAAGAAAATTGTTGATAGTCAAGATTCACTGATATACGTTTTCTTTTCTTTATCTTCCATATTTGCTAGTTTGATAACCTACATAGATCGCTATTGTCTCAATCGGTCAATACCATTTTAGATGTTACGTGCCTTGCTCATTAGAAATATCTCACTGGATAGTTTATATAATGGAATCTAGTTTCTATATTGGAATGTATGACTAAGGATAGTTTCTATAATGGAATCTAGTTTCTATATTGGAATGTAGGACTGGTTTAAATTAATGAAACAGTGGTGAGGAAAATGAAACTGTGATGTAAATTTAGTAATAAGACATACATGCCAATTATTTAGAGGCAGGAGGCATTTCTGGGGGCAAAAACAAGATACGCAGTGAAATCCTCCCACAAAGTATAATGTGCACAGACCTTACCCCTATTTTGTGGAGATAGAGAGGCTATTTCCGAGGGACCCTTGGCTCAACAAAGCACATAATCATAAAATATCATTCCGTTTAGGAAAACAGAAAAAGTGAGCATGCTTCATAAATGATCACCCAACTAAATGAGGAAAAGAGATTGGGGGAGGCGGGCGGGGGGGGGGGGGGGAGGGAAGATGCATAAAGAAGTGCTTAAGGGGGATGAAAATGAACAGAGTATAATACCTTCGCAATTAAATAAATGATTAGAATACAATATTCGTTCATTTTTTTCTAACGTGCTCAAGTATATTCAAAAAATAGGAAAAATTACTTAAAAAGGTACCTTTTAATAAATAATTACTGATTTTAGCGATACTTTTTATTTATTACCATTTGTAGCAATATATAGCAATACTATGATAAATCTGCAATATATTTTAAAAGTGAATTATGTATGCAACATATATGTATTATAATTGTTCTAAAATATATTATACTTGTTTGGTAAGAAATTGACACATTGTATTATAAGTGTATATTAAAATATGTGATAAATATATTATTTATCAATAAAATGTGTATTATATGTGTTTTATAAATTGTTCTCTGTAATATGTATTAAAAATGTATTATAAATGTATTAAAAGTGATCAAGTGAAAAGAAAATGTTGTTGCTATAAATGGTAAATATTTTCTTAATATAGTATATTTATATAAGTTTCCCTTCAAAATACCCGTAGGGGTAACACCTAGAGATATCTTTTCAGCACTATTGAGGTGGAGGAGGGGTTATACTTTATAATGTGAGGGGGACTAAACTAGGTCTAGATATCTTGTTGTTATTGAGTGTGAGGGAGGGGGGGATGGGAAAGGGACCAATTAAACTTTTAGGGGTCGTGTGGTGTGTGTCACGACCCAGCGGTACCCCCTAGATGTAATAAGGCGTATGAGACCCCATACAAGCCACTTAGCATATCATAACATAAAGTCATTGAAAAGGTGCAAAAATTTAAAACATTTCAAACAATCAGAGTCTTTCATAAAACGAGCGGAAGTCTAACAACATTGTCTCAAACCATCTGACATAAGAGAATAAAATCTTGGGATGCAGTCCATACAATAGTCCAACATGAAAAGAAAGACATGGAAGAGAAACGGGTGATCCAATCCTCGAATGCTATGAGGACTCACCAAATCTTCACTTGCTTGATCAACTATGAACCTAGCCATAAGTATGTTAATTAAGAGCGCCGGACCCTACATTTTGATAAGAAATGTAGGCAAGAGTATGCGTTAGTACAAACATGTACTAAATATGATAGCTTGCAAAATCAACATAAACATAAGCGTTAGTCAACATAAGACATAAGGCATAAGCATAGTCAATGCACATAAGGCATCATAATGAAAGAGGAATATCTAGCAACACTCCAAGCTAATCAAATGCATAACATAATCACATCATTCATACTTACTTTTAAAGGCATGGGGATTCGCCTCTTTGCCTAACTTATAAAGGTTAATGGGTATTCGCCTCTTGCCTTACTTACTTTAAGATCATGGGTACTCGCCTCCACAATCACATCATATGACACGGGTACTCGCCTCCACATCATTTCACAAGGATCATGGGTACTCGCCTCCATGTCCATTAATCATAATAAGAACGTGGGGAATCACCTCTTGTTCAATTCTAAGGAGTATGGGAAATCACCTCATATCCTTAACATATGGGGGTCAAGGGTAGTCGCCTCTAGCCTCATCATTCATTAAGCATTTTAGTCTATATTCATTTTAGGTGAGCAATCCTTTCAACCTAGAATCATTCATGTGAGTAAACCTTTCACATTCATTCAATCATGCTTATCAATTCATTGTAGGAATTATCCCTTCCATACTACAACATCAACAATCAACAATTCATAGTTTAGGCTTTATTCTCAAAGCACGTCTCATGATCATCATTTATACTTTACTCTCAAGCAATTAACATCATATTCATCATATATGCTTCAATCTCAAGCAATTCTAGTCATGATTCATCAATCTTATAAGGAGATGTCTAACCCATAGAGTTTCCCTCTCATGGCATCAAACCCAACATATCAATTATACCCTAACATCATAGGATAGGCATGGGTACATGTAGGGCTGGGCACCGGACCGGGTTGTACCGGTACTGGTCCGGTACCATTCCGGTCCGGTAGTCTTCGGGACGGAACAGGACACCGTGAACCGGTACACGGGACAGAACGGTATCACGATTTGATCTGGTGTCTGCCGTGTCGGTTTATCGGTTTATTCGGTTAGTTTCCGTCCGTCGATTACAGTTAATTAATTTTTATTAATTAATTTATATTTTATATTATAATTTATATATATAAAAAATAAAAGATTCAAATCTTGAAATATATATTTAATTAATTTATATTTTATATTATAAATATAACTTATAAGTTATAACATATTAATAAGTAATAACTTATAAACTTAAAAAGATTCAAATCTTGAAATTTGAAAACTAAGCTAAAAAACTTTATTAAACTTAACTTGTAAACTTAATAGGTAAAAATCAAAAAAAAAAAAAATATATCTTTAAAATAAACTTAAGTAAAATTACATTATAAATTTCAAAACTATTAATTTAAAATTTAAACTTAGAAAAAAAAAAAAAAAACATTCATATTTTCGTTTATAACATATTAATAAGTAATAACTTATAAACTTCAAAAGATTCAAATCTTGAAATTTGAAAACTAAGCTAAAAAACTTTATTAAACTTAACTTGTAAACTTGATAGGTAAAAATTAAAAAAAAATATCTTTAAAATAAACTTAAGTAAAATTACATTATAAATTTCAAAACTATTAATTTAAAGTTTAAACTTAGAAAAATAAAAAAAAACATTCATATTTTCGTTTATAACATACTAATAAGTAATAACTTATAAACTTCAAAAGATTCAAATCTTGAAATTTGAAAACTAAGCTAAAAAACTTTATTAAACTTAACTTGTAAACTTAATAGGTAAAAATTAAAAAAAAAAAATATCTTTAAAATAAACTTAAGTAAAATTACATTATAAATTTCAAAACTATTAATTCAAAGTTTAGAAAAATAAAAAAAAATTCATATTTTCGTAATTCAAAAAATCAAAATAACTAAATTTTTTTTAATCATTTTTTGAAATAGCTAGATGTGTCGTCCCGTTTATCCCATCCCGTTCCATTCCTGTCCGTTCCGGTTCCATCCCGGTATATAGTGGGACGGGACGGAACCGAGTATCCGTCCCGGTAATTTTGGTCAGTTCATCCGTGCACGGTCAACAAACCGGTCATTTGTCGATTCGGTCGTCTGCACGGTTCATTCCGGCCGGTGATTGATTCGATCGTTGCGCAGCCTTAGGTACATGTAATTTCATCCTAAAAACATGTAATTCTATCAATTCAATCATAATCCACTCAATTGGATCAGCATTCATCATAACCTAAACATTGGAAGAAACCTTGACTAGAATTGGGGATTTAGACTTCACAATTGGGGAATATAATGGGACTCCATGTGAGAAAGGATCCCTTGGATGAAAAGCCATCATACCTTAGTCACAAAGCCCACAAAAAGCTTGAAGATTGGAGACTTGAACTTGACCTAGCTTCAATCTCTTTCTTCTTCTTCCACCTTCTAGAGAGAGAATATTTTAGAGAGAGTTTTGGGTTTTCTTTTGGGAATTGCGAGAATGACTTAATTGAGTGAATTTAGGGGTCTAAAATACTTATATAGGTAGTCTAGGTTTAGGCAAAACGACACCACATTGATTTAATTAAAACCGCAAAAGACCCATGTGCCCCTAAAATAACTGCCAGCTCTCGATCCACTAAACCCCGACTGACAGACTGTCGACTGACCTACGGTCCGTTCTAGTCAGTCGTGGTTCGATGATCAGAGATTGGTTTTCTGGGCCTTAGACCTACGGAACCTCGACCATGGACCGTGGTTTGACCAACGGTCCATTGGTCAGGCCGTGGTCCTGAAGTCTGACTCTTGGATGGGTGACCAACACGGACCCCTACCTACAGTCCGTGGGTCAGTCCACGGGCCGTGGGTTGCCGGTCGTGTATGACACTTGTAGTTCTCCAAAAGCTGCAATTTTACCTCTTTCGAATCCGGGGTGTTTCATTATCTCTCCCTTGGGATCATTCTACCTCAAATGAGATTCTAGGCACATTTCTAATCAAAAAGACTAGCAGCCCATTATGCATGCAACTCATCTAAATGCATACAACCGAGGAGGGAACATCAACTCCAAGTTAGACATATTCATTGCATCTTAAGGGAGTAGGAACTACATCTAACAACCCAATATGGATGAAATTTCAGATTTCTTTCATTCAAGGAGAAACTACCATCTCCAAACTCAAAAGCAATGCTCAACACAATCTCATGGAGCCTAAATGCAATTTATACACAAAGCACATACTCAAGGAGGAAATCCCCACTCCAAGCTAAGGCATGCTCAATATCCCATTTCACGAAGTCTATAAGCAACTCATACTCAATACTCAACAACATGAGGAAAATACATCATACTCAAAACTAAAGTTTTTTATGAACATGCAAAATTAAGGAAATCATCGAAACACACATGACTTCAAACAAAAGCAAACCAAGAGGAACTCATTACCTCAAGCTAGAATAGGAGGAAAAAGATGGGGATACTGGGACATCATATTGGCTTCGGCCTCCCAAGAAGCACCCTGAACAAGATGGTTTCTCCAAAACTTCTTCATAGGAAAGGTTCTCTTTCACTTCCAACCCTTCTAGGGGACTATGTATGTCGGATCTCCAACACTTTTTCAACATAGAGACATGGAAAACCGGATGCACCGATGCCAACTCATTTGGCAAATCAAGCTCATATGCAACCTTACCAACACGCCTCAAAATTTGATATGGGCTTACAAAACGGGGACTAAGCTTCCCTTTCTTTCCAAACCTCATTACACCTTTCATGGATGCGATTTTCAAGTAAATCCAATCAAGCACATCAAATTCAAGGTCTCTCTTTCTAACATCGCCATAAGACTTTTGTCAACTTTGGGCCGTTCTCAACATCTCTCTAATGAGTCGAATCTTCTCTATAGCCTCATGAACTAGCTTGGGTCTTATCAAAGCAACCTCACCCACCTCAAACCAACCTGTAGAAGATCTACGCCTCCTACCATAAAGGGCCTCAAACGGAGCCATACCAATACTATAATAGGCAAACTCAATCAATGGCAAATGGTCATCCCAATGACCCTTAAAATCAATCACACAAGCCCTTAACATGTCTTCTAATGCTTGGATTTTTCGTTCCGCTTGCCCATCGGTTTGGAGGTGAAAAGTCGTACTAAGCTTAACTTTAGTGCCAAGATGGAAAGACTTCCAAAACTAAGAAGTAAATTGAGTACCTCTATCGGAGATAATGGACAATGGCACTCCGTGCAGCCTTACCATCTCACTTACATACAATTTAGCATAGTCTTTCGCCGAATAAGAAACCTTGACAGGAATGAAATGGGCCGACTTCGTCATTCGGTCAACTATAACCCAAATTGAATCATATTGTCGCCGAGTTCGTGGCAACCCTACTATGAAGTCCATATTCACATCATCCCACTTCCAAGTAGGAATACTAATGTCTTGGGATAAACCTCGGTGTCTGATGCTCGACCTTTACTTGTTGGCAATTTGGACACTTGGCCACAAATCCCGCAATATCCTTCTTCATCCCATTCCACCAATAGATTTTCCGCAAATCACGGTACATCTTGGTGGCTCCCGGGTGAATAGAATACCGAGAACTATGGGCTTCGGATAAAATTTGTTCCCTTAAGTCATCAACATTCGAAACACATAACCGACCTTGCTATCTAAGGACACCATCTCCCCCTTGGGAGAAGGCCTCAATAGACTTTCTAAGTACCGCCTCTTTCAACTCTACCAAAGTCGGATCAAGACATTGCTTTGCCTTAACATCCGCCACAAAAGACGATTCTGACCCTTTATGAACCATGACACCACCCTTGGCGGAGTCTACCAATCGAACACCCAATCGGGCTAATCTATGGACATCTCGGGCCAACTCTTTTCTATCATCATCAACATGTGCAACACTACCCATGGATAACCAACTAAGGGAATCCACCACTATGTTTGCTTTACCGGGGTGATAGAGAACACTCATATTATAATCTTTCAATAACTCAAGCCACCTTCTTTGGCGAAGATTTAGATCTTTTTGGGTAAACACATGTTGCAAACTTTTATGGTTGGTAAAAACATCAACATGGACCCATATAAATAATGCCTCCAAATCTTTAAGACAAATACCACTGCCGCTAATTCAAGGTCGTGGGTAGGATAGTTCTTCTCATGAACCTCTAGTTGCCTTGAGGCATAGGCAATCACCTTACCATTTTGCATAAACACACATTCCATCCCTACTCTAGAGGCATCACAATAAACGACAAAGCCATCTGTACCGTCCGGAAGTCAACACTGGAGCGGAAGTAAGTCTATCTTTCAACTCTTGGAAACTTTTCTCACAAGCATCCGACCATATCAACTTGGCCTTCTTTTAAGTCAAGGCCGTCAATGGAGAGGCAATCGTAGAAAACCCCTCAACAAATCTTCTATAATAACCGGCCAAACCCAAGAATCTTTTAATATATGTCGGTGATAAAGGTCTAGGCCAAGTCTTGACCGCATCCGTCTTCTTTGAATCTACCTCAATACCTTTGCTTGAAACTATATGGCCAAAAAAAGCTACAGACCTTAACCAAAATTCACATTTGCTAAACTTTGCATAAAGTTGTTGGTCCTTGAGAATTCGCTATACAATCCTCAAATGATCAATATGCTCATTCTCACTTCTCGAATAGATCAAATAACATTTATGAACACAATTACGAACATATCAAGGTATTGTCTAAACACCCTATTCATCAAATCCATGTAGGCCGCCGGAGCATTAGTCAAACCAAAAGACATCAACAAAAACTCATAACGGCCATATCATGTTCTAAAAGCCATTTTCGGAATATCTTCTTCCTTCACCCTTATGGCTGGCAAGGGGATGGGGACGGGGACGGGGACGGGGAACGGCGCTGGCGGGATTTGGCAGGGACCGGGATTGGGGGGACCGGGTGGGGGGGACAAAAATACGTCCCGTCCCGTCCCACTATATATACGGGATGGGACGGGGTTTGGCGGGACGGGACGGGACGGGACGGGACGTGGGATTTTTTATTTTTTATATACTTATTTATTTGTATTGAAATTATATGTTAATGAATAACATTTTTAGTTTATTTGGTTTTCTATACATTTTTAGCTAATAAATAATGCTCAAATTTCAAATTTCAAAAAAGTTCAAGTTTGTATTTTAAATATTTTAAAGTAATTTAAACTCGATATTTCAAATGTCAAATTTCAACTTTTAAATTAAGTATTTTAAAGTTAGTTTAGTATATATGTAAATATGTATGCATATATTAAAATTAAAATGCAAGACAATAGTTGTATAAAAAAGACTTGAATAAAGTCTTCAAATTTATTCAATAAAAGCTAATTGCAACTTAGAACTTAGAAGTTACAATTTACAAATATTAGTGGAGTAACTAATCTACGCAGCCACCTTCTAGGAAGGGTTTTGTTTCAATAAGTTCTCATATGTAAAACTAATATTTGTTACAAACATTAGATGAGTAACTAATTTATGCAGCCACCTTTTAGGAAGGATTTTGTTTCAATTAGTTCTCTGATGTAATCTAATATATGTGTTCTCCTTTAAAATTCAATTCTAATTGTCGAATCATATCGATGGTGACATCCTCCGGTGTTGGCAAACTTGCTAGAAACTCTTGCAACTCTAATTCATCGTCAGTAGATTCTATTACCGCTTTAACCCAAGCTTCTTGTCTGGAACTTAACTTTGGCAAATTATAATTCCTTCTCTCGGCGTTGACCCAGTCTCTAAATAAAACTAATGTTTCCAAACTTTCTTCCACCAATGAATATCTATGATCGCCAATTTGAAACCTTGCCGCACTAAAAGCAGCCTCCGATGCAACTGATGAAGCTTGAATAGCTAGAACATCACGAACCATTTTGCTCAAAATTGGAAATGCAACGCTCCGCCTCCTCCACCATGCTAATAAATCTTCATTGCCATCTTTGTCTTCCACTGTTTCTAAAGATTGATTAAGATATTCTTCAAAATCATCATGGTTAGTAGAATTAAGACCAAATATAACTTGAAATTCGAGCTTTACTCTGAGGATTAGAAGTTTGACCAACTTCTCCTTGAGTATTTCCTGTAGTTCTATATTTTTCATACAAAATTTTTGCTTCTACTTTTATGCTAGACTTATACATTTCACATGTTGGACTTTCTTCCAGTAAAATTTCTAAAGTATCATAAAAAGTATCAACAAGTGCCTGCACACCTCGTAATTTATAAGTCAGGATGAAGTAAAGTAGCAGTTAAATAAATTTGAGGAATAGGAAAAAAATATTTTTTAAATTTTACAATCATACCTTCAATTGCAACTCTAAATTTTTCAATCTTTTTGTATTTAGAAAATTGAATTGAAATAGCACAAATATTTATTAATATTGATGAAATAGTAGGATAATAAATTCCAGAAAACATGGTTGTAGCATCATAAAAAAGTCTTAAAAATTCTAATAGTTCATTAGTTTGTTCCCAATCTTCTTCACAAATTCTATCTAATGGGTCAGCATTATGAGCATTAAACACCATTTGTATGGATTTTTTATATTTGTAAGCAACTGAAAGCATTTCGTAAAAAGAATTCCACCTTGTTTTAATATGTCTTGGAATTTTTCTTGGTGGCAAATCACAAAGTACACAATGCTCATTAAATTCCCTAATTCTAGCAGCTCTATGAGCATAAAAAATCCAAGCAACAGCATATTCAATCTTCATACAACCACAATCAAATAATTCAATACCATCTTGTACAACTAAATTTAATACATGTGCAATACATCTAACATGAAAAGCATTAACATCAATTGGACATAATCTAACTTTTAACATACTAGAAGGGTTTGTATTATTAGATGCATTATCTAATGTGACAGACATTACTTTATCTATAAGCATGTAATAATCTAAAACACACAAAATATTTGAAGCTAAATATGGACCAGTTTTTTTCTCTACACATTCTTTATAACTTATAATTCTTTTTTGCAAATTTCAGTTATTATCAATTCAATGTGTTGTAATAGTTAAATAATCATGTCCATTAACACTACGACCCATGTCCGAAGTTATAGACACTCTACAATCTAATATGCTAAACAAACAACGAAGATATTGACAATGTTTACCTTGATATACAAAAACATCAGATTTAATAGTATTTGTTGAAAAACCTCTAAAAGAAGGATTATAAGTTTGTTGAATATATTCAATAAAATCGGGATGTGAAGGAAAACTATAAGGCAAACCACAAACAGAAACCATTTTAGCTAAATTTTCGCGATCTCTTTCCTTATTATATTTACGTTGTGTTAGTGGACCACCGGGGTTAGAAAGATCTAATGTTCCTTGAACCATGTTAGAAGCCCCTACCGATTCATTAACATTAATATCAAAATCATTAACTGGAATTCCTTTTTTCCTATCGGCTAATGCTTTAGCTTCTTTATATTCAATCGGCACACAAGATAACAAATGTCTATTTAAGCCCCCCGTCCCACCTTGACCCCCACCTTGTCTATGTTTAAAAGGTTGCTTACACTTATTACAAATTGCAATAGAGTTTTCTTTATCTAAAATCATAAATTGCCACACAACAGAAGTTTTAGGGCGTTGATACTTCACCTTCTCCCTTGTAGGAGGTATAAGGGGTGGGCGTCCACAATTTTGCTCCGTTGAATTTGTAGTTTCAGTTGGAACTTCTGTCACCGGACTAGTAGGTGTATCTTCCAAATCTTCTTCTCCCAGATCAACTTCTACTTCTTCACCTGAATATTCATCAAGATTAGGATTAATATTACCATAACGTCATTCTAAACTTTCATGATCAAGTTGAACATTTGAATAAATATGATAAGAAGTATCATCAACATAAGTAGAATCATTTGTATTGAATCTAACTCTAGACATTGATTTAGAAGAAGTACCACCATAGTTACTCTTATTTTTTTCCTTACTACTTTTTTTATTAAAATTAAATAATTTACTAATGCCACTTGGTTCTTTCTCTTTTCCTTTACCGGTATCTTTTTTGCTAGAACTCATATTTAATTATATGTGAAGTGTAATATAAAAATAATAATTACACAAAAATTAATGACGAAAAATAAAATATAAATATAATGAAACAAATGTACCAAACGTCTGCGTTAATAGCAGACATTATAACCGATTCTTGAAACTTGTAGTTTGTTGTAACTTGTAATTTGGAACTCCAATACTTGATAGCAAATATGAGAATTATATATATTACAATATAATATGAAAATTTAGAATTGAAATATATGTATTATGATATAATATGAGACTTAAATGGAATAAAAAATTAAGATTTGAGATTGAGAGTATATAAAAAATAGATGACAGAATAGATGATTTTGTAAGAAATAATAAGGGATAGAGGGGTATTTATAATATTAAAAATGGGTTAAAGTGTATTTATGATAACTTGAGGGTTTAAATTAAAATATTAAAAGTAGGGGGGTGGTAGGGGGTGTTGGGGAAGTGAAAAAGTGGAATAAATCCGTTGTGGGGGCCCACTAGCCATTGCCCCAACGGATATAATTCAAAAAATAAAAAAAAATAAAAAAAACGGATCCTGCGAACCGGCCGGTTCAACCGGGCCGGGTCGATCGGGACCAAAGGGTGAACCGGCCCCTAACCGGTCCCCTAACCCCAAAGTCCCCCCAACCCGCAAAAATAACCGGTCTCGGGTCGGGCCAGGCCAACCTGGCCCCCCTGCCACCCTTATTCACCCTCAACTAGTGATAACCCGACTGAAGATCAATTTTAGAGAAATAACTTGCCCCTTGAAGTTGATCAAATAAATCATCCATTCTTGGAAAATGATACTTGTTCTTAATGATCACTTTATTCAATTGTCGATAATCAATACACATACGGAGTGAACCATCCTTCTTCCTACAAACAACACCGGAGCACCCCATGGAGAGATACTAAGTCAGATGAAACCCTTATCAAACAAATCCCTCAACTCCTTAAGTTCCGTTGGAGCCATTCTGTAAGGAGGAATGGAAATAGGTTGTGTATTCAGGAGAAGGTCAATTCCAAAGTCTATTTCCCTTTCGGGAGGAACACGGGTAAATCATCAGGGAATACTTCCGGAAACTCTTTTACCACGGGGACCGACTCAAGTCTAGGGGTTTCAGACTCCACATCCATCACCCTCACTATATGGTAGACACAACCCTTCGAGATCATCTTTCTAGCTTTAAGGTAAGAAACAAATTGACCTCTAGGCATAGAATTTCCCCCCCTTCCACTCAAGGATAGGCTTATTTGGGAACTGAAACCGGACTACTCTAGTCCTACAATCAATAGAGGCATAACAAGAATGCAACCAATCCATGCCCAAAATAACATCGAAGTCTATCATATCAAGTTCCACCGAATCTATTAGAGTGACTCTACGGGATAAGGAAACGGGACATCTCCTATAGACTCTCTTAGCCACCACAGAATCACCAACGAGGGTAGAAACAGAAAAAGGTCTAATAACACATTGGGAAGCATATCAAATCTCATAGCCATTAAGGGAGTCACAAAGGACAAAGTAGCACCGGGATCAAGCAAAGCATACAAATCAAATTGAAAGACTTCTAACATACCCGTCACCACATCCAGGGAGCTCTCTTGATCACCTCTAGTTTGGAGTGCATAGAAACGGTTTTGCTTTGGAGCATTCCCACCCGAGCCACTTGGACCGGATAAAGGGTAGGGTTGAGCCCTACGATGAGTGACTCCCTCATTTCTAGCAACCACAAGGCAGTTCCTTATCTTATGATCTGTTTTACCACACCCGAAGCAAGCATCAGATTCCGCTAGACACTTCCCTTCATGGTTTCTCCCACATTTAGCACAAGTAGGCATCGAAGACCTACTACCACCTTCATGGGGTTTAGGGTTAGACGCCCTTTCATTACTAGGCCTTGGAGGAACATTTGTAGAACCTTGCTCGGAGTACTTTCGCCGGAACCTCGAACTACCCCGTCCACCGGACCTAGAATATGAGAAGTTGCCATCATCCAACCATTTGGGGTGGCCCAGTGGTTTGGGCTTGGGACTTCCATGTTGGAGGTCTCAAGTTCGAAACCCCTTGCTAGCGCAAGCAAGGGGTTTGCATCTAGGTCGAGCTCGTCACACCGGGCTTGCCTAGTGCGGGTTACCTCTCCTATGTGGTTTGTGAGCTATTGCATAGGAGCAGGGGTTTTACCTTGTGCTCACCCAAAGGGTAGCGGCTGCGGGTTTCCTTTGTCATAAAAAAAAAAAAAAGAAGTTGCCATTATCCACTTTTGCCCTCTTAGCCTCCCTAGATCTTTCCTTGAGCTTTTCCTCTTCTATTTGTTGGGCGTGCATCTTAAGGCGAGAAATGTCCATGTATGGACAAGCATAGCGGTGCGGCACTCTTTGACTACCATGTCGAACACACTCGATACAAACTTACTCATCTTGGCCCTTCTAGTAGTCATATCCTGAAAACCATCGGGTAAGGATTTAGGGTAAGACCTTATAGAGTTACACTCCATAGCACGACTTAGAGAAATGAAGAAGTGCGATTTCCTAAACATCTCATAGTCTCTCATTCATAAATATGGTGCGCTTCACACGTATGAACAAGACTCTACTAGATGTGGTTTGAGACATCCTAGAACCATTCTATACCTTGTGCTCTGATTACCAAGTTTGTCGCGACCCAGGGGTACACCCTAGATGTAACAAGGCGTATGGGACCCCGAGAGACCATACAAGCAACTTGCCATATCATAACATAAAGTAATAGAAAAGGTGCGAAAATTTAAAACAATTCAAACAATAAGAGTCTTCCATAAAACGAGCAAAAGTTTAACAACATTGTCTCAAACCATCGAACAAAGGAGAATAAAATATTTGGACGCAACCCGTACAATAGTCCAACATGAAAAGAAAGACATGGAAGAGAAAGGGGTGATCCAATCCTCGAATGTTATGAGGACTCACCAAATCTTCACTTGCTTGATCAAATATGAACCTAGCCACAAGTGTATGAATCAAGAGCATCGGACCCTACATTTTGATAAGAAATGTAGGCAAGAGTATGCGTTAGTATAAACATGTATTAAATATGATAGCTTGCATACTCAACATAAACATAAGCGTTAGTCAACATAAGACATAAGGCATAAGCATAATCAATGCACATAAGGCATCATAATGAAAAATGATTACTTCCTTAAGTAACCTCGCTCATCCCTTGCCAAGACTTAGGTCATCCGCCTCTAGTCAAGCATACATCATGGAAGACATATCTAGCAACACTCCAAGCTAATCAAATGCATAACATAATCACATCATTCATACTTACTTTTAAAGACAGGGGATTCGCCTCTTTGCCTAACTTATAAAGGTTAATGGGTATTCGCCTCTTGCCTTACTTTAAGATCATGGATACTCGCCTCCACAATCACATCATATGACACGGGTACTCGCCTCCACATCATTTCACAAGGATTATGGGTACTTGCCTCAAGGGTTCGTAGAACGAAGGGAGTGTATAACTGGGATTTCATTCCACTTTTTTGTTCATAACGAGGGAGAGATAGAATGGAGTTCTTCACGAAGTTCGAAACAATGTCGTTTAATCATAATAAGAGCGTGGGGAATCACCTCTTGTTCAATTCTAAGGAGTATGGGAAATCACCTCATATCCTTAACATATGGGGGTCAAGGGTAGTCGCCTCTAGCCTCATCATTCATTAAGCATTTTAGTCTAGATTCATTTTAGGTGAGCAATCCTTTCCTAGAATCATTCATGTGAGTAAACCTTTCACATTCATTCAATCATGCTTATCAATTCATTGTAGGAATTATCCCTTCCATGCTACAACATCAACAATCAACAATTCATAGTTTAGGCTTTACTCTCAAAGCATTACGTCTCATGATCATCATTTATACTTTACTCTCAAGCAATTAACATCATATTCATCATATATGCTTCAATCTCAAGCAATTCTAGTCATGATTCATCAATCTTATAAGGAGATGTCTAACCCATAGAGTTTCCCTCTCATGGCATCAAACCCAACATATCAATTCTACCCTAACATCATAGGATAGGCATGGGTACATGTAATTTCATCCTAAAAACATGTAACTCTATCAATTCAATCATAATCCACTCAATTGGATCAACATTCATCATAACCCACAACATTGGAAGAAACCTTAACTAGAATTGGGGATTTAGACTTCACAATTGGGGAATCTAATGGGACTCCATGGAAGAAAAGATCACATGGATGAAAAGCCATCATACCTTAGTCACAAAGCCCACAAAAATCTTGAAGATTGGAGGCTTGAACTTGACTAGCTTCAATCTTTTCCATCTTACACCTTCTAGAGAGAGAATATTTGAGAGAGAGTTTTGGGTTTTCTTTTTGGGATTGAGAGAATGACTTAATTGAGTGAATTTAGGGGTCTAAAATACTTATATAGGTAGTCTAGGTTTAGGCAAAACGACACCACATTGATTTAATTAAAACAGGAAAAGACCCATGTGCCCCTAAAATAACTGCCAGCTCTCGATCCACGGAACTCCGACCGATGGACCGTCAACTAACCTACGGTCTGTCCTGGTCAGTCGTGGTTCGATGGTTAGAGACTGGTTTTCTGGGCCTTGGACCTACGGACCCTCGACCACGGACCGTGGTCTGAATGACGGTCCGTTGGTCAGGACCACCTGAAGTCTAACTCTTGGCTGGGTGACCAACCACGGACCCTACTTACGTGCCGTGGGTCAGTCCACGGGCCATGGGTGGCCGGTCGTGGATGACACCTGCAGTTCTCCAAAAGCTGCAATTTTACCTCTTTCGAATCCGGGGTGTTATAGTGTGATGGATAAGAGGAGTTAGTCCCAACATAAATTTTGAGTACCCTTTAATTTCTTGTTTGGTTGTTGTGAGAGATGTGAGAGATATTATTGACTGTACGTCTACATTATTACATTGAAACTCTATTTATAAACACTAAACTAGACTGCTTTTCCTACTCTGACACTACATTATTATCCTTTTCCAAATAGGATACAATATTCTATATCTATTCCTATTCTTATTCTATGTAGGATTGTGTATACCTATTCCTATTCTAACACTTCCCCTTAAGCTAGTGCATACAAATCATATGTACCTAGCTTGTTACAAATATAATTAGTACAAGGATCGGTGAGGGACTTGGTGAAGATATCTGCAAGTTGTTCACTTGACTTCACAAATGTGGTAACAATATCTCCTGAGAATAATTTTTCTCTGACTGCTTTTCCTACTCGGACACTACATTATAATCCTTTTCCAAATAGGATACAATATACTATATCTATTCCTATTCCTATTCTATGTAGGATTGTGTATACTTGTTCCTATTCTAACACTTTCCCTTAAGCTAGTGCATACAAATCATATGTACCTAGCTTGTTACAAATATAATTAATACGAGGATCGGTGAGGGACTTGGTGAAGATATCTGCAAGTTGTTCACTTGACTTCACAAATGTGGTAACAATATCTCCTGAGAATAATTTTTCTCTGACAAAGTGACAATCAATCTCAATGTGCTTAGTCCTCTCATGAAACACTGGATTTGATGCGATATGATGGGTCGCTTGATTATCACACACAAGTTCCATATGACTGGTTTCTCCAAACTTTAGTTCTCTCAACAACTGTTTGATCCAAACTAGCTCACAAGTTGCTACAACCATTGCTCGATATTCTGCTTCTACACTACATTGAGCAACCACACTCTGTTTCATACTCTTCCACGACACCAAATTACCTCCTACTAAAATGGAATATCCGGATGTAGAATGTCTGTCAAAGGGTGATCCTGCCCAATCAACGTTGGTATATCCAGTTATATGCTCATGGCCTTGATCCTCGAAGAGTAAACCTTTATCAGGAGCTGTCTTTATATATCGCAGAATACGAACAACTGCATCCCAATGACTATCACAAGGAAAAGTCATAAACTTACTTACAACACTCATAGGAAAAAAGATGTTAGGTCTAGTCACCGTGAGATAATTCAACTTCCCAACCAACCGTCTATACCTTTTAGGACTACTGAGTGGCTCCCCCTATCCTTGAAGGAGTTTTAACATTCAGATCCATAGAAATGTCACTGAGTTTTAACATTCCGATCCATCGGAATGTCACTCAGTTTTAACATTGAGATCCAAGTAAATGTGTTTTCTTTTGTAAACATGACCAAGCTGTCCACATACAAGCGGTATACTAAAAGCTAAAGAATTCACCCAAGAATATGATTCTCTCCAAACTCCACTCAATCATTTATACAACAAGGAGCTCAAACTTTTTTACCATGGGAAGTGTACTATTGTGAGATCCACAGATCTGAAGAAATTTGTAAAATTGGAAAATGAAAGGTCTCGATAGACATGATGGTAGTGATGTTCAAGACAAATCATTTGTAGATAAGATGGTTTAGTTGTGGGAAGTGCAGAAGACTGGATCTTCACAGTGAATTCTGGTTGTAACAGAGGTAACAGAAAACAAAAATTGTAGATGCCCATAGGGCTTTGGTCTAGGGGTAAGAGTGTAGCTTTTGATGGATGGATTAGGCGCATGTCAGGGGTTCGAACCCTCCCACAGACAAAAGGCTGATATTCAAGTGGAGAAGGGTAGAATGATGAGCCCATTATCCATTCAGTTTTGACCGTGTGCCATTGAGTTTGGGGGTTTCTTGGTTATCAAATTTTTTTTTTTGTTGATTAGATTATTTTTTGATTGAAGGTCCCAAAAATATACAGAATTTGATATTATAAAAGAAAAAGGAAAGGTTGAAAAAGTCACCTATCTGGTTTACTGAACTACCTCTTAGCACACAAAAATATCCTATAATTAATTTAAATTCATCATTACCATCTAAAATTAGACTGAACCTTGTAAGTTTGTCTTTTTAATTGTCAGCTATATCACTACAAAATTATGTGTCAAAAAAGGAAATAATATTAGAATATGATAGAACAATCACATAATTTTGGCTATCAAATGAAAAGGTCTGCAAATCACCACAGCATTGTAATAGGATTTCTGGTGCTGATTTTAAAAATCTTCTTATTTTCCATTCACACCTTGCTAAAACCCAACACTTTCAACTTATTTAAAATTGAAACGTAATTATTATTTGGCAAAGGAATTTACTACATAGTCGGGTACCATTTTTGGAAGTGAGATGAAGACATGACGTTAAAACAAAATGTAGTGGTAATAAATTATGACTCTCTTGAGATTAGTGTTAATGCACTAATTTTAAAGGCCATCAGATTTTGTTATTTACACAAAGCTCCTATCTCCCCCTCTCCCTCCCCTTCCCCTCAACCCCTCCTCCTCCATCATCACCACCTCAACCTCCACCACCACCACCACTACCTCCTCCGCCACCACATTCTCTGCTCTCTCCACCTGCACTGTCTCCTT